>OY728143.1:676964073-677652777 GCA_963277665.1 Viscum album
ATTTTCAAAACAATTTAGTGAGCTTTTTAGATTTTGCACTTCACAATGCTTCAGATAGTGGTCATATACACTGACCATGTTCTAATTGTATTGGAAGACCTTGGTTGAGCCATGAAGAAGTCATATACCACATAAAAAATATGGTTTTCAATAAAACTACTATGTGTGGTATCATAATGGGGAGAAAATGAAATCTCAAATTGCTGATGATCCAAATGAGAGGGCTGGAGTGGAGAATTTGTTATATGACTGGTTTCCGTTTATTCATAATCATGAAAAAGAAAGGATTCCAACCTAAGAATACTTCAATATGAGCACACATGATGCATCTAATGAAAATGATGATGTTGCAAGGGTGAAAAAATTGAATGATGCTACCACGACTCCAGTATATCGACAGTACGATAAAATGAAAAAGCTAGATTTTTTAATCTGATTGTTTCATAGGAAAAATATGTATGGGATTTATAATACAGCAATCGATTACATTATTACCTTCTTGAAGGATTTAATTCTAGATGATGCAGATATTCTATAAAACCACTATATGGCATGGAAGTTAGTTGAGGAACTTGGATTTTCAAGAAACAAAATTCATGATTTCCCGAAATGTTGTAGTTTATTCTGGGAGGAAACCGCTAGACAAAATGATTGTATAAAATGTGGAACATCCCACTAGAAGTCAAAATATAATGGAACACCATCCCGTGTGCCACAGAAACTAATGTGGCCCTTTCCATTGATCCCCAGACTCCAGAATCTTTTTATGTCTGATGAAATATTAATAAAAATGAGATGGCATGATACCAAGAGAAAAAATACTAATGATGCATTGGTTCACCCTGCATATGGATTTGCATGGAATATATTTGATGCTCGATATCCTTATTTTGCAGTTGATGTGCGTAATGTGAGGCTGGGTCTTTTATGCGATGATTTTAATCCGTTTGGGAAGATTGTTACTTTGCACAGTACATGGACAGTTTTTATACACATTTATAATCTTCCCCCATGGTTGTGTATGAAAAAACCTGTCACTTTCATGATTATACTCATATATGGCCCTTCTAATCTTGGCATTGATATTGACGTATACATGAAACCTTTAATAGAAGAGTTGAAACTTCTTTGGGATGTGGATGTGTGCACAAAGAATGCATATTTGAAAGACATATTTCAGATACGTGTTGCGCTTATGTGGAAAATCAATGATTTTACATCTTATGCAATGATGTCTGGATGGAGAACTAAGGGAAAACTTTCATGTCCTATTTGTATAAATAATACATGATCCATAAGACTAAAACATCACTGTAGTTTCAGTTTTATGGGACATTGACAATTCTTTCCAATGGACCATCCATATAGAAATAATCACCAAATATTTGCTAATACCATAGAGACCGATGATCCACCTTAGCATATGTCTAGAACTGATGTGCTTAATGAATTGAAAGATTTCAGTTTTTCATTCGGGAAGGGTCAAATGAAATCTGGAAAGAGAAAGAATGTTTCCACTGAAAACCGTTACAATTGGAGGAAGAGGAGTATCTTTTTTTATTTTCCTTATTGGTCAACCAATTTGTTACGTCATTTATTAGACATAATTCACATTGAAAAGAATAGATATGAAATGTTGCGTTCGATACTTCTAAATGTTAAGGGAAAGACAAAAGATGATTTACGGTCTCGGTGTGACTAGGTGGATTAGGGAATCAGACCAGAATTGCATCCTATTCTTATCAGTGAAAATAAATGTAAAGTTCCATGTGCTTCTTATGTGATGACACCTACGGAAAAAAAAAATTCTGGAAGTATTAGAGACTATTAGAGTTCCTGGTGGCTATTCAAGCAACATATCTAAACGGGTCAACAGAAGAGAGTTGAAGCTAAAATATTTGAAGACTCATGATTATCATGTTCTTCTGCATGATTTTATTCTAATAGAAATCCGTCATATTTTGTCCAATAATTTAAGGGTGACTATTATTCAGTTGTGCCATTTGTTTAGAGATCTTTGTGATAAGAATTTGTCCAAGTACTTCTTTCAAAAAATGTCAATAGATGCCCCATTATTTTTGTGTGAGTTAGAGAAAATATTTCCTCCATCATTTGTCACATGCATGCTACATCTGACTGTCCATATTCCCACTTAAATACTTTTCAGAGGACCTGTTTCTTTTCGTTGTATGTATCCAACTGAAAGATATATGTATACATTAAAGTCTTATGTTCGAAATAGGAATCATCCCGAAGGTTCTATCGTGAACGGTTACTTGGCTCAAGAATGTATGGATTTCTGCTTAATGTATTTGTCTGATCTTACTACAAGAATGAAAAAACCAATGAGAAATGAAGAAGAATAGTATGAGCAAATTGAACCCAGTTTTGCATCACTTTCTCAAATAGGAGGAATTCCTGGATCATGTACATTGAAGACATTAAGCCTCGAAAAGCGGGAGATGGCACATCGCACAGTTTTTTTCAACTATGATTTTTTCGATGACTACATCAGGTATCTAAATTGAATATGTATATCTTACATATATATCTGTTAAACTATTCATATTTTTTATCTATAGGGAACATAAAACAATGATAAATATAAAGCATCATTCTTTATCTTTGAGAAGAAGGGAGACTTTTTATAGCAATTTTTTTTCTTGGTTAAAATTAAGGGTAAAAATATTACTCTTTAAAATAATTAAATCAATATTTAATTAAGTTTAATATTCATTTATATTTCAGGTATTGAGTTTTCCTGCTAAATCTATCTCTGAGGAAATAAGAGATTTGGATTTTGGCCCTAATACTGTGGTTCATGACTGTAAATCAATTGTCATCAATGGGTATAAATTTATTATCAATGAATGAGAAAAGAACATGAGAACACAACATTACGATGTTATGGTTACTACCATAATAGATTGTTATGCTAGTGCATCAGATAGTAGACCACGATTTGAAAATGTGGGTTATTATGGAGTCGTTAAAAGAATAATAATGTTGGATTATTACTCTAATGGATGAGTCATGATGATTAAATGCCATTAGTTTGATTCGATGATGTGACAAGGAATATTTATTGATGATTGTGGATTTAGAGTAATTAATATGGCTCACACTCTTGCTACCTAAGAACAATATGTATTAGCATCTATGGCTAAACATGTTTTTTATGTCAAAGACCAACTTCGACCTGAATTTGGTGTCATAGTTGAAGTAATTACAAGACATATTTTTTATGATGGTGATGATGTAATTGACACCATCCCTACTACCATTGGAACCAATCCATTTATTTATTTTTATGACCCCAATAGCTCAATTTTTAGAGTTTAATGTGAACCTAAATTTGTGGTGGGAAATATATAAAATCATCAATTCATGTTGTCAATTAGTTTGGTTTACCTCAAGTTGGGTTGTTAAGGTTGGTTCTATTCAAATTGATTTAATATTGACTACAAATATGTTGTATCCGACTTGACTATTATGTGAATTTTCAATGTTTATTGGTTAAAAATTTTATTTGAATTGCATTTTCTAAATTGGAATTGAACTGTATTTAAACCTATGAAACCAAAATTTATAACTTGGTGAAAATTTAAATGCTTCAACTGTGATTTGTATAAAATTTGTTTGACTCTAAGACCTCTCTTTAACATTTTACCAGGTAATGAACATGATGGTTTGTATTATTCTATAAAACATGTATTGAAACCCGCATCATCTACCTAATCTAGAGAAATTAAAATTTTCCTTAATTTTGAAAATTCATTTTCCACTTATTAATCTTGTAGAGTCAATGTTTCATGATTTTAATAGACTGATGACACTTAGTAAATAATCATCCTACTAAAAATTAAATTTCATTATTACATCTTGTATGATTTATTGACTTCATTATATATTTTTTCAAGCTCACCTAAAATATTGGTTAGTTAAATTATCCATGAATCCTAATATTCCCTCTCATTTATTTTTTTGGGTTACACATTAGTTATACTTTTCTATTTACTTCCATATTTGTTTTCAAATGCTATAAATGAAACCAATTCAAGAGAGCTGACAAAAACAGATTATGGACAAAAATCGTCGCATGAATGAGCTGGCCATCCCATCACTAGTTCCTGCAATGAGTATTTTTTTCAAATATATTTATTTAAATTATATATAATGTCATGTGATTAATTTTTTTAAACATTTTTTCAGGATCCATCTATTAGGTGATAGTTATTTGATGAGCATCCTAGTAGTGGTCCCATTACTCGGGGTGTTTGTATGAGGGGGGGGGGGTACGGGATCTAGACGATCTGGTCGGCGTACCTGATTAGACCCTGCCCCTCCCACTGACATACCATCCATCCGATATTCTGATCCTAGTGTGTTGTTAGGGACACATGAGATATTTAGGCCTCCCATGTTTTCACCGCCATTTACATCTGACCCTTCTCACCCATCTGTACCATATCTGATGATGATTCCCAGTCCCCATCTAGCATTTGGCCAGCCATACTTGTCATCTCCTTTTACAACTACTTCGATCTCTCCAGGCTTTTATATTCCATCTTCTTCGACTTCTGCTCTGCCAATGTCTGTCCCTACGAAGCATACATTGGGACTCACTCCATCTGTAAAGGTTGTTCCTTCAGTTTCTATGGATCCAGTGGTGCCCATTGATCAGACTACCACATGTATACTTATACAACCCTAACAAATTGTTACACCATTATTTATTTTCAATATAACATTTATTGATAAAATATCTGTTTTTCTTCTATAACAGATACATCTACTGATAGGTGGCAGGGGCGGGGGTGCACACGCATGCGTGCAGTGTGGAACTGCCACACGCAGTTGATGGTGGACTAAAATAAGATATTCAGATGATTGAAAAATTATGGTAGCAATGTCAGATTTTTTTGGTGACGCTTGCCAAATACTCCGACACCATTCTTGTCAGCCCGCTCTTATGAAGACAACTACCAAATTAAGTCAAGGATAAATCCTGGGTAGAGATATGGGTACAAAAATCTGTTGTATTTAATGCAATATATTAATTTTTGTAATTATATGAATTAATATTTTGGTGTCAGCTACGGTTTAATTTCCCTGATGGTGAGGGTGCACGGCCAGCACATCTAAAGGATTTAGGCGAGCTTTGGAGAGCTTATAAGCATGAGTTGTACATTGGATGGCGTACTAGAGTGGGCACAGAGTTAGAGGTAGTCCCTGTTGTGGATGATTGTCTGTTAGAACAATACTAACAGATGATTACTCAATGGACAACTAGAAAATTTACAGTATTAATCAAATTAGAGGCATTTAAATGAAAATTTTCATGTTTTTAATTAATACTAATTATTGAATTTTATTTAGGATGCATATGGAAAAATAAAAAAACATTGATTCTGAGAAATATTTCCACACATTGGGATGTACTACGATGCCGGATCATGAGGGACAACAAGTATGATAATTTATAATATTTCTTTACATCTTTCACTTTCTATTGCTTCTTCCAAAATATATTTGATTGCTAAAGTTGTTATATTATTTCAGTTATGAAATTACTTCTTATTGGTATCCTATTTTTAACTATGGTTTCCTAAATTCAATTTCATTATAGAGGCATAAATTGAATATAGAAGGACATGTGCCTCAAGAAAAACTGTTTGCTCGAGTAGAAAGAAGAAATATGGAAGTGTGGTTAATGAATCGACTCAGTAAAAGATTGTAAGTTTTACTTTATAGATTTAAAATTTTAATCTCTATTTTGTAACTTAATAATCTATTTATATTTGTAACAAGCTTATTTAGAGGCCCTTGATTCCTAGGAACCTAACAATTTTGGTCCAAATGATCACTTACATCAGGTGTTGGGAGATGAGAACCCTAGTAGAGTACGCTACCGACATGGGAAGAGTATAGTTCTGACAAAGTATTTTCCCTCCTCAGGTTCGAGTTGTAGTGCCATCGAGTTGCAGTAGGTTAAGGCACATGAAGAACAGGCTGAAAAAAAGGCCACAGAGACGGTAGAATAGTCTTCTATGTCAAACACCGCTGTTATGAAACTGATGGAAGGTTTACATCCAAAACTTCCACGAGAGGCCAACACTGTTTGTGATGAATATATGTCATCGTTGAGCTCTATATATGCTGCACCAGGTGTTAGTTCTAGTGGTGGTCGAGATGATGGTGAGGAGGAGGCCAAGACGGAGGAGGAGGAGGGCGAGGAGGAGGCTGAGGCAGAGGAGGAGGGTGAGGAGGTGGCCAAGGCGGAGGAGGAGGGTGGTAAGGAGGCCAAGGTTGAGTACAAGGGTGAGGAGGAGGGTGGGGAAGATGATGGGGACAACGATAAGAATGTGGGTGAGGGTGAAGATGATGGTGATGATAATGATGGTGATTAGGGATAGTTTGATCCATTACATTTTTGACTGATATTACTAACCTTTGATGTTTATTGATTTATTGTGCCTAAATATATGTGTGATTAGGTAGGTCACATTATCTTTATTTTTTATCTATTTTAATGAAATTGTAAATTTTTAGTGGAATTTAGATAATTAATGGTCTGATTAGAAGGTGATATATTGAAATTATTTTTTTAACCTTGAAATAATTTGCTTAGAAAATTTGTAAATACAATCCCATGTGTCTGAGATAGTCCCCCGGACAACCCCCCAGACAGCCCCCCCACCCACCTCCCTAGAACCCAAACATCCTTCGGACAACCCCCCTGACAGCCCCCACCCTCTTCCCTGGACCCCAGATAGCCCCTCGGACAGCCCCCACCCTCCTCCCGAGACCTCAGATAGCCCCCTCCTCCTTGGACCCTAGACACCCCCACCATCCTCCCTTGACCCTAGACAACCCCAGGACATCCCCCCACCCTCCTCCTTGGACCCCGGAAACCCCCTTCCTCCCCGAACCCAGGACAACCCCCACCCTCCTCCCTGGACACCGAAAAGCCCCTGGATAGCCCCCAGGCATCCCCCCCGGACAGCCCCCTGAACATCCCCCACCCTCCTCCCTGGACCCTAGACAACCCCCCTCCTCCATGGACCTTGGAAAGCCCCCACCCCCCTCCTTGGACCCCGGAAATTCCCCAGAAATCCCCCATACAACCCATCAGTCAGCCCTCCCACGCTCCTCCCTGGACCCCGGACAGCCCCTCAGACAACCCCTCGGACAACCCCCACCCTCCTCTCTGGACCCCAGATTGCCCCCCTCCTCCTTATACCCTGGAAATCCCCCCACCCTCCTCTCTGAACCCCAGACAGCCCCTGAACAACCCCCCAGATAGCCCCCCTGACAGCCCCCACCCTCCTCCCTAGACCCCAGACAAACCCCCTAGGACAGACCCCACCCTTTTCCCTAGACCCCAGATAGCCCCCTCCTCCCTAGACCCTGGATAGCCCCCCACCCTCCTCTTTGGACCCCGGACAACCCCTGAACAGCCCCCCAGATAGCCCCCAGATAGCCCCCCTGACAGACCCCCACCCTCCCCCCTGGACCCCAGACAGCCCCCCACCCTCTTCCATAGACCCCGAACATCCCCCTTCTCCCTGGACCCAGGAAAACCCCCCACCCTCCTCCCTAGACCCCAGACATCCCCCAGACATCCCCCCAGAAAGCACCCCCACTCTCCTCCCTGGACCCCGGAGAGACCCCCGGAGAGCCCCCACCCTCCTCCCTAGACCCCGGATAGCCCCCCTTCTCCCTAGATCCTGGACAGCCCCCACCCTCCTCCCTGGACCTGGACAGCCCCCCCCCCCCCGGACAGCCCCCCACGCTCCTCCCTGGACCCCGGACACCCCCACCCTCCTCCCTAGACCCTGGACAGCTCCCCACCCCCCGACCCGACATCCCACTATTGGTAGAGCGAAAATTCAGCATATATACAACATCATGAAAGTTCATGAAAGGATAAGGACCACCTACCTTGATTCTAGAGACAATCACACTCTTAATTCAGCGTCTTGGATCCCAATCTAAGTTCTCTTTAAAATGGACTCCCTTTTAAGTAAAAACAACTGGCATACAGAAAACTGACCAAACTTCTTTGGATTATTTTATACATTAGAAAAAGGATCCATGGGTCATTTTTGATTTGTACGAGTCAACCCTGCCTCAATCCGAGACATGTTGTGGCCGGTACCACTCAAAATGTCTCACTTTTATTTGAAATGGACAAAATTTTAAGTGAAAACAACAAATGAAATACAGAAAACTGACCAAATGCATTAGGATTCTGTTGATACTTTAGGAAAATGATCCATGGGTCATATTTTATGTGTACAAGTCAACCCTTCCTCAATTCGAGGCACTGTGTGGCCGGTACCACTCAAACTGTCTCACTTTTATTTGAAATGGACATGATTTTAAGTGAAAACAACAACTTGCATACGGAAAACCAACCAAACACTTTCTGATTGTATTGATACTTCAATAAAATTATCCATGGGTCATTTTTGATGTGTACAAGTCAACCCCTCCTCAATTCAAGGCACGGTGTGCCCAGTATCACTCAAAGTGTCTCTATTTTGTTTAAAATGGACACTGTTTTAAGTAAAAACAACAGACATATGAAAAAATGACCAAACCTAATCTAATTTTGTTGATACTTTAACAAAAGTATCCATGGGTAATTTATGATGTGTACGAGTCAACCCCGCCTCAATCTGAGGCACGGTGTGGCTGGTACCACTCAATGTGTATCACCTTTATTTTAAATGGACAACATTTTAAGTGAAAACAACAACTAACATACAAAAACCAACCAAACACATTCATATTTTATTGACACTTTAGGAGAGAGATCCATTGGTCATATGTGACGTTTATGAGTCAACCCCACCTCAATCCGAGGCATGGTGTGTCCGGTATCACTCGAAGTGTATTTACTTTGTTTAAAATGGACACCCTTTTAAGTAAAAATAAATGGCATACGTAAAACTGACCAATCATATTTGGATTGTGTTGATACTTTAGAACAAGGATCCATGGTTCATTTTTGACATGTATGAGTCAACCACGCCTCAATATGAGACACGGTGTGGCTGGTACCACTCAAAGTATCTAACATTTATTTGAATTGGACTACATTTTAAGTGAAAACAAAAACTAGCATATGGAAAACCGACCAAACACATTAAGATTCTATTGATACATTAGTAAAATTATCCATGAGTTATTTTTGACGTTTAAAAATCAATCCTGCCTCAATCCAAGGAACGGAGTGACTGGTACCACTCAAACTGTCTCACTTTTATTTGGAATTGATCGGATTTTAAGTGAAAACAACAACTTGCATACAGAAAACTGACCAAATGCATTCTGATTCTATTTATACTTTAGTAAAACAATCCATGTGTCATTTTTTATGTGTAAAATTCAACCCCACCTCAATCCATGGAATTGTGTGGCTGGTACCACTCAAAATATCTCACTTTGTTTTTGAAATGGATAGGATTTTAAGTGAAAACAAAAACTTGCATACGGAAAACCGACCAAGCACTTTATGATTGTATTGATACTTCAGGAAAATGATCCATGGGTCATTTTTGACGTTTACGAGTCAACCCCACCTTAATCTGAGTCACGGTGTGGCCGATATCACTCAAAGTGTCTCTCTTTTGTTTAAAATGGACATTTTTTAAGTAAAAACAACAAACATTTGGAAAACTGACCAAATGTATTCTGATTGTGTGGATACTTTATCAAAAGGATCCATGGGTCATTTGTGATGTGTATGAGTCAAACCCATCTCATTCCAAGGCATGGTGTGACTGGTAACACACAAAGTGTCTCACCTTTATTTGAAATGGACAACATTTTAAGTGAAAACAACAACTGGAATACGGAAAACCGACCAAACGCATTCAGATTGTGTTGATACTTTATGAGAATGATCCATGGGTCATATGTGACATGTACGAGTCAAAACCACCTCAATCAGAGGCAAGGTGTTTCCAGTATCACTCTAAGTGTATTTCGTTTGTTTAAAATGGGCACCCTTTTAAGTAAAAACAACTGGAATACGGAAAACCGATCAATCTAAGGCAAGGTGTGGCTGGTACCACTCAAAGTGTCTCACTTTTATTTGAATTGGACAACATTTTAAGTGAAAATGAAAATTGGCATACAGAAAACTGACCAAATGCATTCGGATTCTGTTGATACATTAAGACAATGATCCATGGGTCATTTGTGAAGTGTACGAATCAACCCCATTTCAATCCGAGGCACGGTGTGGCCGGTACCACTCAAACTATCTCACTTTTATTTGAAATGGATAGGATTTTAAGTGAAAACAACAACTTGCATACGGAAAACTGACCAAACGCATTCAGATTCTATTTATACATTAGGAAAACGATCCATGGGTCATTTGTGATGTGTATGATTCAACCCTGCCTAAATCCGAGGCACGGTGTGGCCGGTACCACTCAAAATGTCTCACTTTTATTTGAAATGGATAGGATTTTAAGTGAAAACAACAATTTTCATATGGAAAACTGACCAAACGTATTCGGATTGTGTTGATACATTAGCACAAGGATCCATGGTCCAACCTCACACAATCCACTTCTCATGCGAGGAACTCCTACCACTATTCTAAAACACATGACATTTTATACGCCAATCCCATCCTCAAACAGTGGGTTCTAGGACCAAACCAAAGTCCCTTTGGGAACCCAATACCAAAGACATAGTTGAATATTCATACCCACTACCCAAAATAGGGATTCATCTCACATCACACCCAGGAGACCAAATTACAATTAGCCACATACCCTTTATTCCAATTGAAATGTCTATGAAAAACATGTAGGCTATTTTGGTAACCCATCTCATATGTCTTGATTGGCCAATGTTTCCCACTAGCACATCAGGAACCATTTATACATGGATACATAGTCATTAGAGGAATATAAACATCCCATGTGTTTCCTATAACTCATCCTAGGTCTAAGAACATGAAAAATACCATTGTCTATCTTATGGGTATCATGATCTTTGTCCACTCTACCCAAGTTTTCCTATTAGTTTGAAGATAGTCAACCCAAGAACATGAGTAAACATCCCATGTGATTCCTATAACATGTAGCCTTTTTCTCTTGTGTGTATTGGTGTTGTGGTTTGAGTGAGGAGTGGATTCTTAATTTTGAATAATGTTATGGGTGTTATTGCTTTTCAATTACAAATTTCTGAATTCTGGATGTATTGGATTCTGGCTGTATTGGTAATGAATTCTAAATTTTGAATACTGTTATGTGTATTGGATTCTTGATGTATTGGATTTTAATTTTGTATTGGTGATATGGGTGTTATTTCATTTCAATTCTGGATGTATTGGATTTTGGATTTTTCTCCTGTGATGCGGTTTGAGTGAGGAATGAATTTTAAATTTCTACATTTCTAAATTCTGGATTAATTTTAAACATCCCATGTAGGCTTTTGTATTCTAGTTGTATGTGTTCTTGAAGGTCATGGAGAGTTGCAGGTTGGAGGTGGTTGCTAGCTACTAACTGTTGTGGAGCTGCAGCATATGTATACCAACAGTTTTCAAAACCGTTGGTATAGCCTTTTGATGTATATTATAGGAACGGTTTTGTTATAACCGTTGGTATACACTTCTACCAACAGTTTTCAAAACCATTGGTATATCCTTTGGATGTATATTTTACACTATATACCAATGGTTTTAAACCGTTGGTATAAGGGTAACATATACCAATGATTTCACAAATCGTTGGTATATCTCATACTTTAACACATATACCAATAGTTTACATAGAACCGTTGGTATAAGCCTATACCCACAACTTACTTGGCCACGGTTTGGGAAACCGTTGGTATATAATATACCAATGGTTTCCCAACCTTTAAAAATAGTTATAAACCATTTGTAAAGGGTAAAATTCCAGTATTGCGGTTTGAGTAAGATCATAAGGATCTCAAGAAGTTGAAGGATACTTTGAGAAAGATCATGCTAAAGGAAAATAAGGATGAATAATTTTTTCTGACAATTCTGATATTTTGTTCTAGTCTTACCCTGTATCAAATTTACCTATCTTAATGAAAAAAATATTATCTTCCAATTATTTTGTTTTGCATAGTTCTAATCTTTTAGGTACCATTTTTTCCATTACCACTATTCCTTTTTGAAAATCAAAAAGGGGGAGAAAATAATGATTAAAATAATACTATGTATAGAGAAGATAATGCCCTAAGTAATGAGGAGTTTAAGTAAGGGGGAGTTTACTTAAAGAAGACTTTATTATGAAAGAAAAAGTAAAATCTACCTAAGGAAGTCAATAATAAGATCCTTAAGGATTTCAAAACCTAAGGGGGAGTTATTCGTATTCATCATGATTCATATGTAAAGGGAGATAAGTTTTTCTTTTAAATTTCATAAAGAAAATTCTTATTCCTTATATTCTTTTTCAAAAGGTTTCTTGTGCTTTCCAAAAAGGGGAGATTGTTGAGCCAATAATGTTTCCTTATGAATTTTTCATTCCTCTGTGTTCTGAAAATCACAAATACTTTATGTTAAGGAAAATTATATTTCTCTAAGGATTATTTTCTTAAGGAAAATTTCCCTTCTATAAGGAAATTTTTACCCTTACCCTAGTTTTCTTTGACTCATTTTAGGACCTCTCAAAACCTAACTCATTTTATTACTAAGTAAAAAATTAAAATCCTTATCTAAAACCTCAAAATCTTATAGTTCCTTCGATATAGAGTCTTCTGTTTTTAGACTCCAAATTATTTGAAATTCAGACTCTGAATTCTCTAAAATTCAGACTCTGAATTCTCTAAAATTCAGACTCCAAATTCTCTAAAATTCAGACTTCAAATTCTCTGAAATTTAGAGTCTGAATTATTTGAAATTTAGACTCTTAATTCTCTGAAATTCAGAATTCTAATTCCTCATAATTCAGACTCCGAATTCCTCAGAATTCAGACTCCAAATTCCTCATAATTTAGGCTCTTAATTCCTCATAATTCAGACTCTAAATTCCTCATAATTCATACTCCAAATTCCACATAATTCAAACTCATAAATCCTCATAATTTCGACCTTGAATTCCTCTGAATTTAGACTCTGAATTCCTTAGAATGAATACTCTGAAATCTTTATAATTTGGACATCAAATTCTTTATAAAATAGAATCCGAATATCCATGTTTTATATAATCTGATTGTTCATAAATTTAGATTCTGAAATATCTTTTTCCTTAGATTTTGGATATCCATATTTGATTAATATACTTCATTTTCCTTACACTTAATTTTAAAACTATAAAAAAATGTCATAAAATTTGTGTCTAACTAACTGTTGGTTGAGTGACATGTGTACAAGTCCCGATGAGATTCATGAAAAAATGTGACCATTAGAGGAGGGATCTGACCATTGAAGCTTTTCCTATAAATAAGATCTCATTTGAATGATCTCATAATCGATCTATAGATTAAATTTTGTGATGTTGTGAAGTGATTTCTAGAGAGATACTATCATGCATTGGGTGTTTCATGAACATCTTGCTCATCCATGAACATTTTATTCATCTTTCTTCATGTGACTATGATTTTTGCTGAGTACAATTGATGGCTTCTTGGAATATAAAGATAGAGGCACTGATTACCATAAAGATTTAGGTCTTGTAGGGATAGAAAGATAGATTCCAATATTCCTATTGAGGGATTACCCTGATGTGGGTAAGACATACTTTCTTGAAAGTATAAATCAAGGGAACTTTATCCATGGTTTTTGGATACCCTACTCTTTAGGTTAAAATATTTTCTACTTGTTACTTGTTTTTGTTTCTAGTTTTTTCCGTTGTATTTTGATAATAAAAGAAAGTATAACTTTATTATATATTCTTTTACTTTTAATTACTTTGATAATTAATATTCTATACAATTTAAGGTAGAATATATCTCTAAGTAATTTTTTCTTAGGTTTCTTTTCCAAATCCATATTTCCATACCCTAAGAAAGTTTATTTCATAGTTAAGAACTAAAAGAGGGTTTGTGAATTTACCTTGTTTAACTTTGTTAAACATAGTTTTCCTTAAGGTTAAAAATAATAGTTTTTAAACTTATAATTCACCCCCTCTTGAAATTGAGCATCTATATACACTATTTTGATCCTATAGACTCGATTAAAGGCAAGGATGTATAATGATACAAAATTGGGATTTCAGGCCACTAGATCGAAAAAACATGCTTAGGGTTTCAACACATGAGGGAGATGAGTTTTATTTCATGTGATCGAATAAAACATAAATCAATTGAGTCTCGAATTAATAAAATTTTAAAAGGGTTATCACATCGGTTATTATATAACCAACATGGTAAATTATTTTTTGTTTTTTTTACATTGTTTATACAATAACCGATGTAAAAATCAGATTTAACATGTCAGTTAACAAATAACTGGTGTGATAAAGCAAATCTCAATGCTTTATCAGGTCGGTTATTTTTTAACCGATGTTGTAAATCTGATATATCTTGTCGGTTAACAAATAATCAATTTGATAAATTTCGATACCAGATTTTTCATAATGGTTATATAATAACCAACATGAAAAATCATGGTACTTTCTTCTTAACGTTGTTTATTAGAGAAATGATGTGAAAAATATATACAGATGAATTTTTCACTGTAGACATAAATAACTGACATTATAAAGTTGATGCGAAAAATACATTTTTTACCAGTGTATCCATGATATGTGTGCCACCTTAAGAAAATAAAGCTACTCTATTGTTATCTAGACCTAACGGCTATATCCATGGCCCAAGATCAAAAACCAAAAAAGAACAGCCCAAATCTATAGCATGCTTTACACCATTGCATGATAACCCTTAAGAAGATAATCCATGAAACCAAATCATGAATTAATAATCAAGGATGGGGAGAGTATAGAGCATTACACTTTTCTATACCCCTAAAAAATTAGAACCCCTTAGATGTAGTGTTCTGTAATGTTATACCCTCTGATGAGATCAAGGGGCTGAGTAATGCTCCAGCGAGTTGGTCACTACAACAGAATTCCCCCACTTCATCGATACCAAGACAACATGAACAAAGGGAGAGAATAGCCATAAAGTCATTGAATTGGACCCCTCAAAGAAATCAGAATGCATTTCAAACATGGAGACCAAAGTTATGATCACCCAGAAAACTTCCCGTAAAAGATGGTTCTCATCATGGGCTGTCATCACACCTAACTCCTACGCAAGCACAACTATGCCACAATGGGTTATAGTAGCAGATGAAATTAAAACTGTCTATGAACGTATATGGACCATCAATTTAGGGGAATATTTACCACCTCTTCCACCCATCGGACCATCAATTCATGAGAGGATTCATAACATATCCTCAATAGATGCAAAAAAAACCCAACCCATTGTGATAAGGAATTTATATCTCAATCATCATCACAAGGTTCATTATCCTCTAAGATGATCTTATAGAAATAAATGGTGATTCCATATCACCCCCATCCTTCTAGGTTGGGTGCAATTATATCTCAATTTCTATCCTAGGAATCATCTAATCCCTGAATGGATTCCTTAGATCCTCAACAACAAGACCAATCAATGCCAATTAGAGCCCTGAATAACCCCCAATCAACATGGATGATAGAATTTTAACCATCATCATCACCATAGAGGGAATCGGTCTTCTTCAGGTTGGGATGACAAGATCAACCATCAACATGCCATCTGTTTCTCCTAGAGTAAGATAAACCTCTGCAATTTGGGGCTTGTTTGGCAATCACAACAAAAAACTCCCTCAAGGTCACCATTCATAGACCAAGATGGAAGGAGCGTATGGTGAAGTCAATCAAACCCCACTAGGGTTGTAAGACAAACTAGCCCAATATAGATAAGGGTTTGAATAACAATCCTAAATAAGGTAGTATAGAATCATCCAATTGTATTGAAAGTAATGGAACACAAATCTTTTCTTGATATGATTTTGAGAATTTCTTTAATATCAATATGGAAAATATTGATGAACAAGTAAAAAATGAAGATAAACACAATAAGGAAAACATACCCCAAGAGAAGGGTGATATGGATGCACCAACCGAGGCTACAAGCACCTGAAACCAAAAAAGGATTCAAAATCTAGTGCCTCCAAATAATGAGTTGCCACCTCTATGGTGGAACACTAACAAATAAAAAGAGAAAGGTGTTTACACATCCCAATAAACACATATAAGAGTTGAGGTTCCTCCGACAGAGGAACAACTATCGCAATATGAGAGTAAAATAAAAACTCTCCGACAGCTCAATGAGGAGCTACTCTGGGGAAATATCCCCACTATGTATCATATTTAGGTTGAGGAGAATATCCCTCCTCTCATAAGATCCAATCCTATAGGGAAAGAGACATATGAGTGTTAGACTATCTTTGAATCTAGGAAGCCTGTTTACATATATGAGGAATTCAAAAATGAGTGTGACTTCCCACTATTGGGGTGACAACCTATCCCTCTCCAAGGTGATCTTTTAGTCTTAGAATGAATCAAGAATTAGAAAGAGATAAAAGTGGGGCCACCACATAGACCTCTTCCCAATACATGTATATGGGAGGTAGCTCAAACAATAGTACCCCCAAAGTTACTTAACATCATCAAGTCCCTATCTACTCGAATGGAATCCATGGAAGAGTGACACATAGTTGTGTATCCCGAGAGGAATCCATATCCCAAGTGGGTGGATGGCACCTTACATCCACAAAATTTCATCAATCCTACCTTCTATACCTTTGATAGTGTAGGCAATCATGAAAATCATCTCACACACTTTGTATCCTAATGCGATCCGATGATGGGACCATGAGATCAACATGAGGCAACATAGATGACATGTTTTTTACAGACTCTGATAGGGCCAAAATTTGTTTGGTATAATAGTTTTCTTGTAGGATCTATTACAGTATACGAAGACTGTCATCATTAGTTCTGCTCCACGCTAAGGAAGATGAAAATTTTTGAACTAACAAACTGCAAACAATGAGAAAACTAGAGGGTGTATAACTTCATATCTATGTGGAAGGGTTTAACCTATTCAATCAGCATCCCCCTCTCATAGGAACAATTACTGAAACTCTATACCAAAAATCTATGGGATGACCTATACACTCCTTTGATCCCAATGAAATATCTAGTTGGGTTCTTTGAGTTTTAAGAAAAAATAAGATACATTGAAGAAACCATTTATAAAACCTAATCTAAATCTTGGGTCATTCCCTCAATATGGAGGATAAGTTTAGGAAAATAATAATCTGTAGATGTCACTCTCAAGCTAGCAGTAATGCCTGTCCAAGCACCCAGGCAGGTCCCGAACCCCTCAGTGCCTATTGTCAAGTGGTAAAAACCATATAATCTCCCTCATCTAGAAGAAAATAGAAATCAAAGTCACTCTAGATTTTCGTAATGGATGAATAAAGCCCACTCCTTCTGAAATAAATAAGTCCCTACTTATTTTTTTGTAGTTATGGACAATAACCTTATTAGGATACTGTAGCCCAGGAATCCCGATGATGTTGGCCTCATCGACCATCCAAACTACTACCATTTCCATATAATAATGGTTAATAATATCTAGTACTTCTTTATCTTCAAATACATCCTTCAAGGCATGGTCTATTATGTATTGGTGGTGTTAGATAACTCCTCAAAGTAGGTGGTTTGCATAACTTTTTCCTAGTCAGAAGAAGAGGATGGTTGGAAGAAAGTCCCGACCAGGTGTGCACAAATTTTATACAACTAGATGACTCAAAAAATAGTTGACTAATACTGTTCCACCCTAATATCACTTCTATGAAGACCAGTAATAGATCCATCACCTTAGGAGGTAACATCAAATACACCTTCCAAGGGTGGAAGTGGACGTCGTCAACCTCAAGTGCCTTAGTTCCTAAGCCACATGTACAATAGTAACTAATTAGCTACTAAAATAGGATAATATTCATTGTTAATACTTATAATATTTATGATATTAATTATTCATAAAAACCATTTTAGTGCATTTTACACTTTGAACATTATTTCACATTATGATTGTAATTCTTTGTTAAAGTGCACTATTACTTGGTACATATTTAAACACATCCTAAAAATAAAAAATGGTCTTGATTTTATTTTCATATTTTATTTTCAGGTCTCCCATTCTATAAGGAACAATACAAGTTTTTGGAGCACTAGAATGTCCACATTAGAAGACCACCAAAGTTGTCCTTGAACCAACAACATTCTGGACAAAGTAAACTGGACAGTAGCTCAATAAAGAGACTGTGTCAGCCATGATACAAGCCCAACGGTTCTCAAAGTCTATCTGAATATAGATAAAATAATGGATAACATTTCATCCAACTTGAACAAGATATAATTTGGATTTTTTAATGGATTTCCAGGTGGCCCAAGTTGAAGATAAAATTCTGGGCCAGATTCTGTGGCCCAGAACAATAGCCCACCATTTTACACATATCTCATAAAAACAATCACGTTTGGTCAGAAACTTTACAAACAATTAGGGTACATCGGGATCTTCATTTTATTCTTCTATGGAACACTCTAATTAGTCCATATTGAAGCTCATTTAGGATCTTTTGTTCGGTGGATGCAGGCTGGCTGCCACCTCGGGTCCAGAGTGGAAAAGTCTAAGGTCCACAAGTTTTCCACCACCCTAAGCCTACCATACCTAAGTGGGGTGACTTTCACTATTTGAGTATTGACCCAAGTCTCCCAAAATTCCTATTTAAGACAATGGTGTTAGAAGATTAATTCATCTTGGATTCTTTCTTTCATTGTAATGTTATGCTTCCACTTTTCCTTTGTAATGGTCTTCCTCAATTGTAAGTTGTTTTTATTCATCTAAGTTTTTTAATAAAAGTTATTCTTCTCCTATTTATTCTGTTATTCTCTATCTCACTTTGATACTGTTTCCTCAAGGTGTGAATTTTTTCACACCAAACCTCATAGAATTATTCACACAACGGTGGAGTGGTCATTTTATTTTTATTGTTTTATTTACTTCTTCAATTACTCCCTCATGAGTCTACTTTCCGCTTCCATTGAAACCATAGAATCAATAGAGTGATATCCCACTTATGGGTTGATCTAAGGGAGTAGCAATGGTCTGTATTGGATGTTATTTATCACCCCATTAATTTCTAATCACTTCTTTTAATTGATATTTTTATTTGATTATTTTAAAGCTTCTTTGTCCTTGTTGAATTTTAAGGCCACATAATTCAAGTGATAATACGAACCTTAACCTTGGAGTGCTCATAAATTTGATCCTAAAAGTGTATAGGTGATTATTATTATGGTTTTTTGGTATTAAACTAGTAATTGATGAATTTGTTTGATCTTCTTGAATAAACCCATCTTGAATATAAGAAATTAAAATCGTTAAAAAAGAATTTCATCAAATCCACCCCGTGTAATAACCTAGGATCAACCCTTATCATAATTTTAATTCACTTAAATAAAATAGTGTATACTTAAACTTATCTAAAATCAACCCAAATTTGGCCACTTAATATCCAAAATCAGTCCATAAAATGTTTGTGTCTATAGGTTTCTTCTTAGGTCTCTGAGGAATCGACAACCCAAGCTACTCTATAATTGACCACTTAACCCTAAAAACTTGGGTAAATTTGGGCGAGACCAATTTTTTTCACCATTTATGGGGACCCAAGTAATTCATCTCAACACCCATTCTATTCTCCCCCATTTATTATATTCTCATCCAAATTATCTTATCTTTTACCTTTATCATTTTTTTCCTTTGGTGCATGTCCACCTACACCAGTGACCAATCAAACCATCTAGTTAGGGTGGACAATCCTGGGGTTGGGGAGTCAAGTACACCAAGGGAAATCATTCAATTAGATACTAACCTTCCTAATAATCCATAGTCAAAAATTGATCCCATTTCAATGGAAGAACTTTAAATAAACCAACTCATAAACCTGGGTGGGAACCAAAATGGAAATCAAAATGAGGCAGCCCCAAAATTGGGGAATACAGTAGATCAGACCTTGAATGGCTACCTCACACCTTACTGGACCAATGAAACCTCTTTTATTAGGTATGATTCCCTAGTATAAGCCCACTATTTTTTCAAACCTCATGTCCTAAACCACCTTCCAACCTTCCATGGGATGGAGTCAGAAATTCCATACCTTATTGTCAAAAGTTTAACGACATTGTTGAAACCATGTGCCCACCACATCAACTTGAGTCATCAAAGATGAGGATATTTCCTTTCTCACTAAAGGATCAAGGAAAGAATTGGTTGAAAAATATGATACCTACATCAGTCCACTCTTGGGACCAGTTTCAAAGATAATTTTACAAAAAATACTTCCCCCATCATAAAACAATTGAACTTAAAAAGAGCATCCAATTTTTTTTTGAAAATGAAGGGGAGTCATTTTATGAAACATGGGAAAGGTTCAAAGACACACTCAACATGTTACCTCAATGTTTATTTTCAATCCCAGAACAAGTTTGAATTTTTATGAAGGGTTGGTCCTGAAAAACAAACAATTATTCGACATGATGTGTAATGGGACCTTCAAAAACAAATCCCCAAATGATGCTTACAAGTATCTAGAAGGACTGGATGAACAAAACCAGACATGGAGAACACCGCCTTACTATGATAATCTACTCAAATATGGTGCAATTCACTCACTCAGGGAGGAGGAAAGACTTAGGGAGAAACTTGATGCACTCACTAAAAATGTCGAGGAGATAAATCACAGGAAGGTCTATGAAATTCAAATTGTTGGCCCTGTTTTCCCAATTTGTGACAAACATGACCACAAGACTAATGTAGAGACCCGAAACCTGACGTACATGAACATTACATTACTTTTGTGGAATACTTAGTACATAACAAAAACACACACTAAAGGATCGTAATAGTTTAGTGTCTTTGGAAACTCGGAACATAATCTTCTAATCCTGGTGAAAGATCTTCAATATCTCCCGTAAAGATCTTCCATTTTTTTTATACCTAAAACCTTTCCTTATATCCTGGGGAAAATAAAACATAAAAGGGTGAGCTCAAATGCTCAGTAAGGGTATACAAAAGAAATAAAAATCATATCATATCTTTTTGAAAATCATAACCTGCAAAAGAGATCATAATATCTTAACATGGAACAATCATAGAAGTGAAAATGAGATCACCATAATCATAACATGAAACTTGAAACTTTTTGGCATGCACACGTAATCATGGAAAATCATTTCTTGTTAGTCATGACTCATTGCCAAGACTATCTTAGTGGACAAAGTCCCTTTCTGAATCGAGTAACCCTCGTTTCAGTCCTGTTTCACTGAACTGGTATAACCTACCATTCCAGCCATGTCTATCTCATGAGATATAAAATCTTTACCCAATGCATTGGAGGGAGATATAGGTCCCACCCATCTTATAATGAATCCTTTCTTATGTGTGCCACATAATCATAAAACATACGTCCTCGCATAACACATGTAACAAAAATGGGATTCTTGAAACATCATGACATCATAAATCAATTCATATAAGATAAAGGAATTCATAAAAATAATTCCATCACAACATGATCAAATCAATGTAATAATAGGGATAAAAATAGAACCCTTTATTATCCTAGATGGAAAATAATTTTGATAAAACACTTGAACTCCATTCTTGAGGAAAATATCCTTTCTTCTTCAAATTTTTTTTCCTTTCATTACATGTCATACAACTTTAAAATAAAAGAAGTTGATTAAAAATAAACTTGAAAACTTGTAAAAGAAGTTTCTTGGAAATAATGTTTTAAAAATCCATTCATGCCGTATAAGTTAAAAAAAACATTCTTTTTTACTTTTGTCGAAAAAGTCAAAATGTACCTCGTACGAAAAACGACAAAAGATTCCTTTCATATCTTTTACTAAAAACTCACCAAAGGGTAAAATTGGATTTAAAACATTGTATATGGATGGAAATAATATTACATATTGAGGAAACATGGATGTGGATGATAAAATACACCCCAGTAAATACTTACGAATAAACAATCTCGGATAAAAATGAGATTGTGATATTTCCCTTACCTTAGGTCCAATTTGCTTCGTATGTGTCCGAACCTCCTGTATAATGATTTAAATAATGTCATTGACTTATTAAAGAATCATATTCATTGTTATGATATCATATATGGTTCACTTATGACATCGTATTACCCGTTCTTTTGTAAATTCCATGTTAAAGAAGCGTTTTGGGTAAAATCGTTTCATTTATCGTAGGTGTTTTGACTTGTTGTTCTTGACATCATTATTACTTATATCATGATTTAATTACTTCAAGAATATAAAATATGATTTATATATCATATATATTCAGTATATATATATATATAATAGATAGATAAATAAAATGAAAAACACCGTTCATGGAGACGGTAGTCCGTACGTACGCATGAACGCTGTTTTTCTTTCCTTATTGTCTTGAAATGGAAGTAAGTAGATGACATACATATGTATATATATACATAAATACAGTAGCTTTATAATGTCATATATTTCATTATTATTTCTTATATATACATTATAATCATTCTTAAATGGTTAACATGGAGAATGAATCTCATCGCGTCGTGGAGACGGTAGTCCGTACGTACGCACGAGCGATGATATCATTTCTATAAATATTGAATTGAATTGGAGTGGATTATAAAATATATCAGAATCAATATGATGTTGTAATAACTATGTATAGTTATTCTTTACACCATTATACCCATCCATGTAAGGTGGTGGTGGAAAATAGATTACACCACGGCATGGAGACGGTATTCCGTACGTACGCACGCGCGGTGATTTCTTTTTCCGTAGGATGGATAGATGGTGAAATAGGGTTGTTTCATACTTATAATAACATATAAGTATATGAGTGATACTGATGTTATTACTTCATAATGAAACAACCTAAGAAGAAGAAGTGGAAGAAGAAATAAAGATGAAAGAATTGGTAACGGTAATTACCTCTTCTTTGAAGTGCCTCTTTGAGACCTCCTCTTAGGGCACTAGAATTGGTCTTTGAGGAAGACCAGAACCTCTAGGATGTTTCTAGGGAAGTGGAGAAGAGATTTTGGCAGGGTTTGGCCGAGCTTGAGTGCTCAAATTGGTGTGAGGAGGAGGGGGAGGAGGTGTCCTTTTATAGGGGAGGAGAGGGGCACCTTAGGAATATCTCAAAATATTATTTTATATTAAAGTCAAAATCGGTTTATAATGGTTCCAAAGGGTATTATTTCGAAGCTAAAGTGGGGATGGGTCGAAATCCTATCAACCAATAGAATTTAGACAAGTTTAGGATATTATTTTAACCTTATCAATTAGATTTAACTCTAAGTTAAATAATTTAACTTTTACCATGTCTTTTTGTTTTCTTTCACTATATGGTTAATACACTTACTATAACATGCCAAACGAACCCCAAATTGTTTATTATTAATATATATATCCTTATATAAGTCATTTGGCCGAACCTTAGATTTTGAGGAATACAATAACAATTAATAATATAATATTTGATTTAAAAACTATTTTGTGTCAATTTTGACACTATTTGATATATGATTTTTGTGAAAGTCATAACAGAATTAAATGTTCGAACCAAGTTGATTACATCAACATTAATATATCATAGTAACCTATAAAATTAGTGGAATTCATAAAAAATCTCAAATTACATTTATTTTGGTGTTTATAACATCAATTATGTCAATATTTCATTAATAAGATAATTACTGCATCATCGTTGTGTCATAAATAAATTAAATTATTTGATGTCTAAAAATTACAAATAAAATACCATCATGTAGGAAATCTTTTTATCTTTCTAATGAATATTTAAAATCGAATTTATCTTATGTATAACCCCATATTAAAAATGATTTACTTATTAAACTTTGATTTTAACTATTTTAACCTTTCTTTAAATAAATTAATAATAAATGTCCTAATCTAATCCAAGTGGGCCTAAATGGTCATATTTTATTCCTAAGTTTGTTTTTGGTCGAATTACACTTGTCCAATAGAATTAGGACATGTGTTAGGGTAATAGTAATATCATATTTACCCTTAGTTACCCTATTTACTATTAACCGCGGTAAAAAAAGTAAAAAGTTACTATTCACCAAAAAATTATTTTCATCTCATTGAACCACATTTTAGTCCTTGATATTAACCGTGTCTCTCGGATTTTCGAAATTCCATTCACAGAAGCGGCAAAATTAAGTTTTATGAAAAATTCAGTTTTTTTAACTACCACTTAGTAGTTTCACTATTCATCAAAAATTGATGTTTTTCAGAAAAATGCCAAAATTTCATCCTAGGCTATATTTCATATTCCGAATTCAAAAATGAAATCTATTTTACCAAATTCATAACATAGAAGTTGCATTAATTAATTTTATAATTAAATCCTGTTGTTAAAATAAATAGCGTGTTTTTAGGAAACAATATATATCAAAAGATTGACACTTGATTATGTCTGGTTTAAATGTGAAATTACAACCAATGACCAACATTGTATTAAATTGTAAAAATATATTCTAAATATACTTTAAAACCACTCAAATTAATAATTTATCACTATTAATTATTTTGATTTAAAAAGTGGTTTTTAATTATAATTTAGTAATTTTCACTATTCATCAGAATATGAAAGTTATCCGAAAAGTACCAAAATTTCACCTTAGGATAAATTCGATACTCCGAATCCAAGAATGAAGTTCATTTTAAAAAATAAGATTTACAGAATTTTAAAAAGTGGTTATTACTATTCATAACGGCTAGTTTTAATAATATTTTAATAGCACATCGTTGTTTAGTGAAACTCGGTATTGCGTATTACACACGCTATCGAGAAAGGTCGCGATTGCGTGTAATGCAAGGCAAGACAAGGATGCGTGTTGTGCAAGCTCCTTTTGGTGTAGCGTACAACACAAGACATTAATAAAATTAAAAAGAATATTTTTTTATAAAATCTTGGGCTGTTACATTCTACCCCCCTTAAAATGAATTTCGCCCTCGAAATTCGTCGGGGTTATAAATGGTTTACTATTCGAAAGTTTCTTTAATAGAAACCCACATCGTAAAAAGGAATATCAAAACCAATCTTTAAAAATAAAAGTATGAAACGTAACGGTTACCCAAATAAACTAATCATTGGGTTTCCACATAGGTGAAAATATGGATATGGAAGAGAAATCTAACCATCATGTTCTGATGGAGAGTGGTAGAGAACATGGCTATGGAAGAGCCAGTAATCACAAATCCATAGATTTGTGATGATATAAGGTACCATCTGATTCATCAGGTATAAGATCACTAGGACAACATTTTTGGTTTTCAAGATCATTTCCCCTAAAGATGAAAATTTGAATTTTAATAAATACTTACTTTATTTTGGTACAATCTCACTGTTGTTCGTGCCTTGAACAATTTCCACTTCATCTCTTAAATAAATGAAGTTGAATTTGTTATTCGTGAAGCATTAGCAGATCATGTGATAGAAGGATGGGTCATTCCATCTATTTCAAACAAAGGGTTAGCAAAAGTTATAAGTTCATCTTATAGTGAGATTAATCGTATATGGTTCCAAAAATGAACTTATACTTCATATATCATACCGCTTAATAAAATAAAACTAGTTTCTACTAAACGGGGACTTCCTGTAGGCCAGTGGTAGGCGATAAAGGCCAGTCGCACTTCGGTTGTGGGTTCGATTCCCACAGCCTTGTCCGAAGCGATGGGCTGTCGCCCGTCCTGCAGGTTGTCCTTTTTCTAAAACTATATTACTATAACATCCCATCAATAATATCGAAAAAAAAATTTCTATCCTTAAACAATACTAACTTACATCCAACACAATCCATTCCAATCTTTAGGCTTATCCATAATACTGCAGTCCACTCTCATATCATAGTGAAAACGATTACCAGAGATTTAATACCATCGTTGATCCCCATATATCATAAGATATGTTTTGTTGGTCACATTCCAAACATTCAAAGTCCTTAATCATGTATTCTCTTGAATACCCATTGAACCTTAGTGAAAACTTGAATGCAGTTAAAAGTTAACACTTTACTCATACCAAAATCCTCAAAATTATCTATACTCAAACCATGATATCACTTAGTCCTTATATCAATCATGAGCTCATGAATACTGTTAAACATTTCATTTTCTGGTTTTCCCTTCATTATGCGCATATCATCTTATTTCCAAAAATATCTCAATCACTTTGAATACCACATTAAACCAATACATAAATATTCCAATACTTCATGATACAACATTATTTTGGAATCCCATTACATAAACGCTTAATCATTCCACCACATCGTTATCATATTCAACATCGCCAATAGTGATCGCATGTGACTTCCCTTTGTCCTTTGCCTTCAGTGGTTGCTCATGTTGATCATCACTAACCCTTGGATTAGGGCATTTATTAGCATAATGCCCCATTTCCTTTCACTTGAAGCATCGAAGTGTTGGTGGTGCGTTCTCTGCAGTGTTTGCTTTATTCACATCATTAGAAACCCTTTTTCCATTATTTCGACACTCAGCTGCTCGATGACCTTCTTTTCCACACTTAAAACATTTTCTAGTTCCTTTAAGACAATCTCCACCATGCTTCTTTCCACACTTTGTGCATAAGGAAACATTCATCTTCTTTTCACCATTATTATGAGATTTCTCCTTGAACTCCATCTTTCGTTTCTTGTCAAAACCATGAGATGGATATGTAACACCAACTTCCATTTCTACCTTGATAGCACAACGCACAATTTCTTCATAGCTACTGAAGTCTCTTATAGCTAATGCCCTTCGAAGACTTGGTTTTAAGCCACTAAAAAATAGATCAACTTTACTTTCAGGTTGGATGATAATGCCAGATGCATACCTTGCAAGTCTTGTAAAATTCGCTTCGTATATACCAACAGATTCATCATCCTTCTGCTTCAGCTCAATAAACTCCTTTTCCATCTTTGTTCGAAGAATACGAGAGAAGTACTTACTGAAAAACAAGTTCTTGAACTCGTCCCATTCCATGGACTCAATTTCATCCCTTGGCCTCGTATTCTTGATAAGATTCCACCATTGATTAGCTTCACCTTCCAAACGATATACTGCTAAGATGACTTTATCATGTTCAGAACATTGAAGAACTGAAAATATCTTTTCAGTGGTACTGATCCATTGTTCAGCAACAAGTGGATCGGAAGTCCCACTGAAAGAAGGTGGACGTTGCCTCATGAAGGACTCAATAGAATATTGTTCCCTTCTCTGCTCATTTGGAAGTCCAGAATGATTCATAGCTTGTGTAAGTATAGCAATAAGATTTTGCACTCCATCTCCCATAAAATTTGTTTGTTCAGGAGGAAAATCATTGCATTGTCCATTGCATTGATCAACACGGTTCCTTCGGGTTCTAGCCATCGTCTAAAACCCAAAAAGAATAGTGTGAGAGGCAAAAATCATGCTAGGGAAAACAACATAATAAAGGGGGAGTACCTTCAATATCCAACATCTTAGGTTTAATTCTATGATCGTTAGCGTAATTCTATTACTATAACCTATACGTATACTTATCCCTAGGGACATCCCTAGACATACCTTAGAAATATCTCTAGGGATCTCACTAACGTTTTCGCATCCTAGTTTCCAAAGGTTGACTAAACCTTTCCTCTGATACCAACTGTAGAGACCCGAAGCTTAACGTACATGAACATTACATTACTTTTGCGGAATACTTAGTACATAACAAAAACACACACTAAAGGATCGTAATAGTTTAGTGTCTTTGGAAACTCGGAACATAATCTTCTAATCCTGGTGAAAGATCTTCAATATCTCCCGTAAAGATCTTCCATTTTTTTTTACCTAAAACCTTTCCTTATATCCTGGGGAAAATAAAACATAAAAGGGTGAGCTCAAATGCTCAGTAAGGGTATACAAAAGAAATAAAAATCATATCATATCTTTTTGAAAATCATAACCTGCAAAAGAGATCATAATATCTTAACATGGAACAATCATAGAAGTGAAAATGAGATCACCATAATCATAACATGAAACTTGAAACTTTGTGGCATGCACACATAATCATGGAAAATCATTTCTTGTTAGTCATGACTCATTGCCAAGACTATCTTAGTGGACAAAGTCCCTTTCTGAATCGAGTAACCCTCGTTTCAGTCCTGTTTCACTGAACCGGTATAACCTACCATTCCAGACATGTCTATCTCATGAGATATAAAATCTTTACCCAATGCATTGGAGGGAGATATAGGTCCCACCCATCTTATAATGAATCCTTTCTTATGTGTGCCACATAATCATAAAACATACATCCTCGCATAACACATGTAACAAAAATGGGATTCTTGAAACATCATGACATCATAAATCAATTCATATAAGATAAAGGAATTCATAAAAATAATTCCATCACAACATGATCAAATCAATGTAATAATAGGGATAAAAATAGAACCCTTTATTATCTTAGATGGAAAATAATTTTGATAAAACACTTGAACTCCATTCTTGAGGAAAATATCCTTTCTTCTTCAAAAACATTTTTCCTTTCATAACATGTCATACAACTTTAAAATAAAAGAAGTTGATTAAAAATAAACTTGAAAACTTGTAAAAGAAGTTTCTTGGAAATAATGTTTTAAAAATCCATTCATGCCGTATAAGTTAAAAAAAACATTCTTTTTTACTTTTGTCGAAAAAGTCAAAATGTACCTCGTACGAAAAACGACAAAAGATTCCTTTCATATCTTTTACTAAAAACTCACCAAAGGGTAAAATTGGATTTAAAACATTGTAGATGGATGGAAATAATATTACATATTGAGGAAACATGGATGTGGATGATAAAATACACCCCAGTAAATACTTACGAATAAACAATCTCGGATAAAAATGAGATTGTGATATTTCCCTTACCTTAGGTCCAATTTGCTTCGTATGTGTCCGAACCTCCTGTATAATGATTTAAATAATGTCATTGACTTATTACAGAATCATATTCATTGTTATGATATCATATATGGTTCACTTATGACATCATATTACCCGTTCTTTTGTAAATTCCATGTTAAAGAAGCGTTTTGGGTAAAATCGTTTCATTTATCGTAGGTGTTTTGACTTGTTGTTCTTGACATCATTATTACTTATATCGTGATTTACTTACTTCCAGAATATAAAATATGATTTATATATCATATATATTCAGTATATATATATATATAATAGATAGATAAATAAAATGAAAAACACCGTTCATGGAGACGGTAGTCCGTACGTACGCATGAACGCTGTTTTTCTTTCTTTATTGTCTTGAAATGGAAGTAAGTAGATGACATACATATGTATATATATACATAAATACAGTAGCTTTATAATGTCATATATTTCATTATTATTTCTTATATATACATTATAATCATTCTTAAATGGTTAACATGGAGAATGAATCTCATCGCGTCGTGGAGACGGTAGTCCGTACGTACGCACGAGCGATGATATCATTTCTATAAATATTGAATTGAATTGGAGTGGATTATACAATATATCAGAATCAATATGATGTTTTAATAACTATGTATAGTTATTCTTTACACCATTATACCCATCCATGTAAGGTGGTGGTGGAAAATAGATTACACCACGGCGTGGAGACGGTATTCCGTACGTACGCACGCGCGATGATTTCTTTTTCCGTAGGATGGATAGATGGTGAAATAGGGTTGTTTCATACTTATAATAACATATCAGTATATGAGTGATACTGATGTTATTACTTCATAATGAAACAACCTAAGAAGAAGAAGTGGAAGAAGAAATAAAGATGAAAGAATTGGTAACGGTAATTACCTCTTCTTTGAAGTGCCTCTTTGAGACCTCCTCTTAGGGCACTAGAATTGGTCTTTGAGGAAGACCAGAACCTCTAGGATGTTGCTAGGGAAGTGGAGAAGAGATTTTGGCAGGGGTTGGCCGAGCTTGAGTGCTCAAATTGGTGTGAGGAGGAGGGGGAGGAGGTGTCCTTTTATAGGGGAGGAGAGGGGCACCTTAGGAATATCTCAAAATATTATTTTATATTAAAGTCAAAATCGGTTTATAATGGTTCCAAAGGGTATTATTTCGAAGCTAAAGTGGGGATGGGTCGCAATCCTATCAACCAATATAATTTAGACAAGTTTAGGATATTATTTTAACCTTATCAATTAGATTTAACTCTAAGTTAAATAATTTAACTTTTACCATGTCTTTTTGTTTTCTTTCACTATATGGTTAATAAACTTACTATAACATGCCAAACGAACCCCAAATTGTTTATTATTAATATATATATCCTTATATAAGTCATTTGGCCGAACCTTAGATTTTGAGGAATACAATAACAATTAATAATATAATATTTGATTTAAAAACTATTTTGTGTCAATTTTGACACTATTTGATATATGATTTTTGTGAAAGTCATAACAGAATTAAATGTTCGAACCAAGTTGATTAAATCAACATTAATATATCATAGTAACCTATAAAATTAGTGGAATTCATAAAAAATCTCAAATTACATTTATTTTGGTGTTTATAACATCAATTATGTCAATATTTCATTAATAAGATAATTACTGCATCATCGTTGTGTCATAAATAAATTAAATTATTTGATGTCTAAAAATTACAAATAAAATACCATCATGTAGGAAATCTTTTTATATTTCTAATGAATATTTACAATCGAATTTATCTTATGTATAACCCCATATTAAAAATTATTTACTTATTAAACTTTGATTTTAACTATTTTAACCTTTCTTTAAATAAATTAATAATAAATGTCCTAATCTAATCCAAGTGGGCCTAAATGGTCATATTTTATTCCTAAGTTTGTTTTTGGTCGAATTACACTTGTCCAATAGAATTAGGACATGTGTTAGGGTAATAGTAATATCATATTTACCCTTAGTTACACTATTTACTATTAACCGCGGTAAAAAAAGTAAAAAGTTACTATTCACCAAAAAATTATTTTCATCTCATTGAACCACATTTTAGTCCTTGATATTAACCGTGTCTCTCGGATTTTCTAAATTCCATTCACAGAAGCGGAAAAATTAAGTTTTATGAAAAATTCAGTTTTTTTAACTACCACTTAGTAGTTTCACTATTCATCAAAAATTGATGTTTTTCAGAAAAATGCCAAAATTTCATCCTAGGCTATATTTCATATTCCGAATTCAAAAATGAAATCTATTTTACCAAATTCATAACATAGAAGTTGCATTAATTAATTTTATAATTAAATCCTGCTGTTAAAATAAATAGCGTGTTTTTAGGAAACAATATATATCAAAAGATTGACACTTGATTATGTCTGGTTTAAATGTGAAATTACAACCAATTACCAACATTGTATTAAATTGTAAAAATATATTCTAAATATACTTTAAAACCACTCAAATTAATAATTTATCACTATTAATTATTTTGATTTAAAAAGTTGTTTTTAATTATAATTTAGTAATTTTCACTATTCATCAGAATATGAAAGTTATCCGAAAAGTACCAAAATTTCACCTTAGGCTAAATTCGATACTCCGAATCCAAGAATGAAGTTCATTTTAAAAAATAAGATTTACAGAATTTTAAAAAGTGGTTATTACTATTCATAACGGCTAGTTTTAATAATATTTTAATAGCACATCGTTGTTTAGTGAAACTCGGTATTGCGTATTACACACGCTATCGAGAAAGGTCGCGATTGCGTGTAATGCAAGGCAAGACAAGGATGCGTGTTGTGCAAGCTCCTTCTGGTGTAGCGTACAACACAAGACATTAATAAAATTAAAAAGAATATTTTTTTATAAAATCTTGGGCTGTTACAACTAACAACTACCCAACCATCCCTTCCATTAAATATGTTCTTATAGGAGGACCACCAGCAGAGGTCAATGCTTTAAACTTTCAGAATCCATAGTACCGAAACACTTTCAATACAAGGCACAATGACCATCCAATATTCTATTGGAAAGATAACCAACAACCTAGCCAACCACAAGGACCAAAACCCTACCATCCACAAAATTTTAAAAACCATAACCAGTTCCAACCACAACCAGTCCAATACCAACATCATCCTATCCAATAACAACAACCCATCTTGCAACCCATGTAACAACCAATACAGCAACCAAAGTATCCTTCTGGGATAAACCAACTAGCACAAGCCCCTACTCAATATGTACCTCTTCCAATCCTTGACCATTTGTGTAAAAAATGGATAAAATGAAATAAGAAGTCTCATAACTTAAACATGAACTAAAAAAAATTAAAACTGGGAAGTCACCCATGCCTACTCAAGGGGTACCATCCTCAACTTTAAGAGGAGAATCCAGTTACACACAAACCTATCATAAACAACTCAAAGCAGTTACTATTTTAAGAAGTGGTAAATCCATTGAGAAACCAGAACAAGACATTCTAGAACCATTAAATGCTTAAAAAATGCATGAATATGATAAATAACCACCCATATATTAAAAAAAAATCAATGTGAATGTGAAGGAACTACAACCACACCAAACAATCAAACAACCTGCTCCATTATCTCAATGAATGAGAGAAAAAATTATACCAGAACTGAATGAAACTTTGAGGGAAATCTTATCTTTGGTTAAGTTAAGCATTCCACTTATTGATGAAATACAAGAAATTCCTTCCTACTAAAATTACCTTAAGGACTTGTGCAATTTTAAAAGAAAAATTTCACATAAAAACCAAGTCCTTTTGGATGCTAATGTGAGTACCACCAATCAAGGGACCATTCTTCCAATGTTAAAAGATCCAGGATGTCCGTACATCAATGTTGAGATATGAGAGAACAAAGTTGTAAAATCCCTTTGTGATCTAGGAGCCAGTGTGAACCTCATTATTTATGCAATTTATTGTTAGTTAGGGCTCAAAGAAATCCAACCTACATCTTTCACTCTTCAACTTGCTGATCATAGTGTTCAAGTTCCTAGGGGAATCTTAAGGGATGTTTTGGTTAATGTTGAAAATTTCATTTACCCAAATGAATTCATTATCCTTGAAAATCACCCAAGATTATATCCTAGGGGGAAAACCCCCATCATACTTGGTCATCCCTTCTTAGAAACAATCAAATCATTCATCCAAGTTTGAAATGGGAACATGACAATAACCTTCGAGAACATGAGTCTAGACTTGAACATATACAATGAAAACTCTCAAATCGGGGATGATGAAGAGATCCATGAGGTTTATTGGATTGGTAGTGTTGATAGTGAACTATAGGACCATCAATAAATTACTAAATGATGTTTAAGTCAAGAAGAGATTGATTTTCTTTGTTCACATGAGGGAAAATTTTCTCCTTGGCTTGAATCTATTTCAGATAACTCTATTAACAATTTTATAGAATCACTAATAAATGATACCATGAGTGAAATCAATAACATTGAGTCCATATCCATTCATGACACTACTCTGGCTAATTTAGTTGATGAAATTTTCTTCCACATGTAACCAATTATGTCAAGAAATCTGAACAAAGAAACTGAGTTCAATACAAAGTATCATCCTTTCTTAGAAAGTGATAACCAATATGATCTCGAATTTAAGGTCTTGCCTTCATCACTCAAGTATGATTTCTTAGGTCACAATTGATCATTTCTTGTTTTCATTTCTTCCACTCTTGAATCTAATCAAGAGATTATGCTTCTGGATGTCCTAAGATAGCATAAGAAAGCAATTGGATGAACCCTTTCTGATATTCTTGGGATTATCCCACTCATTGGAACTAAAAGGATTGTTCTTGAATATAAATCCAAACCATGTCGTCAACCTCAGCATAGAATCAATCCAAATCTTATGGATGTGTTAAGGAAATAAAATTTTATGTTATTGAAAGCGAGTATCATCTACCCCATAGCCGAGAGTGGGTGGGTAAGCCTAATTCAAGTTGTCCCAAACAAATATGGAATCACTGTGATCACCAATGAGGATGGTGAAATTCTCCCCATAAGGGATAGTAGTTGATGGAGAGTCTGTATTGACTATAGGAAGCTCAAATCTTGTACAAAGAAAGACCATTTCCCCTTTACCTTTATTGATCAAGTCCTCGAGCCAGTGGCAGGTCATCAATTCTATTGATTCCTAGATGAATTCTCAGGGTATAATCAAATCAAGGTCTCCTTAGACAATCAAGGAAAAACAACATTCACTTTTCTATTTGGAACTTTTTTCTTCAAGATCATGCCCTTTGGGTTATGTAATTCCCCTAGTACCTTTCAGCGGTGCATGATGGGTTTCTTCTCAGACATGGTTGGGGATTGTTTAGAGGTCATCATGGATGACTTCTCCATATTTGGGGATACTTTTGAGGGATGAATTTAGAATGTTAAAAGGGTTTTTTAAAGATGCGAGGATAATAATCTCATCCTAAATTGGAAAAAATTCCATTTCATGGTAAAGGAAGGACTTATTCTAGGCCAATCTAGTGTCTGGTAGAGGGATTGAAGTTGATAAAGCTAAGGTCAAAATCATTCGTCACCTTCCTTCTCCTAAAACTATAAAGGAAATTAGGTCCTTATTAGGACATGAAGGATTCTATAGAAGGTTCATTAGGAATTTCAGCTCTATTTATCAATAACTTTGTGCTCTTTTGGTGAAAGATGCTTCATTTTTATGGACAGAAATCTGTGAGGAATCATTCTCTACACTCAAGTCATATCTTATCTCTCCACCTATCATAAAAGCTCCAAATTGGAAACTTCCATTCAAACTCATGTGTGATGCAAGTAACTTCACTGTTGGAGTTGTATTAGGTTAATGGTGTGAGAAAACTCAATGTTTCATGGCTTATGAAAGAAAATATTTAAATGATGCACAAATAAACTACACCACCACTGAGAAATAGTTTCTTGTTGTTGTCTTAACTTTATTGAAATTTAGGTCATATCTCTTAGGATCACCCATCATTGTCTTTACTGACCATTCAACCCTAAAATACCTTTTCCAAAAACAAGATGCCAAGGCTAGATTGATCAGGTGGGTCCTTCTTCTTCAAGAGTTCGATTTAACCATCAAGGATAAAAAGGGTGTTGAAAATGTTTTATCTGGTCAACTCTCTAGGATGAAATTAAAAGACAACTCACCTCACCTTTCTGTGTCTGATTCATTTCCTGATGAGTACCTCTATTCTACGAGTGATTTCCCATGGTATAATGACATAGCAAACCATATGGTTATGGGTGAAATTCCAAAATTTCTTGGGACCCAATCTAAGAGGAAATTACTTTCTAATGTCAAACACTATGTGTTTGATGATTCTTACCTCTTCAAGTTTTGTCCTGATTAAATCATTAGGAGATGTGTTCCTAAGTCTAAGCAAGAGTCCATTCTACGATTCTGTCATGTAGAGGCATGTGTAGGACACTTTTCCACAAATAAAACCACTACAAAGGTCATAAAAAGTGATTTCTACTAGACTAACCTCACTAAGGATTCCTACAAATTCTACCAAAGTTGTCCTCAATGTCAAAAATTAGGACCCCTTTCCAAAAGGAATCCAATAACCCTCACTCCCATTCTTATCATTGAAATATTTGATTGTTGGGGAATTGATTTCATGTGACCCTTCCCAAACTCTATGGGATACCTCTACATCCTCTTAGGTGTTGATTATGTCTAAAAATGGGTTGAGGCAATTCCCACCAAGTTTAATGACCATCATATTGTGATCCAATTTATAAAAGAGCACATATTTTCTTGATTTGGAATTCCTAGGGCTATAATCAGTGATTGAGGAACCCATTTCTGCAACCGCCCATTCTCTTCACTCATGTATAAGTATGTGATTTATCATAATGTTTCCACTACATACCATCCTAAAACTAATGGTCAAGTTGTGTTAGCGAATAGAGAGATTAATCAAATTCTTGAAAAAATGTCAATCCCTCTAGGAAAGATTGGTTTGAGAAACTCGTGGATGCCCTTTGGTCATGTTGTACAACATTAAAAACCATCTTAGGAATGTCACCATATAGGTTGGTTTATGGAAAAGAATGCAATTTACCTGTTAAAATTGAGCATAATAAATTTTGGGAAATCAAAAAAAAATGAATTTTGACACTTCTTTGGCTGAAGAAAAGAGGAAATTAGATCTTAATAAACTTGAGGAACTTAGGATGGAGGCTTATGAAAATTTAAGGATAAATAAATATAGAGTTAAAGGCTACCAATCGAGGAATATCAAAGTCAAACATTTTGAACCAGGAAAATCCGTGCTCTTTTATAGTTCAAAACTTCATTTACACCCAGTAAAGTTAAGGCATAGATGGTCAGGTCCTTTCATAGTGCATCATGTGTACCCCCATGGGGAAGTAGAGATTCAGGATCCCAGAAGTGGTCATATTTTCAAGGTCAATGGTCACAGGTTAAAACCAGCCATTGAATCATTCAATAAATAGGAAACAGAGGTTGAGTTAATTGAGGAAACCTTTGAACGAGAAAAAATTGATGGATTTAGAATCCATGTCAAGCTAATGATGTTAAAAAAAGGTGATGCATGGGAGGAAACCCGTGGGTTTCTAATATTTTTGAATCATCTTTATTTTTCAAATATAATTAATACATTATTTTGATATTTAAAAAATAAATAAAAAAATAAAAAATTAGACTGTTGATCTGTTCTTCAATTAGAAGTATGGATGGGTATGAAAGGGGAGAACCATATTCATCCATGTCACGTGGTGTGATCCTTGAGTAATACCATACCTAGAAATTTAAAAAGAAGACATTGTATTATCAGTTTATTTTTTTTGTGTTTTTAGGTTAAAATAAAAATACAAAAAAAATATAATAATAATTAAAAAAACTAAAAGGACACGTCGTAGTTCATGGGGAAAACCCCTTCATAACTGGTGAAGTCGCGGGGACTCAAACCCAGGACCGAAGGGAGATAGGGATGCACACTTACCACTGACCTACAACTTATAGTGCTTCCTTATTATATTATATTTTGTATATATACTTATATTTTACTTTTTTTATTATATAAATAAATAAATAAATATATATATATATATATTGTTTTTTCCCTTTCCCACTAGGGAACTCTGTAAGTGACATGGATATCAAAGGACTAAATCGAAGTAGTAAGAACTTCAACTTCAACCACCAGATGACTTTATTACATGATCATCATATTTCAAATTCCTTTTATAACTCCTCTAATCTACCTCTACCCCATTCTAAATTTTATTTTCTTTAAAAACTGGGGACAATGTTATTCTATGTTGAGACGGGGGGGGGAATGAATGAAAAAAAATATTAATTTCATGTGTATAAAAAAATGTGTGGAAGAAAAAATTTATTTAACCTTTAATATGATAATACACATTGCACACTTTGAAATTGAATATCAAATAATTTATCATGACCTAATTCTAATTTTAATCCATGTATAATTTCATGAGCATAGATTTTGGAAAGTGTGGTTATCTAATTTGAAATTTCATCATTTATATTTTCATCCAAATAAAAAAAATCACAACGCACTTCCTTTGGATAGTGGGGTATTAGTTTGAGTTCATGGGGTCCCCAAAAATAAATATCACAGGTTTCATGATCAATTTAGTTTTAATATGAGTATTAAATAAAAAACAAAAAAACAATAAATTTGCACGTAGAGCAATGAAATGATCTAATGTGTGAATTTCGGAACTTGGGGATCGTGACTCCATAGTTTTCTAGCCTATAGTTAGTAATTTTATCTCTATTTTTGGTAATTTGAATTTATTTTTGATTGAGTTAAATTGAGATGATTCCCGTGTATGTGGCCTTTCCTTGGTGCCCTAATGTCTTTGAGCCTGGGAGTCATCGGCAAAGTCTCACTACATGGGTTGAATCTATTGAGTGAAATATCAATTACCATGGAAAATTTGAAAAAAAATACTCATATTAATATTGAAATGTGATTCCACCTAGCACTTCTCTCAATTCCTCCTTGAATTAAGATGAAATCCCATGTCTATTGTGATACACAACACATCCTCATACTTAATTGATATTGGATGAAATATGGTGATGAATTTGAACAAACAAATGGGATTTGGATTGTGATCTGCTTATGAAACTATCTTTTATTAAAATATTTTGATGGGTTTCATAGTTGTTTTCTATAAGGGTTTTTGGTGATCATTATGTATTAAAATGTTTTTGGAAAAGGGAATTAGAATTTCATATTTTTGAGATACATTTTACTCAGGACTAGAAAAAATCAAGTTGGGGGTGTGATTAACCACTGAAATAGGATAATATTCATTGTTAATATCTATAATATTCATGATATTAATTATTCTTAAACACCATTTTAGTGAATTTTACACTTTGAACATTATTTCACATTATGATTGTAATTATTTGTTAAATTTCACTATTACTTGGTACATATTTAAACACATATTAAATATAAAAAATGGTCTTGATTTTATTTTAATATTTTATTTTTAGTTCTCCCATGATATAAGGAACAATTCTTGTTTTTGGAGTACTAGAAGATTCATATTATAAGACCACCAAAGTTGGCCTTGAACCAACATCATTCTGGGAAAAGTAAACTGGAAAACAGCCCAATAAAGAGACTGTAGCGGCCAAGATACAAGACCAATGATTCTGGAAATTTAACTGAAGATATAGAAAATAATGTATAACATTTAATACAATAGTTATTAGAGATAATTCAGATGTTTTAATGGAGTTCCAGGCAGCCCAAGTTGGAGATAAAATTCTGGGCCATATTCTGTGGCCTAGAAAAACAACCCACCATTTTACACATATCATGAAACACATAATCTATTTTGGGCTGAAACATTACAGAAGGTTAGGGTACATCAGGATCTTAATTTTATTATTCTATGTACCACTCTAATTATTCCATCTAGAAGCTCATTTAGGTGCTTCTATTTGGCGGTTTCAAGCTGGATTCCACCTCGGGTCAAGTGTTGAAGAGTCTAAGTTCCACAAGATTTCCACCACCCTAAGCCTACCATACTCAAATGGGATGGATTTCACTATTGGAGGCTCGACACAAGTCTCCTAAAATTTCTATTTAATGTAGTGGTGTTAGAGGATTTATTCATCTTGGATGTTTTCTTTTATTATCATTTTATGCTGCCACTTTTCCATTGTAATGTTCTTCCTTAATTGTAAGTTATTTTAATTCATCCTAGTTTCTTAATAAAAGTTATTCTTATCCTATTTATTCTATTCTTCTCTATATCACTTTCATACCATTCCCTCTAGGTGTAAATTTATTCACATTAAACCTCATGAAATTATTCACACAACAGCGTAGTGATCATTTTCTTTTTATTGTTTTCTTTACTTCTTCAATTCCTCCCTCATGAGTCTACTTCCTGTTTCCATTGAAACCATAGCATCAATGGAGGGATAACCCACTTATGAGTTGATATAAGGGAGTATCAAGGAGCTGTATTGGATGTTATTTATCACCCCATTAATTTTTAATCACTTATTTTAATTGAGAGTTTTATTTGATGATTTTAAATCTTCTTCGTCCTTGTTGAATTTTATGGCCACATACATCAAGTGCTAATAAAAACCTTTACCTTAGAGTGATCATATATTTTATCATCCAAGTGTATAGGTGATTAGTATTATGTTGTGCTGGTATTAAACTAGTAAGTTATGAAGTTGTTTGATCTTCTTGAATAAACCCCTCTCGAATATAAGAAATTGAAATCGTTAAAAAAGAATTTCATCAAATCCACCCCTGGAAATAACCTAGGATCAACCCTTATCATAATTTTAATTCACTTAATTCACATAGTGTTCACTTAAAATTATCTAAAATCAACCCAAATCTTGCCACTTAATAGCCAAAATCAGCCCATAAATTGTGCATTTCTATTGGTTTCTACTTAGGTATCTGAGGAATCAACAACCCAAGATACTCTACAATTGACTGCTTAACCCTAAAAACATGGGTAAATTTGGGCAAGACCAGTAACCCCACATTGGGAAGCACCAAAATATAGCACAAAATTATGACATTATGAATTATCTAGCTATTTTCCCAACTAATATTTTAATTATATATATGCTTCATCTTTTTAAATAATTCATAAAGACACCTATTAAATCCCTACAAAGCCCAAAATAATTTAAGACAGAATTCACTACAGTCGAGTTCTATCGAATGGAGACCTTGTAAGTGGAATTTTATATCCCAATACCATTCACAGAGTATGATTTGGATGAGTTTATTCTTGGGAACATCAGAACCTATATGTTTTGAGAAGACTTGATAATATCAACATATGAAGGGATCTGATTTAAAATGGCTCTGGGCTCAATCTCATTCCAATTCGAACCCTCCAATGTTTGGGATATAGTTAAGGGTATTTATCTCCAAAAAATATGACCATTAAAGGGTATGATAAGAATTATCAAAGACCTATTGGGAAGATCAAACTAAAAACTTAGTTTTGGGAGATCACATATGAAGATGAGTTTATGGTTATCTAGAAGAAGATTGCATAAAATTTCCTGCTTAGAAGACTCTAGCTCCATATCCACATGGAGGTACCTTTAATATTCCATCAATGTCTAAAATACCCCATTAATGGAAAATTCAGCATACTACATGGTTATAGTAACCCTTTGAAACTTATTAATCCACATATATTGAAGCAATATTCTACAGAAAAGGGAGGCAAAAAACCAATGATGGATAATTATACACATGTTACAGCTCCCAAAGACTTAAGGAAAACCCCTAAAAACCCCTGGATTATGATCAACAATGACTATGTTCTGCCCATAAATCTAGTTGATGTGATAGACCTGGTTCTAGAGATCCAAGATCCCCCTATACTTAGTTATAGTGTAAAAACAAACTAGCTCTTTCATCTCTATGCAACATCTCAGATGGTAGGGGATGATAATTTCTCTTTCCATGGACTCCCTCACCCTGATAGTGATAGAGAATCCCCCATATCTCTATCTTCATCAGAAAGTTCCCCCATAGAATCAGAATTGGAGGAATATGAGGATTACCTCAGGAAGACCCCTCTCACATTTGAGGAAGCTATATCAACCACCATCGATGATCTTAGACCGATAAATCTAGCAATGTAATAAGTCCCATGACCTAATCTGATTAGTTTCACTATCACTATCAAAGAGAAATTGATATACATAAAATTTCTCAAGAAACAATGATATTTGTTTACTTATAACTATATAGAAATTTCCATACTAAATCCAGACGCGGTTACGCACCATCTCGACCTACCTGATGAGAACCGAGGCTTTAAGAAGGCAGGAATGAGGATGTACCCCTCTCATGACAACAATTTAGAGGTGGAAGCTGAAAAATTTATTAAATAAAACTTTTTATAAGAAGTGAAATACCCAATATGGTTTTTCAATATCATCCCTTTCAAGAAAAATAATCGACATATTAGGGTTTTCATTGATTTCAGATACCTTAATCAATAATTCCTAAAGGATGAATTCCCATTTTCCATCATAGAACTCTTTATCGATGAAATTTATGGCTTCAAATACCTTTCCTTCATGGATGGGTATTTGGGGTACAATAAAATAAATATGTCCCCTAAAGATGTGGAAGTCGCTACCTATAGAGTGTCTCTAGGGATATTATGCTATCAAGTGATTCCCTTTGTGTTAAATAACATTGGTGAAAAATACCAATACACCATGAATCATATAATGAATCCCTTACTAAGAAGGATAACCAAATATTATGTTGAAAACCGGTTTTCAAATATTGACAGTGATGTGATCATTTAATAGATCTTAAAACAATATTTTACAAGATGAAAAAACACATTCTGAAGATAAATCCATTGAAATTAACCTTTGGGGTAACATCAAGAAATTTCCTTAGTTTTGTGGCATGCCACCATGATATAGAGGTTGTCCTAGAGAAGAATAGTGTTATTTTTGAAATTTCACCCTGAGAAATCTCAAAGAACCGAGGGGGGGTCTAAGGTAACCTCACCTACAATCGTCAACTCATAGCTAACCTAGATGGAAAAGTTCTCCCCTTCACCAAGAAGATGAAGAATAGAATCACTTATTGATGGAATGATGGTTTCCAAGAATCCTGTGAAATTATCAAGTATTACCCACTACACCCACCACTTCTGATGCATATGGTGTAAGGGAGGCCACTTATATTGTATGTGGCGCAATGAAATTCTCACTAGACACCCTCCTTGAATAGAAAAATGATGCGGGGAGTGAGAACAGTCTTTATTACCTTAGCAGGACAATGCTAGGTACTAAGACCAGATACTCTGATGTCGAGAATAATTGACTTTCACTCATCTTCATAGTTAAAAAATATGGCATTACATGTAGCACCATGAAGTCCATATAGTCTCTCGTATCGATCCACTCAAGTGAATCCTTGGTTTTCCTATGTCGACAGGGTGCTTGGCCTGATGGGAAGTCATTCTAAAACAATGAAACATTTAGTTTGTATCAGAGAATTCAGTGAAAGGGAAAGCCCTAGATGATTTCCTTGCAACACATATTGCCCCATAGAATACATCGATGGACAGTAAACATACAGATGATGAGTTATTATATTCCCTTGAAACTCCTCGAACATGGGAGATGTATTTTGATGGTTCCTTCCAAATTCCTATCTGAAAAATGATGGAAAACCCAAGGTTCAATCGAGTTGGTATATAGATTTTATTTATCTATTCAGAAATATCAGTTTTGACCTAATATTTCTCACTATATGAAGGCTACCCAAAAAATGAGGTAGAATAGCAAGCACTCATTGCTGGCTTGGAACTAGCCCTACATATTCACATAGCCAACCTAAATATCAAAGGGGATTTAGAACTAGTGATAAAGTATATCAATTTAGAATATTGCATTAAAAATGAATAATTGGATCCTCTCATTGGATACATCAAGGGAATGATGGAAGAGTTCCCTTTTGAGCCCACATTTCATCATGTTACCTGATCACAGAATGCTCACGCTGAGACATTGGCAATGCAGCCACCGTCTTGGTCAAACCTGATCAAGAGTAAGCAGTTTTCCATATCACACACCAAATAATGGTTTTGTTGATCGTCATATGTGATATAGAAGAAATCAATAAGTTCAAAACCTCCATAGAGAGTGATGAACCGATGAACAACCCTAGATGGATGGATCCAATAATCAATTATCCCTAAAATGGTTCTCTCCTGATAGACCAATCTGGAAGGGAATATATTCAACACCGTGCAGTGAACTTCACCCTACAAGATGGTCTAAATGAAAAAAACCCTATAAAAATGAGGATTTTATGGAGTCCTATTTAGATGCATAGCAGAAAGAGAGATCCCACTGTCATAGAGGAATTCCATGAAAGATATTGTAGTGCCCATCAATATGGGACCAGGCTATCCCAAAAAATCATGAGGATGGGATATTATTAAAAAACAGTGATACAGGACAACATAGAATTCAAAAATAAATTTTATGCATTCCATACCCATGAAAAAAGTAACCATCTAACTCCATAATTTCTACATACAGCTAAATATTCCTGGTTGTTTTCTGTTTGGGGAATGGATGTTTTGGGGCCATATCCCACTACCACAACTAAGCCGTTCAAGTACATCCTTACTATTATTGACTTCTTATCCAAATGGGCTGAGGCAATACCCCTCAAAGAATCTGAGATGAATAACATTATCAACTTTGTAATGTCCCATATCATCATCAGGTTCGGGGTCCCTCACACAATATTGATGGACAACAACACCAAATTCTTTTCAATAGAGTTGAAGAAACCATGCTAGGAGTACAATATCAAGTCCAATCACTCATGTCACTATCATGTAGTGAAAAATGGTAAAATAGAGTCCTTCAATAAGACTATATCAAATATACTTCAAAATATGGTGAACAAGGATAAAAATTCATTTCCGAACAAGTTCCTTCATGCCTTATGGACATACTATACCACCATGCATACTACTACATAAGAAACACCCTACTCATTAGTGTATGGGACCAAGGCAGTGTTTCCCATAGAGTTCTAGATTCCTTTTCTCTAAATATATATTTGAAGAAAACTCTTGGATGATGATAAATTGAAAAAGTGGTTGGATGAATTAGATTAGGTTTATGTGAACAAGTTCCTTACACTACAAAACATGGAGGTCCTTCAAATTCGGATCATATGAGACTTTAATAATAAGGTTCACCTCTGTTCATTCCTCCTAGGAGAACTGGTGTTGTCTCTCAAAACCCCAATGATACCAGGGAAGAAGCCTCAAAATTTGGAGCACAAATGGGAAGGGTCTTACATCATACATAAGGTCTATAATAATGGAGCCTACTCCCTAGTGATTTCCCTGATCATATTAAATTAAACTATGCAAGATCATCCAGATAACAAGATGATAAACTATGAAGTGCCTCAAGTCCTAACAAAAATAATTTAAAATACACAATATCCCATGTCCTGACCACATGATGTTAAACTCTACGGAGTCGTCCTAGTAGCATGAAGGTAAATTGAATAGAATCTCATTTACTTATCATATGATGTTAAACTACACGACTAATTTCCTTGTTACATGATGTTAAACTACACAAAAAGCACCATATCACTAATGAATCACTACATATGATCCATATTTATGAGAAGGAAGGATGGAATTACCCCATCATTATGTGAGAGTTATATCCATATAGAGAATATCTTCATCCAAGAACTATATATTCCTTGATTCCTATCTTCACATGATACATAGTGATGCCCAAACCTCTAGTTTGGAGACCATCGACAACATTCCTTTTCCATCATGTCGTGTGACCTGTGTCTTTACCGTAAGACATTAAACTTCATGACTAATGTCCTATATGTATAAAATTAAACTTCCCATGTTTTATAGATCTACATATGACTTTATTCCCATTTTTAGTGAGATATATAGGGAAACCATGATCCTATATCTTGGTCTAGAAACCATATGATAAAAAATACCCCTATCCAATCATTAATTATCATTGCATACTGAGATAAACCCTTTCCATTACTTGTTTCTCAAACCAAAGATATATCACACAAGCTTAGAAATTTTAGTAAGGGCTTCCTGAAAGAGTGTTGTCGTGGGCGCCCTAAAATGATTAGTGGTTTTTGGGTTACTTAGGTGCAGCAGAGTGGCTGACCAAGGTCATCTCTCAAAGGAGGAAGGAAATTTAACAACTTATTAAAGGTATTTTGAAAATAAAATAAAAGGAATTAAGAAAACTAATTGAAATGGTGGGGTTTTTTCATCATTTATAAAACTAGAAGAAGTTTTATAAAAGAATATTGCATTTTTTTTTAATTTTGAAATGTAAGTTGATTAACAAAGAACAATGAGAAGTTCTTTTTTTAGAAAACTATTTTTAGAAGGTGTAATCGATCTAAATATACCAATTAAATCATTTATTAATAATTATAATTTAAATTAATATTCAATTAATTATGATCCCTTAATTTTTTAAATCCCAAACCCTAAAAGAATTAACTTTACCACAAAGATGAAGTGAATATAACCCTAGGATAACTTCGGAACACGCAATCACAACACCCTGCTTTGATTGATGTTCTAAGGTTAGTTTATGGTCAGTGTTAAATTAAGGTGTAGAGACCCGAAGCCTAACGTACATGGACATTACATTACTTTTGCGGAATACTTAATACATAACAAAAATACACACACAAGGATCGTAATAGTTTAGTGTCTTTGGAAACTCGGAACGTAATCTTCTAATCCTGGTGAAAGATCTTCAAAATCTCCCATAAAGATCTTCCTTTTTTTTTTACCTAAAACCTTTCTTTATATCCTGGGGAAAAGAAAACATAAAAGGGTGAGCTCAAATGCTCAGTAAGGGTAAACAAAAGAAATATCAATCACATAATTTTCATAAGAACATAACATTTTTGGAAATCTTAACCTGCAAAAGAGAGCATAATTTCATAACATGGGATAAATCATAGTAGTGAAAATGAAACCATAACTTAAAACATTACTCATTGTGGCATACACACATAATCATAGAGAATCATTTCTTGTTAGTCAAGACTCATTGCCAAGACTATCTTAGTGGACAAAGTCCCTTTCTGAATCGAGTAATCCTCGTTTCAGTCCTGTTTCACTGAACCGGTATAACCTACCATTCCAGCCATGTCTATCTCATGAGATATGAAATCTTTACCCAATGCATTGGAGGGAGATATAGGTCCCACCCATCTTATAATGAATCCTTTCTTATGTGTGCCACATAATCATAAAACATACATCATCGCATAACACATGTAACAAAAATGGGATTCTTGAAACATCATGACATCATAAATCAATTCATATAAGATAAAGGAATTCATAAACATAATTCCATCACAACATAGTCAAATCAATGTAAAAATATGGATAGAAACAGAACTCTTTATTATCTTAGATGGAAAATAATTTTGATAAAACACTTGAATTGAATTCTTGAGGAAAATATCCTTTCTTCTTCAAAATCAATTTCTTTTCACAAAACATCATGCAATTTTAAAAGAAAGAGATTTTATTGAAAATAGTCATGAAATCCTTTAGAGGAAGCTTCATGAAAATAAGGCTTTATAAAACAGTAGAAATCCGTTCGTGCCGTATAAGTTAAAAAAAACATTCTTCGTACTTTTGTCGGAAAAGTCAAAAAGTACCTCGTACGAAAAACGACAAAAGATTCCTTTCATACGTATTACTAAAAACTCACCGAAGGGTAAAAATGGATTTAAACAATTTTAGGTGGATGGAAATAATATTACATATTGATAAAACATGGATGTGGATGATAAAATACACCCCAGTAAATACTTACGAATAAACAATCTCGGATAAAAATGAGATTGTGATATTTCCCTTACCTTAGGTCCTACTTGCTTTGTAAGTGTCCAAACCTCCTGTATAATGATTTAAATAATGTTATTGACTTATTCCAGAATCATACATATTGATATGATATCATATATGGTCATATTATTAGCTTCTTGTTAGTAATATTTCATTGTTACTTGTTACTCGGGTCTTTATAACTTTTTGTTCGTATGCGTGTTTTGTCGAATAAATTCTTATTCTTATATTTAGGTTATAGATAATTTATTTACATTATGGTATTAGTGTAGTATATACCATATTCATTCATTCAATTCATTTATATAATCATTATGAAATGAAGATCATGTAGAACGAGTCGCATCACATTGTGGAGACGGTATTCCGTACGTACGCACAAGTGATGATATCGTTCCTATGATCGTGGAATTGTATTGGAGTATATATATATTATTTCAGTATCAATATTACTTCATAATAATCATATATAGTTACTCATTACACCATTATACCCATCCTTGTAAGGTGATGGTGGAAAATAGATTACACCACGGCGTGGAGACGGTATTCCGTACGTACGCACGCGCGGTGATTTCATTTTTCCGTAGGATGGATAGAAGGTGAATTAGGGTTGTTTCATATTTATAATAACATATCAGTATGTAAGTAATACTGATGTTATTACTTTATCATGAAACAACTAAAGAAGAAGAAGTTGAAGAAGAAAGAAATTGAAAAGATCGGTAATGGATATTACCTCTTCTTTGGAACGCCTCTTTGAATCCTCCACTTAAGGAACTAAGATTGGTCTTTGGAGAAGACCAGGACCTCTAGGATTATTCTAGGGAAGTGGAGAGGAGAAAATGGCAGGGTTTGGCCGAGCTTGAGTGCTCAATTTGGTGTGAGGAGGAGGGGGAGGAGGTGTCCTTTTATAGGGGAGGAGAGGGGCACCTTAGGAATATCTCAAAATATTATTTTATATTAAAGTCAAATTCGGTTTATAATGGTTCCAAAGGGTCTTATTTCGAAGATAAAGTGGGGATGGGTCGAAATCCTATCAACCAATAGAATTTAGACAAGTTTAGGATATTATTTTAACCTTATCAATTAAATTTAACTCTAAGTTAAATAATTTAACTTTTACAATGTCTTTTTGTTTTATTTCACTATATGGTTAATAAACTTACTATAACATGCCAAACGAACCCCAAATTGTTTATTATTAATATATATATCCTTATCTAAGTCATTTGGCCGAACCTTAGATTTTTAGGAATACAATAACAATTAATAATATAATATTTGATTTAAAAACTATTTTGTGTCAATTTTGACACCATTTGATATATGATTTTTGTGAAAGTCATAACAGAATTATATGTTCGAACCAAGTTGATTAAATCAACATTAATATATCATAGTAACCTAGAAAATTAGTGGAATTCATAAAAAGTATTAAATTACATTTATTTTGGTATTTATATTATCAATTATGTCAATATTTCATTAATATGATAATTACTGCATCATCTTTGTGTCATAAATAAATTAAATTATTTGATGTCTAAAAATTACAAATAAAATACCATCATGTAGGAAATCGTTTTAGCTTTCTAATTAATATTTACAATCGAATTTATCTTATGTATAACCCCATATTATAAATGATTTCCTTATTAAACTTTGATTTTAACTATTTTAACCCTTCTTTAAATAAATTAATAATAAATGTCCTAATCTAATCCAAGTGGGCCTAAATGGTCATATTTTATTCCTAAGATTGTTTTTGGTCGAATTACACTTGTCCAATAGAATTAGGACATGTGTTAGGGTAATATTAATATCATATTTACCCTTAGTTACCCTATTTACTATTAACCGCGGTAAAAAAAGTAAAAAGTTACTATTCACCAAAAAATTATTTTCATCTCATTGAACCACATTTTAGTCCTTGATATTAACCGTGTCTCTCGGATTTTCGAAATTCCATTCACAGAAGCGGTAAAATTAAGTTTTATGCAAAATTCAGTTTTTAACCTACCACTTAGTAGTTTCACTATTCATCAAAAATTGATGTTTTTCAGAACAATGCCAAAATTTCATCCCAAGCTATATGTCATATTCCAAATTCAAAAATGAAGTCTATTTTACCAAATTCATAACATAAAAGTTGCATTAATTAATTTTATAATTAAATCCTGCTGTTAAAACAAATAGCGTGTTTTTAAGAAACAATATCTATCAAAAGATTGACACTTGTTTATGTCTAGTTTAAATGTGAAATTACATCCAATGACCAACATTGTATTAAATTGTAAAAATATATTCTAAATATACTTTAAAACCACTCAAATTAATGATTTATCACTATTAATTATTTCGATTAAAAAAGTTGTTTTTAATTATAATTTAGTAATTTTCACTATTCATCAGAATATGAAAGTTATCCGAAAAGTACCAAAATTTCACCTTAGGCTAAATTCGATACTCCGAATCCAAAAATAAAGTTCATTTTGAAAAATAAGATTTACTGGATTTCAAAAAGTGGTTATTACTATTCATAACGGCTAGTTTTAATAATATTTTTATAGCATATCGTTGTTTAGTGAAACTCGGTATTGCGTACTACACACGCTATCGAGGAAGGTTGTGATTGCGTGTAATGCAAGGCAAGTCAAGGATGCGTGTTGTGCAAGCTCCTTTTGGTGTAGCGTACAACACAAGACATAAAAAAAATATTTTTCATAAAATCTCGGGCTGTTACATAAGGAACATATCCTCTCAAGAAACTAGAATTAATTGAGTTTATAGATTATATTTTAACACTACAAATTGATCCTGTGTGGTTTTGAATTACCAATTAAGTTCACACTCTCATAATTCACAGAATTCTCGACCTCGCATGATTTGTGTTTATTGTTCAATTACTTGCCTAGTTTCATTTAAATTGAAAACTCAATTAATAGATCATATTTAGTGAATTGCACTATCTTATTTATTCAAAATAAATGAATGAAGAAGGTAAGAGATAGATTTATTACTAAAAATATTACTCTTCCATGGGTGGCGTAATCATCATAGAATTGAATTGCATTTGAAACAATTTATAATGGGTATAACCCAATCACGCTTCTACTCAATAATTCCAGACCAAAGAGGAATATTAATAGAAGAATAAATTTTAATAAAACATAATAAAAGAGAATAAATAAAAGAAGAATAATGAAGTTTAACACACATATGAAAATATTACAACATGATGAAGAGAAGGAGGCTTCGATGAGGGGATCCTTGCTTAAAGAGCTACCCCTCTTACAATGGTTGGAGAATTTGGGTGAAACAAATTATCCTCTTCCTCCAATATCCTAATTCACGTCCCCAACCCCTAAAAATGAGAAAAACACTAATTTATAGAGTGTATGGGAGGCTAGGTTTAGAGAGGTTTCAAGTGTGAATGTGGAATCTTGGCCAAATATTTTAATACAACTTGAAATGCCCATTTGACCTCCAAACACATGAACCGACTCTCCTTCCAGAATAATTATTTGTGAGAAAATTAATCCCCAAGCTCCTCTAAAAATTTGGGCCTAATCCATGGATGGATGAAGAAGTTATGACCCAAATACAAAACCCATGTCCATTCTGGCGAGTCCAACCCAACTTTGACTTCATGGCCCATTTTTACCAACCAAATTCACTCTTTAGCTCTATTGTACTGAATAAAAGTTGTAGAAAATTAAGTGAGAAACACTGTTACAAAAATTTAAGTTAAAATAATTCATATTAAAATATTTATGTCCGAAATACTATAGTTCATTTTAAAAGGGTAAAATTGGAATTTTAATCAAAATTTTAAATTAATGATCTAATCCAAAATATTTAATAAATGAAAATATTTAGAACAATGTGAGGAAATTATGTCATTTATTATCAATAAAATATTCAAAAAAATAGTGTTTTATCAACTCCCCCACACTTACCCTTTTGCACTCCTGGGAAAAACCTCATATCAAGTAAAGATCAATATTAAATAAAAACAATTTTAAAACACATATCCTTGAGATCCAACAATTCCTCACCAAGAAACATAAGATATAACACCTCAAAAAAACCATTATTTCAAGTTCTACATTTGTATCATTCAATATATTTCTACTTCATTTATCCTCCCATGCACAAAACACTTACCTCACTTGAATTTTTTCTTATCACACAAATGTCAATTTTTTTTGCAATGTCCTTCTCATCAAAACTCATACAAGGGTCACCATAGTATTGATAAATTCCTACATCGCCACTCAATGTGATTCAAGGGCATATGTTTATCATGAGGACTTTTCAGGGTTATTCTATGGCTTTTGGCTGGTAGGATTTAGATGTGAAAAAACTCTGAGGCTGAATAAGGAGGGCTGGACTCTTTTTGAAGAAAAATTACAATAATCTAATTTTCACTTAAATATGGTCTCCTCTTAAATCCCCATAGTATCAATTCAGCTCCATCATCATGAAAAGTCATGGAAATTTTACACTATTCATCATTCAACAACAAAAATGTAAATCTTCCCAAACATGATTTTCTTGAAATCTCTAGATAGGCAAAACTTTCTACCTCTATTAGAAGCTCCAGAAAAGGAACAACTTCACTTATCATGAAAGCTCCAAAAAAGTCACATATTTCAATATAATGATTTTCTTTAGAAGAAAACACATCTCTTCAGAATTTAATTTTACAACTAAAGTATCACAGAATGTGGTAGTACAACACAAGATAGCTCCCCCCACACTTAAGTTCAACTAGATTATGAAATTTCACTTCAAGAGTTGGTTGGATCGGGAAAATTGGCTTGTAATGTGGCTAACCTAACAAGATGTTCATGGCTTCTAAGGGCTACAAGGATTAAATTTTCAAGTTAGGCCATTATAAAAAAGGATTATTTGAAATAGGGGCTTTAATACCAAACAAATGCCTCAAAGATTTAAACATTAGTACCTCAAACCCTCATGTTTTGACAAGAATAAATCAAATTCGGGTTCAATCAAGCATGGTTTGGTTCTCTCAAAAAGTGAGGTGAATGTAAAGAATATGAAAATAATGGTTTAGATTCCTCACAAGAATGTGATTTCAAATATAAATACAGTGAGATGTGGCATGTGATTAAAAATTCAGTGTACTTTTCATAAAATAAATAAATATTTTAACTTGAAACAAAGTTATTTCAACATTAATTTAAGCTTAGTTTCAAGGGATAATTTTTTTCACTTATTGATATGGATTTCAAAATGGTGATGAGAATCATTTCAGCTCAAAAGTTTTAAAAACACATAGAAAAATGAAAAATAAACACACAAAATTTGAAAATCACATATTTTTTTTTTGTTTTTTTAAAATAGGAAAATAATTGAAATTACTAAACTAAAAGGTCCCCCCCACACTTAAAATATTTCATTGTCCGTAATATGAACCCATGAGATGATATATGCACATGAAATGTATAATTTTAAATAGGAAAAAGAATAAAAAAGTTAAAGGGTTAGGAACATCCTGATGTGCTCAAGTGATGATGGGGTCATGAAGTGTAATAAAATCCACTGCATCAGTAGGAAGTCCCTCAATGCATCTCTTCAAACATTTCCCATTAACTATAAATATCCTTCCCATATCCTCTTGTGTGATCTCCGCTGCACCATAAGGAAAAAAATTAGTCACAACATAAGGACCTAACCACCTAGAACGCAACTTATAAGGCATTAGCTTCAGTCATTAACTGTAGAGAAGGAATTTCTCTCCAACATGAAACTCATTTTGTTGGATCATTCTATCATGAATTGCTTTTGATTTTTCCTTGTAGATCCTTGAGTTATCATATGAAGACAATCAAATCTCCTTAATCTCTTGAATTTGTAGCTTCCTTTGGATTCCATCTTGGGCCAAATCTATGTTGCATTTCTTTATAGCCCAATAAGCCCGAGGATGAACCTCCACAGGGAGATGAAATGATTTCCCAAAAAAAATCCACAATGGGGACATACCAATGGGTGTCTTGTATGCAGTCCTATAAGCCCACAATGCATCATCCAAGCGCTTGATCCAATCTTTCCTATTTGGCTACAGAGTTTTCTCCAAAATTTGTTTCAATTCCCTATTTGAAACCTTAGCCTGGCCATTTGTTTGAGGATGGTATGGTGTTGATGTTTTGTGTATCACCCCATACTTCCGAAGAAGGGAAGAAAAATTCCGATTACAGAAGTGTGTTCCTTGGTCACTGATGATGGACTTTGGTACTCCAAACCTAAAAAAAATGTGCTTTGAAAAAGTCCACAACAACATGATAATCATCAGTCCTGGTGTCCTTAGCCTCCACCCATTTACACACATAATCAATATCAAAGAAAATTTGAAAAAACAAAAGGAACTAGGAAAAGGACCCATAAAATCGATGCCCCATACATCAAAAATGTCACAGAATAGTATGGGTTGTTGGGGAATCTCATGTCTCATAGAAATGTTTCCAGTGTGTTGGAAATGAGAGCATGAATTACAATACACATGGGAATCATGGAATAATATAGGCCGATATAATCTAGAGTCCATTACCTTCCTATATGTATATTGGTTTCCAAAGTGTCCACCACAAGCAAGTGTATGACAAAAATGTAAAACATACTCCAAATCATGACCAGGAACACACCTCCTAATAACTTGATCACTACACATACGCCGGAGGAATGGGTTATCCCAAACATAATACCGAGACTCACTTTTTAATTTTTGGACTTGATGTTTCTTTAAATTTTAAGGTATTTCAGAGGAAACAAGGTAGTTAACTAAATCTGCATACCAAGGATGCATACCTGAGATGGAATAAAGATTCTAATCAGGTAATGTGTCCCAAAGTTGTACCTAGTCCAAGGTGTCATCCTCTAGTGTTTGAGTAAGCCTACTCATGTGGTCTACCACCATGTTTTCTGAACCCTTTTTTTCCTTTATCTCAATATCAAATTCTTGAAGAAATAACATCCATCAGATCAGCCTGGTCTTTGCATCTGGCTTCTTCAAGAGGTACCTCAGAGCTGTATGGTCAGAAAAAAAACTACTTTAGAGCCTAATAAATAGGAACATAATTTATTTAAAGTAAATATGACAGCAAGAAACTCCTTTTCCGTGGTTTTTTAATTTAATAGGGCTGAATCCAATGTCCTCGAATCATAGGTGATCACATGTGAGCATCTCTCCACCCTCTGAGATAAGACAACTGCAATCGTGAAGTTGGATGCATCACACATAAGCTCAAAAGGAAGCTCCCACTGTGGGGGATTTATGATAGGTGGAGTGGTAATACATTGTTTTATCTCATGAAAGGAATTCCTACAAGAATAATCAAACACAAAATCAGAATCTTTTGGAAGTAATCATGACATAGGAAGAGCAATCTTACTAAAATAGTTGATGAAGCACTGATAAAATCCTGCATGCCCTAGGAAATATCTAATATCACACACACATAAAGGATAGGTTAAGGATGAAATAATGTCTATCTTTGATCTGCCAACCTCTATCCCATGTTTTGAAACTACATTCCCTAAGAAAATTCCATGCTCTACCATGAAATGACTCTTTTCAAAGTTCAGGACCAGATTCTTCTCAATACAACGATTCAACACCTTTCCCAAACTACTTAGACATTCATCAAATTAAGATCCATACTCTGTAAAATCATCCATGAATACCTCCAAGTAGGTCTCAATAAAATCTGAAAAAATACTCACCATGAATCTCTGGAAGGTACTTGGGGCCTTGCAAAGTCCAAATGGCATCCTTCGGTAGGAAAATGTGCTGAAAGGACAAGTGAATGTTTTCTTCTCCTGATCCTCCAGAGCAATAAAAACCTGAAAATATCCAGAAAATCCATCCAAGAAACAATAATGTGTTTTCCCAGAAAGTCTCTCAAGCATCTAATCAATAAATGGGAGGGGGAAATGGTCCTTGTAAGTAGATTGATTTAGTTTCTGATAATCAATACACACACACCAAATGTTTTTCACCCTCATTGGAACTAACTCATCTTTCTCATTTTTAACAATAGTAACACCACTTTTCCTAGGCATAACCGGAATAGGACTTACCCACTGGGAATCTAAAATGGGATAGATTATACCTGCCTCGATCAATTTTTCGACCTCTTTTTTAAAAATCTTTAGATGGGTTGGATTGAGTCTCCTTTTTGGTGGAATCACCAGTTTAGCCCCATTATCCAAAAGAATTCTATGCATGAAAATGGAGGGGCTAATACATGATATGTCAGCTAGGGTCCACCCAATTGCCCTGATGTTCTCCCTAAAAATATTCAAATGTTTTTATTCATGTTCAAAAGGGAGATTGTTAGCAATTATAACAGGTAATTTCTCACCACTTAACAAGTATGAGTATTTGAGATTTGGTGGAAATGGCTTGAGTTCCATTATAGGGGGTGGTGTATGGATGGAGATATAGAAGGAACTGAAATATGTGCACAAATAACATCACTATTAGAATATACATCATCAAAATCAGAGAATAAAGCATCAAATCCATCAGCATACTCAACATCCATGTCATAATTAGAGTTCACATGATCAAAATCAGAATATTATTACATTTCAAAATCAAATCTAAGAGAGTATTTTTAATTATAAATAGGTGTTAAAGTACTCTTAGAAATCAAACTAGAGCCAATACTCATAATCTACCTAAGCATAGAACAATCAAATTCCATGGGGTTTTTATTTGGTGGTTAAAAATGGGGGATAAAAAATGCAGAATGATCCTCTGAGGGGTACTTCATGGAATCCATAACATTAAATATCACAACTTCATCCCCAAACTCTAGGGAAAGTGTACCCTCATTGACATTTATGATAGTTTTTTCAGTTTTGAGGAAGGTTATACCTAAGATAATGGGATAATGAGAGCTTACCTAATCATACTCCATGTTAAGCACATAGAAATATACTAAAAAGATCATGTCTCTTACCCATACAAGTACATCCTCAAGGAAACCCACTGGATATTTCGTAGCTCTATTCGCCAAATGCACCACTACTCACATCGGCTTTAGATCACCAACCTGCAAAGAAGAGAATACAGAGTGAGGCATCACATTTATGGAAGCTACCAAATCACAAAGTACATCAGAAAAGTGCAACTACCCTATAGTGCCTGGGATGGTGAATGTCCCTAGATCCTTGCACTTTTTCGGCATTTCTAGAGTTGGTGTAATGAGTGCTGACACATTCCTTCCAAGATTGATCCTTTTATTTCCCTTGAACCCTCTTATATTGGTACAAAGTTATTTTAAGAATTTTTCATACCTTGGGATTTTCTTGATGGCTTTGAGTAAAGGAATGTTGATCTCCACACGCTTGAATGTGTCCAAAACTTATTTTTGCATCACCTCTTCAGCCATCTTATTGTTTTTACAACCCTGTTTGGAAAAGGAAGGGGTTTAGGAGGAACATCATTAATCTTTTTCTTACCTTTATCTTTATCATTGGGTTGCTCATCAGTTGATGTGGAATTGGGATTTTTGGAGTTAAGGTGAATCCTGGTGGAATGGTAGGTGGAGAAGCATCATTTTTTTGCTTCCCACTTCCCAATGTGATGGTACTGACATTCCCCTTTAGATTTGGAGTGGGTTGGGAAGGTAGATTTCTGGAATTCTTACTTACAATTTCATGGAGGGCGGTGGGAATCTGGATCATTTGAGTCTTGAACTCCCTCAGCTCCGAACGTTGACTCTTCAACTCATTCTTTTGATTAAGAAAAATTTGTTTCAAGAGATCATCAGTATTAGAATCTACCTTTGGTGGTGGATTCCCTTGTTATTGTCTTGCTGATGTTTTGGCTTCAAATATTCATTGGGGTTGTTGGAATCCCTACTGGTAAGGTGGAGGCTACTGGAAGTTTTGTTGAAAGGGTGGAATTTGTTGTTTTCCAGAGCCATACCTCATGTCTGATTGATCCTTACACCCTTGTTTTTATATTGGTTCAAAGGAATCAAGCTTATTTTGGGGATATGGTTGTTGCTGCTAATAAGGTCGCCCAGGAAACACTGTTGTACATTCTTCTGTTTCTTGTATTTGGGGGAAATAGTCATTTTGGTGGCTTGTCTCAGTGCAAATGCACAAGTTCTTGAAGGAGGGAGTTTGGATTTCTTTTGAGCCAAAGCAATCTGTCTCACCATAGTTGTCAATTCTTCCAACTTGCTATCAATCAAATGACTTTCAAGAGAAGATGGACTTACCTGATGTACTCCCCTGACATGTGGTGTACCTCGATCTCCAAATTGTTGGGAGTTTTGGGCCATTTTTTCGATCAACGTACGTGCGGCTACTGGTTTCTTGTCCACCAATGCTCCTCTAGCTGCAACATACACCTTTCTTCTCTCCATAGGTGTGATTCCTTCATAGAAGTACTATATGAATAGTTTCTCACTGATTTGGTGATGTGGGAAGCTTGCACACAAATTATTGAATCGCTCCCAATACTCATAAATTGACTCCCCTTGTGCTTGATTGATCCCAGATATCTCTTTATGAATGGAAGTGGTTCTTTATGCTGGAAAAAATCTCTACAATAAAATAAATTTTAAATCATTCAAACAAGTTACACCTTCAGGTTGTAAATAATACATCCAATATTTCATAGCTCCATCAAGTGAGAATGTGAATGCTCTTAATTTTATTTGTTCTTCAGATAAATTTCTTGGTGTTAAGGTTGAGAAAACCAAATTAAATTCCTTAAGGTGTTTTTTGGGATCCTCACCTGAGAGGCCATGAAATTTTGGAAGAATATGCATTAATCAAGATTTCAATTCAAAGTCCGATTCAATATTTGGGTATGCAATACAATTTGGTTGATAGTTAATATCAGGTACAGCCAATTTTCGAATGGTTCTATTAAGTTCATTTCCATTATTTTCATCCATTGGTTCTTGTTTTATGGTTGAATTTGAATTTCTTCCAATTTCAATGTTCTGAAAGTGGAGGAATTCTCCAACTGGTTGAATATTGAAACTTCCTGTAGACTGAGAATGTCTGATTCGTTCCCTAAGGCTACATTCAATCTTAGGGTCAAGATCTAAGAGATCTTCAGGATTAGTTCATGTCAAAAATAAAATAAAAATGAAAAGAAATAAAGTGGACCATTGTAAAATAAAAATTAGAAGTTTGAGTTTATGGTCTAAAAAGAAGTAGAAGAAAATAAATGAAGAAGGAAAAAAATCAGATTGGGTAAAGAAGGACGAAAGAAGAGAGGAAGAGAATAAAATGTAAAATAAAATAAATACCACTAATTGGTTGAAATAATTACTCACATCCCCAACAATGGTGCCAATTTGAAAGAGTGCTATCGTGGGCGCCCTCAAATTATTAGTGGTTTTTGGGTTACTTAGGTGCAACAGAGTGGCTGAACAAGGTTGTCTCTCAAAGGAGGAAGTAAATTTAACAACTTATTAAAGTTATTTAGAAAATAAAATAAAAAAAATTAAGAAAAATACTTGAAATTATGGGGGGTTTTTATCATTTATAATACTATAAAATTTTGATGGAAGAATATTGCATTTCTTTTTGTTTTTAATTTTGAAATGTAAGTTGATTAATAAAGCACAACGAGAAGATGTTTTTTTAGAAAACTATTTTTAGAAAGTGTAATCAATTTAACACTACCTATTCAATAATTTATTAATAATTATAATATAAATTAATATCCACTTAATTATGATCCCTTAATTTGTTAAATCCCAAACCCTATAAGAATTAACTTTACTACAAAGATGAAGTGAATTTAACCCTTGGCTAACTTCAGAACATGCAATCGCAACACCCTGCTTTGATTGATGTTCTAAGGTTAGATTATGGTCAGTGGTAAATTAAGGCACATATAATCTCTAGAAAATAGAATTAATTGTGTTTAGGGATTATATTTTAACACTCCAAATTGATTCTGTGTGGTTTTGAATTACCAATTAAGTTCGCTCTCTCACAATTCACACAATTCTCAAACTCGCGTGATTTGTGTTTATTGTTCAATTGCTTTCTTAGTTTCATTTTAATTGAAAACTCAATTAATAGATCATATTAATTGAATTTCAGTAGATAATTAATTCAAAATAAATGAATGAAGAAGGTAAGAGATAGATCGATTACTAAAATACTACTCTTCCATGGGTGGCGTAATCATCATAGAAGAGAATTGCATTTGCAACGGTTTATAATGGTATAACCCAATCACGCTTCTACTAAAGAATTACAACCCAAAGAGGAAGATTAAAAGAAGAATAAATGTGAATAAAACATAAGAAAAGAGAAGAAATAAAATAAGAACAATGAAGTTTAATACACAAATGAAAATATTACAACATGAAGAAGAGAAGGAGGATTCGATGAGGGGATCCTTGATTCAAGAGCTACCCCTTTTATAATGGTTGGAGAATTTGGGTGAAACCAATTATCCTCTACCTCCAATCTCCTAATGCACGTTCCTAACCCCTCCAAATGAGAAAAAACTAATTTATAGAGTGGAGGGGAGGCTAGGTTTAAAGAGGTTTCAAGTGTGAATGGGGAATCTCGGACAAATATTTTAATACAACTTTCACCACCCATTTGATCTCAAAAACGCGTGAAGCAGCTCTCCTTCCAGTAGGATGATTTGTGAAAAAACGAATCCCTGAGCTCCTCTCAACATTTGGGCCTAATCCAAGTATGGATGAAGAATTTATGGCCCAAATACAGAACCTATGTTCATTCTGGCAAGTCCAGCCCAACTTTGACTTCATGACCCATTTGCACCAACCAAATACAGTCTTTAGCTCTAGTGTCCTGAATAAAAGTTGTAAAAAATTAAGGGAGGAACACTATTAAAAGAAATTTAAGTTCAAATAATTCATATTAAAATATTTATGTGCGAAATACTAAAGTTCATTTTAAAAGGTTAAAACTGGAATTTTAATCAAATTTTCAAATGAATTATATAATCCCAAATATTTCATAAATGAACATATTTAGCACAATGTGAGGAAATTATGTAATTTATATCAATAAAATATTCAAAAAAATAGTGTTTTATCACTTCCCCCCACAAATAAGGCATAAAATATTATGATAGGCTCAGCATGGTATTGAATGAAAGACCATAAAAGACATACCATGAGTCATTGCCTCATGATGTTAAACTACACAGTTAATGTCCCTTAAACGACATAAAACTATACATTACTATGTACCTATCCTAATAAGACCACCATTTCTAGTATTGGTATCCTACAAAACCTACATTCAAGAACTATGTATGACTTGATTCTAGAAACCACAAGATACGTAGTGATGCCCGACTCTTCAATCCTGGGTCCAATCATGAAAAAAATAAAAATGCCTCCTCTCTGTTTATAGACCAGACATGGGCATGGAATTAATTCCCAAAGAAATATGTATGAGATGATTCCTAACATAATACGATACATGGTGACATCCAAATCTTTAATCCTAGGTCCAGTCATGAAAAAAAACCTCCGCTCTTCATATAGGTCAGACTTGTGTAAAAAATTTATTCCTTAAGAACTGTGTGTGGATTGATTCTCATTACAATGAGATACGTAGTGACACCAGAATCTTGGGTCTTAGGTTCTGATATAATTAGAAAATCCCCATTTCTTATGTACCAATCATACCTACACATATAACCTTCCAAGAACTTAATGTGGCTTGATTCTCATTCTCATAAGATACATAGTGATGCCCATACTTCCACCCTTGTGCCTAGTCACAATATTTCTATTCTTTCACATTGATTCATCTTCATTCTCACTGTATGATGTTAAAATGCATGGGATTTCAATACCTATGTATGGATTGATTCCTATTTCCATAAGACATGTATTGACTCGTGAATTTACATCCTTGGGTCCAACCACAATTCCCCTTTTCATGTTGGGAAGCCCACATCCTTGTCGTATGATGCTAAACCACACAGTTCCTCAATAACTATGTTTGGATTTATTCATGTCACCATAGGATACATAGTGACATCAAGATCTCTAATTCTAGGCCCAACTAAAATAATCAACAGAAACAATTTCCACCACTATGTATGGGTCAAACCTGCATAGAGAGTTTCTCTTTCAAGAACTGCGTATGGCTTGATTCCTATCATCATAAGACACATAGTGGCATCCATATCTCCAATTCTAGGCCAAGCTATGAAAAATAATAAATTCAACCCAACTGTATTGGAATCAAGTCACATAAGATCATTTTTCCTACGCATGATCCAGATCTACAGATGGATTTCTTATGTATATATTATCAAGAAAATTTTTTTCACATAAGTTCCAACATCCTTACCAAATTATGTAAAATAATAAAGAAAACTTCCTTACTGCATAATGATAAAATTCATGGAAAATTTACTTACCTCATTAAAATAAACTGGAGATGTATTTCCTTACCGCATGACATTAAACTACATAGAAAATGTCCCCAGTACATGATGATACACTATACAGACCATCACCCATTTTTCATCCCCTATCAAGGGACCACAATATCCTTACCCCAGTCATCCATTGTATGTGGTGATTCTATCATCTTTTAAATCCACCTTAATCCATAAACCAAACTTCATGTATTGAGTGATTCAGGTTACCAAAACCTTCAATGGCCCCTGGAAAGGATACCCAACTTCAAGCGACCCTTTACTTGACTATGCATGTATTCCTTTAGATCCAACATAAGAACCTATGGTCATAAACCAAATGTATCACTCTGTAAAAAGGGATTTATGATCTTTTGATCCCTGACATCACCATGGAAGAACTCAACACCTCAACATGATCTGAAATAATCCTGATATGATTGTTTCATATCATTACTCATGACCTGTTGAACTCTATATATGATTTACAATATTTTCATCTCCCAATCATAAGGATGTTGGGGTACTATTGACCCTAGGTACCCTAATTATGATCTTGTGTATCATCCTCTATAATAGGTCTATGTGCATCATGAACCTAAAATACCTAGACTTTGGTCAAATATGTATGACCTTAAAATATATTCTATGATGGTCCAAATCACAATCACTTAAACTACTAGAAAAAAAGACACTAAAATTATTAGGTTGAAAACTAGAAAATGAAGGCCTACGAAAAAGTCAAGTCTTCACTCTCTAAACTCTTCTTCTCCAGATTTTAGAAAAAATTTGGGCATAAATGGATAAGGAATAAAGATCATAGGGTATACTCTATAGCCCCGGTAAAATCCAATCTATGATCTATGGACACCCTAGTATAGTAAAACGTTAGAGTAATGATTTTTCACATCTCCTCACAATGAGAATATGTTCACTATGTGATGACACAACTTTTAGGGTCCTCGAACCCTTCTCAGATATTAAACTTTATACAAGACACACTTCATAATTTGGGTTCCTCTAATCAACAAAACCTTCTACGACCCCTAGAAAGGATACCTAGATTTAGGGAAGCTTTTCTTGATTATGAATGTATATCGATGGTTCTTTCATATGCGCCTCTGGTTTTCAACCAAATGAATCACTATACAAAAATGATTTCCAATCCTTGTGAGCCCTAACATCACTACAATAGAATGAAACACCCAACATGTTTTAGGTCATTCCTAGTACAATTTTTCCATATCCTCCTGACCTTAACACTTTGGACCATGATTTACAAACTTCATTCCAAACTATCCGAGTATATTTGACATCCTCGATGCTACACCACTGTATTTTTTCCCTTTCTCAAAGTAGGAATACAACACTATATTACCAAACCTTTGATGGACCACACCTTATGACTCAAAACCATAGAGAATAGAGCTTGATCTTTACAATATAAGAGCTAAATTTCCCAAGGATTCTATAATCCTTCCTGGATAGATTTTATCCCATACCCAACCTCATCATATGGACGTTTAAGTCTTAAAAAATCTTCATGGACCTTATAATGGAATGGATATCATCGTTTTATTGAACATTCTAATAATTAATAAGGTCTTTGAACCACCAAATAAAGGCATATCCTCCTTACAAGAAAGGATATTTAATCCTTCTGATCCCTAGAAACACTGCAATGGAACCCGACACCTCATAGTGTTATGGGTCATCACTGGCATGTCTTTCACGTCCCATATTCACAGAATCAAACTTTTGGGTTATGAATTACATTATCTATGGTCCAATTATCTAGGTGGACCTTGAATCCCTAGTATCTTTTCCTCAACCAATATTACCTCCATAAATCTTTCATGGCACCTAGAAAATATACCCGACTTGAAGAGACACTTTTCTTGATTATGCATGTATGCCTATAACTCCTGGATATGCACCTAAATTCATCATCCAAATGCTTCACTCTACAAAAGTAAATTTTGATTCTTGTGATCCCTAGAAACACCATGGATGAACCTAACACCTCAGTGTGTTTTGGGTCATTCCTAATATGTCTGCACCATATTCTGTGATCCTTGATTTGGTAGAAGCTAAAAGACACTAAACTGAAGTGATAGAAGGTCCAAGCTAAAAGACCCAAAAATAAAGTTATAGAAGGTCTAAGTTAAAATACCCTACACTAAAGCGATATAAGGCCCAAGCTAAAAGACCCTAAACTAAACCGATAGAAGGTCTATGCTAAAAGACCTTAAACTAAAGCGATAAAATTTATGAGCTAAAATACCCTAAACTAAACTAATAGAAGGTAAGAGCTAAAAACCCTAAACTAAAATTATATAAGGTCCGAGATAAAAGTTCCGAAACTAAAACAATAGAGGGTCTAAGCTAAATGTTCTTAAAACTACCACAAAATAATGATCTAGCCTACAAAATATTGTAATCCACACCATATAACCTTAAAAAAATTCAATCTATGCTAGCTAAGCCTACCAGATTCGGAAAAGTAAAGAGAACCCTCCCTCCAAGACATATATTATACTCAATAGTCCTATAAAAAAGTGATATAAAGATAGATGGAAAAAACATATTAATGAATAATCTCATGTTGGTGGGAATTAATGAACATTTATCAAGAATGAATCTATTGGAATTTCAAAATTCAATTTCAAGCACTAATATTTACTAGTTATTATGTAAGGGATGAGTATCATTAACGATTAAGATAATATTGGATCAATGAAAAGGTTATATACATAATGAATGAAAGAAAAACAAGACAACACATATAAAGTTTAGAAGAATTATTCATTAATAGAACACTGAAAGTGGAATAATATCAATATATCAGAGTCTTTCCTATGAATATATGAGCCAAAGAAATATTGAAAAATTATGATTCCATCAGAGCATATTCTTGGATGAGTCCTTGAATTATGAAAGTCTCTACTGTAGGGAGTCTTCAAATTGGTGTAGTTGATCAGTAGATTCACTTTCTACTACTACATCCCGCTGCTACTCTCCCACCCAAGAAACAAAATAAATCCTAGATTACTCTTCTATGTTAAGGATCCCCTAATGCTCCGATACAGTCTTCCCCAATATCTAAATTTCATGTTGAAATTGGGATTGTTCTTCTTGAAGATGACTAATTTCAGATTGAAGAAATTTTATTTCAGACTAGATATGATAAATTTCAATATTCTCAGTATTGACTATGTCTCGGTGAGTAGCCACTTCCATTTCATGATGATAAGATTAATTTATAGCCTCATCCCAATTATTCTTCACTAAAGAGGATGACTTGATAACCACCACCCTCAATTTGAGGGACCTCTTCTGTTCCCTTTCGGAAATCACCTTATTCACTTGGGAACAAAGGGTGGATTATTTGAAACCCTAATAATCAAGAGTGGGAAAAATAAATTGAAGATGACCTAATCAGTCCTTCAGTTCATCCAATAGGATTTTTGACACTAATTTTCTGACCTCCCTCTATATTTTTCACCACATCAATTGATAATGTAATTTTTATCTGGGACCTTGATCTAGGTTCCTCCTAGGAATAATAATATAATTTTGGAAAATTTATCCAAAGGAGGGAACCATTCTAACTATCTTTGATGATGAGGGAAGAGATAGAATCTATACATTGGTTGAAATAGTTAGAGGAACCCCCATAGAAGCAAGGAACATAGCCTGCGAACTATGGGGTGAAGACGCTGTAATAAGGGACATAGTGGTTTTTCAATCATAGGGTAAACAATAGAATATCAACAGGTAATCAACAAATATGTATTATTTTTGGAATATAACAATATAAATTTCATTACTGGTGACATCCACTACCCCGAACCCATCCTCGAGTGAGTAGGAAATGCATTATTGTGATGGGAAGATTTGTGGAACCTCATGTGTTTTTCTTAAATATGTTCTTCATTCACCACCCTTAAAGAATGTAGGAAAAAATATATATTATCAAGTGATATGATACAAGTAAAAAAAGTGTATAGTCTTGAAGAAGTGTTCACCTTCTCGAAAACTTTCTTCCATCAAGGATAAAAGAGTAAAAAAATAGATACCCATGATAGTATCCTCTAAAAGTGTGTCTTACCATTCCATATCAAGTGGTATGATCACTGGAATTTCTATAGTAGGAAGTAGGCATGATAGAATCAAAGCCTCATAAAATTCCTCTACTTGATGGTTTGGGATCAATAGTGAAGGGTTTGCTGAAGTAACCAAAATATCACCCACATCCTTGGAAGTGGATACATTCTCTTATAGGTGAGATCAGTGGGGACCTGCACAGTTTTTTGAATCAAAATGTGTTTCTAGAATAATACAAGATAATAGAAGAGTGAAATACCGCACTCACTTGTGGATTCTAGAGGATAAGGACCTCAAAATGCAGATCGATTCATTTTATTCTCCTTCCCTTCTAGGTAAAGATATACAGAAAGTGTTTTAGCTAAAAATATTTCTCTAGAAGCAGAAATAGACACCCTCATCTATGCTTATCGACCTAGAGATCGTTCATCATTGGTCCCTCAATCACTTCCAAATTCCTCTCCCATAGCCATACCATGTGGAGAATATTTAAGGGAAAATATAACCAGATGATCTTTAATAGCCTCCCACTATGTTAATTTATAAAGGACATCAATACATTTTAAATAGAACTATTAACCTTAAAAAAATAACAGTAATCCCAAAAATTACCACTTCCTTAGTGATGAAATAACCCTACTCATTCACAATAATTTGAAGTGTGACCTTGAAAACCATTTGGTGGAACTGTAGGGAATAAAATATATGACCCCTGAATATTTCCATAGTTATGTAAAGGCCTTAAAAAAAGGCCCTGATCTCCTTAGTACGGTCTTTAAAAATGATACCTAGAGGGGAAATGATATAGGAAAAACCTTCCAAAAGTACCTCTACTTGGTGAAATATACCCTAGAGATTTTCCTCTAAGTTTTTATCCTCCGAGCTATATATTAAAAAGATGAGACAAGAATTAATAACTCTATCATATTCTCACCCTCTTCCACTACATTTTTTATAGCTGTGTCAGTGGGTTCTTATACCAAAAATGGAAAATGTATGACTTTATTGTGGGGTTATTATGGGGCTACCGACCCTCTAAAATCCAGCTTATTTCCAGGCTTGAGATTTTTCTCAGTAGCCAGTGGTTTGGAGGCCTCACTTACTAATTTGGACAATTTTTTGCTGGGATATGAGCGAATCCAAAGATCTGCATAACCACAAGACAAAATAATTGTTGCATTGAGGAGAGGAAGGTTTATCTCAACACCAGTCTCCTACTTGGTAAACATCATAAAAAATTATAAATATACCATCATATTCTTATCAAATAAAACATAAACAGAGCGAGGACATCTTGACTAGACACATAAGAATTTGAGTCTGAACCTACACAATGCATACCACTCACAAATGATGACCCCACTAATATGGTTATAAAGAACATCCTCACGAATTAACATCATGTGAGATTATGCCTCAAGACTAGACTCACCAGTGTCAACAATATCACATGTCAGCACCGGATAAGAGGATTTGAAAATAAAAATTGTCATAGTGGCTCACATAATCCCTAACACCCTGTTCTTTCAGTGTAACAAGTCTTAACCCATTAATGAATTGTAGGTATGGTATGAAGATTTCATTGAGGATATCTTGGATGTTTAGATATTCATAACCTCCCAGGTTAGATCCTATCCAACCCCATAATACTTTTAAGGATCCCATGATCTTTTAAGGGCATTTTCCATTATAAACATGGTGAATAAGGAAATATAGTTTTGACATTATAGGGAAGTCTAGACCGATACACTCCCCATTCTATGGAGGTTTCCATCATGAAATTGTAAAAAATAACTCCACATTTTCCTTCATGGAAAGTTAATAACTACTTTGTTATATGGTGAGGAATATGGCTAGTTGGACAGATCAATCAGAACCAAGAACAACTTCCCATAACCATTCATTGATTTTCTCTTCTTAAACCATGGTCCATTAAGTGACCAATGAACTGAAAGTATCCTTCATAAGCTGGGATTTCAACTTCTTAGCTTTTAGATCAGAGCTAGTATTCTTGATGAATCATTCCTACCATGTCTTGAATGGGATGTCCACTCTAGGAAGCGGCTTCATTGAGAGTGTTTTTTTGTCCAGACTAATCATCTTCCTGGTTAAAGGAGGACTTCTCGTTATGTCATTATAGGAAGAACATGTGGGAAAGAACTCATCATAAATCCCACCTAATATAGGTGAACCACAGATATGCTTCACATCCCAAAGGATGATTCCCATGAACATCTCTGTCATCATATCCTTCTTGTAGAAAGAAGATGTATGTGATATCCAGACAACCTTATACATTCCAATTTTCCTCAATTCCTCAAAAAATTTAAAAACAAATGTATTGAACCCAGAAGGGATATCCCCAATCCAGTCCAAAGATACCTCCTAATTATAATTCCCAGTTGTAAACCCACCCAAAATTTTGATTGGAGGATGCATTCTAAATTATTGAGCGATACATAGTAACATCCTATTTAGGTTCATGATTGGTCCTATCAAAGTATGAGGGAATGAATTTCAGTATATTCTCATATTCACGGTACCCCTAGGCAAAAAAGTATCCCCCTTGAGAGTTGTTCACCTGGATGGTGTTATGAGTCTTTTGAATCCAATATGATGATATAAATGATGACTTTAGCGGAGGAATGGGAGAAACATCAGTAATACCAAACCCGTAAAGGTGCCATAATTATGAAAGAGGATAGTATATGAATTCTAGTCCCACTATCTTTACCTAACTTAGTTGAAGTGACCTAATTTCATGGTGGAAAATATGATCCACACTTTCCACTATAGCATCGTGACGAGCAATCACTACTTTCACTTCCTTATTTGAAGGATTTTGAGAAGATCTAAGAGAATCAAAATCCATCCAAATAGAAGTAAGTGGCATATGTTAGATAGATAAAATAAAATATTTTCAGAAGAAATACATAATTAACTATAATAATCATGAAGATCACATGAATCATCAAGGGATTCATGAATTTCATAAGTAATTAATGAATTTCTTAACTCTTGAAGATCTCATAGGTTGCGTAACGCTATAAGGAATCACACAATCAAATGAACCCTCAAAGACTCAAAATCGCATGAAATGCACATGTTCATAAGAGTTGAATGATATTAAATGGATAATATGATTGATTTAGTACACCCTATGGAATCCTCAAGATAATTTTAATCCTCACGAACAAAGTTTAAACAATTACCAAAATTTAGTTTATAGTTGGTTTGAGTGGGTGCCTGAGAAAAAGAGATATTAAAAAACGAACCTCATTAAAGTAGTCTCATAGAGAGGTCTCACGATTGGGTTTTGTATAATGTTATTGTGACAAAGGCACAATATATAATCAAGGCGAGAGTTATCTAAAGAAATAGGAAGCCAGTAAATGAATAGGCTCCCCACCCCTTATTTATAGGGCATCTTGTGGAATACCAAGAATCACCCAATATACCAAAAATCACCCAAGACATGGATTTGAGACAACACCCAAGAATCATGTGGGAAATTACGTTCTACATAAATTAGTCTGTGTCCCCTTGTATGTCGCTTCTAAGGGAGACATTTTTTGATGCCCGCTAAATAAGCATTGGAAAATTCACTAAGGAAGAAATAACCAGATATGGGTATTATTTTTCTTGAGAATGAAAAGGAAGGAAAATGTGGATGACACTCAAAAATCACATAAGACTATAAGAGACACGTGATTTTGTGACCATCATAAAATCGCATGAAGGAACCATGTGTAGTTCATAGCCTGTGAAAGATCCCATTAAGTCCCTTTGAAAAGTCTTTATGCTCTTGTGAAGGTGCCTCAGACATGCAGCAACAGTGAGATGAGCTCCCCTAGGTCATGTAGTTTATCAATCGACTGGTTCATAAAAATCAATTCAAAAACACTTAAAAAATAGGAAGAAAGTGTTCAAAAGGTAAAGGAATATTGTAGTTGTAAAACTCACTTGATGGATCATCGATGGGGAGAATGATTGTCCCTGACAATGTTCAATAAAACTCACGATATCCCAAGACTTTAAAAAATATAAAATGAAATAAATGTGGAGAAATTAAGGGATAATAATTAATTTAAAAGTCACACAGTGCACCCTTGGAGATATGAAAGACACCGTAAGACTCCAGTGACATGTCAGCCTCATCTCACGAAAGCCCACCGACATGTCATCCTCATCATACGAAGAGCCTCAGGTATGTCCAAGTGAACTTACACTCCAACTTTTGGATTCTTAAGAAAAAATGAATGGAATTGTCCATAAAATGATCATGATTCTCCATATAACCTTTATTAGTCACAAAATTAATCACCAATAGGTATAGTATTGGTCATCAACATTACTCATGAAATCTTTCTTGACTCCTGAACTTTGTAAAATAAACAAAGGAAATAAAAATGAGAGGAGGTGGGAGCCTCTCACCATTGTAAAACTATTATGATGCACCAAATATTTTTGCGTGATGGTCTCGAAATAATCCTTAAAAAGTCAACTTGATATTGTAATGGAATCCTGATAAGTTATCCTTACCTCACAAAAAGGCCTAGATAAGGCTTAGATCATCATGTGAATACCTCTCAATAGGCACCCTAGTCTCAAGAAGTCCCTTGGACATGTGAATTTGATAATATGAAATTCCTTCAGCATGAACTCATGATTTAAAATTTCCTCATTAATTGGAAATAATCTAATAAAGGAGGGATTGAATAGATGGACACACAGTCACTGAAAATCAGGTGACACCCATGGGGTGATCCATAATAGAGACTCATGAAGATGTATGACATTGAGGCCCTTCATAGACTCCAACATGGATTTGTGCGATATGAAACATGCAAAGTGGAAAATAATTTGGGTGATGAGGCCTATAAATTCCACACCCCAACATGAAAAAGGAGGAATCACAAGGAGAAAAAATATGACCATGACTCTACAGATGGGAAGTTTTACCTTTTGCATCTAAGTGCCACAACAGGTTTCATGGAGAGGTGAATCTCACAACCATCAATTTTTACTTCTGTTAATATACTAATGAATACCCAGAGCAATCATGCTGCATGCATAATCACTTCACGTGATCATGAATAAATCATTAAAAAGACTCCTATAGGGACATGTGAAGAACATCTTGTGCATCTACTAAGACACACGAGACTCAAAATAAGATAACATTGAAAAAATCGAGAGAATTAAAAATATAAAGGCTAGAACAAAGACTAATGGTGGGATAATTGCATTAAGAACAAACACACTAACCCTCATAAACTTCATGTGAACCACTAAGGACACATGAAAACACTATGACATGTCACCTAGATTTTTTGAAGCTCCTTCGGTATAATATTTGGGTTATGAGATGTGTTATAGAAATGTTAAATAAATTTACATGGTTCTCATAGTGAATTCCACCAATGTATCACAAAACCCTCAGGATCACCATTCAAGCCTCGTGATTTCCTTCATACATGTCTCCAAACTCTTATGGAAGTACCAATTCATGTCAGATGAGTCTCACGGTAGCACCTGAGCATGTCAACTGGCTCTCGTGATGTGTTCTGAGCACACCATCAAGGTTTTGTGATGCACTCCGGGTATTCCATCCAGGACATGCAACACCCTCTTAGAAATGTCACATTAACTCTCATGAAACCCTCTAAGTGTGTCATCTATCTGTCATGATGAGACCCGAGTGTCTCAACTGGATCATGGGACACCCTATAGAAAGGTCTGCTATGATAATTCAATGGATTATAGGACTTAACGTCCTAGTCTTGCGATGTAATATAGAATATCCAGCCTTGATCATGAAACAACCTTCAGATATGCCATCCAGATTATGTAAAGTCCTCTATACAAGTAAACTAGATCATATAATTTTCTTTGTACATGTCAGGGAGACACCCACTTACATGTAAAGTAGGAAATCAAGGCAAGTTGAGTAGAAAAATAGTGCATTCCAAGCAGGCAAGCAGGACAAGTCAGCATGGGAATCCCAAGATTGGATGACCTTTCCCATCCTCAGTGTGTAAGCCCCGAATATAAGGGAAATGCTAGTGTGTAAACCCTGATCAATTAATCTATGGGGACTCTAATTCCTACTATAACCTATATATGTAGGGAACCTATTTAAGGTTTGAGCACTATATTAAATATTCTAAGGGTGGTCCCAATATATAAGTTCCACATGCACAAGCAATGACATTGATCATTTTCTATGCCTCATTTCTCACAATGAGCATGGCTCATGTGGGATTAGGGAGTTGAAATAATTATATCATTTGAACAATAATCCTCTATAAAGACTAGGTAAATGTCAGTGTGTAAGCTTTGATCATTTAAAATATGAGGACTTTGATTGATACCATAAATAGGATACGTATGACATCTTCCTAAGGCCCGAGTCTACAATCAAATGGGAATCCACCTTATTGTGGGTCCCACCATGTCTCTGAAATTTCAACTATCAGGACACAATCATTCCCCTAGGCTGATCACTCCACCTCATCCCTTAGTAGACTGAGAAATTAATTGAACTATGAGGACTCTAATTCTTGCAATAACCAGGATTTGTAGGATTCCTCTATGAGGCCTCAGATTAATATTAAACATCCCAAGGGGTGTCTTAGTGCATAAGTCCAACATTTGTATGTAGTGAGACTGATTAATTGTTATCTATTATATCTCACACCGATCATATCTCACATGGACTTAGGGAGTTACAATAGTCATATCATTCACATCACTAATCTCTCTTAGTAAGGGAAATCTTTGCATGTAATCTTTAATGATTGTCATGATATAAACTCCTCCCATTTGAGGAAATCTACCTTGGGGTCATCCCTAAGGTCATGATTGAACTATGAGAACTTTGATTCCTACCATAACTAGGATACATAGTATTCCTTTCTAAGGCTTGAGATCAAATAGGAAACCACTTTGGTATAAGTCCCCCCATGTATCTGAAATTTCAACCATTGGGAACTAATCGTTACCATGGGCTAATCATTATACCTCATCCATTAGTTGGATATGAAATTGAATGAACCATGAAAACATTAATTCTATCCATATTCAGGATATGTTGGATATCTCCCTGAGACTCAATCTTAAATACTCAATTCCCCAAATCACTAATACAGTCATTTTCATACAATGTTAAACTGAGCAGGTTTAATGAACTATGTGGGTTTCGATTACTATAATATCTGGGATACTTTAGATGCCTAATAATGGCTCAATCCCCTACACATAATATTAAACACCTCCCTAAGTGGAATCAAATTAAAAAGGTCTTTGTAATATAGCTTCAACACATAAGGAGTTGTTCACACTCGGAAATGTATGAATAACCTCAGATACATATAGATGAATTTACTAATAAGATACCCATATTCTATACAAAGAGATACATAAATCATAATCATTTTTAGGGTAATCGGTGTCGTATTGAGATTAGGAAGAGATTTTCGAACATATATTAAATCTATAAGAGAGTCCCATTTTAGGAAACAATTCCATCCAAAAGGGTGTAATGAGCCTGCACTCCCATCCACTCGACCAATGTGAGTCCCTAAGTGTAATCAAGCCTAGAAAATTAGGTGATCACCTAACTTTGGAAAGTAGTTTTTTACTTAGTTAATAATGGGGTAACAATTGTGAGTTTATATAAAATAGAAAAAATTATAAAATAATGTTAATGATTTTTCATGAAATAAACCCACAACAATCAACTGTCAGGCCAAACCAGGCCCAGCTCAACAAGGGTTCCCGATCTCAATCTCTTTTTCCTAAAGAAATATATGTTAGATTTCATATTTTTAGTTTCATCTAGAAAAATAAATATGTTAAGAATACCTTATCCTAACTTCATAAGGGGGTAATAACTAGAATTGTGAGGACATAATTTATATAAGGGGGTATAATGTAACAATATGAGATTTTGGATCCTATAAAATACATACTATGTTCTATAACTTATGTCACATGCCAAACCCAATACAAACATGAAAAAAACTATTAATAACAAAATATTAATAAATATATAATATAAACTAATAAGGTAAAACATTAATATTTTTTTCCTTTACTAGGTAAATAATTAACATGAGTTAATATTGAAATAGTCATTTTCAATAAAAATAATTTTCTTTATATTATATATTATCTTTTAAGAAATTAAGTTTATAAATTCTAGAATTTATATTTGATAAATTAAAATTCATTTTTAAATTCCTCACAACAAAATTATCTTCTTTTTTTTGATATTTTTCTAAAACAATCGATTTTTAGGTAAATAGTAAAAAATATATTCTTTTCCAAAATGGAGAATTTTATCACACTATCCAAAGATGTGAAAGTACTAAAAGTTTATAAAATATATTAATTGATAAAATATGTATTTTAAGGTAATAATTATGAAAATTTAAAATATTATTTTGAACTTATAATTTCCATTTTTAATCTTTTAGGACTTAAGAATCATTTTATTTTTTAAAAAGATCTTTTTTTTGTTTCTTTTAATTAAAATTTTTTGTTGGGGAAATTAAATTTTCCTTGATTTTAAAGCCACATACCTTTTATTTATTATAATATATAAATTACTATCATGAAAATAAGAAAACATAAAAAATTTATCTTATACATAAGTTTAAAATTTAAAAATACTATTTTATTTAAAAACAATTAATATGTACTGTGCGCGTTTAGTTTAAAATCATATTTTTTCATATCTGTAAAATGAATTATGTTAAATTGAGCCTAAATTCCGAATCAACATGTCAATTTTTATTAATAAGAGTATAATTATATTTTTAGTAATAAAAAATTGACATTATTAATATTTAATTAATGTTAATAAGTGTTTAAATAACTAAACTAAGGTGGATCAAATTTTAATAAATTAATGCGATCTTTAGAAAAACAAGAAATATTTTTTTTGGTTTTAAAGTATTACCAACATGCATTAACAACATTAATTAACCTAACTCACCTGAATATCATGTAATTAAATTCTTACCCCTTACTCAACATTCCTTTCTATGCAAAATTCCCTCCTCTTCACTTATTAAAAGGGGATCACTTCCACCCTTTCAATAATACACTTCTATTTCGAAATCTCATTGAAACCATTAAAATATTTCCTCTACTTAAAGCCATTTACAAACCTTAATTATCATTGTCACTAAAAAATATCCTAAGATCCTCAAATATTAGGCTTTCATCAAGAGGAAGTTCAAGGTCTCAACATAGGTAATACATCTTATTTATAATTTCATTATTAATATTTCCTTTCTAAAATAACCCTAAAAATAGTATAATAATAAACTAATAATAACTAGTGCATTGATATTTTTTTATAATAATGATACTATCAAATCCATGAATTCTTTTAAAGATATTATTCATATAATTTATATTATTTTTTTGTTTGCAGGGGTTTCGTAGGAATTTTTGGAGAATGGGGTGGTTTCATCATGATTTCGGCCAAACTATGATCCCATTTATAGATTTAAATATAAAATTTGTCTCATTTAAAACTCCTTTGTTTTTGTTTAACTTTTTTCACCCATTTCACTTCCCACTTGGCCTCCCCTAACCTATTAAAACTACCATATCCATTTGGACCCCTTAGAAATTTATAATCATGGTGGATTTGGGTGATTTATTTAGGAATTGAACCAACCCATGAGACCATTTAGAGTTTAAAAAAATAATTTATTTCTTTTATATCTCATTTAGTTTTTAAAAATTTTATGTCATTCCACCTCTCACTCAAGCCCACAAACCCTAGGCGCACCCCCATGTTACATTTTCCATCTTTAAAGCTCATATTCATCATGGATTAGGGATAACTTCTTCAAGGTTTCTCAAATAGTTTAGATTTGAAAAGGTAATTTGTTTCTTTCATAAATAATTAATTTGTACTATTTCCCCCCTTTTTAGTCCCCACTTGACCTCATCAGCCTTATTTGATCATCTCTTTCAATTTTGGCTACTTGGAGATTCAACTACTACTGTATTTTGGGAAAAAATTTCAAAATTTCTCAAGTAAGTGATTTCCTCTCTTATTCCTTCAGTTTATTTAGTGTTTTTTCCACTTTTCATGAATCCCAAAATTCCTAGAATCTATGGTTTTATACCTAGGGTTTTTTGAGTTTCTTGAATCTATATTGTGGATTTAGGCCCGTTTTCACTCCCTTGTTGTGTGGCAGACTTTGGGTTGTTTTTCTGATACTTCTGTAGTTTTTGAACTCTTGTGTCATGTTTAAAACCTTGTATTTTGTTCTGAATTTTAATTAAGTATTCTTTGACATGAATTTTTAGATTTATTTTATTGATTGTTTTTGGTTGTTTTATGTATCCTAATTAGGTTAAATCATTTCCAAACCATTTTTTAAGATACATGAGCACTTGTTCTAGTTCGTGGTGATAGAAAACGCCCTTCAGGACTTTCCATGGGCCGGTTCGGATGTCGGTGTCTATGGAGTCCAAATTTAGTTCGTGAAAAATGGTATAAGAGGAGGTTTATCTTTTTGGGTCATATTATTTCTTTGGGATGAGTCTTCTTATACATGAGTGATAACTATCAGGGATCATAGTACTTGAAACGTGTAGGGTGCCTGGCCCGCACCTTTTGTGACAGATATTGAGTAACCATTGGATGTCGGGATTGTTTGTTTGGCATCTCTTCCAGGAGGGACGTGTGGGCTGAAGACTACACATGGACATTGATTGGGAGTGAAGTGGTTATTTATTTTATTGTTGTGATGAGTTTAATTTATTTATATTTTATATTGTTACTAAAATTTTCAGAACTGTTGTACTAATGATTTCTCTTGTGACTATTTCCTTTTATAAAAACATTCCTCCTCGGAAATCTCTCATGCACCCATAGGAAGAAGCTGGAGAGAGTTATCCATCACTTCTTGATCAGAGGTTAGTGGAAGTTGTGGTTAGGGATATCCCAATACTATGATAGGTATAATCTCTTGTTACTTCTCTAGTTCGAGAATATGAACATGGTCCTAGGAAGGAAAAATCCCAAGAGTTCTTTAAGAACAAGCCTCCTACTTTCCAAGGTAGCATAGAGTAATAAGAAGTAGATGAATGGGTTTAGAAGATATAACACATGTTTGAGTTCCTTGAAACACATGATGAGGTCAGGGTGAAATGTGCCTCTATTCTATTAGATGGTCCTAGACGCGTGTGGTGGGAATCAGTGATTCAAGTATGGAAGCATGAACAGATGAGCTAGAAGGACTTCAAGGTGGCCTTCAATGACCAGTACTGCCCGGAAGTCCTAGAATATGCTAGATCCCAGGAGTTTATGGAACTTTTTTAGGGAGATATTTCAATGATGGAGTATTCCAATCGTTTTGCTGAGTTGGTATGGTATGATTCAGAAATGAAGGCAATGAGTAGAGGAAGGCCCAGAAGTTTGAGAGGGGTTTGCAGCCATAGATTTATTACCTGGTATTATTATTCAAGATGAAGACTTATGTTGAGGTGGTTAACAGATCTTGTATTGTGGAGATTGACAAAAAGGGAGTTATGGTTTCTCTCGGACAATATCATTGATGGGAAGTGGTACTTTATCTGAGAAGAAAATGAAGTGAGAGGAGTAAGGGGAGAAATGAGGTGACTGTTTAGGACACTCTTCTAAGAATCTTTAATCTTTGGATTCTAATACGAGGTCCATAATCTTCCACCAGTGTGGGAGGATAGGGAATATCCATCCAGAATTCACATCTCCTCCTAATCCCTATTATCAATGTGTAGGTATGAAACACTTATAATTCTTTTATAGGATGGAACATCCACTTTAGAGTGGGGAAGAATCAGTGGCTTCTAGGGGAGTTCCAACTCAGTCAGAGCTATCTAAGATGGGGAGATCTTGGTTTAGTAGTCATGGAGGAAGAGGTCTAGATCATCTTCTGGGAAGATCTAGTTTACGGTAGAGCCATATGGGAGTTTCTGTTCTCATGCAGAGATAAGAAATCTTCATATCCTGGAGTAAGCACCAGTAGAGTCAGATGTAGGGCCATCAACTCTGAGGTACTGTTTTGATTTCATCTTCTATAGTTGTTGCTCTTTTTCGATACTGGTTCTTCTGTTTCATTTATCTCTGCCCATATTGTCAGTATGATGAATTTTACAACTGATATTTTGTCTTTTCGTGATGGAGTTTGTGACACTATTAGGAAAGAAGGAGTTGGGTCTCAAGTGCCCGTCATGTGTACTTACTGTGTTTGGGGTAGAGATGGAGTGGGACCTCCTGGTATTGTATATGGATATTTTTTACGTAATACTCATCATGAATTTTTTAGTTCACTTTTACACTCACATCGATTGTTATTGGTGTTGGGTGAGTTTCATGACACCTGATGGCAGTCCTTAGGTTTTTCAGGGGGAATGAGACCCTCGGTAGGGTCGTGCAGGACCTCCACTCCCATAGTTGGGAAATCTTGTCTTCCAGTTGTCTTCAATCATGCTAGAGGACTATATTCATGATCTTGAGTGTGGGTTACCTCCTGTAGTGGAAGAGTTTCTAGAGGTATTCCTAGATGATTTTTCAGGATTTTCCTCGGTGCAGGATGTGGATTTCTCGATCAATTTGGAACCGGAAATATAGATGATATATCATACCTCATATTTTATGGCCTCCACTGAGCTAAGAGAATTAAAGATACAGCTAGAAAATTTGGAATCCAAAGGATTCATTTTTTCGGGCATCTACCCTTGGGCTGCTCTTGTCCTTTTGGCGAAGAAGGCTAACAGATCCCTCTAGTTGTGTATTGACTACCCAAAGATGAACAAGGTAACTGTCAATAATAAATATAATTTTCCAAAAATAGATGATTTTTTGATCAATTTAAGTGTGCTAAGTGGTTTTATAAGATAGACTTTCATTTGGGTTACCACCAACTCAGGGTGAAGGAGGAAGATCTCCCGATGACAGCTTTTCGAAGCAGATACGACCACTTTGAGTACTTGGTCATGCCTTTTGGGTTGACCAATGCTCTTGTGGTATTTATGGCACTCTTGAATAGGGTGTTACACTAGTATCTCACCGATTTTGTCATGGTATTCATGGAAAACATCCTGATTTACTCTGGATTTGAGGAGGATCACGAGAATCATTTGCAGATTGTGTTGGGCACTTTGCGGGATCACTGACTTTATGCAAAGCTGTCCAAGTGCAGCTTCTAGATCAGGGAGGTGAAGTTTCTTGGGAATGTGATCTTAGAGAAGGGATTTTCAGTGGATATCTTGAATATCATTGCAGTTATGTCATGGGATCAGCCAAAGAATGTGTTTGAGATCAAGAATTTCCTTGGCTTTCTAGGATACTACCGACAATTTGTTTTGGATTCTCCTGTCTTGCTTCGCCCATGATCACGCTCACCCAGAAGGGGGTGAAGTTTTTTTGGGCCCAAAATGCCAGGAATCCTTTGAGGGGCTGAATAAGCGATTGAATACCCCCCATGTTGATCTTTCTGGAATTTGGGAAGGGATATATGGTGTATTGTGACGGTTCAGGTATGGGTCTCAGGTGCGTTCTTATGTAAGATGATCACATGGTGGTGTATTGATCTCACCAACTCCAACCAGAAAAAAAGAATTACCTAACCCACGACCTAGAGCTAGCAGCTATGATGAATTCTTTGAAAACATGGCGCCACTACATTTTTGGAGAGAAGTTTATGGTCTATTCTAATCACAAGAGCTTTGCCTACATTTTCTCACAGAAGGATCTTAACCTAAGGTAGTGACATTGGATCGAGTACTTGCAAGGGTTCGACTTAGATATCATCTACACACTAGGGAAGGATAACATGGTGAATAATTCCTTGAGAAGAAGAGTATAGGTGTAGGATTTGAGAAAGTCTAGTGATGAGTAGACTCTGATGGGAATCTTTTCTCAGATGCATGTGGATACCAAGGAGCAGAGGGGAGGTGTGTTCTTGGGGAGAATTAAGCTGACCCCTTCTCTTGTGGAGATGATTCACTGGAAGAAGCATGATGATGAGCTATGCAAGATTTTTAGGTAGTTTCTTCATGGGGGGGAGACGTCTTATGATTGGTATTAATCCCATGAGGGTATCTTGTGCTTCAAGTTCCGCTTAGTGGTGAATTTGTCTTTGTGGAAGGTGGTGATGTAGGATAGCCACTAGTCTTAGTGGGCTGTCTATCCTGGTGCTACCAAGATTTATTATTATGTTAATATCTAGTTATGGTGGCTAGAAATGAGACAAGACATATCTATCTTAGTATAAATATTCTATACTTATCAGCAGGTGAAAGAAGATCATCAAAGGCCCTCTAGTTTACTTCATCCATTACCCATTACTACCTAGAAGTGGGATGAGGTTTCCATGGATTTCATAGTTGGATAGACTCGTACACCTTGGGAAAAGAATTCTATCTGGGTGGTGATTGATCATCTGACCAAATCATCCCATTTCATTCTGATCAAAGATTCGAACAAAGTGGAAGAATAAGGATGTTTGTATGTTCAAGAAGTTGTGAGGTTCTATGGTGTTCTATAATCCATCATTTTAGATAGGGACCCTTGTTTTACCTATCATTTTTGGAGTGGCCTTCAGAAGGCATTGAGGTCATAGATTAAGTTGAGTACGACATACCACCCTCAAATGGATGGTCAAAAAGAGCAATCTAATAAGATTCTGGAAGACATGTTTTAGAAATGCGTGTTCGATTTCAGTGGTTCATGGTATTTCCATTTGGGATTGGTAGAGTTTTCTTATAATAATAGATACCAATCCTCAATCAATGGCACCGTTCAAGTTGATTTATGGTCAGCCATGTCGATCTCCTTTGTGTTGGGTGGAGGTGGGTGAGACCTCATTGTTGGGTCTAAGTATTTTACAGGAGAAATTGAACAAGGTTTAGTTGATTAGGAAATGATTGTTGATATCCTAGAATCAACACAAGTCTTATAATGATCATAGGTGTCAATCATTGTCGTTTTCAATGGGTGGCTGGGTATTCTTGAAAGTGGAACCTCGCTTGGGTCATCGCCATCTTGGTAAGCAAGGGAAGCTAACACCAGGTTATGTGGGACCTTTTGAAATCATTTATAGGATTGGTTAGGTTTCATACCTATTAGATTTTCCCTCTCATTTGTCATCGATCCATGATGTGTTCCACGTCTCCTAGCTAAAAAATACAATCCATACCTGTCCCATGTTTTGAGTTGGGAAGAGTTGGAGTTGGAACTAGATTTTTTTGTGGTTGAGAGACCAATGAGTATTGTGGAATCCTAAGAAAAAGGGATTAGAGGGAATACTATTCCATTAGTTTGATTCCTTTTTCAGCATGAGACGATGAGCATGAGACATGGGAGTAGAAGTCTTAGGTCTAAGAGCAGTTTCCATTTCACTTATCTGATCAGGCTTCAAGCTGACTTTCTGAGGGAGAAAAGTTTTTATAGTGGGGAGAATTGTAACATCCATGACTTATTTTAATGGTATTTTTCATGTAATTTCTATTCTTTCTTTATTTTTATGGGTTACCCATGCATTTTTGGAGAAAGGGGTGGTTTCATCATGAGTTGGGCCAAACTGTGAGCGCATTTACAGATTTAAAAACAAAATTTGTTTATTTTATAACTCATTTTTTGTTTACCATTTTTTACAAATTCAACATCCCACTTGGACTCCCATGACCTATTCAAACTTCCATATCCATTTGGACCCCTTAATAACTCATAATAATGGTGGATTTGGGTGATTTATTTAGGCATTGGGCCAACCCATGACCCATTTCCAGTTTAAAAAAATAATTCATTTCTTTTATATCTCATTCATTTTTTAATATTTTTAAGTCATTCCACCTCTCAATATATCCCACAAACCGTAGGTACACCCACATTTTTCATTTCCCCCTTTGGAGATCATCTTCATTAAGGATCAGGGAGAACTTCATCAGGGTTTCTCAAATCGTTTAGATTTGAAAAGGTAATTTTTTTCTTTCACAAATCATTCATTTTTTATTCTTTTCCCCCATTTCAGTCCCCACTTGAACTCCTCAGCCTTATTTGAATCCCCCTTTCAATTTTGGATGCTTGGAGATCCAAATAATGGTGTATTTGGGGAGATTTATTCAAATTTTCTCATGTACGTGATTTCCTCCCTTGTTCCTTCAATTTTATTAGGGTTTCTTCAACTTTTCTTGAATCCCCAAATTTCTAGAAGCTAGGGTTTCATACGTAGGGTTTTTTTAGTTTATTGGTCCTATGTTATAGATTTTGGTTTTTTCACTCCCTTGTCATGTACAAGAATTTTGGGCCGTTTTGCTGAAACTTTTGTGGCTTTGGACCTATTGTGTCATGTTTAAAACCATGTATTTAGTTCTGAATTTTAATTAATGCATATTTGGCATGAATTTTCAGATTTGGTTTATTGATTTTTTTGGTTGTTTTATATATCCTTACATGGGTAATTCATTCCCAAACCATTGTTTAAGATACCTGGGCACTTGTGCTAGCCCGTGGGGATAAGGAACACCCTTTGAGACATACCATGAGCCGGTTAGAGTTCCAGTGTTGATGGAAACCTAATTCAGTTCATGATAGGTACAAACATTATTTATTATATTATATCTACAAATAAAAACAAGAATCATCGTTAGTGCATGTGTACATATTACCATCTCCACAAAGTGATGCTTTCAGTTTTTCATAAAAGACTTTTTTGGATGGTTAAAAAAGGTATATACTAATATATTATAATATTTTTAAAATTTTAATGATTTTTAAATGATAAGATACATTATTTTTTTTACTTTATTTCCATTCTATGAAAATCGGAGTGTCGTTCGTGTGTACGTGTGGGATACCACGTCCATGAGATGACATTTCTATTTATTTTTTTCAAATAAACAAACATGAATGGAATTAAATTTATATTTAATGTATAAAAATGGATTTTTTTGACTAAACCATTAATAGTATGGGTTGAAAATATTAAACATTCCATAAATAATATTATCAATAAATGATTATAGTAAATTTATCCACTAAAATAGGAATATTAATGTAACTTTTCTAAATTGAGCCCATTCATGGAGTACCTATTTAACTGTATAAAATATATGATAATGGAATATTAAAGGATATAATAATATTCAATTATATATATTAATATAATATTTTACAATATCTTTTCCCACGATCAACAAACCAAAATTATTATAAACAAATTAACTAAAAAACCTTGTGGGACCAATGTTAGAGGAAACTATATTAAAAATAAGTACCAAAATATAATAAATAAACCTTATAAAATTAAATATATATGAACAAGTTTGTTGGTTATATATATAATACACTTAATCTATTTATTTATGATGTTAATTTCAAGTGAAAAATTATTTCAGACATAGATAAGTGTTTTTATCTCGATTTCCTTTCATTGTGACATGTTTATACTATACCCCATGTTTACATTTATATGGAATACTTACTTAACCATTTAAATTTGTATATAGTTATTATCTTATATTTATTGATGTTTAATGTTAAATTTCATGTTATCATTATCATGATGTTTTGGCCCAAATGTTTCAAAATATGTAAGGGTTTTTCCATCTCAACTCCTGTTAATTGAGACATATTTTAATATTATAAACCAGTTTATTATTTATATGGTGTATATAATTCCCAAGAATTAATTTTTTCATATTAAATTATTAAATTATCTATATTTATATAACTTTATTAGTTTCAAGATTCCAATAAATTTTGATTCAAAAATTATTAAAGTCGTATGGGTTTCTTTGTATCAAATTGGAATCCCTTTAGACCTATTTAATTTTCACACCATGTATTCTTTTTAATGGTATAAAAACAACCATATTCTAATTTTTTATCATGATAATATTATAATTTATGATATTTAATGTTATATTTAAAATTTATACCTCTCATGGGGTTTTTATTCAAAAATTACAAATCCTATAAGGGGTTTCCTAAATCAAATATTCTCCTTGGGTCATAATCACTCTTCCTTGTCTATTATATTTCACAATTGATATATTATCACATATGATAATTATTATATGTATTAAAAATTATTTTATATAGAAATCATGTTTCACATAAAATTATTCTTACTCTTTGTTTTTTATTTTTTTTTAAATGAATTTTTGTTAAAAAATATTCCCATTACTTTTAGTGGATTTTTCTTCAATGTCCGTATTTTTATTTCAAAATAATTTTCTACTTTGACTAGTTGAAAATCCAAGTTTTTTTAACTTAAATAATCCTTTTATTCCCACTATTTTATTTTAAATTAAAATTTTCAATATCTTTTTTAATGGCGTGGGTTTTTAGCAAGGTTATTTCATAATATTCAAAAGGTTTTTCCCATCCTTCCAAAATAAAAAGTTTTATCAGTGAGTCCAAATTTTATTTTTTAAAATTTTATGTATTTAAATGTTACATTATTAAATATTATTCTTATAAATTATAAGTTTTAATTTTTTTTACTTCACTTTTTTGAATACTTTTTGTCCTTTTCAAGTCTTTTTAATTAAATATTATTTTAAAATTAAAAGTTTCCAATGTGTTTTTGCTTCTATTTTTTGATAAAATTTATATATTTTCAAGTATTATTTATTTTTAACCCTTTAAATTAAGGTTTTCAATTTTATTCTCTTTATCATCATATAATTTTTTTGAAATCAATTTTCCCTTTAATGTTTTGAAAGGTTTTGAAAAAACTTTTTATATTCACATCTATTTACCCTAAAAGGTTTATATTTCACGAAGTAATATTTTTATCACCCTATATATGTTATTTTTATAGGATTACTTGGATAAAATTATATTTCTGATATATTATGATTTCTTACGATCATGATATGTGATGTTTTTTATTGGTTTAATAAACCCATTCTTTTTCACTGGGTTCTTTATGTTGTGATGATCATTTGATTTTTAAGTGGCATAAAAATGTAAAGATTATGATACGAGTGGGACTTATATATCCTTTGTATGTATTGGGTAAAGGATTATCTCTTATGAGATATAAATTTTATGAGAACAGTTTAGTGAGTAGATAGGTTCTCAAAGGCTCAGTGTGATGGAATTTAGTTGTACTCACAATTTCATATGTGAATAGTTTAGAAAGTATATTGGTCAACATATGGTGAGTATGATGGTGTTTATCTCTACTCATAATTTTATGAGTGAACAAGTTTGTAGATATCTAGTTTCATAAAGATAACGAATCCTATGCTTATGATTATACCACTTTCTTTTCTATGTTCCATGGATCATGTTTTATGATTCATGTTTGTTGAATCATGTTTATATACTCTTTTGATTCTTGTATTATGATATTCCAAGTCATATTCCATGAATTATGATCCAATCATTGTTGGGTATGTTTTTTCTTATGTATCTTGATTATACCAATATGCTCATGTTATGCTCAATTATTATATTTTATTTTTATCGCCTATGTTTACCCTTACTGAGAATATATGTTCATCCCTTTATTATGTTTATATTTCCCTATATTATAAATAAAGTTAATAAATAATATGTGTATATAAGTGTCTCTTATGAGAATAATTTCTAGGATACATTGAATAATTGTTATGGATTAATTAGTTTTTTTATAATGAGAAAATATCTAATGGATAGAAAAGATGTGAGTTTTGTTAATTAATGTTTTTTCTTAATTACCATAAACTCTAAACATAAAATAAATTGGGATTGTATAGTATTGAAATATTTTCTTTATGTCATGTAATTATCATATTATTAGGTATTGGGTGCCATAATATTCTTCTCAAAAATGTTATAGAATCCAATGAATCATAAAACCTATTTATTTAATTCATTATATCATATTTTTCATAACAAATCTCTGTTAACAAAAAAATCCTCTTATCATATAAAATAAATGATACAACTATACATATCCTATACTTAGACTCATCAAAGATTAAATTATAGTTTTCTATTAAAATATTTGATGTAGTAACTCTTTCCTTCATCACTTGAATAAAAATTAAATGATCTATCAATTATTCCAATTATTTTAAACTTATTTATATTTACAACACCTTTAAAGTATACATTTGATATAATTTACCCTTAAAACATGAAGAATTGATTTTAATAACACCAAAATATGACATGGAGATTCCATGGAGTTTCAAAAACCCCTTCAGGTATATCAAAAAATCCAATAATATGCAATCATTACTCCTCCCTAATTTTACCATAATGTTTCAATTACTTTGATTGGATACTTAAATAAATATTTATGGACTTTCTAATATACATTTCTTATTTTGTTTTAAAATTTCACCCACTTTTATTATTAACATAGCACCAAAACTTGGACATCGTATACCTAGTTTACCTATTCTAAAAACTTTTATAATATCATGTAAACATTTATTGAATGCATTTATCTTGTCAAAAAAATTCTATTGATAAAAATATAATTAATTTCTCAACCATAATATGCCTTATAGGATACATTCAATCTCTCCATGTCATTATTATACTCAATCATATTGAATATATTATAAGAGACTAAAATTAATTCATTTGTCTTGTATATAATTCCTTTAAACCCCAATTGAATCATTCATGATTGTAATTAGAATCTACATTCACTAATTAAATAACTCCAACAATTGATTACTTAAGAAGGTGTTTCTCTAACATGTATAATTTCTCATAAATAACTGTTCTAAATTTACTAGCCATATATGTTTCTTGAATTAGGATTCTCATTTTTATAAGGTTGATCTCAAAGTTATGTCTAATGATGATGATGATATTTATCTATAATAAAATATTTTATTAAATGAGTATCTTATTTTACTAACATTTAATAAGAATTTTTTATTAAATTATATCACACTAAAATGATGACCCCTTTTTAACTAATCATATACATTAGTGGTCTAAGATCTATATTTCATTAACCAATGAGTCTAGTTTAGTTTTCATCTCACCACATAGTTACTTAGGTAGTTCATCATTATAATCATATCATGTATGACTCTTAGATAGTTGAGTGAACAACGCTTTATCCAATCTAATATATGGATAAACCCAACTACATTTCTTTAGTATCGTAACTCTTAAGGTTTCCCAACTAAGAATGTAACGACCCAAAATTTTGAATAAATCTTGTTTCCTAATTTTGTGTGTTATTTTATTTTTATACTCAACAAAATTTTTTCATTTGATAACATGAGTATAATTAAAATGAGACCGTTGGGTTTTGACTTTTATATAACCATTGGTCAATATGACCACTGGAAACTAAACGTTTCGATTATTATCTCTAAATACAAGTGATCTTGGTTACTGAATATAGAAAGAAGATTTGATGGCCTCATCCAGTAGTCTTGGACTGATCGAAGCCCATCTAACAGAACTTGGGAAGGAGGTAGCACCACTCGGCTTTGCTCTAGACCAAACCCAAGCTGAACTTCATCGTATGAAGCTAGAATGGAATCTCCTTTGCAAGAAGTTCAAACTGATAGAAATTACTACTCGTGCAATGTTGGCTGAGCCTCCCTCAGATTCTCTCACCTTAGCACACCTTACACTTAGGTCCTATACTGGGGTTATAAGGGGCTATGTAAGGAGACCGTAACTGCTTTGTGTAATCCTTTGGGATAAATAAAATTGTGTTTTCTTCTTATGATGAAGTTTGTGAATTTTCATATGTTTGGATAAATATAGTATGCTTATTTTTGATGAATTTTAGAAAAAAGATATTTTAAAAATGTTTATGTAAACCTTAAATAATTAAATATGTGTAATGATTTTCAAAAAATGGTCTTCTACAATTTTTTTCCGTACAAAATTTAGAGTCTAATAAGATCAACTTAATTTTTGATGAATAGTAAATTATGAATAGTGATTTTATGCTTAGGATTAATAATGTGACCAAATGGATTAATAATGTCACTTAAAGAAAGTATTAAGATAATCTAGGCACCTTGATTGAGTAATGTGATTCAATAAAATAGGTAAATAACTGTTTCAGAAATTACTAGTCAAGTATTAGTTTTTTTAGGTTAATAGTGTTTTTTAATTAAAAATTAAATTAAAAATATTTAGAAAATTATTTTTATAAAATGGATTTCATTTTTGAACTCAGAGCATCTATATTATGTTAAGGTAATTTTGGGGGATTTTTCTGAAAAAAATGAATTTTCAGTGAATAGTGTATTTATTTAAAAATTAAATTAAAAATATTTAGAAAATTATTTTTATAAAATGGAGTTCATTTTTGAAACCAGAGCATCGATATTTGGTTAAGGAGAAATTTTTGGATTTTTCTGAGAAAGTTGAATTTTCAGTGAATAGTAAAAATACAGTTTTAGGGTTTTGGTATGTTTAATGACATCATGACTGCATCATGATGATGTCATGGGATATTTTAAGGGATGGTCGACTAAAGGGGATTAATTATTGTATGAGGTGTCCCAAGTGGCCAATAACATGGGCAAATACCATGGGCAGGCCCATGGTTTTTCCAATACCATTAATGAGGTGTCCCTTGGCCATTAATGCCTTGTCCCCTCACTTTCCCTATAAATACCCACCCTTTCCACCTTTATATTTCACTCCCAACTCTCCCCCAACGAAGATATAGTCTCATTACCTTCCAAGGAGTCCTCCCAAGGTGCCCCCAAGCCCTCAAGGTCCCAACCTTCGAGTTTTAAGTGTTATGTTTTAAGGTAAGGGATCCAACCTCTCTCTTTCTTTTCAAATACTTTCTTTTAAGTCATTTCTTTTATGCTCCAAGTTCTTATGTTGGAGGATGTTCTTTTGTATTCCTCTTACTTCCCTTTTTATTTTCATATGATGAGAGATCCCCTATTACTCTCATAATTTCATTTTATGAATGTTTAAGTGGCGCCGTTAGGCTGCCGAAATATTTGTAACGGATTCTTTCACCCTTCTCATTTTCAAGTTATATTTTCTTGTCAAGTCTTTAAAGTTCCTTTTTGTTATGTTGGGGTATGATATATATATCTATCATACTGATATTTTATTTTCATATGATGAGATACCCCATTTTATCTCTTCAATTATTTTTTTTGAAGTTTAAGTGACGTCGTTAGGCTGCCGAATTTTCATAAAAGAAATCTTATTTTTGTTTTCTTTTCATATTCTTCATTTCATATGGTATATCATTCAAATTTCCTTACCATGTTCTTAAATCCTTTATATTATGTCCCCCTAATGTTTTATGGATCATTTATGAGTGGGTTACCCATGTCCCCTCTCTTTTCAAGGTTTTCTAAAACCCTACAACATAGCCGTTATGCTTCCGAATTTCCGTCTCAAAATGTCTCTCTTTTTTTTTTCTCAAATTCTTTCATTTTATTAAGTGAATACTCAAAGATATTTCTTCTAAACGGGTATTCACATATATACCAAAATTTTCTATTTTAAATTCTGGGATTTACATACATGAGACCCTCTTTCTTCCTCCATGGGTTTAAAGTGACATAAAGATCATGTCTTTAAAGCAGTTTTTAAAACGTTATGATTATGAAATGAAAACCCATTTTTTTATGCTATATGGGTTATTTATGAAATGTTTGATGATGATATATGTGTATCACATGATAACAAAGCCAAATTTAAGGTTGCACCCTAATATGACTCCAATGCATTGGGTAAAGACTTAATTTCTAGAGATGACCTTTTTTAATGACGCCTTGGTGAATAACCTTGGTAATTTTTAATGACACCTTTGGGATGGACCTTGGTAAAACTGAAATGATTGTCTATGTTAAATGTTGTAGCCACATCTTCAAGTTATGAAATACGTTATTTTATTATGATATGCCTCATGATTTCTTTCTCATGCCTTAAAGTTCTTTTTCATGACTTTATTGATGTATCTCAAGTTCACATGTTAAATGTTTCCCTTGTTTCTCTTACTGGGTATTCTGCTCACCCTTTATTTTGATGTATGTCCCCAGGATATGAGATGCAGTAATGAACCTATTATGAACATAAGGAGAAGCCTTTCAAGTTTTTAAGAATAATGTTTTATGTTTTCATGTTTTGAGTTCCTGGTTTCCAAGACACTAAACCTTAAAGATCCTCGGTTTTGTATAATGTAATGAAAGTTTATGTGATAAAAAGGTGGGATGTTACAGTTGGTATCAAAGTATGGTTTAGTTATTTGTGGAAATTAGGATATAAAAACTCTAGGAATAACCCTATATAAAATTTTAAATATAGGAAATATTCCTAGTATTTTGGTGAGTATTGAGTAAGGGATTGCCAAGCAAATACATCCCTGGCTGGATATGAGCAGGTTGAGGTGGATCTGGCGCAGATGTACATAGGGGTAAAACCCGAAAACACCGCTTTGAGCGAGTCTCAAATGGGAATTGGTACACGACAACATGCCATGCTGCACTCTTGGTTACGACACTCCCAAGGGATATTCTTTGGTAAATTCATAAGCTTAGTATGGACCATTATTAAAGAAACAAAGATAAAATAAAATAAAGAATCACATAAGAATATATGATCATGGATAACCTAGATTGGAACTTAGGGGATCACAAGATAGGGTATACTTTCCTTCAACAAGTTTATCCTTCTATGCTTAAAGTTTCCTTTTAATGATTATTGGATAAGTATTTAAGCCCCCTAATTATACGTTCTTTTCTTAGTTAATGGTGGGAAATGGAAGAGCATGTCCCAAAAACCAATGTGATAAAAATGTGATGATTTCCCTATTAATTTGACAGAGATGACGAAAGATCAAGTTGAACATATTGTGATTATACCAAACTAGCTATCAAAAATTACAATTAATAATTGGTACATAGTTGAATGCCCAAATTTATCAAGTAAGAAGAAGAAAAAGTCTCAAGGATGTTCATCTGATAAAGTTGATAAGGTAAAGAAGTCCCAATTTCTTTTTTGAAAAAAGTGTGGGAAGAGGCACCAAGGAGAATGTCACAAAGGAATTGGGAGATTTTTTAAGTGTGGGAAGATAGAGAAAAAAGTAGCCAAATGCTTTAAAAAACGGATAATGTGATGAATGGAGATAAGGTTCGATCTAATGTACCTTATACATTTCGATGTCGTAAATGTGGAGAAGTTAGACATTATCTAAGGCAATTCTCTCTTGGAATGAGTGAGAAGAATGATGAGCATCAACAATATTCGATGACAAGGGAACAATGCAAGTACTATGCTAAGATGGATCATGATGACTGAAGTACATGTAACTTCTTCGTAATAATTGTCTATGTCATGTTTTATTTTAGTTTGTGATCTATGAGCATATCTTTTATGTTTTCTAAGATCATCGAGTCACTACCTAAGATTATTTTATATCATTAAGGAAAACATATATTGTTATGTACCACATGTTGATGTAGTGAAGTTGTTCTTCTTAAAAAAGGGAGATTATGGGATTAAAAGATGATTATTATTTTGGAAGACGTTTACTATTTTGGGAACCCTATTTGATCTAGGTAAATAGATTACTACGGTACTTTATTTATGGAATTAAGGTTGACTTATATTTTGAAGAATCGATGAATTTAAGGTGAACTTATAGTAATTTAGGTTACATATGGAAATGATTAATCTATCTTGGGGAAAATGCGATTAGGTTAGTTACTTTTTCTAGAAGATGATAAAATTGGTTGATGTTGTTTGGAGATGAACGATAAAGTCTATCTTGGAAGACTATGTTATGAGATCATTCTTATAATTGGGTTTCAATCTTAGTTTGGTTTATTTTGAGGAATTTTAAGGACATTTAGTTATGGAATGGTCTATAATGAACTTTGGGTAGTACCATTGAACTTTGATGATTTAAAATTAGTTTCCTTTCCTATGGGATTCTTTATTTTTGAAGAGTTGTTTTATCTTACCCTTTATATTTTTGGGATAATTTTTAAAGATAGAAGAAATTGATAGTTAATATTTTGTGGATTACGTGACTCTCAATAAGATGATTTTTGTGTTTTGATGAGACCAAGTGTTTTTGAATGCTCGTCGTTTGTAGAAAAGATTAGTTTTTGTAGAAACTTATTAAAGGACGAAACTGTACTTGAAGGTAGGTATATTTCCTTACGTTTTTGTTCTATGTAGTAAATGAATTCCTCAAAATTATGAAAATGAACTTAAAACAAAAAAGTTGTTGGTTTACGTTTCCTACTAGGTAATCAAAGACTGTTTACAAAAATCATAAGTTTGTGATTTTCTTGTGGTTAAATTTTTCCTAATCATGTTTTCTATCACTCTCCCACAGAACTTGACCCTTTGTTTTCTCCTCCATGTCCATGTTTTCCTACATGTAATCCTAGTGTGGGTTAACTCAGGTGACCTATGTACTTCCCTTTCTTTATTTTAAATTAATAGTTTTACCGAATCCATTTCTGATGTGGGACTTTCAATGAAATTTTAAAACCCAATTTTAAAAATTTCGAGGACGCAATTTCTTAAGGGGGAAGATTGTAACGACCCGAAATTTTGAATAAATCATGTTTCCTAATTTTTTGTGTTATTTTATTTTTAAACTGAACAAAACTGTTTCATTTGATAACATGAGTATAATTAAAATGAGACCGTTGGGTTTTGACTGTTATATGACCATTGGTCAATATGACCACTGGAAACTAAACGTTTTGATTATTATCTCTAAATACAAGTGATCTTAGTTAATTAATATAGAAAGAACATTCGATGGCCTCATCCAGTAGTCTTAGACCGATCGAAGCCCATCTAACAGAACTTGGGAAGGAGGTATCACCACTGGGCTTTGCTCTGGACCAAACTCAAGCCGAACTTCATCGTGTGAAGCTAGAATGGAACCACCTTCGCGATAAGTTCAAACTGATAGAAATTACTACTCATGCAATGTTGGCCGAGCCGCCCTCAGATTCTCTCACCTTAGCACACCTTACACTTCAGTCCTATGCTAGGGTTATAAGGGGCTATTTAAGGAGACCGTAACTGCTTTGTTTAATCCTTTGGGATAAATAAAATGGTATTTTCTTCTTATGATGAATTTTGTGAATTTTCAAATGTCTGGATAAATATAGTATGCTTATTTTTGATGAATTTTAGAAAAAGGATATTTTAAAAATGTTTATGTAAACCTTAAATAATTAAAAATGTGTAATGATTTTATAAAAATGGTCTTCTACAATTTTGTTCAGTACGAAATTTAGAGTCTAATAAGATCAACTTAATTTTTGATGAATAGTAAATTATGAATAGTGATTTTATGCTTAGGATTAATAATGTGACCAAATGGATTAGTAATTTTACTTAAAGAAAGTATTAATATAATTTAGGCACCTTGATTAAGTAATGTTATTCAATAAAATATGTAAATAACTGTTTCAGAAATTATTAGTCAAGTATTAGTTTTTTTCCGGTGAATAGTGTTTTGTAACTAAAAATTAAATTAAAAATATTTAGAAAATTATGTTTATAAAATGGATTTCATTTTTGAACTCAGAGCATCTATATTATGTTAAGGTAATTTTTGGGGATTTTTCTGAAAAAATGAATTTTCGGCGAATAGTGTATTTATTTAAAAATTAAATTAAAAATATTTAGAAAAATATTTTTATAAAATGGAGTTAATTTTTAAAATAATAGCATCTATATTTGGTTAAGGTGAAATTTTGGGATTTTTTTGAGAAAGTTGAATTTTCAGTGAATAGTAAAAATACAGTTTTAGGGTTTTGGTATGTTTAATGACATCATGACTGCATCATGATGATGTCATGGGATATTTTAAGGGATGGTTGACTAAAGGGGATGAATTATTGTATGAGGTGTCCCAAGTGGCCAATTCCATGGGAAAATACCATGAGAAAGACCATGGTTTTTCCAATACCACCAATGAGGTGTCCCTTGGCCATTAATGCCTTGTCCCCTCACTTTCCCTATAAATACCCACCCTTTCCTCCTTTAGTTTTCACCCCCAACTCTACCCCAACGAATCTATGGTCTCATTACCTCCCAAGGAGTCCTCCCAAGGATCCCTCAAGCCCTCAAGGTCCCAAACATCAAGTTTTAAGAGTTACGTTTTAAGGTAAGGGATCCAACCTCTCTCTTTCTTTTCAAATACTCTCTTTTAAGTCATTTATTTTATGCTCCATGTTCTTATGTTGGAGGATGTTATTTTATATTAATCTAAATTTCCTTTTCATTTTAATATGATTATAGATCCTATCTTACTCAAATTATTTCGTTTTATGAATGTTTAAGTGGCGCCGTTAGGCTGCTGAAATTTTTGCAACAGATTCTTTCACCCTTCTCATTTTCAAGTTCTATTTTCTTGTCAAGTCTTTCAAGTTCCTTTTTGTTATGTTGGATTATGATATCTATATCTATCATACTTATATTTTATGTTCATATGATGAGAGATCCTATTTTATCTCTTCAACTCTCTTTTTTTAAAGTTTAAGTGACGTCGTTTGGCTACCGAATTTTCATAAAAGAAATCTTATTTTTTTCTTCCTTTCATGTTCTTAATTTAATATGGTATATCTTTCAAATTTCATTACCATGTTATTAAATCCTTTATATTCTATCCCCCTAATTTTTTATGTATCATTTATGGGTGGGTTACCCATGTCCCCTCTCTTTTAAATGTTTTCTAAAACCCTACAACATAGCCGTTATGCTGGCGAATTTCCGTCTCAAATGTCTCTCTCTTTTTTTTCTCAAATTCTTTAATTTTATTAAGTGAATACTCAAAGATATTTATTCTAAAGGGGTATTAACATATATACCAAAATGTTCTATTTTAAATTCTGGGATTTACATACATAAGACCCGCTTTCCTTTTTCGTGGGTTTAAAGTGACATAAAGATCATGTATTTAAAGCATTTTTTAAAACGTTATGATTATGAATTGAAAACCCATTTATTTTATGCTATATGGGTTATTTATGAAATGTTTGATGATTATATATGTGGCTTACATGATAACAAAGTCAAATTTAAGGGTGCACCCTGATAGTGCGCCAATGCATTGGGTAAAGACTTAATCTCTAGAGATGACCTTTTTTAGTGATGCTTTGGTGAATAACCTTGGTAATTTTTAATGAAACCTTGGCGATGGACCTTAGTGAAACTGAAATGATTTTCTATGTTAAATGTTGTAGCCAAATCTTCAAGTTATGAAAGACGTTATTTTATTATGATATGCCTCATGATTTCTTTCTCACGCCTTAAAGTTCTTTTTCATGACATTATTGATGTATCTCAAGTTCACATGTTAAATGTTTCCCTTGTTTCCCTTACTGGGCCTTCTACTCGCCCTTTCTTTTGACTTATGTCCCCATGTTATGAGATGCAGTACTGAACCTAGGATGAACATAAAGGGAAGCCTTTCAAGTGTTTAAGAATAATGTTTTATGTTTTCATGTTTTGAGTTTCTGGTTTCCAAGACACTAAACCTTAAAGATCTTCGGTTTTGTATAATGTAATGAAAGTTTATGTGATAAAAAGGTGGGATGTTATAAAGAATAACCCAAATAAAATTCCATTAATTTTCACCTAATATTATTAGGTTCACTCATTACTTTCTTTAATTACACAAGATCATCAAAGGGAACCCAACATTATCATGAAACTACCTATTTGGATGATTGAAGTCTTTACAAGTTCTTCTTTGGAAGGAATATAAGACTCATTATTTTAAAGGGGATTTAAAGTCACCATGTTATTTCATGTCATTAGCCTTATATATTCATTTTATATTGATTTTTTTCGCAATATATTTCCTTAATTAATATGTTCAAACCATATTGATGTGTAACAATTTACACAACTCCCATTTGTGTTACTCACCCAAATATAAAATCCAGACATATTTACACACATCCAAATACATCTCATGAAAAAGGTATATGAAATTTTCATGTAAAGGTTTAGAAATATATGAAATTGAAAATCCCTTAATGAGTAATTTTATATCCACATATGAATAACCCACCATTTTCTAAAATAGGTCATAAGCCTCTTGGACAGTGGATAGTCCAAAAAAATTCCCTCAACCCTAGAATATTTTACTCTAAAGATATTTTAATTCATCATAAATCTAAAAACTAATATATATAAAATATTTTTAACAACTAAATTCAATCTAATGACATTAATTAAAAAATATAGTTAAGGTAGAATAAAAATAAATACATTTCTATACCATTCATGTAACTCTTTAGATACATAAAAGATAATATCTGGAAATTATTTAATAATTTAAACTAAAGAATACAACCATTAATAATATAATAATTATATTCATGAATAATAAGAAAGGGAAATAATTTTAAAGAAATTAAAAATTCAACTATTTAAACATGAGACAAACATCTATGAACTATTAATAAAAAAAGTGGATCATAAAAACTTTATAAGTTTATCTATTCGTTATGGGAATTCCATAATCTTGAATATAAACACTTTATATTAATTTCATAATATGGACTCCCTTATATTATCCATTATATAGAAGTTCACTTTAAATGTATGATATTTTAGGAAATATAAACATTTTATATTTTAATTTCTATTATTCAAATATTTTACATAATCTAAATATCACATATTTATTATTAATTAAACTTTGATCAAACTAATCATAAAAAAAATACTTGGATGTGGTCTCAATAATATCCAAAATACAACCCTTAATTTAAATAATTCAAATGAAGTTTTATAAATAATTCATAATCTTAAAATACGAAAACTTTATATTTAGCCTTTTTTTGTAATTTATAAACACTTTATAAATTATCCTTATGATTTCTTAATAAAATCTTTAATTATAATCTACAAGGCATTCCATACAATTTTGTAAATAGTATAACAATATTAACACTTAATATTATGGAATATCTATTAATAAATATTTCACAAACATTTAATTAATTAATTATAAAAACTTAATTATTAATTTATTTATAAATACTTTTTAAATTTAATGAATATCTCAAAATATATTTTATTATAATTTAAAAACAATTTATAAATTATAAAATTAATTCAGAATTAAAAAAAAAGAATTTTTTTTAAACCAATCATATTTTACAATTCAGGGGAAATTATAAGCTAATATAGATAGGTCAATGATGATTAAATTATTTAAGTGATTTCAATCATATTTTATAATTGATAGAAACATCATCTCCAATGATAGACCTATCATATTTAACGATACATATCTATATTGAAAAGATGATATACTAATCTATTTTTTTTTGAAAAAACACAGGACATGTTATCATTGAATAAAATATCTATGAGTTGTACTCTATGAATAATACATATATGAAGGGTTTATACTAATTAAATTTATATTATATCCCATATCATAAGCCCTAATTGAAAAAATAATATCAAAAAATTGAATTTTATTTTTCAATTGGTACTATGACATGCATTTAATTTCAAAAACCATTATTTCTGAACCAGATTTCATGAATCAAAATGCATGGTAAGGATTTGATAACAATGATATGTTTATAAGGATCTAACAAAAATTATAAACCATAGTAAAAGAAATATATAAACCCAATCCAATATTGATACATGATAGATAAATAAAACCATACATAAACTAGAAATAAAAAAAAGTTGTGTGCCTTACACTACAGATGGTCATTGCATTACTCTGCATACATTAATGATAAAGAACACAATATATTAAGCCTAAATACATAATTACTCTAGATTTATCCAAAGGATGTGATGAATTTCTCTTTATACTAGTGTGATTATACACTATCCAAAACATTCTAGTGCTTCATTGTGTAAAGGAGATAAGACAAGAGATATTTGGGGTGAGGAAATTTCAATCAAGGGTTGGAAAAACTTGAATGAACTTCCATCTTATGGTGTATTCCACTTTATAAATCCCTCTATAATTATACTAGAGATTTTATACATTTATTCAAGTGTTATCATGCGTGAGTAAATTCTACTTGTCCAATTTATGTAACCTTTTCATTGATTCATCTAATTTCCCCTATATTTCATCATATAAAGCATTTATTGATGATATCCCATATGGAATATTTTATCTAATGAAAACAATTATGATTAAACTTCCCAAAAAACTAAAGATATTTGATTTACAATATAGTCAGTAGGACACTATTACTTTTATGGTCAATGACTTTAAGATATGGACCAATCATACCTTACAATTGGCCAAAAGTTGAAGTGTGTTTAAATTATTTATGATGTCCCCATATTATAAAACATGACATGGCCAATTGAATCATATGAAAAATGGATATAGGTTATATCTCTTTTAGAGAGACCACCAATGAACCTTTTGACCCATCAAAAGTTTGGTATGTAATGAATGAACTAAGGTTTACCCGACTCATCACTCAAGGGGACCCTCCATAAGGACCGGATCATGTTCTCGATCACCATGGACTGGCGAAAAGTACCAGGGTATCACTTATAACCATTTAGGAATAGTTTTTCCCATGGAATACTAGAATAACCCATCCATGAATTGGATGGCCACATCAACTAAAAGACCATATCAACAGATATAACTTTTATAAATATACAATAGATTAAATTTAAGTAATGACCATTAAAATATATCATAACATCATAACATCATCACATTAAAATTAATAAATAGACATATACATATGATATCCATAGTCAAAAATAAAAATAAGGAAAAATAATATAGGAACTAATACATAACATCCAAATGTTATGGAATTATAATAATACTCTATAAGAGCTGATCTCTATGAGACCACATCTCCACCATCCCAAAACCACCATGAACATCCATAATCAAGAAGGGAACTAAACTGAAAGGTGATCTTTCCCTTACCTATTTCCTATAAAACAAGGTCTGCATATACCTAAATTTATTTATAGGGTTGAGAGAAAAATACCTATAGTATACCGCCATGAATCTATGTAAGGCCTTTAACTATGAAAAATAATAAGTTTCGTTTAAAAACTCAATTTTTAAAGAGGAGTTTAGTTTTTTAAAAGAAGTTTACTTTTAAAAAGTTATTTAGAAAACCCTTTAGTTTTCCTCAAAATAATAAATCTTTGAAAATAATTCATAAATAAGGCTCAAATAAGAGAAAATAAATCCATATTTTGTAACATGACTAGACCTCCCACACATGGAATAAACGTGGGAATAAGCATAAACACCAACATATAACCAAATAATTGAACATGGAAATAAGCATAAAATATCTCAGTAAACCAAGGAATTTCCATCATGCACAAAGTATATAAAACTAACCGAACATAGGTAATATGTACCATGGGATCTAACCATAATGGTATAGTGTTAATTAGTTTAAAATAATGTTTTTATAGATAAATAAAATGTATAATAGGTTTGGAAGATCTCTCAGTCTTTCTCAGTCCCAACCATAATTCCATGGGCACTCCCAGTCGACATGGAAACATCTTAAAAGCTCCCTCAGTCTTCCTCATAGAGGATACCTCAGTCCCTTAGATAAAACTCACTTTTTCTAAGTCAAACACCCCCCTAAGGTCTAATATATTCTACTAAATTATAAACACATATGAAATCATCAAGTTACAATAAAAAAAGACATTTCAAAAGGTAATTTAATAAAACGACTTCCCATTTTAATATAAAACCTTCTTCAAGGTAAAATATTCCCATTTAAAAAGAACACATTCATAAAAGTAAAACATTTTCAAACCCCCTTTTAAAATCCATTTAAATTCATAAAGTCACTTTGATCCATTTTAACAAACACATGTTGGAAATCAAATAGAACTCACTTTGAAAATCCACTTTAAATAATCAAATCACCAAAAACATCTAGGAATCCTAAAAATAATAGGTAAACCATTAATAACAACACAATTTAGGGTAAATTTTATAAAAAAACCCAAAGAAAATCCATAATTAATGGAATTCCATAGAAAAACACTCTTAAATAGAGACACATATAAGAAATCGAACCAAAACTTTTCACCTTCAATGGAAAACACTTGAATCAATAAAGGGAGGTCCTCACACACCTAAAACACAAAAAAAAATCCAAAACCCCCCATATACAACCCTATAATAATCCAAAACACATTATAGTGTTTCCATAATCAATTTAAATGGAATATCAAGTAAAGATAAGGGCTATATATAGAAAACTCATGAAGAAATCAAGCTTAACTCAAGATAGAACATAAAGTATCCAATAAGAATCCACTAAAATGGAGGAGGAAGAAGATCAAAGTTATGGAAATAGGTTCATTCATGAGTGGTGAGAGAAATGAGGGTGAAAACCTTAAAAAAAAGGTTAAAAATGGTCAAACCCCAATCTTTTAATGACTTGGACACACTGTACGGTTTTGTAGCATAGTTTGAAAACCTGTACGGAAGCCATGTGTGAGACCTTATCTCCCCAAAGATAATCCACACCATTTTTAATGAATTATGAATGGTTTGATAAATTGTACTCAAACCATTCACAATACCACTATCCCCTAAACAGTACCCTCACATGGTGAGCCACATAGTCAGATAAGTCATGTGCTAACTGTGTTCCAAAGGCTGTTTCTTTAAAGACCAATGTTTCCCCCTCTAACTCCCAAAAACTCAAAAAATGAATAAATAAATAAAACAATAAATTAAACATATTAATGAACTAGATAGTGTAAAAAATCTGCCCACTATGCTTATTCCCCCTAGAAATTCCTCAGGGGTCCTTAAAAGAAAATAATTTAGGACAATTCCACCTCACTAAAGCTTTCTACTCCCAAGTCTCGTGGATATCTCCACCACACTGCTAAATCACACTGACTAACATGGTCAATTTACCATTGATTACCATATTTTGATATTATAGGATACAAATAGGATTCTATTTAATGGTGTTATCAAGACCCAACTCCAAATATTCCCACTCAATCACATTAGATGGGTATGTATAATACTTCTTCAATGGGGATACATAGAACACATTTCGAATCAAGGTTATCCATGGAAGAAAGTCCAACTGATAGGATACCTTCCCTAGACACTCCATAACCTAAAACAACCCAAAATAAAATGTCACAAACTTCCCATATTTTCCCAAGTGATGATTTACTAGTCCAATATATTCTCAGAGGAATACCTGATCACTAACCTCAAACTCTAACAGGGGATGATGATAATTAACCTATGATTTTTAGTGAATCTACATTTTCTCTAAAATATTTCAGATCAACTGCACTTTCTTCATCATCTCATAGATGTGGCTTGGTTCTAATAAGGAACAATCACCTAGATAAACCCAACATGATGGGGACTGACATGATAACCCATAAAATACCACAAAATGGGCCATGTTATTCAAGGTATGGTAACTTTTTTTTGTATGAAAATTCAAACAATGAAATTCATCTCTCCCACAACCCCCTATGGATAATAACATAAGAAAGAATAATTTCGTCAAGAGTTTGGATGTCCCACTCAATCTGACCATCCGTCTATGGGTGATAAGTCATACTCAACTTCAAATGGCTTCCTATGATCCCCTTTAGAATCATTAATAAGCAAAAATTAAAATAGGTATCCTAGTTAGAAACTATCACTTGAAGCAACCTATGAAGTGTAGAATCCCATTAATATTTTAAATGGTTTTCCTTAAACTTTGTTTTTTGGTTTTAGGTAGTGGTGTAGAATCATAAATTTTTGCTTTCTACTAGGTGATTACATGATGTGTATTATCATTACACGATGTGTAATGCTCACCTTCTAGATAGTATGAAATGGGTTGACACTGTGATGTGAATACACACCATTTATAGTTTACACAATGTATAATGATAAATAAATATATTTAAACAAAAAGATATTTTTTTGAATATACATAATATGAAAATTACATAACATGAACCAAGATTACATATCATGTAATTATCAGGGAAAACAATTTTAATTATACTACTAAAATGATTTTTCTTTTCAATTGACCTATTTCATTTACCTCTCAAACTAGACCTATCCCTAGAAAATTTTGGAGTTATCCAATCCCTCTAGATCATCTGTTCGGTGATTGATCATCATGTTGGTTGTGGTGAATTTCCTCAAGTAAGAGTTCCCTTATAAATTTGATTCTATTTTTATTTCCTCCTTGTATTTTGATGGATTGAAATGATATTTATTGATCTAATCCCTATGTTTTTGAATTATGATTCTAGATTGAGTTCTAAGATATTTTGTTCCTTTATTTCTGTTGGTGATTCGTATTGCTAGTGTTGATTTCCATGATTAAAGTTAGGTGGTTCTTTTTGAGATTATCCATTTGATTAAACATTTATTTTATTGATTATCTGAAATCTATTTCAATTCATTTTTGAAAAATCAGTTTCAAAAAAATTGTAATGGTAATTTTATGTGGTATATATTTTAGGGAATAACCCCGAACTCTAATGGAATTGTAATTAGGGGTGTATTTTGAAATTAATGGAATTAATGATTTGAATTTATATATTTTTTAAGAAAAATGTTTTAAATTGAATAGTAGGAATCGTATGATTAGTTTTGTATTGAAAAATAATGAAAATTTTAAAAAGCCATATTTTTGTTTTGAATGTGAATTGGAATTTTGAAAATGAAAATTTATAAATTTAACTGTGAATGATGATTGATTTGAAATGAAATTATTTACCTTTTTTATATTGATTAATTGATCACATGAAATCATGGGTAGTTTGTGGGTTATTTGGGACAAGCACGCTAGGATGTTAATTCCCTATAAATGGATTAATGATGAATTTTTTAAAAAAATACCTATTTTGACATGATTACCCTTGATGTGATATTAATGAGTCATATTCATCCTGATCCTGAGGGACATATACACACATGTTTATCCGTGATCACTGAATTGAGAAGTGTGAAGATTCTATAACTAAAAACTAGCGTACCACAAGGAATATGACCATGTTTTTTGATATGATTAATTTGATATATATGTACCATTGATTATGAAACTGATTTATTCATGATAATTGGTTTATATAAACAGTTTTATATAAAACATTTGTTTAAACCATTCTTGAAAGGTTTTCCATCAAATTGAAATGAAATCGTGTTTTTATATATGAAAATATACTGCCAAGACTATTTTATTTAAAATTTAAAGAATTATTTAGTTTATTAATATGGAATATATTTATGGAAAGCTTGGTGAGACCCTGCTGGGATTTTAGAACACACCCTACCTTTTTATTCAGGCATTTGTAGATTTCCTTAAACCAGGTCCAAGAAAAGGGAAAGTTCCTCTTAGAAGAGGTGGGTGTTATTTATCCTTTTGGGATTATATTGATGTCTCCTTTGGTACATTGAGTTTATATTATTTTATTTTTATTTCTTTTATGATGTGATATTTTGGGTGTTGATATAAAAATTTTGTTTCTGGTAATTTCACCCTTTGGAATTTTGAGCATACTAATATGCATATGTTTTATTATCCTATGAGGGATTTTCTGATATAATTCTAGGTCCTAGTTACCAATCCGTGGGGATTGGGGATTCCCTTAGATATATGTTAGTACTAGCTTGGGTATTAGGATACCAGGGTATCTGGGTTGGTTCATAAAAAAGTGGCATCAAAGGTGTAGGTTGAGCATCCTTCGTTGATGTTATTATGTAGTTGGGGGATCTTATAGGGACTTAAGAGGAAGTTTCAAGGGAATTCTTGACCATATATCATTGTAATGAGCCTTAAGTCACCATGGGTGGTTTGGGAAAGGAATATTGAAGATTTATTCTAGCATTTTCCTTGATCTTAATTTGGATAATTGAAATATAAATCTTGATATATTATCTTATGGGATTAGTTTCCCTGTTGATCTTGTTTTAGTTCTTGATACGAGTAATCTTATAATATCTTCAATGTTGTTTTCTGATGTTTTGTAGAACCATGATTCCAAGAATATGTGTGAATAGGATCTAGGAGGAATCTACTGATGAACCACAGTGAGAAAATCCTCTCATGGATCAGGATCTCATTTATATTGTTGTGCATATTGTCCAAGCTCTGAGATAAGCAACTGAACCCGTCATTGTTTAGGTTCTACCTGTGTAACCTTAGAGGGATGAATACTAAAATCATTCATAGGAGTTATTTTTTCAAAAACCACATGCTTTCTAAGGATTTATTTTTCCTTAAGAGGCTAAGGACTGATTGAGAAAGATAGATATACTCTTTGATTTTCTAGAAACTCCTGAATCTATTAAGGTAAAGTGTGTTATCTTTAAGCTAGAGGGACCTAGAAAAAGGTGGTGGTTTTTTATGGTTATAGTGAATAATCATGAGGGTTTTTAATGGAATGAATTTAAATATATTTTCACCAAATAGTTATATCCAGATTCTATGGTGTTAGCTAAGGCTTTGAAGTTTTTCAAACTCAAGAAGGCTGATATGACCATGACTGAATATCAAAATTGATTTACCTATATTGTGTAGTTTTTAACTAAGATTATATCAAATTAGATGATGAATACTTGAAGTCTCATTTTTGGATTTTGATCAAACATTCATTTTAAGGTTTTCTTGTTGAAGCTATCCTTTTATGTTGATGTGCTGAATAGGACATTGATTGTTGAACTTGATCTGGATGGTAATTCAGGGTTGATAGGAGTTATTTTTTCTCCCATTAGTAGTTTCGCGAGTTCCTATAAAGGAAATAGGTAGTCTGTTGAGTATCATAGTCGTTATTGATAGTATTATTATTCCATACCTCTTTTATTTGTTGGAAGAGGCCCTTTAACATGATTCCAGTGTGGAAATCCTAGGCATTCAAAATGGGTTTTCACTGAGGCACCCAAATATATGTTTCCTGTGAATACTCAGGTCACATGAAGATGTTCTTTATATCTTCTCTACTCCACATAGATCACAAGATCATCAACAACAAAAAATTACTATAGTGAAATAATATTCTTCAAGATTTAAGGAGATCCATCCACAAACATATGTAATGAAGCTTCTTCACGTAGTGTAAGAGTCTCCAGAGGAAGATGATATAAGTCTACTAACTGTGAGAGGTACCATTAATATTTTTTCATGCTTAGTGACAATTTTATTTTATACTAGTGAATCTCATTCATTTATATCAACCCTTATTGTGGATGTACTAAATATTCATATGGAGATTTTATCTTATGCGATGGATATTACTACACCCTTTAGAATGAAGAGGGATAAGGGTATTCACTGTCTTGCTTGTGCTGTCTCATTATCAAATATCGAGATTACTTGGGATTTTCTGTTTCTCTATGTGAAACCACTTTATGTTATTTTCAAGATGGATTGTATCATTTCTAATAAGGATCGAATTGATTGTCATTTTCAATGGGTCTCCTTTATTGCGCCCGATGGGGTGTTCTGTATATTTCAAGGAGAATGGTACTTGAGGTTGAGTAGAGTTAGACCATCTTATCCAGGGTTGGGGAAAGAATGTTAGTGTCATCTTTTGAACTTGATCAAGAATCTTTGAGTGGTGAACTCCCTCTACTTATCATCATGTTTCATGACATATTTCCTTCTGACATCTTTGGTCTGCCATTGATAAAAGGGGTAGAGTTTTCTATTTATTTAGTTCATGGTACTCATTAAATATCTATTCAATCTTATCATATAGTACTATATGAAATGAAAGATTTGAAGTCTTAGTTGTATGATCTCTTATAGAATGGATTTATATGCCCAAGTGTGTCACATTGGGAGGCACCAATTTTCTTTTCTACTAAATTTTATGGAATAATTTTTCTATGTGTTGAATACCAGAAAATAAATTGAGTTATGATAAAGAAAATTTATATGTTTCCACAGATTGATGATATGTTTGAACAATTGAATGGGGTGAAGTGGTTCTCAAAGATTGACCTTTGATCTGGTTATCACTAGTTGAGAATAAAAGAATATAACATTCATAAAACCTCCTTCTAGAGAAGATATGTCTATTATGAGTACCTTGTCATTCCATTTTATATAACCAGTTATATTTCAGTCTTTATGGATTTGATAAATAGTATCTTCCATGATTAACTTGATACATTCATGGTTGTCTTTGTGGATGACATCCTGGATTACTCTAAGTCTAAGGAAGATCATGTGTACCATCTGAGAGAAGTTTGGTAATTTTTAGAGATCATCTACTTTATTCCAATCTATAAAAATTTGATTTCTAGATTTAGGAAGTAGAGTTCTTTGGAAATGTGGTCTCACAACAAGGTATATCAGTTGATCATGAAAAGGTGAAAGTTGTTATGACATTGGAGTAACTACGCAATGTTTTCAAGATTCGTATATTCTTGGGTTTAGTAGGATATTATCAATGGTTCATAAAGGATTTTTCCAAATTAGGTTATTTTATGACCACTCTCACTTGTATGGGAGTGAAGTTTTCTTGGGATGATAAATTTCAGAGTTCTTTTGTTGAGATAAAACGTCTTTTGAATTTTGCACTAGTTTTGACTCTTCTAGAAGCCAGGTAGGGCTATATGGTCTTCTATGACACATCGAGTTGAGGTTTGGGATGTGTTATTATGCATGGTGATCACGTGGTATCCTATGGATCTCAGTATCTAAGGCCACATGAGAATAATTACGCAACCCATGACCTTGAACTCATATCTATGATTCATGCAATTAAGGGTTAGTAGAATTACCTTTTAAAAGAAAGTTTTACCATGTATTCTAACAAGAAGATATTGAGTTACATATTCCCTTAAAAATATTTGAATCTCCACCAGAGGCATTAGGTGGAGTACCTGCGGTTTTTTGACTTTGAAATTACCTACACCCTAGGGAAATGGAATTTTTTTTGTTGATGAATTGATCAAGAAAAATCTCACCCAAACCATGAAAGAATCATCATAATAGTGGGACATGATAGATCCTTTTGTGAAATTGCATGTAGGAGTACATGAAATAGAGGAAAAGGTTTTCTTGCTTATTTTTTTATTTGAACTCCTCTCTTCTCGAGATGACTGTTTAAGAAAAATTTCACGATTATGAATTTTGTGCCATTAGAGACACTCTTTATAGTGGAAATACCATTATTGATTGGTCGTTCTCCATAGAGGGTATTCTATTTTTTTAGAATCAGTTTGTTGTGCTGTTATCTAAGAGAAAATATTTTATGGTGTTTTTATATAATTTTTAGTGGGAATTATACTTAGGAACCACAAATGTGTTTTATGAAATTTAGTGACAATTTTGGAGGCCAGGTATGAGACGATACATTGCTAATTTTGTCTCTCATTATTATACTTTACAATAGTTCAAGGAGGAGAAGCAGAGGCCTTTGATTTTGCATCATCCCATTCCAATGAAAACTTGGAAGTGAGATAATATTTCTATGGACTTTGTGGTTGGGTTTCCACATAACCAGAAAAATAAGAATTCAATATGGTTTGTGATCGATAAACTGACCAAATCAGATTACTATAACTATTCATGATACAACCAAATTTTTGGAGATAGGAAATATCTATGTGAGAGAGATTTTTTTTTTACAGAGTTAAATATGCTATAGCCTCTGATAGATATCCCTATTTTACTTATTTCTTTTGTAAAGGCCATTAAGATGCATTGGGATCTCAGGTTCATTTGAGTTCGATATACCATTCACAGATGGATGGATAGAAAGAGAGAGATATATATATTCTCATGGATCTAATTAATGTTTTATTCCTTGATTTTAGTGGATATTAGGATGTCTATTTGGGACTAGTTGAGCTCAATTATAACAATAGTTACCAATCTATGATTATGATGGGTGATTTTGAGGCCTTTTTTGGTCATCCTTATAAATATCTAATGTGTTGGTCATATATCGATGAAAGTTTCTTAGTTATACTAAGTTTGGGGAAAGATATGGAAATAAGGATTCAGTTGATTCAGAAGAGGATGTTGATGAATTAGATATGGTATAAATGTTATGCTGGTCATCACTGTAGATCGTTGAAGTTTTTGGTTGGTGACTTGGTGTTCTTGAAAGTTTCACCTAATTTGGGTCATTGTTAGCTTGGGAGGAAAGGGAGGTTTTCTCCTCATCTAGTGGGTACTTTTAAGGTTGTGGAGTAGGTAGGGAGAGTTTATTACCATTTATCACTTCCTCTATAGCTTACATTGATATATAGCGTGTTCCATGCGTTGTAGCTTTTGGAATATATTTCTAATGTATCTCATGTTTTGAGCTGAAGTGATCTTGATGTTGAACTTAATTTATCCATGATTGAGCATCTATTCAGGATAGTTGATTCTGAGACAAAGGTACTTCATGGTAGGATGATACATTTGGTTTGTGTGCTATGGCATCATGGTTCTGATTTTCATGATAAATGGGAGTGTGGGGCACTGATGAGAGAACCATGACCTCAAATTTTTTATATGGAATATTCTATTCAGGATTTCTAGGGACATAAAGTTATTATAGTGAGAGGTTGTAACATCTCATTACACTTTTAAAAGTTTCTCCTTAACCATTGATTTTTAGTTTCAGGCAGTGGTACTGAATCAATATTTTTTGATATTTTCTATGAAATTACACGTTATGAAATGTCATTACATGACATGTAATGTTATATAAGAAAATTACATGGAAATGGTGCACATATTGAGTTTAATACAAACCATGTATAGTTTAAATGCTGTTTAATGTTTGAAAATAAAATTTTAATAAAAATTGATGCCTTTTTTGGTGTATACGACATCCTAGAATTACCCGATGTGAACCAGGATTACATGTCATGTAAATATCTTTATTTCTAGTTTTAATTATTTTTCTTGGCTAATTTTTCTTTTTAATCAATCTAAAAACCCTTAACCATTAACCTAGAGCCATTATTAGGAAATTATGTAGTTCTCCAATCCCTCTAGATCATCCATTCAGTGATTGACCATCACATTGGTTATGGTGCTTCTCCTTAGGTAAGATGCCTACCATCTCTTCTGTTGTCTCTTTAATTCCTCCTTGGATTTTAATGAATCAACATGGGATTGATTTATCCAATCCCCATGTTATTTAATCTTGATTATAATTTGATTTACTATATCTTCCATACCTTTGTTTCTATAGGAAATCAACTTTTTAGGTATTTCTTTATATGATTAATGGTAGGTGGTTCTGTTTTAGATTGTCCATTTAATTAAACCTTGATTTTATTAATTATATCAAATTTATTTCAATTTATTTATCAAAACCAAATTTTATACAAATTGTAAAGGGAAGTTGGTGTGGTATAGATTTTGGGGAAAACCCCCAAATTCCATTAGAATTGGAATTTTGGGTGTATTTTGAAATTGATGGAATTGCTGATTTGAATTGAGAATTGTTTTAAAACAATTAATTAAATTATATTGTTTAAAACCTATGATTCGTTTTGTATTGAAAAGGCATGAAATTATAAAAAATCCATGTTTTGGTTTTGAAAGTGAATTGGCATTTTTAAAAGGAAAATTTGTAAATTGAACTATGGGTGACGATTGATTTGAAATGAAATGATTTTATTCTTTTTTTATTGATTTATTGAGAACATGAGAGCCTAGGTAGATAATGGTTTATTTAGGACAAGAATTCTTGGATGGTAAATCCCTAGAAATGGATTGACAATAAAACCTATAAAAAATAGTTTTTCATGATTATCCCTGATGGGATATTGATGAGAAATATTCAGGCTGATCTTGAGGGATGCATGGACACATGTTTATCTGTGATCACTAATTGGATAAGTGTGAGGATCCTATAACTTGAAACTATCATACCATAAAAAATATTACCATGTTTCTTTTTATGATTACTTATATATATATATATATATATCATTGATTATGAAACTGCTTTATTCATTCTAGTTTGTTTATATAAACTATTTTATATAAAATTTTTATTTATTCCATGATTGAAGTGTTTTCCATCAAATTAAAATGAAATCATGTTTTGTTTTAAATATGAAAATTTATTTTGATGCCTACTTTATTTAAAATTGAAACAATTATTTGTTTTATCATTATGGAACATATTTATAGAACACTTGGGGATACCCTACTGGGATTTTAGCTCACACTCAACCTTTTACTTTGGGCATTTGTAGATTTACTTCTACCAAGTTCAAGAAAAGGGAAAGAACCTATTAAAGGAGGTGGATGTTCTTAATCCTTTGGTATTGGAGTGATCTTTTCATTTAGTACTTTGAGTTTAACTAGTTTTATTTTGAGTACTTTGATGACATACTATTTTGTGTTTTTATATACATATTTGGTTTCTGGTACTGTATCCCTTTGGATTTTTGAGCATACAGATATGTATCTAGTTTTTTTCTGTTTTCTGAAAAAACCATTCCATATTATATTTTTTATGATGCTAGGTTCTAGTTACCTACTTATGGGAATTAGGAACTAGCTTTCAGATATGACAATATCAGATTAGGTATCAGGGTTCCAAGGTATACAGGTTGGTTCGTGACATGAATCATTAAGATCTATCAGAAAAATAAGTATCCAAGCTCCTCTACCTTCTTTGATTACCTAATGGGAATAAGGTGAACTGACTTAGTTAATAGATATATAATAACCCAAATATAATATTTACCACTATGTGTATGAGTTAGACCAATAAAAAATTCTATAGATATCTCATCCCACTTCCACACCAAAATGAGAAGAGGCTGAAGAAATTTGGATGGCCTCTGATTATCCACTTTGATCCTTTGACTGGTAAAACATCAGGATAAAAAATGTACAACTAACCATCCCATCTCAATCCACTAGAAACCACTCCTAATATTATAAAACATCTTGATATCCCCCAGGTGAATGACCCAACTAGAATAATTCCCATAATATATCACCACATTCCTTAAGGTGAAAGGAATAACAAGTTGTTTCCTAAAGAAAAAGGTACCATCAAGAGACTGAGACCAATAACCCATGTCTCACCACTATTTAAAACTCTTTTAAACTATTTTAAATCATGTTTAGATTCCTAATAACATATAACCTAGAAAATAAGAGTGTGCATGGCCTCAACACCAGTCAATAACATATACTCTCAATTATCTTGTTCCCCTGAACTAATATTTGTAAACAAACCCTTCAAAATACACTCATCTATTGATTCATTAACTTCCTAGATCAATTAATTTATACTAATAAAATAAATTAAAAATTTATCATTACCATGTGTATAATAAATATCAAAATAAAATGTCTGAAGATACTCTTCCTAATATCTTTGTCTAAGGTTCAAGTCTCTTGGGGTGAACATATACTTCAGGTTCATATGATTTGAGTAAACTATTAACCACCAATTAAAGAGGTAATGGCACCAATTCTTCAACAAATGCGTCATATATTTCAACTCCAGGTCATGGGTGAGGTAATTTCTCTCATGTGATCATAGTTTAAAAGTGAAATATGTCACCACATGATCATCATGTGTTGAAACCCACCCCAACCCCACACCTGATGCATCAAAATACACTACAAATACCTTTCCATTGTTAGGAAGAATCAAGACTAGATTTGATGTCAAGGAAACCCACAACTCCTCAAAAGAACACTGAAACTTATCCATCCACTAAAACTTTACCCCTTTCCAAGTCAATTTTTTTAAGGGAGATTCTATTTTGGAGAAGTCCCAAAAATTTTAAATAATACCTGAACAATCATTAAAAATTTATGTTATAAAACAATTAATTAGACCACTCATAATACACAATCTATTGTTTTTTCTTGGGTTTGATAGAAATTATTTTATAATAATTCAAATGTCCCAAAAAAGTTACCTTTTGAATTTATAACTGATACTTTGAAAACATAGAATATAGAAGACACTCTCTCAATGTTCATAAAACAAAAATCAAATACTATTTGTGGTCCTACTCCATATTGGAATAAACTAAGATACCATCAACTAACATTACTATAAAAGTTTTAAAAAAAGTTATGAAAGATCCATTTAATCACTTCTATAAAAAGCATAGTAAAATTGGTAAGTAAAAATGGAATAACCAAACACTTAAAATGACTATAGTGGATCCCAAAGCTAGTCTTAGGAATATCTTCTTCCCGAACCCTTGACTGATGATACCACGAACTAATATCAATCTTTGAAAACCACCAATCTCCCATAAGTTAGTTAAAAATATTTTCAAATCAATATAATGAGTATCTATTCTTAGCGATAAAATAATTCAACTTATTATATTTTATATAAATTCAGAGACTCTTAAATTATTTTTTTCCAATAGAACTAACGATGTTCATAGTGATATACTAGGATGCATAAATATCTTTCTTTAAAGGTCCTAAAATTAAAAAATTAACTCTTTTAACTTAGAAATACCCATCTAGTATGATGGAAAGGAAATGGGGATCATCCTAGGGAGTAGATCAATAGTAAAATCGACCTCTCATTGGGGTGGAAATCAAGAAAAATCATTAATAAATACCTTGGGGTAATTATCCACAACCATAAAAAGATGAACATATCAAACCTGCTACATATAATCAAAGAAAAATCTGGAAAAATGAAATTAGATCAATCCCACATTCAAATAAATAGGTCCTTCCATCCCTGACCTTATATCTCACTAACCCTAGAAGATGTGATTTCTCCCATCAGGATATAGAAACTACACACTATGATGATAAAAATCAATATAATATTTGAAAATGAGCTTCTAAACCATAATAATGATGAGATAAAAAATATCCAGATCCAACATGAGGAAGTACCACATAACCTCATCATCAACAACTAAAACACAACACTTCAGGCACTTAAAAAACATTCCCCTTATTCCTTCCAAATTGGGTGAGAATATACATCACAAATAGAATAAACTTCACTTGAATACCCAAATAGTCAATCAAATTTAATATTATAAATGAAAGTGAATAACCTGTATCAAATATAGATAAATAAATAGAATAATAAATAAAAAATATACCTCTCATGGTGGTTGGGCTAGATTCAGATTCCAGGCGGACCAGACCAGCAGGCGGACGACCTCATGACACTAGCTCAGAGGTGTGGGGCACATGGCGCAGAGCCAGTCTTACGAGGAGTAGATAGTGCTATGCATGCGGCGGGCAGACCCCCAAGGCTCGTGACTTCCCGACCCGCCATGCAGAGGAGTAGAAGACGGTTGAGGGGCCACCCATGCAGAGGCAGAGGGTCGACCGTGGCAGTTCGCAGAGAGCAGGAGGATGAGGGAGAGGAGCTGGCCGAGCAGCAGGTGGTGGGTGACGCTTTGAGGCTTTACCACCACCACCACTAGAATGTCCACCCTGACCACAGGGAGCTGGCAGGCAGAGGCAGGCTCAGCTTCAGGTAGCGGAGGCCTACGACCACGATGCACCAGAGATGATTCAAGGTAGTATCTGTGTCTACTCCACCCTTGATACAATTCTTATAGACACAAGAGCGAGTCATTCTTTCATTGTCGCTGCCCTTGTTCGGGGCTCGGAGATTCTGACTGAGTCGTTGGCTCGATCCTTATGTCTAGAGACTCCTACAGGAGGAGACTCGACGTTTACGCACTGGTGACGGCAGTGTGAGCTTACTCTAGGAGTCGAGATCTTTGGCTGGGATCTTCCTATAGCAGCATCGAGGCCTTATGATGTCATCTTGGGCATGGATTGGTTATCTACAGTCCATGCTCAGATCGACTGTATTAAGCGCAAGGTGCGGTGTGTCCTCATCGATGGGAGTAGGTTCACCTTCACCAGCAAGAAGGGGTCCTTAGAAGTATAGGATGGACTCACGCAGAGGAGAGGATAGCCGATCACTCATCAGTTGGTTAGCCTCATCCTAGGAACGATTGACGTGCGGAGTCCGAGTTTTCCTGTAGTGGTGGATCAGTATGCAGACGTGTTTCCTGACGACGTTCTAGGACTACCTCCTCATAGAGAGGTAGACTTTAATATTGACCTGTACCCCGGGACAACCTCGATATCCACTTTGGCATATCAGATGGCTCTTGCTATGCTTCAAGAGATACGGGTATAGCTGGAGGACTTTTAGGGAAAGGGATTCATCTGACCAAGTGTTTCACCCGGGGCTTCCCTGATATTGTTCACCAAGAAGGTGGAAAGGAGATTGAGACTATGTGTCGACTATCATCGCCTGAACCAGGTGACCGTGAGGAACAAGTATCCACTACTGAGGATTGACGACCTCTTCGATCAGCTCATGGGAGCACAGTGGTTCTCGAAGATAGACCTCAAGTCAGGCTATCATCAGCTCAGAGTTCGAGATGAGGACGTGCAGAAGATGACCTTCAGATGTCTGTATGGCCACTATGAGTTCTTGGTTATTCCTTTCTGTGTAACCAATGTGCCAGAAGTGTTCATGAGCCTCATGAACATGATATTTCAGCCTTACCTCGATCGATTTGTCGGGGTCTTCATTGACGACATTCTGATAAATTCGACCACTGACGAGAAGCACACCTACCACTTGCGAGTTGTAACGGACACACTCTGAGAGCACCGGCTTTATGGTAATCTCTTGAAGTGTCAGTTCTGGATACGTGAGGTCCACTTTTTGGGACACGTCATCTCTGAGGCGGGATTTGCAGTGGATCCTGCGAAGATCGAGACAGTTCTAGCTTAGAAGCCACCCAGGAGCGTGACAGAGGTGTATAGTTTCCTTGGTTTGGCTTGATACTACCGGGGGTTCATTTCAGACTTATCCAGAGTTGCAGAACCACTTTTAGCTTTGAAGAAGAAATGAAAACCCTTCGTGTGGTCAGATAGATGTCAGCAGAGCTTCCAGAAGTTGAGACAGAGATTGACCAGTGCACCCATCTTGAGGCTACCAGAGGAGAGAGTAGGGTACGTAGTCTACTGTGACGCATCAGGGAATGGAGTCGGGTGTGTCCTATTGCAGGAGAGGGAAGTGATTGCCTATGGATCACGACAGTTAGGGCAGCACGAGCATAATTACGCTACCCATGACCTGGAGTTAGCAGGAGTGATCTTCTCTCTGAAGATGTGGTGGAACTATCTGATGGGCGAGCACTTTACAGTCTATTCTGACCACCAGAGTCTCAGGTACATCTTCTTGAAGAAGTACCTGAACCTAATACATCGATGATGGATCTAGTTCCTCCAGGACTATGACTTTGAGATAGTCTATACTTCTGGAAAGGGGAACGTAGTAGCCGATGCTCTCAGTAGGAGGACGGGCATTCAGCTACTTGGGGAGGTGACCGAGAAGCTAGCTGCTTTGCAGATATCCTTTGTGGATAGAGATGGAGGAGCGTTTCTTTAGTCACTCATAGTCACTCCTCCACTTCTATAGTGGGTCAGAGAGGCACAACGTGGGGACGTTGACTGTGAGACGTGGCGTGCACAGATATCCTCAGGACAGGCACCTGATGGATTTTCTGTGGGAGGAGAGCACTTCGTCCTTTTCAGAGGAAGTACCATCGTACCAGATTCTTTACAGGAGGAGGTTCTGAGGGAGTTTCACACTTCCCCTTTAGCGGTACACCCAGAAGTTGTGAAGATGTACCAGGATCTTAGACGACAACACTGGTGACCGGGTATGAAGAAGGTTTTAGCAGAGTTAATTTCTCGATGCCTCACCTTCCAGCAGGTGAAGGCAGAGCACCAGGTACCATCAGGCTTGGTACAGCCCTTGGAGGTCCCAGAGTGGAAGTTGGATGAGATATCTATGGATTTAGTGACTGGACTCCCATGTACTTGTAGAGGTCACGACTATATTTGGGTGATTGTCGACCGACTCACCAAGTCGGCTCATTTCTTACCCATCAGAGAGCAGGGCTCAGTGGAGAGCTTGGGATGCCTCTACGTTCAGGGGATTGTATGGCTTCATGGTGTGCCATCATCTATCGCCTCTGATTGAGATGATCGTTTTACTTCTCGGCTTTGGAATGGGTTGCAGGAGGCATTCAGGACGCAGCTACGTCTGAGCACCGTCTTTCACCCTCAGACGGATGGTCAGACAGAGAGGACCATTCAAACTCTCAAGGACATGCTCCATGCATGTGTCCCAGACTTTGGTCACAGCTGGGAGGATCACCTACCCTTTTTGGAATTTGCGTACAACAACAGCTACCACTCCACCATCGGGATGGCACCATAAGAGGCATTGTACGACTGACCTTGCAGATCACCTCTGTGTTGGACAGACCCTGGGGAGTTAGCACTTGTGGGACCAGAGATAGTCAAGGCCACGACGGAGAAGCTCCAGGTCATCCAGGTGCGGACGAGGATAGCTCAGAACCGACAGAAGCCTTATGCTGACAGGAGTTGGAGACCACTAGAGTTCGAGGATGGCGACCATGTCTTCTTGCGGGTCTCACCTCGACGTGGATTACGGAGATTTGGCTGGGGCAGCAAGTTATCTCCACGCTTCATCAGACCTTTCCATGTTCTCAGCAGGATAGGCAAGGTGGATTATCGCCTCGATCTTCCACCTCAGTTGCACCGGGTGCACGACGTCTTCCACGTATCTCAGCGGAAGAGATACGTGCACAACCCGATGCATATCATTGACCATGGAGAGATGGACATTGACGATGGGGAGACTTTTGCGAAGGTCCCGATGGAGATCGAGGATCGACAGGAGTGGGTCCGATGTGGGCGGTCAATTCCTCTAGTGTGCATCCGATGGTAGCATGAGAACCTCCAGGAGATCACTTGGGAGCGGGAGGCTCAGATGTGTGCTCAGTACCCTCATTTGTTCCCTTAGTTTGTGATGTATCTTTACGGGGACGTAAAGCCCTGAGATGGGAGTAATGTAAAGACCTGTAAATTTCAAGGGAAATTTTTTTCTTAATTTTCTTTGGTATTTTATGAGTACGCAGTTTCTGAAGGCACCTAATTCTGAGGCCCGGTGTGCTCGAAATCAATTTCCGAAGTTTAGCTCGGGTACCTTCAATGAACGAATGAGCGGGTTTTCCTAACATTTGAACCGGTTCTCAGAACCAAAATCTGAGGGCACCGATGAAACCGCAGTGCCGGTAATTTCTTAGGAAGACCTTTTCTGGAGTTGCGTTTACTCGGGTGAGGTTGTTTTATAAATGGTTAACTAAAGAGTGAAATAAAAATTTGTGCTACAATTTTTATTTCTATTCTAAGCAGTTACAACCTATTCATGGAATTTGAGGTCGGACCCACTATATCCTAACTCCACTTAGTAGAATAATAGTGAGGTGGGGCCCACATGATCCCCACCGCTTCTAATCCCTTAAAACCTCCCTTGTTCATTTAATTGTGTAACACACCCGCACCCCCATTAATTTGTATCTCCTCCACATTAATTTACATGCCAAGAAAACGCCTCATTAATTTGACAATGCACATTAATTAATTCAGTGTTTATTTTTGAATTTTGAAAAGGTTGGCATGAGTAATAAAATAAGGGAAGCCTTATTTTATTATTTGTGGAATTTTTTAGCGAGAAGGATTGGAGATAAATTACACGATCCTTGAAGAACATCATCTTCTTCGCGATGAATGCCGAGTCTATGACGAAGAACTCCGTCACCGTAAGGTGAGATCACTGTACTGTCTCCTCTCCTCTCTGTAGCCGGTGAGAGATTCTTTCTTTGGAGAATGACGACATGTCGCATCCTTCATTGGGTGAACACTGACGACGCTTATGAAGCCTCATTCGGTGACGTCGTCTTCCGTGACATCTTTTTTCCGCGACGAACCTCATTCGACGACTTCATTGAGGTAGGGGTTGTTTTGAGAATGACAATACTCCCATGTTTGTTTTCCTCTAAAACATGAACTTGGACCAACAAATTATCATGTTGATATATGGATTATTATTTGCGAGTTGGGGATTATCATTTACCGGGAATTGTTTGGAGTTGTTTCAAACCACTAACGCGGTGGGTGCGGACCAACGAACAAGTCCGAACCCACCGTTTTTCTATTCTTCATGCACGGAGAATTTAGTGATGACGAAACAGGACCAGAGTGGAAATTTCAGGCCTTCGCAGTAAAGTAAGAGTCTCGAGAGAGCCGTAGGCGTAGACGGAGGGCAAATCGGACCACCAGAGCGCGTTAGGTGGTTCGCGGAAGATGTTGTCGGCGCGCCGCGCCGGCACGGCGGCGCCGTAGGCCGGAGGTGGTAGCTAGCACTGGTCGGCTGCTAGGAGGCGGCGGCGCCCCGGCGCTCCGCATGGAGGAACCGCCGCAACGGCAGGCGGCCGGATCCCGTGGCCGCACGGGATCCGGAGGAGGCGGACACGACGCATGCTGCGTCCGTGGGGTGCAAAGGGGGGGAAACGCATCCCCCCTGCTCGGCCCGCTGGCCAAGCCAGCGCACCCCCCCCCCCCCGGCCGGGTCGGGGCGGGTCGCGCAGACCGGGCTGGGGCGCGCCCAGCCGATCCGGACCCGTACCGGGGTCGGTTCGACCCGGTTTGGGCCGACCTAGGGGGGTTGGGCCGGGCATGGCCGGGCCCAGACCCCCCATTTTAGACTGTTTTCAGTCATTTGCCCATATCTTGGGATTCACACCACCGATCGACACACCGTCAGTTGTGTTGGGATCCTTGAATCGATACTGTCATTTTGGTATTTTACACTCAGGGTTTCGGAGAACTTTGTGTATGACCGAGTTGGTTTGAACACGAAACCAATCGGGCACTCGGAGTGGAAACACTTATAACTTGATCTCTGGATGTCCGACTGACGTGCCGTCAACTTTTTTGGTTTCCTCTTAGTGAGACAGACCTTTTGGCTTACTCCGATCGAGGTTTGGATGCAGTAGGAGTATTGTAGGGTTGGTTTTGACTTTGAAACCAATCGGGCCCCTATGATGAAAAAGACAATAACTCTAAGACCGGGCGTCCGATTGATGCGTCATCTGTCGTGTTGAGTTCCTATCGATGAGACGGAACTTTGGAATACATCAACTCCAGACTACGTGTCAGTTGATTTATCGACCCCCTTGGCTCGTGGAGCGGACCCTCTCGAAAACGAGCATGCTGTGTGCGGGAACCCTAGAGCTGGCTGCGACGACGACTGCACTGAAATCCTCTGTGGGTTCGACAGTGACGATGACTGCACTGAAATCCTCAATGGGTTCGGCAGTGACAATGACCGTACTAGGATCCTCCGTGGGTTCGACAACAACAATGACCGTACTGAAATCCTCTATGGGTTAGACAGTGATGACTACTATTCTTGTATCCTATGTGGGTCCAGCAGTACGTGACTACTATTCTTGTATCCTATGTGGGTATGGAAGTATTTGACTTTGTACTTGTATCATACGTGGGTTCGATAGAGTGGATGGTCTAGTATCCTACGTGGGTCCGACAACCTATCTGGTCTCGTATCCTACATGGGTCCCAACTTAGATGAATCAGTGGCTACATCTGATCATCTCTATCACCTTAAGAAGAAGTATACTTGTGTGAGATGAGTCTTGACTTTCAATCAATATCTTTGATATGATTGACTTGCTCTCCTATGTGGATTGGGTTGTGCTTTCCTATGTGGATTGAGTTGTGCTTTCCTTTGTGGATTGGGTTGTACTATCCTGTGTGGACGTGATCGAACATGGGATCAGATGTTTGAGCCGAACTGGAATTGATGACTTAGGTATATGTATGGGAATATAACTAAGTAGAGTTGGTTGTTACTTCGTGATTGTATCTTTCCTTTTTGGATTATCCTTTTTGGATTCTGGGAGACCTTCGGGGGTATCGGGGTCCCTATTGTGTAGCATATAATCACCCTTACATGGGATATGCTTGCACTACGTTGTGTTGGATGTAGATGACGGACAACGCTGACCGTGGTTGAGGCTTTCGGAGTGAGTCGGTACCTAGAGGTGGACCACTGGGCGGGACGTACACGGAGTTGATAGCTGGACCCAAGGAGCTGAGGAGATTATCTGTACCCACCCTTCATGTGGGATTTCCAGTGGACAGCTCGACGTTGCTACTTTACTTTTTAGTTTTTGTACTTTCTTTTCAGTTGTACTTTACTTTCAGTTTGGGTTTGTATTCTGGCCCACTTACTTTTCCGCACTTACTGTTGTACTCAGCTTACTTGGTGTTTACTTCTACTTTCTTAATCTGTGGTGTTTGTTTACTTTATAAAGGCAATTCCTTCCCCTTTTTGTCAAGATTTACACCTTTGGTGCTAGTCGCCAGCCCCTGGCCTATGGAAGGCGGGCTTGGGGTAGTCACGACACGGGTCCCGAGGACGGGTCGTGACACTAACCCTCCTAAAAATTTCCACCGATGTGGAAAGGAAAGAAACATTAAGATATTTTTTTAAAATTCTTCTTAGTTGGGACAAGTGATGAAAGGACAAGGTGGAAGATTAGAGTTTTATAAACAATTGAAAACTCCTTAGGGATTTATAATTCAGATTTTTCATGAGCCTCTAGGGAAAGACTGTAGAGTTTGGACAATAAGAGTTTATACAAATGACTAGGTTCTATCCAATTGCAAAATAGGGACACTGATGGTTTGAGGTATAGTCCCAATTATTTATATCATATTAAGTTATTACAGGGATAGACTTATCAATTAAATTTTATTCTGTTTTTATCTCTATCAATACTCCTTTTGGAAGGAATGTATATCATCTACATATTTTCCTAGAATGTCCCATAGTGATTTTTGGGCTCTGAGCATGTGTGGGATTTCAAAATTCTAGAGATTCATCATGTCGATGTGATCTTTGGTAGGGATTGGTATACAAGTCACTGTGAGCACATCAATTTTTATGAAAGATGAGTATCCTTTATGATTCCTAAAGGAGAGAATTTTTTTGACTAGTGAGTGGGACATTTAAGAGGGAAGAGTATGACCATTCTCTAGTTAGATTTGATATATTACAGTGCAAGTAGCTGGAATAATGCATGTTATAGATTATATAGTGACTCTTTCCTCTTTTCCTCCTATGGTAGACCTATAACAAGATTATTTTCCATAATATTTCTTAGGGTTGCCTAAAATATAGAGTAATTGAATTTATAATTAAATTTTTTCTTGGTACGTAACACATATCTATTCTAACTTACCATATCGTAGCTATAGAGTTAAAATATTTTAAGTTGAAACTTGAATATCTTGAAGAAAAATGATTTAACCAAGCCAATAATTTATTCTTGAGGTTTTTTGGTGTTGTTCACTAAGAAGAAGAATGGTATTATTAAGTTTTATGTGTTCTACATGATGTTACATCTTATTATTATGAAGAAAACAAACCCATATCCAATGATTAATGACTGGTTTGATTAATTATGGGGATCCCAGTGGTTCACAAAGATTTATTTATGGTTTATATATCATCAAATTTTGTTCATGTAGGAGGAAATATTGAATATTGGTATTTGGATCAGATATGGTTTGTATGAGTATCTTGTTATGCCTTTTGGGGTAATGAATGCTTCGTCGATGTACATTGCCCTCATGAATAAAATATTTCATCCATACTTGGAATCTTTCATCATTGTGTTCTTTGATAACAACTTGATATATTCAAATACCTCCAAATAAAATTCTAGATACCTTGGGATTGTATTGAGTAAACTTTGAGTGCGTTGACTTCATGCCAAGATCTCAAAATGTTACTTTTGGATCTAGGAGGTGCGTTTCCTCAAGCATGCAATTTCTGATGTGGGAATATCTATTCATATATATAAGTTACATGTTGTTATTTATTGGTAATTTCTTAGTAACATGTTCAATATTTGGAGATTCCTTGGACTGGATGGGTACCACAAGCAGTTCATTCAAGAATTTTCCCATTTGAAAGCATCCATGACCTTTCTTACCAAAAATAGGGTAAAGTTTTAATGAAAATATCAATGTAAAGAAGCCTCCATATAACTAAATATAATATTTGTATTATTTCTAATTCTATTTTTTTCTAGAACCTAGAGTTGGGTATGCGGTGTATTATTTCTCCTGGGGTTGGCTTGGGAGTTATCTTTATGCAGGAAAATTTGGTAGTTTCTTAAATGTTTCAATTGTTGCATCTTCATGAAAATAACTACCCTACTCTTGAATTTGATTTAGTTTTTTTGGTACATGAATTGAAGTGTTAGTGAAATTACCACTTCCATGGTATATTTTTTGTATATACAGATCATAAGATTTTTGGAATATCCTCTCCTGGTGAGGCTTGAATCTTTATCATAGGCATTAGTTAGATTACTTTAAAATGTTTGACTTAGAGATGATGTATGATTTTTGGAAAGGGAATTTTGAAAAATATTATCATAGTAGGAAGATATAGAAATATTATAATTCATGTTGAAAGTAGAGTGGAATCATATGACCTTTTTGGAAGATTGGAAGGTGTGCATAACCGAGGATCAAGGAGAAGTGTCTTGTGAACCCTTAGGGATCACATCCTCACTAGTGGAGAAATTAAAGGATAGTAAAGAGTGTGAAATTTATTATATCATGATTCATGAAAGGTTGATGGAAGATGAATCCATTCTAGATTGGACCTTGGAAATATGTGATGTGATTTATGTTCATGGAATAATATTCATTTCCTATTCTGTAAGAGAGAAACTGATTAGGTAATCACATGATTCATAGTGGGTAGTGCACCCAGGGTCAACCAAGATGTATCCTGATATCATATGATGATTATAATGGCCCAACATAAATAGGGACATTATAGGATTTTTCTCTGACTTTTTGACCTATTAGAGGATGAAAGCTGAGCATCAGCAACCTGGTGGGTTAATTCATCCTCTTCTGGTTCCTGTGTGGAAGTTTGATGAAGTGATGATAGATTTATTCATGATTTTTTCCAAAAACCTGAGAGGATGATATTCCAAATAGGTTATAGTTGATCAGATAACAAAATTATCTCATTTATCTCTAATTAGTTAAACATACATAGTGGATGATCTATGAATGATCTATATTTGATAGGTTGTACATATGCATAGTATGCCTTCGATCATAGTTTTAGATAAATATTCTCACTTTACTTTGTGATTTTGGTAGGGTTTATAGATGGCTATGGGGACTTAGTTGAATATGGGTATGAATTTGCATCCAAAAAATGATGGATAATCGGAGAGGCTGATCTAGATCTTAGAGTATATTCTTTGGGCATGCATCTAAGAATTTGGTAGAGTATGGGATGATTATATGGCCTTAGTTGAGTTTTTATATAATAATAGTTTCTTGGATTCTATTTAGATATAACCTTTTGAGTCTCTTTAAATTCATCTATGTCTTTCACCATTATATTGTAATGAGGTAGGTGAATCATTAGTTATTGGGACAAGTATAGTGTAGGAGGCCTTATAATAGGTGTGTATGATTTAGAAGTAGAAAGTTACTACTCATAGTATACAATGATTATATGCTGATCAAAGGATATAGCCTTTGGAGTTCCCCGTGAGCAATTGAGTCTTCTGGAAGGTTTCCCCTCATTTTGGAAATTGTTGATTTAAAAGTTAGGGGAAATTAAAAATATTATTTTTTGGACTATTCGAGATATTAGACAACATCAAGACTATGATCTATCAGTTGGTCCTACCTCCAAGATATAAAATTATGCAGAATGTGTTCCATTTGTCTCGGATTTGGGTGTTTGACCTCAGTCACATGCATGTGATCGAATATGAGGACATTGAGTTGGAACCAAATTCATCATATATGAAACAACGATACAAATTTTTAACCAAAGTGATAAGGATTTGTGAGGAAATATGGTTCCTCTTATTGAGGTACTACGGTAGTATGGATGAATCCAAGAGGATACATGGTAGTGGAGGTTTGGTGTTTAGTCTCAATGGCCCAAGTTGTTCGATTAAGACTACTATTGATACTTCTTAAGGTTGATAAACTGTTAAAGGGGGATATTTTTAACACCCAAAAAATTATATGGTATGTTAATTTAAGTTTCGATGTACCTTAAATGATGTTTTTGAGCCTTGTGATGGTTTAATTTGGGTTTGGGAAGCTTTAAAGGTTTATTGGTGGATTAAATAGGGTTTCTGGAATTTTAGGATGTACCACAGGTAGGAATACTCTATGATGTATATTTGTTATGCATGAAAGTTTCCAATTAAAAATGGTAATGTCCAACATGACCAAAAATAGTCTAGGTCTTGGGATTGTAGTGTTATGAGTCATCCTATAGACCATGACCAAACTGGCCTCACAATTTTTGGTGGAAGGCGTGGTGAGTAAAAAATTGGTAAGGTCTTGATAACACACCTTAATGGTTATTGTATCAGGTTTTCAAGGATAGGTGTGTTCAAGGCCACCATGACCATCATGAGCATTTCTACACTATAGTGATAACTATTTGAGATTTTAGAAATGGTCTAACCAGCCACTAATCATCATGTGGTTTTTTGGTTTTAAAGAGGAAACTATGTGAATTTAATTAAGGGAGTTATCAATGGTGTTTTTTGACTCAATTTATTCCTTAGATTAACCCTTTTCATTATCTCCTTGGAAAATATCTCGATAATTTTAGGGAGATGTTTTGGAACAATTTTTCTCTCTTATCTGGCAATATGAATCATATAATTCCTAGAATGTTAACCGTGGTGATCTCTATTTATTTTAATGGGTCCTTGGATGATCATCCACATCTATCATATATTCTCCAACTGTGTTGCACTATTTTGTTGACCTTGGGGTATGAAGTCCTTATCATAGAGGAAAACATGTAGGGATGTTTAACATGATTGTGTAGTGTGTGTATAGCCAGTGAGACCAATTATTTACATGATTTCACACATGTTGTGCATTTGTATCCCATGATATGAATTATTGATATTATTTACATGTGGTGTGCATGTGTAGACCATGAGACCTATTCTTGGTATGATTTGTAAGTGGTGTGAATGTGTATCCCATGAGACCTATGTTTGATATGATTTTCATATGGGGTGTGTGTAGCCATATGGTTCATGTGATTGATGTGATTCACATGTGGATGTGTGTTGGTAGAATTGTGTGTTACATGTGTAGTATAACACCCAGACATTCTTTGAAATTTGTTTTTTCAAATTAATATAATTGTCTCGATATTTTTCATTTCACAAAACACTAAATGTAGCTTGTGTTACATGAAATCACTATGTTTAGATTTATCTAAACAAGACACTTATATTATATTTTTCTACATGAATCATTATATTTGGATTTTGTTACACATAATTCCAAGTCCCTTTGACAACTTTGTTTTCACACAAGACCGAGTTTTACCAAACTACAATATAATATTGTTATTAAAATATTATTATAGTTATAACCTATCCATTGTAATGAAATTTATGAAGAATATTAAATAAATTTTAAAATTATAGTTTACATGTATATATAAAATTAATCCTTTGTTTATCAATTAATGAGAAATGAATGTCATAACTATTTGAAAATAAAGAAATTCATTTTCTAGGAAAACTATTTTTCTATGTACAAACACATTTTATCACTATAAATTAAACAAAAGAAGTTTGATTAATATTTTTAATAAAATTTATAAATTATATAATCAATCAAAATTTTGGACACTCATCCATTTATTTTATAGGCATAATATATGAATAAATACAAATTTATGAATTAAAAAAATGTATTTTTCTAAAAGGTAGTTTTACAGCATTTAATGGATAAAACATTTTAAAACTAAATTTTGAAAAATTTATAAATTATATTTTAAAAAATAAAATTAATTTTTTAAATATTAATATCAAAATTATCTTAGTGAGAATTTTTTTTTATTTTTTTGAGAAGTTTTATTTCTTGATTAATAGTGAACAATACTGAATTTTATTTGGAAACTGATTCTTCATCAAATTTAATTATATAGTTAATATGTATTTTATTTGGTTTTAAAGTATATTTATATCAATTATACACATATTAACCAAATTTAGGACATTTTAATCAATTTTAAATTTAAATTTTATATAAAAATGTTTCAAGTGTTTGAACATTTTCACCTTAAAACCCATTGTTTCATCCCGCATGTGAGATTAATTTTAAATTTATTTATCATAATTATGTGATTATAATTTAGAAAAATGGATTCCATATTTTTAATCAGAATAAATTATAATTTCTATCTGTGTCAACTAATTTGTTGATGAAAAGTATTAGTGAACACAATTAAAATTTACTACAATGATTATGGTGAAAATGAGTTTACTTAGCAGTTAATCTTTAATCTTAAGGAGACAAATGACCTATAAACTTGTCCAAAACCAATTTTATGTACATATTTATACCATATAATATATTTTATATTATTTTTCTTTTTTTAGGCACATCATGTAAGGGATACCTCTAAATAGTGTTTACCTTTTTATATTTACAAGAATGTCACTCCTCCTATACTATAATAAGGAAAAAACACCCTCACTAATTAAAAAATATAAAGCATTTTGGTTCATAAAAAACTATAATAAATAAGATAAAAACTTATCTCATCTTAACATAGAATCCTCAATTTGGGCAGAAACAAATCCAAGTTATTCTTTTCATGCAAACCAATAGGAATTATGCGAAGAAGAGGTAACGTTCTTCTATGAGAACTTTTGTTTCATTTCTTTCTCCACCCATTAAAATATTATTAATAAATGATTATATAAAAATATAATCCTCATAAATATATTTATATGTTGTTATTTTTAGTGTAATACCTATACTTTCACACACTTTCATCAAATGGGATACACAATCATCGTTTTTGTGTACGATAGACTACTAGCTCATGAACCGATGTCATTTCTTCATCCATTACCACTTCTAAAGGTTTGGTATAATGAAAAAATTAATTATTTTATATGATATATATTATATTTATGTTACATTTATTATTTGGTAATTATTGTATAATACATACCTCCATGCTTTCCATTAGGTGAGAATATGATAACATCGTTTGTTGACGTGTGGACTACCGTCTCCCCAAAGCATTGTGATTATTTCATGCTTTACTTGGAATATATTAATGATGAGTTTAATAAAAATAGGTGTCATATATGAAATAATAATTCTATTATAATTATCATTTATACACACACACATATATATTACTTACCCTTTCTTCTTTCAATAAGACATGAAAATGGAAATATATTTCTTGCATATGTATGACCTACCATCTCCATGAATGGTGTATTTCATTTAATATTTATATATTTTATATATTATTATAAATAAATATATACTTAAGAAATATGATATTTATACCATGTTTTAAATTATTTAAATAAGTAAATCATGAGATAATTATGTGGATCAACAATAATAAGTCAAAACTTTTATGAAAAACAAAGCATATATTACCTAAAACACAACTTTAACAGGGAATTGTTAATAAACGGATAATATAAAGTCATAAGTAAATCATATATGGTATCATATATATGAATATGGTTCTTTGGTAGATTCATAATAAAATTATATTTAATATATAAGAGGTTTTAATGTATACGAAGTAATTCAAGGTTAAAGGTAAGGGGATTTATAGTGTCACTTTTATTTTTAATAGATCTATTAAATATTCACCAATAATTCCTTTTATGTGGTGTATATAATGAATAAGAATGTATTATATGATTGTTATTCTTTTTATTCAAATATCAATTTTATTATATATCTTTCATGGGGTTTACAGTTCAAAAGTTACCAAATTGGTAAGTAATTTTATCTCAATTTTCCTTTTTTTAAGACACATGTTATGTTATGAACCTACATTATTTTACATGGTGTATATAATACCATTTTAAATGTTATATCATGAATATAATTCTTTTCATTATATCTTATTCTCAATGCAATGTTATTCCTTTGTGTTTATTTTGATTTAAAGTGACCAAAGTGGCAAGAGTTTGTTACTATAATCTCATCATTTATCAGGATTGTTTATGATTATTATTACATTGATGGATTATTATGATCCATATCTCTATAAATACCATTTATTTTATTTTACTATGTTTATTCATGATATATTCATGTAATGGTACTAATTTTTCACTATTTGATACTTAAGATAATTAAGAAAATATTTTTATGAAAATTTGACTTCATTTTTCTCTTCGGTTGGAAATCTATTTTATTTCAAAACCATGTTTTCTAAAAATGTCTTTAAAAATTATCGACTATTTTTATGTGATATTTAAAATATATTTTTACCCATGTTTTTTAGTATTAATAAAAATGGGTTTTAAAAAGGAATATTCTTGTCATTTTTTGATTGAGGTACTTTTCTAAACTCTTAACAGTGAAAAAGGAATGTTTGTCATGTATGTATTTATCTATCATCATGACCATCATTTCTTTGAAGATTAATTTTAAATACTACTATATTTTTTTAGATTTTTTTTTAATATTCTATGTATTCTTTTTTAAGTGGTTTTCAAATAAAATGGTTTTCAATTTTTTTTATGTTTTATATTTTTTAAATGATTTTCAAAGATTCCTTTATATAATTTCAAAGGTTATTTTCAAATAAAATGTTCTAAATGATTTGAAATATTACTTTATAAGTTTTCAAATCTATTTTCAAATAGAATTGTTTTGAAAATGTTATATGATTTGAAAATAATTTTTCAATGCAGAAATGATATTTTCCTCAATAAATGTTTTAAATGATTTTTTAAATATTACTTCATATGTCTTCAAAGTGGGTTTCAAAGAAATGTATTTTGAAAATTTTTTATGTAATACAAAAATTATTTTTAAAGAAATATTAGTTTCTTTAAGAAATGATCCAAGTTATCTTTAAAAATACTTCTCGATATAATATTAAAAACTTTGTTATAGTTTATTATTTATTGGGGATATGTTCCAAGGACACCATTCTTATCATTTCTTTGAATGGTTTATTTTTAAGATGATATGTTTTTTGTGAAACCTGTTTCACTTCCACGATTTATACCATGATAAAATTATTATGAAACATACTTCCTTTCAGGGGTTATTCTATTATTAAATGATTATATAACTTGACTATTTCTTATAGGTTATGATATGATGAAATATTTATGATACCCATTTCATTCCATGGGTTATGATATGATGTTTTTGAAACCCATATATTTTTATGGGTCATGAAATAATGAATATTTTATTAACTAATGGAACATTTATGTATGATTTCATTATGAGATATGTGGGAACTATATCTCCCTCCAATGGATTGGGTAAATATTTATATCTCATGATATATACATGGATGGATCAGGGAGTGAAATCGATTTAATAAAGTACTTTGTTCACTAAGATGGTCTTGGTAGTGAACCTTGACTACTAATATGGTCTTGGTAGTGAACCTTGACTACTATTATGGTCTTGGGATTGAAATTTTTCTTCTAATATATTGCAAGTGAACCTTGACTACTAATATTGTATTGGGAGTGAACCTTGACTATTAAGATGGTATTCAGAGTAAACCTTGACTACTAAGATGGTTTGGGGAGTGAAACCATTACAATTAGATGACATTATAAGTAATCCTTGATTATTATATAAATCATTTTATATGTTTATGTGTATACCAAAATTCTATTTCTTATACCTATGTTATTCTCTCATGGAACATGTCTGTTTATTACCTTACAATTCATGTTTTATGAAATGCCAATATTTATTCCATTACTCTTGATTATGATATTTGTTATGTAGGGTATGATCTTATAATGTTATTATCATGTTTTCAAATGAATATGCTCAGTATTAAGCTGACATGTCTCCCAAGTTTACCCTTACTGATAATCTGAGATCACCCTTTCTTATGTTTCATATCCCCAAGTTACGAAGAAAGGTTTTAAGTAGGAGTACTAAAAGAGTAATATTTTATCGGGATATGTTAAAGATCTTTCAATATAATAAAATAATGTATTCCAAGTTTGCAAAGACACTAAAATATTTTGCTCCTTGGGAATATATATTTTTAATGTGGTGAATATTCATCTAAAATGATATAATATCCATGTATGGTAAGCCAATGTCACTATAGTTGGTATCAATGGGAGGTTTATTCAACCTTTAAAAACAAGGATAAGAATACCTTAGTGAGATAACTAGGGATATTTCTAAGTATATATCTAGGTATGTCTCTAAGGATAAGTCTAAGTATGGTCAAAGATTAGGAAAATGTCTTGGAATTTTGGTAAAGGATTGAGAGGGTGGTTTCCAAGTAATTATATCACTATCTAGATACTATAAGTGGATGTGGATCAGGAACATATGTACATAGGGGTATCAACACCTAAAACACTATATTGAGTTAGACTCAAACGTTAACTGGAGCACAACAATGGGCCTTACTGCACACTTGGTTTGACACTCTTAAGGGATATGATATTGAAATTTAAAAACTCTTTATGAACCATCATCAAGGATTTAAATATATGATAATCATGGTTGATATAGTATAAGCATAAGGTGCCATATATTTAAAATAATTTTTCATGATTTAGACATACTATAAGTAATTTTTCATGATTATGTGGTTCCCTTAAATGGTAAGTGTTTCTAAAAAAATGCTTTCTGGTCTTAGTCAATAGTAGGAAGTAGAAGGAACTGAGTTAACATTTAATGTTTTATAAGTGGAAAATATGGGAATTATGAAAATCGATATAATAAGTGGAAATATGGAAAATATAATAAGTAAGGTGGAATGATTATTGGTTATAATATTGGAGATAAAGAAATCATGGATGACATGTAAAGGGTATATTATGTTCTAACAGTCTTGTTTATATTAAGAATAATAATCATGTTTAAATTGAGGTTGAGGAACCTTAAGACATGAGTATTATTTCATATTCTAGTAAAGGGGTATTAAGGAATTAGATGATGAAGCATGGGTAATGGTTTAAGAATAAAGTTAGATGATGAAGCATGGGTAATGGTTTAAGAATAAAGTTAGATGATAAAAGGGTATATGTATTGGAATTAAATAATTATGTTATATGAATCATGATGTATATGTTTTCCATTAATGATTTGAAAAAATATATTGAATAGTTCCTATGACCTAGAAAAGTGATTTAATGGAAAGGTGATATTTTGATTAAGGGAAAGTGACCCTTAATGATTTTCTAATGTTTAAATTTTTTTTCTTATTTTGGATAAATAGATTATTGTTGTGGATAACATAAACTAGATAGTACTTCTTACCATGGAACTAATTATTGATTTGTGGAAAATGTAGTCTATGTTATCAAATATGAAGTTTATGATTTTTTTGGATTTAAGGAATATATATAATAATAATTAGAATAGGAAAGAATGAATGTTTTAAAAATGGTTTTATGGTAATTTAGTATATTACCATGTTTTAAGAGAAACCTTGATAAAGTTATTCACATGTTTGGTATGTGAAAACCAAGATATACTTTATGATATATGAGGATAACTGTTAAGAAGATTTTGATAAATTTAGTGACTTTATTTATGAAGTTTTCTATTTTAAACTTTTGGTAGGGTTATAAGGTTAACCATTTATGGAATCGTTTATGTTAAACTTCAGATGAGGTTTTAGAGATTAAAGTATTATCTCACTATATGATGATTTAGGAATATTGGATAACTTGTGCTAACCATTTTTCTATGATGATAACTGATGACATATGGAATTTCTTATCATTCTATTTATATATCTCATGATATTTTAGTAACTCAAGAATTAAAAATTCACCTTCATTTCATGGAGTAAGATATGAAGTGTAAATCTATCAAATCACAACCAAAGGGTGAGATGGAACGTATGAAATGGAATGAAATCAATTAATTATATATTCTTATGAAAAATCATTCAACATTAGGAAAAGGATCATGAAGTAATAGTCTATACTACTATCATTATTTTTGATGATATAAATGAAAATTTCCATGCCTCTATGTTTTATGGTATTGTGTTGTCATTAACATTCTCTGGATCACCCAATTTCATGTGATCAATGTTCTCTATTACTCTCAATCAGAACATTATAGTTATATTTCTCTTCCATGTCCATGTTTTCACTAATGTTATCTTATTCAAAAGACTAATTTTATGGTGAAGTTATCATTTCCCTTTACATATTATTAGGGAGATTTTTTATTAACCCTTCATACAATGAGGGTTTCTATGAAAGGAATTTTCAAGTAATAAACTTTTGATGACTGAGATGAATTTTAGGGGTGAAATTTATTTTAAGGGGGTAAAATGTAAAACCCTGAGATTTTGTGAAATATATTTTTTAAATTAAATAATTTTTTTGATTTTTTTTTCACACAACACTGAATATTTCTTGTGTTACACAAAATCACTAAGTTTGGATTTCTCTACACGTAACACTTAAATTATCTTGCGGTACATGGAACACTATACCTGGAATGTGTTACACACAATGTTTAGTCCCTTTGATAGCTTGAGTTGGAATGTAATTTATGAATAAAATTAACTAAATTGTGAACATATGGTTTAAACATATATATAAAATGAATCCTTTGGTTATAAATTAGTTATAATTGAAATTATGAACTATTTGAAAATAAATAAATTCTTTTTCGAAGAAACAAATTTGTTACGTAGAAACACATATTATATCAATAAATTAAAAAATACCTTTGATGAATGTTCTTAATAAAGTTTATATATAATATAGTCAATAATTTTTTTTTGACACTCATCCAATAGATTTGATAGAAATAAGATAAGAATAAATTTGATTGTTTGAATAAAAAAATGTATTTTTCTAAAATACAATTTCACCACCTTTTAATGGCACACCTATTTTAAAAATAAATATTGAAAATTTTATAAATTATATATGAAAAAATAAACTTTATTCTTGGAGGTTTAACCACAAATTTATCTTAGGGTTAATTATTGTTATTTTTCTGATAAGTTTTATTTTTTGATGAATAATGAAAAATACTAAATTTTAATTGAAAACAAAATTTTCATATAATTTATTTATATAGTTATATTATATTATTATTTGTTTTTAAAGTATATTTAGATAAATAATACATATATTAATATAATTTATGTCATTGTAATCAATTTCACATTGAAATGAGATATAAAAACATTTCAAACTTTTGAACATTTTCACCTTAAAACCCCGTTGTTTCGTCCCGTCTATGGGATTAATTTTAAATTAATTTTTATCACTTATGTAATTTTAATTTTAAAAAATTGATTAAATATTTTATTTCATAAAAATTTCGGATTTATAGTAATTTCAACTTATTTTTTTACAAAAAATATTAGTGAAATAAATTAAAATTAATTACAACAATTAAGGTGAAAATGAGTTTTCTTAGTGGTTAAACATTAATATTAAGGGGAGAAATAACCTATACACTTTTAAAAAACCCATTTTATGGAAATATTTTTACCATATACTCTATAGGATATAATTTGGTTCATTATTTTAGGCATATGATTTAAGAGGGAACGTCCTAATAGTGTTTACCTTTTTATATTTACAAGAATGTCACTCCTCCACTATAAAAAGGCACTCACCCCCTCCCCCTCACTTTTTAAAACATATAAAGACTTTTAGATAACCCAAACCCTGAAAAATTAATCTACCAAAATTAATAATATCATCCTAGAATCCTCACTTTGGGAAGAATTCAAACCAAGTAAGTATTTTGGTGCAAACCAAGTAAGTCTTTTGGTGCAAACCAAAATGGATTACCTGAAGAAGAGGTAACACTCTTCAATGAATTTTTTAGTTTCATTTCTTTCTTCACCCATTAAATTATTCATATTAAATGACTATATAATATCCTAAGTATACTAAATAGACTAATATGTTGTTATTATAAGGTTATGACTTAAGATTTCACACACTCCCATCAAATGGGATATGCAATCATCGTTCGTTTGTATGGCAGACTACCACCTCGCAAATCGATGTTGTTTGTTCTTCCATTATCACCTATGAAGGTTTGGAATAATGATGTAATTTATATTTTAATATTATCTATATGATATTTATTATGTACTTATTCTTATTTAATTATTATATAACACATACCTACATGATTTCAATTTTGTGGGAATAAAATAACATCGCTTGTGGATGTATGGAGTACGGGATCCTCAAAGTGATGTGATTCATTCAACCTATACATAGAATTTATTAAGGATGGGTTTAATAGAAATATGTTTTATATCTAAAATAATAATAATACTATAATGATCATATATACATGCATGTATATATATATATATATCATTTAATTTTCCTTTTTTCAATACGAAAAGACAATTGAAAGAGTATTCATGCATACATACGGCCTACCATCTCCATGAAAAATGTATATCATTTTAAATTTCTATATTTTATATATTATTATAAATATATATATATATATATATTGAGTATATATTATATTTATAAAATAATTTAAATTAATTATATGATTATATCATGATGAAAGTAAGAGGACCAAAAAATAAAAATTCAAAACATGTATGAAAAACAAAGCGGTTATTACCCAAAGCGTAACATTGACATGGAATTGTAACTAAATAGGTAATATAAATACATAATCAAATAATATATGGAAATATATATATATGGATATGGTTCTTTTATATATTTATAATAAAATTATATTTATTATAAAATATGTTTTAATGTATATGAATGGAATTCAATACTTAAGGTAAGGGGATTTCTAGTCTCACTTTTATTTCTGTGAGTCTTATGCCATATTCACCACTCATTCCTTTTATGTAGTGTATATACTAACCATGAATTTATTATATGATTATTATAATTAAATTTATGTTTATTTACATATCCATTTTATTATCTCTCTTTCATGGGGTTTTTTGTTCAAAATTTCCCAAATTGGTAGGTAATTTTGTCTCAGTTTTCATTCTATGAGACACAAGTTATGTTATAAACCTACATTATTTTATGTGGTGTATATAATACCATTTTTAAGTTTATATCATGAATATTATTATTTTAATGATATATTATTCTTATTTTAATTTTATTATTTCATCTGGATTTTAATTCAATGTTACCAAAGTGGTAAGAGTTTATTTCTACAATCTCATTATTTAACAGGACTATTTAGGATTATGCTTCCTTTGATGAAATATTATGATACATATTGAAATAAATCTCTTGGATTTTATTCTACCCTTCTTAATTATATCTTCATGTAATGGTATCAATTTTCTACTCTTTGGTACTTAAGATAATAAAGAAAACCGTTTCATGAAAATATGACTCTATTTCTCTCCTAGGTCGGAAATATATTTTATTTCAAAACCATTCTTTCTAAAAATGTCATTAAAAATGTTCTACTATCCCCCCTATTATATTTTAAAGATATTTTTACCTTTTTTACCTTTTTAACAAAAATGGTTTTTAAAATTTAATCTTCTTGTTTTTTTCTGATTGAGGCACTTTTCTAAAAAATTTATGGCACAAAAGGAATGTTCGACTTATACAGATTTATCTTACATAATGAAAATAATTTATTTTAATATTCCTTTTAATTTTTATAAGTTTTTAGACATTTTCTTCCCAATATTCTGGAAATTTGTTTCTTTTAAGTGGCTTTCAAAGAAAAAGTTTTTCAAAAATTGTTTATGTTTAAAATTTGTTTTAAATGATTTTCAAAGATTCCATTATATGTTTTCAAATTTTATTTTGAAATAAAATTATTTAAATGATTTAAAATATTTATTTATATGTTTTAAAATTATTTCAAAAGTAAAAGTTTTTTTAAAAAAAACTTGATGTTTAAAGAAAAAATTAAATGATTTTCATAAATTCCTTTAGTTGTTTTAAAGGTTTTTTTTCAAAGAAAATGATTAGTATGATTTAAAATATTCCTTTATAAGTTTTTAAATCTATTTTAAAATAAAATAAAATTTCAAAATGTATTATGTTTAAATTTTTTTAATGATTTTCAAATATTCATTTATATGTTTTTAAAAGGTTATTTTCAAAGAAAATGATTTCAATTATTTAAAATATTCCTTTATAAGTTTTCAAATATATTTTCAAATAAAAAGGTTTTAAAAAATGTTAAATTATTTTCAAATCTTAATTTATATGTTTTAAATGGATATTTTAAAAGAAAATTATTTCAATGATTTCAGAGCTTATTTTATATGTTTCCAAAGTAATTTTTGAATAAAATGGTTTTCAAAATGTTTTATGTTTTATAACTTGTTTTCCAATGAGGAAAGGATACTTACAATAGAGATGTTTTAAATTATTTATAAAAATTAATTCATAAGTTTTAAATGTGGTTTTTAGAGAAAGGGATTTTGAAAATATTTTATGCCTTAAAAAAATTATTTTCAAAGAAATATTATTTTTCTTAATAAATTCTATGCGTGATATTTCAAAATCCTTATACATATAAGATGACATCCTTTTTATAGTTTATGATTTATTGGGTATATAATACAAGGAAACCATTCTTATCCTTTCTTTGAATGGTTTATGTATAAGATGATAAGTTATTTTTGAAACCCATTTCTCTTCCACGAGTTATACCATTATTAAAAATTTATAAAAATTACTTCCTTTTAAAGGTTATTCTAATATAAAATGATTTTAAATCTTGTTTCTTTTCCATAGGTTATGATATGATGAAATTTTTATAATATTCATTTCATTTCATGGGTTATGTTATGAGATTCATGAAAATAATCCTTTTTTATTGGTCATAATATGTTTAATTTTTAATTATCTTGTGGAAAAAATATATATGATTTCATTATATGATGGTTGGGACCTACATCTCCCTTCGATTTATTGGGTAAAAATTTATTTCTCATGCGAAATATATGGATAGAATGGTTATTGAACTCAGTTTAATAAAGGAATTTATCTACTAAGATGGTATTGGGAGTGAATCTTGACTACTAAGATGGTATTGGGAGTGGAACTTGATACTAAAATAGTCTTGGGAGTGAACATTGACTAATAATATGGTCATGAGTGAACCTTAACTACTAAGATAGTCTTGGGAGTGAACCTTGACTACAAATATGGTATTGGGAGTGAACCTTGACTACTAATATGGTTTTGGGAGTGAAAAATAAATACTAATATAGTTTGGGGAGTGATATGATTCCACTAATATGACCTTGTCTATAAGACTTGACTACTATAGAAATTATTTTATATGTTTACGTGTTTTCCACAATTCTATGTCTTCTGACTATGTTATACTCTCATGGCACATGTCCTTTTATTACATTATGATACATGTCTTATGAACTACCAATCTATATTCAACGACACTTGATTATGATCTTTGATATGCCAGGTTTGATCTTCTAATGTTATGATCATGTTCTCATAACCTTATGATTGTGATTATGATTATATATCTTCCTTGTTTACTCTTTATGAGCATTCAAACCCACCCTTTCTTATATTTCCTTTCCCCAGGTTATGAAGAAAGGTTTTAAGTAGGAGTACTAAAAGTGTAATATCTTTATGGAATATGTTTAAGATCTTTCACCAAAATAGAAGTATGTGTTCTGATTTTCCAAATACACTACAATATAATGATCTATAGAAATGTACTTTCTAAATGTGTTGAATATTCATCTAAAATGATGTAATATCCATGTATGTTAAGCCTTGGTTACTATATATAGTTCCTCTATCTCTAAAATTGAATGATCATGTTGATTTGTATGGGTTAATCACTCCCTTAGTGAGGGGGGTGGATGATGTGATGGATTTTCCTATAGCTATGATATTGGATTTATGCATGGTATTATCTTATACCAAAGCCTAATATTGGGTCAACATATGGTGTGTGGATTTTCTTCAAGGGCATGAATTGGGTTGACATGAAAATTTCTCCTAATGTCGGGTGAGATAATCCCTTCTAGGGGGATGTGGAAAGATAATCAGTTGGTTGATTATATATGTATAATGTATGATATTCCATAAGGAATAGTTCTAAAGTAGGTTGATCCGGTCTTTAAGGACCTGACATATGTGTAAACTTGATTTTTTGTTTTTACTAACATGTTGATTATTGTTAGGGAATATAATTTTTTGTAGTGTGAAAATATGTTAAGGACCCATTGGTTGTGATCCACTAGGTTTTATATACACAACCTACATTGGTATCTCAATGAGAATATAGAATTTTTGATTTGGGATCCAGTAAAGGTAAAATGGATCTTGAGTTTCTAATTTAGCTAGAGGAGAATAATAGTGCAAGGTGATGTCAGGACAGACTTTAGGTCTTATATGTTTTTATGCATGTTAATTATTTTACATTATCCACTTTAGTAAATTGCATATTCTTCATGTGTGGATCCATTATTTTTCATTGAATATTATTATTAGCATATCATATTATTATATAATAGGCTTCTAATCTCATTGGATTATTTATTATCCTATTATTATTATTTTTCATTCTATTTATTTCTATAATGTTTTTCTATTTTTGAGGGAATAGTCTCCGCAAAATGACTCCCAGGCCCTTTCCACTAGTCAAAAGCTTCTGGTATATAAGGAAGAGTGTATGAGTTTATTTAGAAATCCATTCCATCCCTAATTATTCTAGTAGGGGCGTTATAATATGCTTATATAACTTCTTATAGTCCTTATAACTTCAAAAAAATTATAAATTATAGAATTTAAAGGATATAATTTAAAGGTTTTAGAATTTTTTGGAAGAAAAATCTTAGGTTCTTCTTTTTTAAATCTCTAGGACTTGGTTTTTCATAAACATGTTCATTATCATTACCCCTTTATGTGTTTTCAAGAGTATAAAATACCAAGCTGTTAAAAGAATAATCAAAGTCGTCAATTAAAGTTTTCATGTGAATAAAAGGATCACTTTCATTAAACATAGTATGAATTTAATATTCAATTATCCTTGACATTTTATTAAAATCTTTATAAGATTAAAAATTAGTAGAATTACTAAGAAATATTCCTTCATTAACCTTTGGATCAAATTTACCAAGATTTTCCTTATTATTTAAAATACAAACCTTCCAAAAAACTCTAAAGTATCCAAAATTTTATTTTATTTCACTCCAAAGCTCATAGGTTATTTTATTCAAGATATTCATCATTATAAATCTTTTTATGGCATATAAAGATATATTGATATCCTTATCCCAAAATTAACTGGGTAAGAAATATTCCATAAACAATATTATAGTTTTTTTTTTGAAAATTTCTATTTATTATTTAAATAAAATAATTTTGTTAAGGTGTCATAGGAGAATAAAATGCATGTTTAATATTATGGTTTGAACGAAATGAGTTAAAATCATTACTTTCAAATTCTCCTCCTTGGTTAATTCTCAATGAAAATATTTTGGAATATTTTTTATTCTATATAAGTTTAAATAAATTAATAAATACAAAATAAGATTCAATATTAAACATTAAAAATTAAACCCATGTAAATTTATGAAAATAAATAACAAAAATATAAATATAATACTTATCACCAAGACTTATGATTATAATTATTCTAGAAAAATACATGTGTATAAGTTCCAAATGCCTAAAAGTGAAAGCCTCATTGATTTATTAAAAATACTATTTATGTTTTTTCCTCATTTGACATGGATTACATATCCCTTTTCATCAAAATTTAGTTTAGGTAAATCCAAAATAAGGTTTCTCTTAAATAAAATCCTAGAATAAAAAAATTACAATTTCTCATATTTTTATACCAAATCCAAGATTCATTATTTTAAATAATAAATTATTTATGTTATTTCTATATATTGAATCAAGATCTAAAATATATACATTTTCAATTATATGTGCCATAAATATAATAGCTTTTTCTTTAAAAATATAATTATTATTATTATCAAAATGAAATACTAATTATTATTATATATTTGACATATACATATCAAGTTATTATTAAATCCTTCAATATAAATAATGTTTTTGATAAGAACAAACTCATTATTTTCAATTGATCCAACTCTAGTGAATTTTCTTCTTGCATTATCTCTGAAAGTGATATGATCACCATCAATATTTGATAAATAATAGAAATTGAAAAAAATTACTTATATGTCTTAAAAAAATACTATCCATTATATGTATTGAACAACCACTCTGCACATACCACTTTTCATTATTTGTTATGAATCCTTTCCAACAATGTCTAATAAGTAGATTTCATTGATACATTTATGCTTTTGGATCTTGATATGTTTATATTTAGATATTTAAGAATCAAGATATTCTTATTATGAATAGAATTTTATGCCTTATTAGTAGATAAATCTTTAGAAATATAAGTATGTTTACCACCATAGAAATAAGGGGATATTAAACTAAAATTATTAGCTTAATTCACTAAAATTACAAAGTGAAAACAACCAATATTAGGAATTCTTTGTTTATGAGAAGTGGGAAAAAATAATTCCTATAAAGATTTGATCATTGTTGATTTCATAAAATCCCTTGACTTTTTTTAACATACTAATGAATACATAGAAATTTATTGAGGTATTTAATTTGGTTAATCTTACTAAAAAAATCTTTAAAGTAGCAATTTTAGATAATAATCACTTAATTTTACCATTATGTTTAACAAAAAAATATTCAAATTTATTAAACATAGGCATTAGCATTAAATATTGATTAGTAAAAGTATTATTTTCAACAAAAAAACCATAAATTATTTAATATTTTTATGTTATTTCTTCAAGGAACTATACTTGTCATTAAGAATGAAATAATATTAATTTATCACATTAAAAAAACATCAGATTCAGGTATCAGTGAAAATAATATTATACATCTTCAATATGAGCTATAAAACACACAATTGATTTTTAATTTGATTACTTATCCTCAGAGTCAGAATTAGATTTGTCATGGGTTTCTTAAAATAAACTCTATAAAGATTTTATTATTTTCATTCCATTTTTCTTAAAATATAATATTTTATGATACTTCCACTCCAATTTATTATTTTCATTAAGTTGATAGAAATTAGGCTTGATATATCCAAAATTTTAGAACTTATACCATCTAAATTTTTTAAACTCCATAATTCTTATTGAAAATGTTAATGAATCTTTTGAATATGTTTATTCTATTATAATTTTTTTAAATCTTCTAGAAAACTGAGAATGTTCATCACCAGAATTAGAAAAACTAATATATCCTTTAATAGATGAATAAAAAAATATTTCTACTTCTTTTCATTCTTTGAAGTAACAAATTTATAATAAATAATGTCCTTATTGATTAAAATTTTAACATAAACTTCATATTTCATTTTAAACCAATCCAATAATATATTACCAATAAGATTTTCCTTTTTTATAAATTTAATGAGTGTTTATTATCTTATATCAACAGATATTCAACTCTATCTATTTGGTAAATATAATAATTTTTTTAAATATTGATTTGATTTTAGTGAAGTAACTCCCAATGAAGGAACATTTTTACAATCATGGGGATATTTTCATTAATTTGTGTAATACTCTCTCTATTAAGAATATTGAATATATCAAACTTTAATTTTATAGTATTGTATCTAAACCGAGTTACATTATCTATTTCATTATAAGAAACTAAAATGGTTTCTCAAAGATCATAATCATTAGTATATTGAGAAACCCAATTAAATTCATCAGGTCCTAAACTACAAATAATATAATTCATATCTCTTTAATTGAGATATATTTAGCCCTATTTTTTAGTACTCCAAAGTCTATGTTCACTAGTAGGCACCTTATATTGTTTTATCACTTTAATATATACTTTAAAACCAAAACTTTTAAGGTAGATAATCACCCATTTTTTATAGTAAACAAAATTTTATCTATTTAAATAATGCAATGAATTATTCTGTGCTAAAACTGAACTAGTACCTAAAAATCCTACCATAATTCCCAAAGTTTGTTCTCAATCATCCAGAGATTCCCATAATTTCCATGATATAAAATTAAACCACATGGGAACGATTTAAACCCCAAATAATAATAATTATAATAATTATAATAATAATAATAATAATAATAATATGTACTAATGGAATAGAACTAAGAATCCAGCATGATACATCCATAAATTGGGTGTCCATGAAAATTGAACTAGTAGATACAATTAAATAAACAATCCAAACATGGAATAATAAAAAATGAGATTTAAAATGATACATAACCAATTATAATGATACATACCACTTTTAAATATACATTAGAATTAATACACTACCCTACCAAAATAGGGAATGAAAGAAAACTCACTACAGCTGGTAGAACTGGATGATGCATAATCATCTAAAAAATAAACCAAAAATTTAAACCACTCTAAAAAATCTCCATGTGACCCATAGTCACTCACCAAAACCCAAATTTTTGATATTGGACCACCTGAATGATATGGGAATATATATTAAACCAAAACACATGTATAAAACATGAGAGTTTTATAAATACACACCTATGTTCATACAGGGTGTGAGAAAAATAGGCCTAGGTGGATTTCACTAGAGTTTATGTATATTATTTTTATAAAACATTTCATAAATTTTAGTTTTAACATAATTTAGAAAATAGGTTTTTATAGAAATAAATATTATAGAAAATAAATCTCATATTATATCTCTTTTCCAAAATCATTAGGTAAGAAACATTTCCTAAAACAAATCTTTTACTGCTCCAGGACATAATCTCAAACCCAAGAAAATAAACCAACACTTACTTCAAAAATATCATTTATAATCCTCTTATTACCAAGGAGGTAGAGTCCACTATTTAAAATGGAAAACACATTTAAAACATTTAAAAATGATAAAATTCTATGTTTAATGATTTAAAACCAAACCATTTTCATTATTTAAATCCTTTTACAAATAATATTTTCAAAAAAAGTTAGAAAGTGAGTTATAAAATAAAATAATTTAGGAAATAAGTCACATGACCAACATATCAATAGGCATAATATAAAAAAGATAATGAAAGATTTTCTATGAAAATCAAAGAATAATAATATGATATAAAGAAAGTGTGTAAGGGAAATACCATAAGTAAAACCCCCCCACCAATTAGTAAGTGTCCAGGAAACTCCCTAGGTTTTAATTTGAGAAGATCCTAGACATGTCCAAGAGAATAAACATATTATTAATCTCCCATGGTCTTAATAGTTCACATTTATATTATCCCATAGTCTAATCGAGTCATATTGATTATCTTCCATAGTCTAATCAGGTCAACAAAGTTTTTATAAGCTAAACCAAATGAATTATTTATCTACCCTGGTTCCCATGAAATTTAAAAGAGGTTGTGAGTAATTGAAAAAAAATCTCATGATCTTCACAATAATAATCTATGAAACAAAATAAATAAATCTCATCTCACATTAAACAAAGTCACATGAAACAACACTTTTTCATTGATTAATAATCACATAAAAAATATTAAAAGAGGATAAAACTAGGGTGATACAATTATGAATGAATTATTTTATATAATTCCAACTTAGCCTTTAAAATAATATTTGAATTAAAATCCTTGAAAAACTCCCAAAAAAACCTTGGGTTCCTTTTTTCTCAAAAAAACACAAACGGATTTAATTCCCTCATATACAAGAAACTTTTAATACATCCTTTGAAAACACATAAGGTTTCATAACATTAAAAAATAAAGTCTTCCTTTATTATGATTTAACTAAAAACCAAACCATCCTTTTAATAAAACCAACCCTTAAAACATGGGTTTAATACTTCTTTAAACTAAAACCATTTTGAATGAGTCTAATAGATTTTTTTACAAACACTTAGAATGTATAATCATTTCAGCTCAAAAATAAACATAAGAAACTAATTAAAACCCTCCATTCTAATTTAATAAAGTGTTTAAAACTTTTTATAATCCCTTCATGGGAATAAAATATAAGCTTAATTTCATATGAAAATAATTTAAAAGCCTTGATTCACTTCATGACATGTTAAATAGTGGAATTTCATATAAACTCCCACCTCAATCATCAGAAACTATTCACCTTTGATGGAGAAAGAAAATCCTCAAATAGAAACTCCTTCAACAGGACCTAGATGAGAAAATACCCAAATTAAAACCAAACCAAACCCTAGATATATAAAACATATATTTTAGGGTTAAAGTGGGAAAGATGAATAAAGATGAAATGGAAGAAAATTTAATAAAGTGGGGAGATAAGGGACCCACCTTCCAAATCCACTTGTAATTTAAGAAGAACGGTCTTGGAAACAAGTAAGAAGGAATATAGAAGCTTTATTGGATCTCCCACGATCAACTAAAAAAAATTAGAAAGGAGGGAAAACATACGATAAAATGGATATGGGTAGAATAGAAAAAAATATAATTTAAATCTTGATAGACATACACCATGACATTGTTGTACTTAACATGGCACAATGCCCATCTCCAGGTACCCATATAGTGTCGCTTATTGGCTAATGATGTAGATAACCTTTTTAAGTAAGAACCAAAAATCTCGAGCCCCAGACCATTGTGACATAGGCTTACTTCTCCATGGAATAAAACAACACTCTATAACCTTTACATGGTCCAACACACCCTAAATGTGGTATGGTAATCCCTCCTTTATAAAATCTCATGAGGTAAATGATGAATCTTGTAATGCCCCATGTTTTTAAAAATAATATTCTTTACATAATATATATGCTTATAATTTTATTTTTTTCAATATTCTTAAGGAATTGAAATATAGTAGGAAGTAATTCATACAAGATAAGAATTACACCAACAACATTTTGTTTATTCATGATAATAAAATACAACAAAAGAACATGAAAATAACCATTACACACCATGAATTGTTAAACACTATGGACTAGTACATCCATTAAAATTGAATAAATTAAAATTAAATAATAAATATAAAATAATAATATCTTTAACCATAGGATATATCTTAGATAATCTTCACCTTTTAGGATCACCAATTTTCAAAGAAAACATATAATGAGGAAGAACATTAAGAATGGATAAATAATATTATCAAATCTAAAATAAAAACTTTGGAAATAAAAAAGTCCGAATGGAATAAGTTTAGTAAGACTATATATTGGAATAAAATATTCTCAATAGAAATATGGTAATTAATAATATATTCATTGAAAATATGCTCATTGAACATATGGTTGTTAGATATGTATCTAATAAGTATTCTATTGTAGTTTGTTGTTAAAAAATATAACCCACAATGAAATAAAAATATGATATTTTTATATTATATATATATACATGTTACATATAAAAATTATTGTTATTAAAATATGATATGATATATATATAAAATTAAAATAAATATTTCAATACCAATGGAGTAGTAAAATAAAATTTTAGAAAATAAATAAATAATTAATGATATTTGTTAAAGAGTATTTAGTATAAAGGTAATATTTATTTTCAAACACCTTTTTTATTAAGTATTATATATTTTTTCCTTATAAAATAAATTTAATATTTTAAAATAGTATTAATTTTTAACTAATATATTAATATTATTTCAATACAAATCGATATGAAATAATATTAATAACACATGATGTTTTGAAACACCATTTTTCGATAAAATATGTTTTATTTATAATTTAAAATTTTCATTTGAAAGATAATTATATAAATTTTATAATTTGAATTTTATAATATAAAGGTCATTTTTTATTTCATTATATTAAAATTATCTTAGTTAAAAACCAGTCACCTAGTTGAAAATCAAAATGCTAAAATGTAAAAACCTATAGTAAAAGTCATGAAACATGTTTAAAACATATATATAAATCCTTGGTTGAGTATTTATGAACCCAAGATCATCAAGAAATCCATTATTGTGAAATATTAGAGTTATTTACCATGTACTAGTGAAATGATATCATGGAAGTGTTAAAGGTATTCCCAAAAGTTCCTTTTTCTTCACTTATAAAAGGTGATCACTTGCAGTCCTAAATGGTTAAATGTACCATTACAATTTACCTTGAAACTCTAAAAAAATTACCTATAATATTATTAATTTGTTTATACATAATATTATGGAAACTATAAGAAATCCTAAAGTCTTATTTTACAAGGATATATCTAAGAGAAGGCCAAGTCTCAAACAAAAGTATTACCTTCATTGTAACCTATTTTTACTCAGTCTCCCTCTTCCAAATATCTTATATCCATAAAAATATAATGGAATTTATATTTTTATTATTATAATATTATATTATATTAATTTAATAACTTTTTTTTATTGATCTCTATCCACTAAGAAATTTTATAGTATTGTTGGTACGTTGTGAGGACTACCGTCTCCATAAAGTGACATCTTCCATTTTTTATCGCTGCCATTAATGGATATTAAAAACAATGTAATGGAAGAATAAATATGATATATATAATATAAATATTATTATTAAATCTTTAAAATATCATTTATCTATATTTCCTCTCATTTGCTGAGAAATGGAAACATTAATCGTGTGTACATGTGGACTACCACCTCCATGGCAATGAGTTTCATTTTTCATAACCATCAATAATGAATGGATTTAAAAATATATTTAATATGAAAAAAATTATTTCTATAACACTATTTATATTATAGATACTGGAAAACTATTTTATGATTATTTATACCGTGGTCAACATATATAAGGAGTTATGGAAAAATTGGCCAAACAACCTCAAGTAACTGATGTATGCAAGGAAACTATATAAAAAATAAATAGAATATGATAATAAATTACCAATATTAAATTAAATATATAATAATAAGGTTTATAATAAGTTATATAACAATTTTAAATTGATTATTTATGAATTTAGTCAAGTGTAGAGAGTGGATTTTAAACAAGGTGAGGGTTTCCGTCTCAATCACCCTTCTTTGAGGAATGCTTTGATATTATGCACAAATCCTAATTTTTATGTTGTAACTACTGACCCCTTGATGTATAATATATTGAACTATGGTTGATCATATAAATATCACTTCCATTAATTATATTCCTTATTGTTTTATATGATTTTTGTATTCCCGAAAATACAAGGGTCTTTCATAACTCAATATGATGTTTTGATTTATAATGGTTTTCCTAGAGTTTAATTTTCATTTCATATATTATAACCTATTTATATATTGTGAGAATAAATTTTGATTATAATATTACTTATTTATGAGTCATATTCATTCTTTAAAATGCAACTATGTCAAGAATTATTCTCATCCACTTAAATAATAGTTTTACCTCTTTACCTATAATTTCTCTTCCCACTAATGTTCTCCTGTGTAATTGGTAACCTAATTATGAGTTATCTCATGTGAAATTAATAATTAACTTATTCCATTAACAAAAGGAAGTTTTATTACCCCCTTTTAAAATGTGGTATTTCAACAAAATCATTTCAAACTGGTTTTCCTTCTATGATTTTTTGTTACATATTCTATACCTCCCTCATAACCTTTGAGTTACATATTATATATATTTTTCTCCATTTTTATAAAATATTATTCTCATGAATTTCTTATTTTTTATATATATGTCTATTATATATATACCTATTTAAATACCCCTTTAATTTTTGGGTTATACGTGTTTTTATTTCCCTTTGAAATTACCACTTTAAATTAAACCCAATTTAAGTGAACATTACAATTTCTTATCTCATGTCAAGCATCACCCCAATCAATTTTTTTAAACCGTGAATAGATTACAAAAATTATAATTATTTTATAGTGAACCATATTGGTTAAATTTTGTCTTTATGGAAAATAATAATTTATTTCCTTCTTTAAAAATATCCTATACTTATTTCATAAAGCACCACCCAATTGGTTTATTTTTATTATCTCTTGTCCTAGGCCCTTATCACAAATTTTCTCCACTAGAAATTAATTTTCAAGACCTATATCCCATTTAAAATTAGGAAAATTAAAATGATTTAATTTCTTCATCTCTTGGGAATTATTACGATTTTTCCTTCATTTATTCCGTAAACCATAATTATGAAACCCACTTCTTTATCATGGGTATGATCATGTTTATGATTTATGTATAGTTGATTTTCATCTCATGGAACACATATATATGATTTTAATTAATGTAATGGGTAGGCCCAGACTTATATATCCTTCAATTAATTGGGTAATTTTTTATATCTCATGATATATTATGTAAGGTATTAACGAGGAACCTAATCCACCATGGGAATTTGTCCACTATGTCTATGAGAATGGTGAGTGAATCCAATTAACCATGAGACCCTTTATAATTTATGATGATGGTTATTGAATTGGCCCTTTAATTATGATTTTGAATTCATTTCTTATGTTAATGCCACATATTCCATGACTTTATGATCTTATGATTTCATCTATTTGTTCCATGTTTTCATGATTAAGATCATTTGCTTTATGATATCATGTTATTCCTCGTGATTCGCATGTTATTCTTTATTTCCATGTTTATTACCTTATTGGATTTTCTAACTCACCCTTTTCCTTAAATTATTTCCTTAGGATATCCTATATAGTTATAAAGATCTATGGGAGTTAGGATAACTATGTGGAGTTTTAAATAAATATGATGTTTTTATGTTTAAGATGATGTATTTGTGTGTATAATATTACAAATACATAAGAAATCTAGATATTTTTTTGTATTTTTTGTAAAAATATGTAAACAATTATGAATTTTAAGTGTGTTTAAGTCTGGGGTCAATATTGTTGGTACCACATGCAAGATCTAGTTATTTTTAGAGATCGGTATGGGGGAATATTAGTTAAAACCCTTGGGGTAAGTCTATGTATTGGATAATATCTTGTAATTTTGGTAAAGTATATATTATATGGGTTTCCTTACAATTACATCCTTTTGTGGATATTGGAAAGTGGATGTGATGGTGAAACATATGAACTTAGGGTTAATCACACTAAAAATAGTTGGTTGATCATTAACTCAACATCACTATAATGCATGATGAGTGGGTTTAAGACTACACAATTGGCTATTCATTCCTTGGGTGTATTCTTTATTTGATCATATACTATTTATAGATCACTATGATGGATTGATTTTCTAGTAACTTTGAGGAACTAGGTTAATAAATATAAGAAAATGCAACTTAAAGTAACCTAGGTTAAACTAATATTGATATAGGTTAGGCTAGAGAAATTATAAGATAATATAATTATATAATAGGGTAAAAGGTTTTAAGTTTGAATCCATTTTATATTATTGATTATGATGACCCCCAGGTATGTTAAATATTTGTCACTCATGTTAACCCTTTTGGTTTTAGTGATAACTAAAACGAGAAAGAATTGAGTTAACCCTAGGTGCGAGGGAAAATAAAATGAATACCTCAATGATTAACCCATTAGAATGGGATATTGACTATGAAATTTAGTGATTATTCTAAACCATATATTACAAAACATTTTTAACAACATAACTATAGTTTAAATCTAGAGTACACATATAAATAGAAGGGTGGAGTCTTGTGAAAGTCTTAATAAATAATAATGTTAAGGAAAGAAGACTCAATTTCCTTCATGTAAAAAATTTAGGAAAAATCACCAAGGTAATTGCCTCAATGCAGCTGTAATATTCTTTACTATTGGAAGAGGGAGTCATTGAGAATTGAACTACCATATTAAAGTGAAGAGGTTGGATATTATAATTGTAGTGGAAAACATGCATCCAAAATCACCACTAACGGTCCAATTCTTTAACTGTAGAAAACATGGTCATTATCTGAGTCAATTCCCTAATATAAAATAAAAAAAAGGATTATAGGCATAAATAAATTGCAAATACAAGGGAACAAGAGAAATCTTATGTAATTACAACTACTGAAGTGAGTTTTAAAAATAATGTGGAGTGAGGAACTTTGATCATCCACTCTATAACTACAAGTATTATATTTATATCATATTTAACCCGCTATTTTAAACCTATAATGTTTTCTAAGAAAATAAAATCATCAATTTTATGAATATATGGTAAATTATTAAAAAAAATTATAGTGGTATGTGTAACACCCTGAGTTTTTATGAAATATTTTTTTTGAATAAATTAAATTTATTTGATGGTTTGTGTTGCACACTACACCAAGTTAAGATTTCATTTTACACAAAACTAATTTAATTTTCACTACATGTAACTCTAATATTATCTTTTGGAATGAACAACACTAATTTTATCTTTTGTTTCACACAATAATGAGTTCCTTCTATAGTTTGGTTTACACGCAAGATTGATTTTTACCAAGCTATAATATATTATTAATATTATTATCTAATATGATAGTTATCACCTAGCCATTGGAATAAAAACCATTTCAAAATAAAGAAATTCCAATTTTGAAAAACTATATTTCTATGCATAAACATTTTTTTATCTAAATAAATTAAAAAAACCAGTTTTGATAAATTATTTTAATGAATATATATACCATATATTTATTAAACTATTTATCATTCATCTTATGTGTTTTCTAGATAAGAGATAAAAATAAATCCAATTTCATGCATAAAAAAATGTATTTTTCAAAAAGGTATTTTTACTGCCTTTTAATGGTGCAATTATTTTAAAAATAAATATAGAAAATTTTGAAAAATATATTCAAAAAATAAAATTTATTTTTGAAATATTAATTTCAAAAGTATCTTAGGGTTAATTTTTTGTATTTTTATGAGAAATTCTATTTTTGATGAATAATGAAAATATTGAATTTTAATTGAAAATCAAATTTTCATCTAAATAATTTATATAGTTAAATTATATTTTAAATTGGTTTTAAAGTATACTAGATCAATTATAAATCAGTAAATCGAATTTAGGTTATTATAATCAATTTCATATTTAAATTGGTTATAAAAATATGTCAAACTTTTGAACATTTTCACTTTAAAACCCATCGTTTTGTCCCATCTGTGGGGTTAATTTTATATTAATTTTTGATAATTATGTGATTATTATTTTGAAAAATGGATTAAATATTTTTAATCATAATAATTTATAATTTATAATATGTTCAACTTAATTGTTTACCAAATTGATTAGTGAAATGAATTAAATATTAATTACAATGATTATGGTAAAAACATGATTACTTAGTGGGTAAAATTAGAATATAAGGTGTAAAAATGACCTAAAACTTATCCAAAATACATTTTATGTAATTATTTAGACCTTATATTGTTTAAGGATTATATTTTTACACTTATTCCATATAAAAAATGTGTGTGGAATTCTCTCTTTCAAAACATTACAAGTTTGTCACTAACCTTTCTTATAAAAGCGAACCCATCCCCCCTCTCTTCACACCTATAAAGACCTTTGGATCCTAAAATAACTATACTAATATCTTCAAAAATTTCCTCAATTAACCTTATAATACTTCATTTGGGCCGAAATCCAACCAAAGAAGTCCTTTGGTGCAAACCAAAAGGGGATGCCCGAAGAATAGGTAACGTTCACCAACAAATATTTTTTGTTTTATTTCTTCCTCAAACCTCTTAAATTATTTTTATAACATTATTATATAATAAAATCAGTATCATAAATATAAAATACGTTTTTATGTAAATTTTATGACCTAAAATTTCACACACTCGCTTCAAATGGGATACACAATCATCTTTTGGGTGTACAACATACTATGGGCTTGTGAACCAATGTCGTATGTTCTTCCATTAACACCTCTAAAGGTTGGTAATAATGATGTATTTATTGTTTATATATGATATTTATTATATTTATGATGTTATTATTACTATTTATTTTTTTATATAACTCATACCTTCATACTTTCCATTTCGTGGGAATATGATAACATCATTTGCGTGTACGACGGACTGCCACCTCACAAAGAAATGTTATTCATTAAAACTTTACATGGAATGTGTTAAGGATGGTTTTAATAAAAATATTTTATATATATGAAATTAAAATTATTCTTTAATGAAAATATATCATATAATTTTATTTTTCTTAATTATAAAAGAAAATTAAAAGAGTGTTCATTCGTGCGTACGACCTATCATCTCTATGAATAGTGTATTTCATTTCCTAATTTTATATTTTATATATTGTTATAAATATATATAATTAAAATATATGATATTTATATCATATTTATTATTCTTCATATAGTTAAATAATTATTTAAGTAATAGGACAAAAAATATAACAAACAAAAACATATTTGAAAACAAAGTGGTTATTACTTGAAAAGTAACATTAACATAGAATTATCAATAAATGAGTAATAAAAGGTCATAATAAAATAGTATATCGTATGATATAAATGAATTTGGTTATGTAATATATTTATAATAAACTCATATTTATTATATAGTAGTATTTAATAAGTACAATGGAAGTCAAGACTTAGGGTAAAATATTTTCGTCTTGCTTTTATTTTCCATGAGACACAAGCCATGTTCACCACCATTTCTTACATGTGGTGTGTATAATTATCATGGATGTATTTTATGATTATTTTAATAAAAATATTGGGAGTTACATATCCATTTTATGATATATATTTTATTGGGTTTATGGTTAAAACATTATCAAATTGGTAATATATTTTTTTCCTAATTTTCCGTCTTTAAGATACATGTTCTGTTATACACATATATTATTTTATGAGGTTTGTATAATTACCCGTTGAAATGTTATATCCAAAATCACTTTATTTTAAAAATATTTTATATTTTTGTATTGTTATTCTCTCATGTATATTATGATTCAAAGTTACCATAGTGGTAAGAGTTTATTTCTACAATCTCATAGTTTATCAGGATTGTTTATAATTATACACCCATTGATGAAATATTATGATTCATATCTCAAGAAATATCATTAATTTTGTTATTATATTGTTATTCATGGCATCATCATGTAATGGTACCACTTTCTCACTCTTTGGTACTTAATATAATTAATAAAATGTTTTTAATAAAATCATACTTTATTTTTCTTTTCGGTCATAAATATATTTTCTTTCAAAACCATACATTATAAAAATGTTTTAAAAAATGTTTGATTACTTTCTTATGATATCTAAATTAAATCTATACCCATTATTGAATCTTTAAAAAAATTAAATGAATCTTCAGGTCATTCTCTAAAACAATTCCATTTGTATTTTACCAAAAATGTGAAAGGAATCTTCATTTTAACATGAAAGAAATGAATGAAATTTCCAACATCATGAGTAATAATTCCTTTGAATTTTCCTTTATAAAATTTTCAAAATAATTTGAAAATAAATAAGTTTTAAAAAAAATTATGTCTTAAAATTTTTCTCAAAGAATAAATTGTATTTTCCTCAAGAAATGTTTTAAGATGGTTTATAAGGGTTACTTTATCTTCAAGGATAATTTTCAAAGAAATGTATTTTTAAAAAAATATTTCTGTTTTAAAAATTATTTTCCAAGAAATGTTATTTTCCTCAAGAAATGTTTCAAATGATATTTTAAAATTATTTTATATCTAAGATGACATCAATTGGTGCTACTTATGACTTATTGGGGAATGATCTAGGGTGTACCATTCATATTATTAATTTGAATGGTTTATGTTATGATGGAATGATGTTTATGAAACCTATTTTTCTTACAGGGGTTATATTTTTATGAAACACACTTTTTTCATGGTTTATGATATGATTATGAAACCTGTATCTTTTCTATGTGTTAAGATATGATAAAATTTGTATAATACACTTTTTTATTTCATGGGTTTTGATGTGATGAATGTTTATGATCTTTTGGAAAACATTTTTATGATTTAATTTGTGATGGGTGAGATCTATATATCTCTCCAATTTATTGGATATGGATTTATATCTTAGGAGATAAATATGGATGGAATAGATAGAGAACATAGTTCAATAAATGAATCATCCACTAAGATGGTCTTAGGATTTAACCTTGACTACTAAGATGGTTTGGGAAGTGAAACCATGAAACTAATATATCTTTAGTAGTGATCCTTGACTCATATGAAAATCATTTTATATGTTAAATTATTTTCCATAATTCCATGTATTATACCTATATTATGATCACATGGATTATTCTCTTTGATTCCTTTATGATTAATGTCTTATGAAATTACAATATTCATGTCATAACTAAAAATTATGATCTTTTATATGTAGGGTATGCTATTATAATTTTATTACCATGTTCTTATGCCCTTATTTTCAAGATTCAGCTTATATATCTCCCTTACATACCCTTACTGATCATCTGAGATCATCCTTTCTTATGTTTCCTTTTCCCAGGTTATGAAGAAATGTATTATGTATGATGTGTCTAAGAACGATATTATTCATGGATAACATAGTTGGAGATAATTAAGTTTACTTATGGACCATGGTTTATGTTTCCATATTTCCAAATAAACTAAACTAATATGATCTTTATGTGTGTGTTTGTATAATGTAATGAATATTACAAAAAAATGATGTAATTTATATGTATTTTAATCATGGGTTTTTATAGTTAGTATTAGATCAAAGGTTTAGTAAACCATTAGAAACATGGATATTAAATCTTTAGTGAGGCATGTATAGATATTTCTAAGGATATATCCAGGAATATTTATAAGGTTAAGTCTAAGAATAAGTTAAAGTATAGAAAAATGTCTGGGAATTTTGGTAAATGATATCGTGAGTGGTTTCCCAACAATACATCCTTATATAGATACTACAAGTTGATGTGGCTCTGGAAGAAATGTATATAAGGGTAATAAACCTAAAAACCATATTGATCTAGACTCGATCGAGAACTGGTGAACGATAATGGGTCTTACTGCACAACTATTTTGACACTCCTAGGGGGTATGCTTTGAAAACTCACAAACTATTTACAAACCATCATGAAATATTTAAATATAATATGACTATGAGTGATCTAATATAAAACTAAGGTTCCCTATTATAAATAATATTTCATAATTAGACATCCAATAAGTTATTTTTCATGCTTATGTGGTTCCCCACTATGATTAATTTTTCTTACTCTATGATTTCTAGTTTTATTCAATGGCTTTAACCCTAAGGAATCATGTTAATGAGGAATGAATTAAAAAATGAAATGATTTTACTCCAGAGAAACCTGATTTTATGGGAGATGGAATGATATAACTCATTGCTATAACCACACAAATTTATCAATCCATGAATCATTATTATATTCTAATCAATCAATGGAGAGAATTTTTTTATTGAATCTTTCATAAGGTATCACCACCTTGTTTTAGTGGAAATATCAATCCAATAGTTACTGAGAAATGGATCTATACCACAAAAAATATATTTTCCATTCTCCATTACTCATAGAATGAAAAGGTTATTTTGGTCAACTATCACATGGAAGGAGAAATGAATCAATGGTGGACATTTATCAAGAATATGAGGCAACATGATAAAATTGACTCCATGGATTGCAATGAGTTGAATAACTTATTTTTAATTAGTTATATTCCTCATATTATTTTTATGAAAAGGGATATTGAGGTTTCCCATCAATATTATGATTTTTAAAAGAAAAGGAAAATGGATTTCAATGGAAAATCTAAGAACCATAGTGAGAAGAATATGATATTTCTTTTATTCTCAAATTTTAGGAAAAAACACGGAGGGAATTGTTGTAATGGGACTAGTAAATTTTTTTAGAGTGGAAATGAAGATAATCGTGTGTATGAATGGAAATGTATTGGAAAAAGTTTTACTAATAATGAGAATAATGAAAAATCCCTACAAAATACACCTCCCATGATTTAGTTTCTCAATTGAAAAGAGTTGAGAATTATAATAACAAGTTCCCCAATCCAATGAATAATGTGGATGGTAATCCATAATGATATCTAAAGTAAAATAACAAAGGTAAATATTATGCTAACATAATGGATGAGTCGAACAACTATAATTAGGAAACACTTTCCCTCCCCTCCTTATTTGGTAGTTTAATGTATTATTTTTTATGAATGATCCCTATGAAAATTACATTATTCATCCTTTAGTGAAATATCAAGTGATTATCTATATGGATTTTGGAATAATGAAATAAAGTATTCTATCAGTACAAGGATGAAAACAAGTTTATAATGAAAATGTTTTTATATAAGACGAGGGATTACATAAGGAATAAAAGGAAAATCTCATAAATAAAATTAGTATGGTTCTATGATTAATAGATATATTATTGATTATGAAGATACTATAGATAAAATTTTAAAGGAAAGAGGTATCATGGACTAATATAAGGATGATTAAGTTATGGATTAAAGATGAAGTAGAATAATTTATGTTTTTGGAATTCTAGTATTATGATATATGAACATATATAAGGATTGTTTTTTGATGTTATTATTTTAGGTATTTCGAAGAATATGGTAAATGATGATGATGGCCTAAAAAATTTATTTAATGGTAAGGATACATGAAGTGAAAGTAATCCTTAATATGTTCATGGTGTTGAGAAAATGGTGCTTAATTTGGATAAAGAGACATGGGATAAGAATAAATCACTAATTACCTTATAAATAGATTAATGATTTATTGAAAAAGTTGTTTATTCTATTAGGGATGGAGTTTATGGTATTTTTGTATTTAATGAATATAAATAATAATATTTGGAATAAAAAATCACATATGCTTTCCATAATCATTTATAGTAATTCTGGTTATAACCATGTTTTAAGGGAATACATGATGAAGGTATCTACATGTTTGGTATGTGACAACCAAGAGCTACTTTATGATATATGGAGGATCAATGTTAAGATGATTTTGAGAACTTTAGTGACCTACTTTCTAATGTTTTGTATTTTTCATATTTTGGAAGGGTTACAAGGTTAACCATTTATAGAATATTTTATGTTCAAATTCGTATGAGATTTTAGAGATTAAAGTATTATATCACCATATTAGGATTTTTTTCATATTTGATAGCCTATGATAACCATTTTTCTATGATAATAACTAAATATAGATCAAATTATTATCATCCTATTGATGGATCTCATGACCTGTTAGTGATTTAGGCATAAAAAACCTACCATTATTTCTTAGAGAAAGATATAAAGTGAAAATTGGTCAAGGCACAACCCAAGGGTGAGATTTTGCTTATTAAATGGAATAAAGTTAAGTAAGTATAATTTCTCATGAAAAATATTCAATTTTAGGAAAATGATATTACATTAAAACATTTTTATATTATCATCATTATTGATGATATCAATGAACTATTTCACACCTCTATTATTTTTCGTTTTGTGATTGTTAACTTTCTATGGATCCCCCACTTTCTTGTGATCATTGATATTTTTAAATCTCTATGATTTTTTTTGTCCATGTTCAAATATTCACTTCCCACCAATGTTCTCCTGTGTGGAAACCTAGTAATGAGTTACCCTGAGTAATCATTATGTTTCTAAATTTACCTTTTTAAAGGAAGTTGTATTATTCATTTTTATGGTGTGGGTTTATATGATAGTGAATTTAAATTATTAAACTATTTATGACCCAGAATAATTTCAAGGGTGAAATTCATTTTATGGGGGGTTAGAATGTGACACCTTGAGTTTTTTTGAATTTTTATTTTTGTATAAATTAAATTAATTTTATGGTTTCTATTGCATGAAACACCAAGTTAACATTGCTTTATATGAAGCACCAAGTTAAGATTTCAATACATGAAGCACAAATATTAGATTGTGGTATATAAAGACCTTTTTATGTCTTGTGTTTCACATCATACTGTGTTCCTTTCATAGCTTGCATTACATGCAAGACCGAACTTTACCGAACTAAAAAATAATAATATTATTATTATCTAATATGATATTTGTTACCATGACATTGGAATGGATGGTATGAATAGTATTAACTAAATTATGAAAATCTTATTTAAAATTTTTTATATAATTAATTCTCTGGTTACCAATTAATTTTAAATGAGATTAAGAAATATTATAAAATAAAAAAATTAATTTTCTGAAAAACTATTTTTCTATTCACAAACATGTTTTATATAAATAAATTAAACAAACCACTTTTAATGAATTATTTTGATAACATATATAAATATATATTATATTCAATAAAATATTTAACATTCATATTATGCATTTTCTATACAAGAGATAAGAATAAATCCAATTTTACTCATAAAAAGATGTATTCTTCTAAAAGGAAGTCTTACAGCCTTTTAATGATGCACTTATTTTACGACAAATTTTTTACACTTTTAAAAATTATATGCAAAAAAATAAACTACATTTATTTAAATCTCATTGTTAAAATTAACTTAGGGTAAATTTTTGGTACTTTTCTGTGAAGTTTCATTTTTTGATGAATAGTGAAAATGGTGAATTTGAATTGGAAACTAACTTTTCATCTAATTAATTTATATAGTGAAATTATATTTTAAATTTGTTTTAAAGTATTTTTTTTTAAATTATACATCCATAAATCCAATTTAGGAGATTGGAATCAATTTTAGCTTGAAATTTGATATAAAAACATTTCAAACTTCTGAATATTTTCACTTTAAAACCCGATTGTTTTGTCTCATCCGTGGGATTAATTTTTAATTAATTTTTTCAATGTACATGAATATAATTTTTAAAAATTAATTCCATTTTTTTAATCATAATATTTTATAATTTCTAATAAGTTCAATTTTTTTACCAAAGTGATTTGTGAAATGAATTAAAAATGAATTACAATGATTAAGGAAAAAACCAGATTACTTAGTGGTTAAAAGTGGAATATATAGTGTAATAATAAACCAAAACTTATACTAAACCAATTATATGGACTTATATAGACCTTATAATGTCTCAGGTTAAAATTTTATCCATTCTTGACACATTTTCCATATAAAAAATGTGGGTCTAATTCTCTCTTTAAAAAATTTACAATTTTTCCAGTCACTTCCCCTATAAAAGGCCACCCACTCTCCTCCTATATTCACACCACCCAATAAATTTTTATTAGACAAAACATATATAAATATATTCCCAAATTCTCTAAATTCATCTTATAATTCCTTTTTTTATAAATCTTAACAAGTCCTTTGGTGTAAACCAAAAGAAGATACCTGAAGAGGATGTAACATTCATCAATGAACATTTTTATTTTATTTATTCCTCAAACCCATTAAATTAATTTTATATAATGAATTTATAATAACCTAAGTATCTTAAATATTATTATATGTTATTATGTTAATGTTACTATCTATAAATTTAAAAACATCAATCAAACAGGATACACTATCATTGTTCGTGTATATGAGAGACTACTTCTTCATGAACCAATGTCATTCATTTTTTCCAACACCACATCTCAAGGATGGTAATAATTATTTATTTATAGATTATATGTGATATTTATGATATTTATGTTTTTATTATTATTATGGATTTATTATATCACCCATACCTTCACACTTTCCTTTTTTGGGAATACGATAATGTCATTCCTGTGTATAGCGGACTATCGCCTCATGAAGTGATGTGATTCATTAACAATTTTCATAGAATATATTAAATATTGTTTTAATAAAAATGTTATATATATATGACATAAAAATTATTATGTAACTATATTATATCATATATTTTTCATTATTATAATCCTACAAGAAAATGAGAACAATGCTAATGTGTACGTACGACCTACTGTCTCCATGAATGGTGTATTTCATTTATTTACTCTATATTTTATATATTATTATAAATAAATATATAATTAAAATATAGTATATTTATATAATAGTTATCATTCTTGATATAATTAAATCCTTATTAAATTAAGAGTTCCAAGAGTATGAAAAATCAAAAAACATATGAAAAACAAAGCGGTTATTACCCAAAACGTAACTTTTACATGGAATTGTTAATAAATAGGTAATAAAAGATCATAATAAAATCATATATGGTATAATATAAATGAATTTTTTTATGTAATAGATTTATAATAAATTTATTTATATTTTTCATGATTATTTAATGAGTACAACAGAAGTAAATACTTAAGGTAATGGATTTCCGACTCACTTTTATTTTCTGTGAGACACAAGCCATGTTCACCACCTATTTCTTATATGTGGAATGTATGATATCCATGAATATATTTTATAATTATTACAATAATAAATATTGTGATTTAAATATATTTTTTATTATCTCTCTTTCATGGGGTTTATAGTTAAAATGTTACCAAAGCGGTAAGAGAATTTTGTCTCAATTCGCCTTATTTAAGACACATGTAATGGTATGCACCTATATTAATTTATTTGGTATATATAATACCCATATGACATGTTATATCAAGAAAATAACTATTTTAATGATATTTTAAGCTTCATGTATTGTTATTTTATCATGGTTATTGTTATTTAAAGTTACCAAAGTGGTAAGAGTTTATTCATATAATCTCATCATTTATTGGGATTATTTATGATTATGCTTCCATTGATAAAATATTATGATTAAAATATCAAGAACTCTCATGAATTATCTTATACTCTATTTATTAATGATATATTCATTTAAGGTTACAATTTTTCCCATATTTGTTACTTAATATTATTAAGAAAATGTTTTTAAGAAAATCTGACGTTATTTTTCTCTTCAGTCAGAAATATATTTTCTTTAAAAGACATGATTTATAGAATTGTTTTTGAAAATGTTTTATTACTCTCTTATTATGTTTAAAATAAATATATACCCATGTTTTAATCTTTAAAAAAATCTTGAAAGTAATCTTCATGCCATTTTCCAAATCAATCTTGTTTGGATTATACCTAAAATGTGAAAGGAATCATTATTTTAATGTGTACGATGTGAACATAATTTTCTGATGTCATGACCATTCATTGATTCAAAGCTTCCTTTATAAGTTTTCAAATTTACTTTTTAAGAATTTTTTAAAAAAATGTTTTATGTATTAAAAATATTTTTTCAAATCCAAAAGGATATTTTCCTTAATATATATTTTAAAATGGTTTTAATGATTCCTTAATAATTAAGGGTCCTTTTTAAATAAATGGATTTTCAAAAAAGATTTATTTTTTAAAAATGTTTTTTCAAGAAATGTTATTTTCCTCAATAAATGTTTTAAATTATATTTTAAAATTATTTTATATCTAAGATGACATCCAGTGGTGTTACTCATGCCTTATTGAAAATTTGATCCAAGGGTACCATTTATATTATTTATCTAAATGGTTTATGTTTTGATGGAATGATGTTTTTGAAACCATTTTCTATTAAATAAGTTATATGTTTATGAAATATTATTCTTTTGATTGGCTATTCTATAATTATGAAACCTATATCTTTTATAAAGGTTAATATATGATGAAGTGTTTATGATACCCATTTCATTTCATGGGTTATGATATGATGATTTTTTATGATCTTCTGGAATGAATATTTATTATTTAATTATGTGAAGGTTGGGAACTATATATACCTTCAATACGTTGGGTAATGATTTATATCTCATGAGATATACATGGATGGAATGGGGATTGAACTCGGTTTAGTGGATTTATTTTTATGCTAATACAGTCTTGGGAGTGGACCTTAACAACTAATATGGTTTGGAGAGTGAACCCATTACACTATTATATCCTTGTTAGTGATCCTTGACTACTTTGGAAATAATTTTATATGTTTTTGTGTTTTCCATAATTTTGTGTCTTATACCTATGTCATATTCACATGTATTATTCTCTTTTATTTCTTTATGATTCTTGTCTTATGAATTTCTAATATTTATGCCATGACTCAAAATTGTGATCTTTGATATGTAGGGTATGATATTATAATTTTATGCTCATGTTCTCACACCTTCATGATTATACTTACATATCTCCCCTGTTTACCTTTACTGAGAACCTGATCTCACCCTTTATTATATTTATTTTCTCCAAGTTATAAATAACTGTATTATATATGATGTGTCTAAGAAGGTTGCTAGTCATGGAGAACCTAGTTAGTGATAATTTAGTTCACTTATAGACCAGGGTTTGTGCATACATGTTTCTAAATGCACAAAACTAATACAGTCTTTGGGAGTGTATTTGTGTAATGTAATGAATATTCTCCAAATTTTTTTTTTAATTTATATGTATATTAAGATTGGGTCACTATAGTATGATCATTTATCCAAAATTTAATTTTAAGAGAAATTGAATTATAGAAATATTATTGTCCTTCCATAAAAAATTAATATTATTTTAGAAATGGATTTATTCTCTCTAATTAGTGTAAAAATTATTTAGAATAAGAAAATCACATTTTATATCAACCTATGATAGTATATGAAAGTATGATTACAAACACCATTTATAAGGAAACTATACAATGCCATTATTGATACTGAATAATGATAGAATCTGGGATCAAATGGTTGGAGGAAAAATCAATATTAGGGATAATTGTATTCTAAGGAAAATATATTTTTCTTAAGTTCATAAGGTGGATATCACTCTAGAAGTTATATCACAAAATGTGTCTATCTATAAGAAACCCATAAATATTTTAATTAGTATATAATAATTAACATTGTGAGGATGTTATTTATTTAATGGGGATAATTTAATGACCTAGGTTTTATATAGAATATTTTCTCCATAGTTTATATGCTTATAATTCAAAATATTTTTCCTTATACTGAAGAATACAAAATAGATTAAAAAATAAGTCATAAAAGATAGAAATTAAACCATGTGGACTTTATTCATTCATAAAAATAAATTATAAAAAAATAACATGAAATTAAGTATTAAATTCCATGGATTATTAATCACGATGTACTAGTACATTCAATACAAGTTTATAAATCGAATGGGAAAAATAAATCAAAAGGGAAAAATAAATAGAAAAGAATAAAATATTCAACACTAGGAGATATATTTGATCACCTTCACCTTTAGGGATCGCCAATATCCTAATAAAACCTATAATGAGGAAAGACATCCTGAATGGAGAAATACTATAGTCATATATAAAATTAAACTATTGAAATGAGAAGTGTGAATATAATGAGTATAGTAAGAATATATATATAAATGCAACATGTTCATTGAAAATATGGTTGTTTCCAATATGGTCATTGAAAATATAGTCATTTCACATATGTCTATTACAGATTTAGTGGTTGGATATACATAAAATAGGTATACTAAATTTATGTATTGTTAAAAAATATAACTCATAATGAAATAAAAATATGATATTAAAACAACACACACACACACACATATATATATATATACATTTTATGTATAAACAATAATATTTTTATTATTAAAATTTGATATGATGTATATATAAAATTCAAATAAATATTTCAAAATCAATAAAGAGGTAAAATTAGATTTTAGAATATAAATAATTAATTAATGGTATTTGTTAAGGTTCATTTAGAATAAAAGTAATATTTATTTCCAAGTAACTGTTTTATTAATTATTGGATATTTTTTCCTAATAAATTAAATTTACACTTTTAAAATATTATTTAATGTTAACTAATATATTAATATCAATTAAAATAGAAATCAATATTAAATAATATTAAGAACACATGATATTTAAAAACACTATGTTTTCAATCAAAGTGATTTTATTTATAATTTATATTTTTCATTTAAAAGATAAATATATAAATATATAGATTTTAATTTTATAAAATAAAATTATTTTTTGAATTATTTATATCAAAATCACCTCAATATGTTTTTTGTTTGATATTTTTAATAAAATAATCAATTTTTATGTGAATAATAAAAATATTTATTTTGCTAAAAACTATCACTTTTATAATACAATAATGATTTAATATTTTAATAAAAAACTTATATATATATGCTAATAAGTAATATAAATTATTTAAAAATACCATGTTTAATTTACAAAACACGTGTTTATTATTTTTGAAACTCAAGTAATATTTCACACTAAAAACAGTTTTTATCCACTTATATTAAAAAATAAACCTTTTCACTTTTAGGAATTGAATATAAAAAAAATTATTTAATATTTGGGATTAAAAATTAAATATTATTTATCAATTTCATTTTCAGTTTCAGTCATAAATATAATATTAGAAATATTAAAGTTAATTGTCACAATGATATCAAAACTGTTTTTTCAATTGAATTGTTTTATTAATATAATGTAATTTTTATCCAATCAATTATATTTATATAATTTAAATTATGGATATAATATAATATTTAAACCTATATATACTTATATTATCTCTAATTAAATTGGTAATCAATACTAAATAATATTAAGAACACATAATGGTTAAAAGTTATTTTTCTATACAAACTATTATATATATATTATATATTTTAATTTAAAAGTTTAGTTCATAAAATTTAGAAATTTAATTATAATAAATTGTGATTAAATTGTGGTTCAAGACATAAAAAATTGGTAATATATCTTACCTTGTATTTTTAAATAAAATATCAATTACATAGTGAAAAACTATTTACCAAGGCAAAAATCAAAATGTTAAAATGTAAAACACCTATGGTAAAATACTTGAAACATGTTTCGAACATTTGTTTAAAGTCTTTGTTAGGGATTTATCAACATAATATCATCCCAAAATCCATCATTTCAAAATTTTGGAGCCATTGACCAAGGAGTAGTTTAATAATATCATGGAAGTGAAAAGGGTATTCCCAAAAGTGACCATTTCTTCACTTATAAAAGGAGATCACTTACACACCTACATAGTTACACATACCATACTAATTTAACTAAAAATATTCCCAAATTAAATCTCATATAATCCATTTTTTAATACACAATATCCTGTTTTATAGAAGTTATTTTAAGGTCTTATTTTATAAGAAGATTCTTAAGAGAATATTAAGTCTCCAATGTAAGTATCACCTTCTTCATAACCATTTTCCCTTAATATTAAGCATATAGATATATTATATCCATAATAATATAATGAAATAATAATCATTAATATGCTCATATGTTGTTATATTAATGTAATAACCTTTATTTATTCCTCTCCATCTGTTGAGAAAAAAAAAGTGTTGTTAGTGTGTCGTGCGTCGGACTACTAACTCCACAAAGCGACATCTTCTGTTTTTTATCACCACTATAAATTTATGGTAAAAAGTATGTAATGCATTAATAAATAAAATTTATATAACATAAAAATTATTATTAAAATTTGAAAAATATCATTTACCCTCATTTCCTATCATTTGTTGAGGAATGGAAACATTAATCATGCATACATACAGAGTACCACCTCCATGAGAAAAGAGTTTCATTTATCATCATCACCCATCATGGACAGCTTTAAAAATATATTTATTATAAAAAAATTATTTCTAAAGAACTATTAATATTATTTATACTATGAAACTATTTTATAATGTATTTTACCATGGTTAACATACTTAAGTAGTTATAGAAAATTGATCGAACAACCTCAAGTAACCATCTTTGGAAAGAAAACTATATAATAATTATAAAAAATATTATTATAAATGGTCCATATTAAATTAAATATAAAATAATAAGTTTCCTAAGAAAATATTTAATAAAATTAATTTTATTGTTTAGGAATTTATTCACATGCACCGAATGAATATGGAACAAGGTAAGGGTTTTTGTCTCAATTTCCCTTTACTGAGGAATGCTTTGATATTATAAACCAATATTCATCTTCATGGTGTAACTTATACCCACTTGAATTATAATATATTAAATTATTTTTTATCATTTAAACTTAGCTTCCATTCATGACCTTCATTACAATGGGATACAATTGATGTCTTCCCTAAAATACAAGGTCCTTTTGTAACTTAATCTACTCTCTTGATTTAGAATGATTCTCCATGAGTTTTGTATTCCATTTTAAATGGTATACACTATTTATATCTTGTGATAATAAATTTTGATTCAAATATTTCTTATTGATGAGTTATATTCCTTCTTGAAAATGAAACTATGATAAGAATACTTCCCATCCACTTAAACCATGGTTTTCCCTCATTTCCCATAATTTCCCTTTCCACCAATATTCTCATTTTTAAATAGAAAACTAATAAGGGGTTATCTCATGTGACTTTAATAATTTCATTATTATATTTTACAAAGGAAGTTTCATTATCCCTATTCAGAATTTTTATTTCAATAAAATATATTTTAAAATGTTTTTCCTTCCATGGTCATTTTTTGGATCTTATGTACCACCCTCATCACCTTTGAGTTACACATTATCTTTATTTTTCTCTTTTTTTATGAAATATTATTCTCATGAAATTGTTTTATTTTTATTTTCTATATAATTTTCTTAAACCAAGAATAACATATATAAACCATTATTATTTAATTGATAACTCTATTAATTCATTTCCAGTTTAATGGGAAATAATAAGGCCTTAATTCTTTAAAAATATGCTTTAATTATTTAAAAAAGAACCACCCATGTGGTTTATTTTTATTCATTATTATATAAGATCCTTATTATGAATTTTATACATTTTAATCCTATTTTAAATAAAAATTCTTGTTTTCAATTATGAAAGTTCCAAATGGTTTATTTCCTTATCATTATGATTTGGACTTCAGTTATGCCTTGAATCATAATTTTTAAGCCAACTTCCAAATCATGGGTTTTATCATTTTTATAATTTATGTATAGTTTATCTTCCACATTTATCATGAATATTTATGATTTTATTTTATGTTAAGGATGTTCCATGAAATATATAACCCCCCAATACATTTGGTAAAGCTTTATATCTTATAATATGGTATGTAATGGATTAGGGAGTGAGCATAATCCTCTATGGGGATTTGTCCACTATGTTTATGGGAATGAGAAGTTAACCCAATCCACCATGGGAATTTATCCACTTTATGATAATGTTCATGGTAGTGACCCTTGATTTATATTTATGATTTCATATCTTATGATTTTGTCACAAAATCCATGATTAAATGATATTATAATTTCATTTACTTATTCCATGTTTCTATTATTATTATTATCCTCTTTATGATATCATGTTATGCATCTTGAATATCATGTTATGAATTATTTCCATGTTTACTTTATTATTAGGCTTTCTAGCTCATCTTTTTCCTTGAGTATTTTTCATAGGTTGTCCTATGAAGTTTTCAAATATTTATGGGGGGGGGGGTTAGGAGAACTATATAGAGTTTTAAATTAAGATGATGTTTTTATTTTTAATATGATATATTTGTATGTCTAATTTATAAATACACTAAAAATATAGACCATCAGCATGTATTTTTGGGAGATCTGTGTGAAAATTTATGAAATAAAGTGTGTTTAAGTATATGTTTACTATAAATCACACATTATAAAATAAATACCCTCTATGGTGAAACCCGCATACTATAGTGTGGCATCTCCCCTACAAGTACTACCACAAATTGTGCTTACCTACATAACATGTTTATGTCTCCCAAACCTTAAAAACCACTTCATGAGGTCAAAACACCCTACATATATGGAAAAACAACAAAAAAACATAAAATAACTTAAAATCATTTAATATAGAAAACAACACTAACATGGGTGGTGTTTAAAATAAGGTTCTCTAACCATAGACATACCTTACCTGAGACTAGTAATTTTAGAAAGAAAATATAAATCTTTACACTTCAATATGAAAATTTTAAAAGCCAAAAATCACATCTCTTATACCATGTGTTATCATAGTTGTGTTGGTTACAGTGACTCAATAGGGGGTTAATTGAGTTCTTGAATTTCACCTTTTAAAAAATTTAACCTCCCTCTTAAAATTATTTAATTAAATTTATCACTCACTAAAATAAAATTTGAAATATAATACATAGAAATAAGGGTTAAAAAAGTATTTTAATTGAAAAAACAATTATTTTTATAGTGATTAGGGTATACTCACAGCCTGTATGGAAAATTTTATACACATACATACTTCATGATCAAGGATCTATGGAAGGTCAAGGTCTACTTACATGGAGTTGAGGAGATAATTCATGATGTTTAAATGTGGCACTAGAACAGACACCAAATTGTTTCTATAGTGTCTTCATTTAATTTCATATTGTTCCTTATACTCTTATTTTGACCTATCACTTTAGGGGTCCTTGGTTTATTATTTGTATGACCTAAAATAACATCAATTATAAAATCTTATTTATATTTTCCTCTACTATAATGTTGAGTTGGTTATGTATATTGTTTAAATTATGGGGTATGGATATATATTGAGGGTATAGTCTCCCTGCATCAATTTCTGACCCTCACTGCTAGTCATCAGTTTCTTGCATGGAATGGTTCCCATTAGGTCATGGGACACTTTGGCCCAATCCTAGTGATTCAGGATGGGGTTTTATTAAATTTTATCAAAAGTTGAGTTTACTTTTGTTTCTTCTTATATATTTTGAGTTATGGTAAAAAGAAGATAGGCTATATATAACTTCGGTAGGGGATTTTCCATGTTCCTGTATAGCATAGGAATAATAGACCTTTGATTTACTAGTGATGAATTACTATTTTATTTTTATGGGATTTGGGTGTGTTCATGCATCATGAGTAGGAACATAGGATGAAATTTATTATATATATATATATATATATATATTCATGTTATTTATTATATAGTATTTCATTAATTAAATACCTTGATTTGTGTTAATATGATTGTTGGTATATCTGGGTCCTCCAGTTTTTTATGATATATCTATATTTGTATTAGTTATCTGAACTTGGGAATGTTGTTATGATATATATATATATATATACATGATTATGAATAACATGAAGGTATGGAGGTATGGGCTTGAACCTTGGGTAGAACTAGGAGGGTTATATATTGAGTGTGTGTATCTAGTAGGATAGGTATTCTGATAGAAATATAATATATGTGTCTTATAAATTCTTTAAGTTGTTACAAAAAAGAGTTGTTATAGGAATTCTTTGAATTCATTTTCTATTTCAAAAAATACAACCTCCGAGACACTATAATTACCCTATTATGAAGGAAACACCATAGGATATGAAGGAGGATGCACCTAAGTGTACTACAACATATATTATAGGGGTTTATGAAGTAAAACCACCCTATCCTAGAGTGTTACATATTGCGCCAGCTCGGGGTGGATGGGCACAAAGGATGGTGGTTGAATATGTATTGGCGCCAAAATTTGGAATGAAGAAAAGGCCCCAAGATGGCCCCACAGACTGCCTCGCGAAGCCCTTTCGCAGAGTCCCCCCATCACCGCGGCCGCCACGAAGAAAAGAAGGCGGTAGGATCCATGAATTAATTTTACGTTCGCGAGCCTTCCATGAAGCAACTAAGGCAGGAGGCTCCGTGAACACATTTTACTTTCGTGATCCCACCACGAAGCGAAGGAGGTAGGATGCTCCGTGAACCCATTTGACATTCGCGAGCGCACCACGAATCCACCTGACCACTTTTTGTGTCGCTTGATCCCTGATTCGCGGTGCCTCTGGCCTATAAATACTAGGCTCCCATTGAGATCTGGAGGAGGGGCAATCTGACCTTTCGGCTTCTCATCTCCTGAATCTCGAAGCACTCTTTCGCTCGGACAACCATGAGCTACGCGAGGTACTTCTGCTTTGCGATGTGCCTCCCCATTGTCTCATTTTGATCCCCTCTTCTGAGAGGGATGCCTTTCACGAAGCCTAAGGGCTTTCACGAAGGAAGGGGATCCCCAAGGGGAATCGGGTCATAGCAGAGCGTTTATGATTCGCGAAGTACCCATCATGTACACTTGATTCCTTTGTTAAGGTAGGATCACTATACTTCGCGAATCACAATGCTTCCCGACACCATGCTACGAGAGGTACCTTTGCTCTGTGAGGCTGTTCTCCTTGAATGCCCTTCCACTTCACGAAGCACCTTCCATTTTCACCTATTCCCCATTCTAAGGCTAAGGCACCACAATTCGTGAAGCACACCCCTTCACAAGTGCCCTTCGTCACGCAGAGCAATAGAGCTCCACAGGGCCCCTGACTATGGACTCCTCTACTTGGAAAATTCTTTTCCTGTGCGACCCTCCAGGTTGGCAGATGTGACTTCAAAGTCCCCTGGATGATACCCCTCGTAGCGTTGCTGCACATAATGCTTCTTCTCATAAACACGCCAATGGTTATTGCTTCTTCACATAGCCATACTAATTTGGACCCCTCGATGGTTCACTCCACGACACCCCCTCAGTACGGCGTTTCCGGTGCCTTACCTCCCACAAGGAGAAGAGGGTACTTGTTATGTATGTCCTAGGGGTGTGGAGTAAACCCACCTCATCCGAGCTGTAGGATGTTAAACTGCAAAGCACCATCGTCCTCAAAACATGACGTTAAACTGTGACCTGACCCCGTGCCTCACACGCAGGGTCCCCCCACCTAGGACATTCTCCACACCCCCTAATCTCCAAAGGGGATGATATCCTCTTTATTGGAGTGGATTTTGTCCGTGAGGAAGGGAAACCATCTTGGTATAAGCCCCAATATTTTCTTGCAGGAGGTGGCACCCCTGCTCCTCTTCACTTCCTCGGTGCCAAGGCCAGCGGAGGGCATGATATGGAATAGGGCCTCCATCCTGGAGTATGTCCTAATCCCCCTATCCTGCTGTGCTTTGTCTCCTTCAGGCCTCCATCCTGGAGTAAGTCCCAATATTTCTCTCCCTGGGCCGCACCACGTGTAAGCCCCACTCCACATCCCATGGACGCACCTTTCACGATGTGATCGTCAGGTCCCTGCTGCCTCTTGTTTCTCACACGAAGCATGACTCATGTGGGCTTAGAGTAAGCATCGACCATGAAAACATCCTCATCCCTCATGACGTTAAACTATATACCCAAACTATGAGGAATTTTATCCATGTCAAGGAATGATATGTAGGAAGCCTCATGAGGTTCAAGCCCGCCACTCAGTCTTTCTGACCCCCTTCACGTCGGTTCACCCCCATCCTGCATGATGTTAAACTGTATTCCCATTCCATCATGAACTACGTGGTCTTTGATCCATGTCAAGGCATGGTACGTAGGAAGCCTCACGAGGTTCAAGCCCATCATCCACCTGGACCAAGGTTCACCTTCACGTTAGTTCACTGATGAAACCCATCCCGAACTATGAGTAATTGGATCCATGTCAAGGCCTAGTACATAGGAAGCCTCCCTAAGGTTCAAGACCATCACCCATCGGACCAAGGTCCTTATTCACGTCAGTTTACCAACACCCACACCATCTCAAACTACAAGGACTTTGATCCATGTCAAGGCATGGTATGTAGGAAGCCTCCATGAGGTTCAAGCCCAACACCCGGTTATTCCGACCATGTCGGTTCACCAACACCTTGGGCCGTTTAGAGCGTGATCCCCAAATGCCCTCGTCTCGTATGACGTTAAATTGTATTCCCCATTACTCGAACTATGCAGGCATTGATCTATGTCAAGGCATGGTATGTAGGATGTCTCTTCGAGGCTCAAGCCCAAAACCATCATCCATCCTGACTCTTACCCAGGCTGCCACATCCCAGTGAGATCATGCCACTTCATCCCCCTCCACAGCATTCAGGGAACCTCCCATGTGTTGGCCCCAATATCGATTTTCCCTCTATTGGGTTCCTCAATTTGATCCACTCTAATCAGTGTTCTGATCAGTCCAATCTATCCCCACTGGATGTTAAACTCACAACATACCCTGTGTTAAATATGGGAAGCTGAGGAAAACCTTAGAGACATGCCTATGGCATATGATTACCCAAATTTGATGTGGGATAACTCAGACTTCTGTGCCCTCGAGAATCCCTATAATAAGGGATAGAAGAAAGACACACCAATCCCCAGTGTCCAGACATTCCAGTGATGCCCAGCGTGACTACTCCCCTAACCGAAGGTTGCTGCCCTGACCAGACCCCTTGGAATGTCTTGACAGAAGCAGTGTAATTAACAGATGTCCATGAAAATATGGTGCCAGGAAGAGTTTCATGAACAAAATTTTAAATCTATGAGGGAGACCTGGACTAGGTGATGAGTTCCGAGGAGGAATCCATGGAAGGAAGAACTGAAATCCCATCATCTCGTTTTGATCAAGGAGCAGACATCCCTGAACAAGGAACGAATGTCACCTGCCTTTGGAAAGCAGGAGTGCGGGGTAAGAAAAGTCGCGCCTATCACAATCAAGAAGACAAACATGCGCACCCCGGAGAAAGCGTCGGAAAAAAATGGTGAACCCATCGTGAATATATTCTCCTCAATATGAAGATTAGTAAAGCTTGGGGCATCCATGGATTGACGTGTCACCAGATCCAATCATCCAGCGCCGGGTCCCGCAAAGAAAAATAGAGGGCCTGGCGTGAAACTCACCAGAAGTTGGGGCAATAGAAAATTGGGCATCCCATTCTACGACGTTGTCAACGTGGATCCCTCTTATCAGCAACGAAAGACGGGATGGCATTGGGGCACAAGTTGTCGATTTCCTTTCTTCTCAGTACTAATGAGTCCACCTCCCTGCTTCTATGGAATCAGGTTGCTACCATAAGAACATGATCACCGCCCACTTGCCTACGTAGGGGCAGGGGCAACACCAGTACAGCCGCTCCACGTGGATCCACTACTGCCGAAATGGCATCTACGGGGCACCCACGCCCCATCTCCCCATCAAAAATCATCCAACGAAGGGTGATTAACAACCTTGTACATCGTTACAAGGAGGAGGGAATAATCCCGACCCGGGATATGGCCCGCCTGGACCTGGAGGAGTCCAGGACCCGCCGTTAATGTTGACCCTGACGGCCACACAGGGATCCACTGCTCCCCACCCCAATATTCAATTGTTTCAAGAGCTTGTCCCTGGAGTGCGTTAAAGACTCCATTCCTTACGCTGATGATGTGGGTGATGTCCAGACCAGCCTCGTCAGAGTCTCAGTCCAGGGGCTCCCAGCAAGGGCCTCCACTCGGCCATGTCAATGCCGCCGCCCAGCCTTACCGGAGGAGCAGAAAATATATTCACCTGCGCCACCAGCACTGGCTCGCCTGACCCGACGCCAGTGTCGAGCATGAGCTAAGGACGCCCGCCAAGGGGCGTCAATGTCAACAGCTACTATGGCCCGATCCTCCGCCGACGTATATCATCAAGTCCCTACACCCACTGAGCAGGGGCTCTCCTACACCCAGCTGGGATCGAGGCCCCAACCGCCCCACGGGTAGGCTAGTTCGACTCTCCTAGTCACAGGCACAAGCGGGGGGCATCGTGAACCAAACCGCCGTGATGCCACCTTGTATGAAGGTCCTCTCTGTACCACCACCACCGTGAGCATAGGTCTTCCCTTCTTTAAGCCTCGGCATGGAGGTCTACCCCGTGCCACCCCCACTCCGAATGAGGGTCCGCCCCACAGTACGGTCTCTCTCCAACATGGTTATCCACCTTATATCCTCTCCGAAGCTGGCGAAGGTCCTCCTCGCCCCGGAAACCAGAGGAGTCAAGGTCAGCCTCGCTCCACCCGCACCAAGCGTAGATGTCCTCTACATGCTCACGCCGGTCCCATTGGAGGTCTTTCTTGCTCAGGCGTAGTTCATGGAGGCCCTCCCCATGTCCCCTTCAAAATTTTTCTCAGTTCTCCTCGCTCCTCGACTGTCTCAAGTGGAAGTCCTCTCTGCCCTGGCACCAGCGCGACTGAAGGACCACATGTCGGAAATCAGCCCTGTCCCGAGGAACAACCCTGGGGTAGGAAGGCGGGTCGTCGCCACCACAAGAAGAATCCTGGGAAGGCCCGTACAGAGGGTAATCCAATCCTCTTATCAGACTCTTAAGCAGAGTGGACTCAGCTCAGGAACCCTCTCCTCACTCATCCGAGTCAAGGGCCGGAGCGGGGACAAGGCACATCATCCTGGTACTTCGAGAATGCGAGCTCCATAAGATTCCCACCTCCCTCCATATTTTTATCCAGGAGGATGAAGATTTGGCGACCCCATAGGTTATGGTCATGCAGTCACCACCATCATCACTGAAAGCACTTTCTACCACCACGAGAGATCACGAAGAGCTATTCTTGGGACCCATGGAAGGCGAGCAGCATCGTGATCCACCACTGGTAGTCCTGGCCCCTGAGCCAGAAATGGTGGTCGTCATCTCGTCCTATCGTGACGTAGTGGCCAGGTCACTACACTCCTCGAAGGACAACCCATGAATCGGCGGCCATTCAGCCCATTCGCTGTATTCTCCATCGACAAACCTACCATCTCACCGATCTACCTCAGTACCACTGCCAGTTCCTCAACCACCCCTAGTTTGCAAGTGGGGAAATCAAGGGCTAGACCCTTAAATTGAGCCGAGGAGCTTCTGGAGCATCTTTGTAGCAGACCGCTTCCCTGAGGAGTTCTGGCCCATTGCAACGTAGTATTTCTGCATACCTGAGTCCCTCACCCCAGAGGAAGTTTAGTGTCTTCACTACACCCTTTGGGCGACGCATTTCAGTTTCCATCATCAGTGCATGGTGTATCCAAGGAGCCAAGTGCATTTTGAGGACATCAGCGAGCAGTGTCGTCTAGTCAATCTGGCCGCACTCTCGGTGGCCCAGTGCCCTGAGTCACCATGTCGTTGTGAGGTCCTCCAGCAGCAATGTGTTTAGAGTATTATGGTAATCTGAAAAATCATCAGGGAAGCAATCCCCCATGTGCAAGTTTGTTGCTGGGGGCAGTATGCTGCCCTCCTCTTTATCCCTATTCGACGGCAGCCCGACTCGCTATGTGAAATTAAGGACATACCCCCGGGAAGGGTCACGGTCCACATGGATGACATAGTGGACAAGGAGGATGAGATGGAGTTTCTCGATGGAGACTTACCCCCTGATGGTGTGCCACCACTATTGGACCCATCAGGGAGGATTACCCGTCAGTAGAAGAACCTCCTAGGTCTCCCTGCACCCACCGATTCGTTGGTGCTCAGCCGGATTGTCAGTAAGGGTAAAGCGCTTGTCGGAGCTGTCAAGCACTCTGGCCCATCTTCCTTAGTGAAAAAGATAGAGTAGGACCCTGAGAAGGCCGAATTTCGCCAACAACTTGCTGAGAAAAATAGGTTGGTCGACGAACTCCTAACTGAGCGCGCGATAGAGCGACGACCCGACTATGGCGATCCTAGGCCGGGGTAGCAGGGGCAGGAGCAACTCCCCCCCCCCCCAACGAGATGCCTCCGAGAAACCCTGATGATTCCTCTCCTAATGACATGCCTGACATCGGAACTCATGGAAAGAGGGAACAATATGTCTCACCAAACCCTCCTAAACAGCGTGGCAATCCGAGGAATCCAGCCTGGGTTCCCCCAGCTGCCCCGCAGGCCATTCCACCAGTTACTCCATGAGCCACTAAACCCATCTACCATGTCGAAGAGCCTGGAAATGTACTCGTGATTAGGGATCCCCGTCAAGATAGGGAGCCCCGCCTAGATGATCCTATGAAGGCACTCATTGCCTGCCTTGAGGCATTGGAAACGCGGAAGGTGGAAATCTCCCCGGATGACAAGTCATACCCGGCCTGGGTGGATGATATGCCGACACCTCCGGGTTTTGGGAATCCCAGCTTCTCCCCCTTTAATGGGATGAGGGACCAACTGCGGCACCTAGACCACTTCAATTTGAGGTACGATCCCATGTTGGGGACTCCAGCGTAGTAGGAGGCTGCTAAGCTCCGTTGTTTCGTTCAGACACTGGAGGGGCCAACATTCATCTGGTACAGCCAACTCCGTATCAGATCTGTGACAAGCTGGGAGGACCTTTACAGACAGTTCATATACCATTTCATCTCTACCACCCGGAAGACCAACATCGCAGACCCTTTCAAGCGCAAACAAAGGCCTGATGAGTGAGTCACAGACTTTATCGCCTGGTGGAAGGGACTCACATACTCCCTTGACATGCCACTGACTCAAGAGAAATTACTCACGATGTGCGTAGGGAATGTCAATACAGAACTCGTTCCCTCCTTGATCACTCATAACTATCCCAAAGGGTTCTGAGAATTCTCAGATAAGGCCCAGTGCCTCGAAGAATCCATATAATAGGCCAGGTAGGCACGTCTATTTCCCCTAAAATCCCAACAAGGATAGCTGCCAGAGCCGATCCTGCCACGGTGTCCTAGATAGAGACCCCTAGGCAGCGAGAATTGCTACCAGTAGCGCTAACCCCGCTGCCTCGCCAAGGTCCTCCACCTTAGGCACATACTCTGGGCTCGCAGAGTCCTCAGAATCGGTAGGCACCTCCGCGTAATGCGCTGCCACCGCCCAGGCGGGACAATCAGGGTCCACCTCCTCAATAGGCCCCTTCGGCTCCCTGTCATGGCCAGGCTCCAAGGGAACCCTATCCTGAAATAAGACATCAGACTTACACATTCAGCGAGAATCAGGTCCCTGGTTACTTCCATAGTTCCCTAGAGTATGGGATTTTACACTTGCCTGAGTAAAGAAGGCCGACAGAGACAAATCTCAACAATCTCCCCAACTTCTGCCTGTATCATTGGATTCTGGGGTACACCCTCAAGTAGTGCTATGTGTTTAAGGACTGGATCCAAGAACAGGTCTATAACAACATAGTTAGGCTAGGCCCATCCCCGAAACAAGTGGCGGGTGTCTTTGTAAGGTCAGAAAGCAGTAACGACGACGAAGGTGGGTGGCAATAGGTTCGCAGCCACGGATCCCAGAAGTACGACTACTAGATGGCTCGTAAAACGATCTCTCTCACCCATGTAATCATTCAGGCACACCTAAATTATCCAGAGACTTCAGAAGCTGTGACCACCACCTTTGCATCATCGTCTCAGCCGGCCTCTTCCCAAAAGAGCAAGCATCGGCAGTGCAAGAAGAAGCAACGTGACCCGCTGATGCCATTGTCGTCCCGCACTCTCGGTGACTTCATGCCCTCTGAGATGGATATCCCTCCTATAATTCACCCAGTGGTGGATTATTCTTCAAGTGATAGTCAAGGGTATGCTTCATTTAACATCGTTGAGCTGGTAAACCCCTATATGACTCCCGACGAGGGGGAATGCCAGACGAACCTACCCAATGTCCCCAGTCGACACCAACATCGGTGGTGCCGTGACAACATGGGTCATCTAGGCACACCAATTGGAACATCTATCCAGGCCGTGCAGGCCACTGAGACCAGACTGCAGGCCCAACATAGAGCTCAGCATGCACAGCCTTTTCATCCGGTGTCGTCAGGTCTGCCTCCACCACCGTTTGTGCTACTAAACTAAGAAGATCCAAATCGGCCATACCACAACCAGATTAATCCCTCTACAGGTCTAACTCAGGAACCCAGACCTCATCCGGAAGCTACACTTCAGTCTTTGACCAGTGAGCAGCAGGATATTCCCAGCACCAGCCAGTCGCTGGTCCAGCCGACAGGGTCCGCTGTGCCTCTAATCACAGAGCAGCCTCCTGTAAGAAAAAGTTTGTGCCTAGCACGAAAGTATGATATTCTAAAACATCTCTTCAGCATCCCAGCGAGGCTTTCTATCCTAAAATCCCTTCTCTTGTCTTCAGATATGTGTGAGACCCTTTCTGAAGCTTTAAGGATCCCCCTCCAGTTTGAGACTGAGGTAGCAGCTGCAGAAGCCTTTCATGTCGAGGTAGTTGGGATTACCTAATGTCAGGCCATCATTTCATTCTCTAGAGAGGATGAAGGATCTCCCATATAGGGGAACATCTACCCACTGTACATCACTGGACAATTCAATGGCGTTGAGTTTCATCGCTGTCTCATTGATACCGACTCCTGTATCAAACTTATCCCGACACGAATGCTGTGAAAACTGGAGTTATCCGAGGATGACCTAACTCCCTCTAATTTAAGGATCTAGAGATATGACAGGACAGATCAGACCCTGGTCGGAAAGATCCGTTTCAAGACCCAGTTCAGTGGCCTAGTTGTTAGTACTGAATTTATTGTCATCTCCCAGGACACCACGTATAATGCATTGATGGGAAGGCCATGGCTCCACTTGCATGCGAAAGTCCCCTCATCGTATCACCAGTGACTCAAGTACTCCCATAATGGTTGAGTAGGCATAATCCAAGGCGATGTATCTCCTTTCAACTCTTGTGAAGCCCGTTATCTGGATGCTGACTATTACAAGAGAAAGGATAAGCAGATTCATGCAAGTGAGGTTGAACCCTCCACGGTCACCAGTGACCCCTGGGTAGGTATGGGTGATGACTATGTATTCCCAATCCATAGATTAGAGACCACGACCCCCAACATGGGGAAATGCTTTGTTTTTTTGGGTACAAGAGGAAGTCATATTCCCATGTCCAGGTGATGACGGGAAATCACCTCATACTCCTACACAAACCAGGCTCAGGTGATCCCGGAACATCCTACCCCTGTACGGTATCAGGACGTCCACCCCATGGAAATAGCAGTACATCATACGTGTCTGTTTTGTTGGGCTGGAATTAACCAGCTCAAGCCGACATGCCACTATTGCTTTGACATCATCAAGCGTGGTCCTCTGGGCCGAAGGCCATATGGGATTGGATCGACTGCCTTTATTTCCATGGTCTCTATGGCATGTGAATCTCTGGATGTGCTTCCCAATGCTGTCCAGGTTGGTACCAGCCTCCCGTCAGGTTCCTCCGACCAAGGGGAAGCCTCACCCGCTGGGAATCCCTCCTCCACAAGTGAAGAATAGGATTTGGAAGACGCTCCCCCTGCCTTTGAAGATGGCTTATCTACCACGGTCGATGAACTATTACAGGTGAACCTTGGTAGCAAGGCAGATCTGAGACCCACATTGATCAGTGCTTCCATGTCCCTCGAGGAGCAGCAGTGGTACATGGACTTCCTTAAACAACACAGCGACGTGTTTTCCTGGAGTTATGATGAGATTCCATGACTAGATCCTCAAGTAGCCATCCATCATCTCGGTCACCCGAAAAACCATCGCGTGTTCAAGTAGCCTCCCAGAAAAATTCACCCTTCCCACGGTGCCATGGACGAGGCCGAAGTTGACAAGCTCATCAAAGACAACTTCATCAAGGAGTTCCAGTACCCCAAGTGGCTAGCCAACATTATTCCAGTCATAAAGAAGAACGGACAGATCAGAGTCTGTATCGACTTCTGAGATCTCAACTGTAACTATCTGAAGGATGATATTCCCCTTCCGGTGACAGAATTTCTAATCGATGCTACGACCAGGTTCCATGCCCTCTCCTTCATGGATGGTTACTCTAGATATAATCATATCCGGATGGACCCTGAGGATGAGGATTCCATAGCTTTCAAGGCGCCCAATGGTACTTTATGTTACCAGGTTATGCCATTTGGCTTGAAGAATGTAGGTTCCACCTATCAGCGTCCCATGCATCTAATATTCAATCCAATACTTGGGACATTGGTGGAGTGCTACGTGGATGATCTGGTGGTCAAATCTTTCCAGCGCAAGGACCATCTCAAGGATCTTGAATAAGTGTTCGGTTTCCTCCGTTCCCGCCACCTGAAGATGAACCCATTGAAGTGTGCCTTCGGGGTCACCTCCAGGAAGTCTCTTCTCTTTTTTGTCAGGTACCAAGGCATCTAGATCGACCTAGAGAAGATAAAGGCCATCAGCCAGATGCCTCCCCAGAGAAATATTCGAGAGTTTCGAGGTTTTCAAGACCACTTGGCCTACATATGTAGATTCATTAAGAATATGGCTTGAAACTGTAATCCCTTTTCTCAGATCATAAAGAATGGATCCACCTATCAATGGGATTAGGAGTGCCAGGCTACCTTTGAAGAGATCAATAAATATTTTCTCCAGACTCCGGTCATGATGCCACCCTTCTCCGGTAAGCTGCTAATCCTTTATGTCACTACCCTGGACCAACCTCTTGGTTCCCTTATCATGAAAAAGAACAAAGAGGTGGTAGAGAACAGTCTCTACTACCTCAGCCACATGCTTCTCGATACAGAGACCAGCTACTCCCCTATCGAGAAGAGCTACCTTGCGCTCATATTTGCTATGAAAATGTTGTGGCATTACCTGCAGTGCCATGAGGTATATCTGTTATCCCGAGTAGACCCGCTGAAGTATATTATGAATCGTCCCATGTTGACCGGCCATCTAGCACGGTAGGCGGTGATTCTCCAGTAGTTTGACATCAGGTTCGTTCCCTAGAAGGCTATCAAGGGGCAGGCATTGGCAGAATTTCTAGCTGCCCATCCAACATCCATGGACCAATCCCTGGACTTGGATTTTCTTGATGAGGCAATCCTCTTCGTCAATCAAGCCATCCCTTATTGGCAGATGCACTTTTACGGTGCCTCCCGGAGTCCCACCGGTAGAAGGCTCAATAATCCTAGGCTCAACAGAGTGGGCATGTGTATCATCTTCATTACCCCGACATAAGTTGTCCTATTGTACTCATTACTATTGTTAGAAGGCTGCACCAACAACGAGGCAAAGTATCAGGCCCTCATTACTGGTCTCGAGCTGGTCCTTGAGATCGAAGTGACCCATTTACATGTGAAAGGGAATTCTGAGCTAGTCATCAAGCAAGTCAATAGTGAATATCTTTTCAGAAATCTAGAACTCACACCACTTTTGGAGTGGACCCTCCATCGAATGTCTCAGTTCCCATCCAGACTAGAGGTTACCCGTGTCTCTCTGTTACAGAATAGTCAGGCAGACACTTTGGCCAGCCTAACAACATCGCTTGCAGAGCCCGAGCAGGATTATCTGATTATACATGTGGCCCACCGTAGATTCATTGCTACCGTCACCCCAGAGGATGATGATGGCAGGTGAGTAAGCCATCTTACCTCCGTATCCTCCACGTCATGACTACTAGGATCATCAGATCCAATGATCGAAGTGACTCCTGACTAGAGAGCTCCTTTTGTCGAGTATCTCCAAAATGGTTGCCTCTCAGCTGATCGGGCCGAGCCTGAGTGAATCTGATACCATGCGCTGCAGTTTACCCTCCAGAGTGATCCTGGTCTTGAGTAGATCCTCTATAATCATGGTTTTTATGGTGTTATCCTCCATTTCATTCAAGGATTTGAGATTCCATAGGTCATGCAAGAGGTTCATGCCAGTTCCTGTGGTGCCCACCAGGTTGGGCCGAAGTTGTCCCATCAGATCCGGAGACTCGGGTACTTCTGGCCCTCTATGATCCATGATTGTATTGAGTTTTACAAGAGATTTCATGCGTGCCAAGTGCATGATAAATTCCTACATCAGCCTCCAGAACCTCTACACTCCACCAAGTACTCTTGTCCATTTGCGGTGTGGGGACTAGATGTCGTGGGACCATATCCACCGGAGACAGCTCTCCAGTGCAGCTTCATCCAGACCGCCACAGATTTCTTTTCCAAGTGGGAAGAGGAAATTCCACTCAAGGAGGTCAAGGCTCGTGCCATCATTGACTTCATGAGCTGCAATACATCCACCGGTTTGGAGTTCCTCATGTCGTCCCCACCGATAACTGCACAAACTTCCGAGCAGCTGAGCTGATGAAATTGTATGCCAAGTATAATATTCGTTCGAACCATACCTCCCGTTATCACGTGTAGGAAAATGGACAGATTGAGGCGTTCAACAAAACCCTCTTCAACCTTTTGCAGAAAATGGTTGGCCAGAATAAGAAAAGTTGTCCAGCAAATCTCCCAAATTCCCTCTGGGCCTATCGGATGACGACTCACAATTCTACCCAGGTGACCCCGTACTCCCTGGTGTACGGAGCTGAGGCCATCTTACCCATTGAGATCTAGTTTCCTTCATTACGCACTGTAGTCTATGACCAGTAGGCAGCAGATAAGGTGGTCAAAATCCATCTAACTGAATTGGAAGCACTTGATGAGAGTAGACTTCGTGCCCTGCACAATATGGAAAGGCACCAGAACAGGATGGATAGAGCCTTCAATAAGAAGGTTCTCCTCTGCTCTTTTCTGCAAGGTAACCTGGTACTAGCCCTCCGAGTTCTAATGATCCCTGGCAGGAAACCACCCAAGTTGGAGCCCAAATGTTAAGGACCTTACATAGTCCACATGGTTTACCCCAATGGAGCCTACTCCTTGGTGACCATGGATGGTGAGTGTATAACACCTCCCACAAATGTCAAGTCCCTCAATAAATACTTTCCCTGAGCTGAATGGTACAACACGACCTTAAACTGGCTGGTCCGACATGACCTTAAACTGGCTGGTCCGACATGACCTTAAATTGTCCAGTCCTGCATGACTTTAAACTGCATATCATCCTGCATGACGTTAAACTATATCGTGAGAAATACGTATGGATTGATTCCCATCCTGATGGGATACGTAGGAATGCTCAGACTTCTCATCTTGAGCCTAGCCTCAAGCTCTTCCCTTTTACTATACCTCTGGGTATAGCTTCCTCGGAGGATCCTTGCATGATATGGAGTAGGCTTCCTTAGCCCCACTCATACAAGGATTATAATGGCCACACCATGTGCCCACTCCTGTTCTTTTATCCTCCCACGTCTTCATCGCATGACGTTAAACTGCATGGACTTTAAGAACTACGTATGGCTTGATTCCCATCCTCATGGGATACGTAGGAACACCCAGACATTTCATCTGTTGGCCCAGCCCAAATGCCAAAATCTTCCCCCCAAGTCATGATGTATGGAAGGGGTGAAATTTTTTTCCCCAATTCAAATCAAGATAACCTCGATCTGGACATACGTCCCACTCCCTAGAGACTTTCTCCTCTTTGAGGGATGTGTACAGATATGCTTCACCCACTCCTTGAATGGATTCCACCACCTTCCCCATCTGGAAGGGCCCCTGAATGGTATGGATGTTAGGCCTAAGGGATCTCTCTTACCACTTTGGGCCAATGCCCTCGAGTATTTCAAGCAACAAGATGATACAAATTCCGCATTGTGAATATGGTTAGTGATCGATGCTCATTTTTTGCTCCTAAGTGGTCACTATAGGGATGTTGTGTTTCGAACATGGTCAACAGTCATCCAAGATCGTTAGGAACACCCCAATATGTCCCAAACATAGAATGTAGTGGTTCATTTTTCCCCGTTGTATCTCTAAGTGATGAAATGCCTCCGGGTGATGCCAACCATCAGCCCCCAGCCCAGGTTGTCTCCTACGGGATTGTGAAGTGTGGTATGGGATTATGTCCTCATTCGTGTCGGGTTGCTCACCGTGTCGTACACATTCCCAGATGAGACACCTTATCCCAGCCCTCGTCCTCACTACATGACATTAAACTGCAAGCTGGTCAGGCCTCCCTGACCAAGGCCCAGTCTCAGGCCCCTTGGCCTTGTCGGGCCCCTGGTCCTCTTCCTTACTGCAAGACGTTAAACTTCAAGCTGGTCAGGCCTTCCTGACTGAGGCCTAGCCTCAGGCCCCTTGGCCTTCTCGAGCCCCCATTCCAGGCTCTTTCATGGGAGTGTATAGTGTGGTGAGGGATTCCATCCTCATTCACGTCGGTTTATTCACCATGCCATACACCTACCTTGTTTGGTGGTATCCTACTCGCCTCCTCGTCCTGCATGACGTTAAACTTAATCTTGAGAACAACGTATGGCTTGATTCCCATTCTTATGGGATACGTAGGACCACCCTAATGCCTAGACTTCGGGTCCAGCCCCATCTTCCGGAGATCTCTATTTCACTTTGGACCCTTGTCCTACCCTCTCCCTCATGATCACCCTTGTCGACCCTCTTCAGTGGTTCACCAATGTGCCTAAGGGTACTCTAATTTATTACCTGTAATGTTGGAATCTGCTCGAAAATTCTTCCACCCACTTTTCAGGATTTTTATTCTCCTTCATTAGGTCTTCCATCAGCTTTCACACCCGAAGGGACCCCTGAGTGGCATAGATTCTAGGACCAAGGGTTCTCCTACCATTATGGGCCAACGCCCCTGAGGGTCATGGAAAACAAACCGATACAAATCCCGCGTTGCAAATATGGTCAGTGGTTAATTCTCATTTGTTATCCCACTTCAGGATAACGCAATATGGATACTGTTTTTCAAAAATGGTCAATAGTTATCCTCCATCTCCATGCCAACCTCATTAAGCCCAAAATGTCAGTTACATTATTCACATCCTTCTCCACCTCATCATTTCCAATTATAACTCCAAAACTCTTGGTACTATTCCTTAGTGCGCATCCCCGTGTTGGGAGGACCAAAGCCGTAATTCGGGGCTCCGCACTGATTTCCCTTTGGCGTGCATCCCAAGTATTGAAAAAGACATTCACCTCCCTTATTTCCCACATCGATTTTAACTCATGTGGTCTTAGGGATTTGGTTGGGGTCTGTACTTACTTGGAGGGTTTTCTCTCCTCTATGGTCCGAGCTCTAAGGCTATAAACTAAGATCTTGTTCAGAACTATGTGAGGCTTGATTCTCATCCTCTGGGGATACGTAGGAACACCCAAACGCCTTGCCTTTGGGTCCAGCTTAGTTGGAGTCTAGTTTCTCCTACCCCTTTCCCTCTTGCTCCTACTTGGTCCCCTTGGACTAAGGTTCCCCTATCGGAATTGCATACAGTGTGATAGGGGATCATTTCCCCATTCACGTCGGGGATGTTCTATTGCACCGTACCCATTCCCCATCTAGCATTGACTCTGCTACATCTGCGTTGTGTGATGTTAAAATGCATGCATGGTCCCATCACATGACCCAAAACTATGATATTATCATCTTGGACACACGACGAAAAACGACACTACATTGTGATGACCTCATCATAGAGGACATCACATTGGGTATTAGTCATTCGTCATACCATTTGTAAATGCCTACTACGTCTTGATTCTTGTGGAGATTCCAGGGTCTGCTACCCTATGCCTGTCGCTTCACAAAAATAACCACTCACCTTAAAGTACAAATAAGATTTATCAAATTCCACTTCTCTTGGTGTGAGGGCCACACCCGCACACCCCCTTTTCCCTGGCATTGGTACCTTACTATGACACCTCCAGAACTACGTGAAGATTGATCCCCATCCTCATGGGGTACATAGGAATGCCTATGAACTTTTCCTCAGGCCCATATCAACTCTCTTTTTCGGTCCCTTGACCTAAAACATCCACAAGGAACACGTGGTGGTTAGAACCCCCAGTTCCCATTCACGTCGGGTTTTTGTAATTACTCACCATGAGTCTCTTGTGTTTACTACCACATATGGTCTAAGTTCTACGACCCTAAACTAAGATCTCCCTATTGTAAGGGACTCTAGTCCCTCTATATAATACGTCCTATTGTCGTATGTGTTTTGAAAAAGAGCCAGAAGTGTGGAATTTTCATTGGGACATTCCCCTCATTCCATGTCCAAGATTTGTGAGCTCTCTATTTGGATCCTTATCCTCTTCCACATCCAAAAGGACCCTTGGGTGACATGGATGCTAGGACTAAGGGATCTCCATAGATGTTAGGCCTAAGGTATCTCTTACTGTTTCGGGCCAACGTCCTTAAGGATATCGAACGACATTTGCGACAGTTCCCATGTTTCGAACATGGTCAACGGTCGACCCTCATCTGTCTGTCCCCATTCCAGGATAATGCGATGTGGATGTTGCGTTTCGGCCTTGGCCAATAGTTATCCTCCATCATAACGCCACCATCATTGTGGTCTAGATTGTGAGCATCATGATTCAAAAATTTCCACTCTCTCATGTTCAATTGGTATTCCGACATACTCAGTTTTGTCTCTTCGCACGTCTAAGTTTGCTTCACGGACGAGTTAGCATCATCAGGACAGTATTCACCAAGTGTCCCTTCATCCTAGAATTCCCCTTCCTATGTCGGGAAAGTACCACCACTACTTCTTGTTTCCCACACCAAGCACGACTCACCTGGGCGTAGTAGTTTTGGTAGGATGTGTACCGACACAGCCAGGCTTCTCATCGTCCCGCAAGACGTTAAACTGCACTCTTAGAACTATGTATGGCTTGATTCCCATCATCATGGGGTACGTAGGAATGCTCGACCACATTACCTCGGGCCCAACCTAATTATCACTCTTCATCCTTTGACCTGAAGAGTTTCCTCAGGGGATACATGGTGTGATTTGGACTCCAAGTCCTCATTCACGTCAGTTTCATAGCTACCGCACCGCATGCTCCCTGGGCTCTTCGCTTTCATGCCACATCCTACCGTATGACGTTAAACTGTAGGAATCCATATGTCCTCAACGCATGATGTTAAACTGCAGTTCTTCCCTGAACAAGTTCGGGATGCCCCATGTTAGTCATGGGATGCACCAAAGCCTCTACCAGAGAGGATTTCACATGTCATTGTTGGACTATGATTACACTGTGCTTCCAGAACTACGTATGGCTTGATTCCCATCCTCATGGGATACGTAGAGACACCCCAATTTTTCACCTAGGGTCCATCCCCAGGAATCGTAATGTCCTGTTCCTCCCCATTTCCAGCCCCTAGCCTGACCCCTTGTGGGGAACTGTGAAAATAAAATTTTTCCCCGAACAAGTTCAGGATGCCCCACGATGGCATTAGGAAGCGACAGCCCCTCTCCAGAGAGTCCCTGTCTTAAATAAGGAATGATCCATGATCAAACTGATGCGCCCATCCAATGTTCTCCCACCATGGTGGTGTAACTTCGAGAGTGTTGGATTCTATTCGAACAAAACCTCACTCCACGTTCCATGCTTTACGTGCCCCTTATTCGGAACCTCATCCTCTTTCATGTCTGTAGAAACCCCCTAACAGTATGGATGCTCGGCCTATGGCCCACCAACTGTCCTGGGCCAACGTTCCGGAAGACTAACGGATGGCATTTGTGACAGGTCTCGTGTTTCGACCATGGTCAATAGTCGACCCTCATTTGATATCCTCACTCTAGGCTAATACAATAAGAATACTATGTTTTCAATGCAGTCAACAGTTATTCTTTATTGTCACGCCACCCCTACAATGTTCCGAATCCTGGGTACCATGATTCACACTTCCCATTATCATCTGTTCAGATCTATTTCATCACCCCTGGTGTTACACCGTTCGTGTACAAGAACACACTAAAAAATGGTAATACAACTATTATGAGAACTTCATTCTCCAGCCTGACCTCTCCCATTTCCCGGAAATCCGGACTAGTTGTCCAAACTCCGGATGCCCGAAGCTTGGTTTGTTGTCCTATGTTTGGATCGGGAAATGGTGTAACCATCCCTTGATTCTCACATCGGGCTTGACCAATGTGAGCTTAGGGAATGATCGTTGGATGCTCCATGAACATCACAAGGATGTAATAAACCAATTTTAACAACGGAACTCATGCATGCTATGGAATTCAGATAATCAAAGCATGAAAGTAAGGGTTTGTAATCATTACAACACCCGGGGGTCGACTCCCCCCATGGACGGATTAACCTCGTCGAAGGAACATTGAAGCTCCGCCACCCTCTAGCTGGTGGCATCCAGGAGATGTTGTCGCTTGTTCACTTCCCACTCCTCGGTGGAGAGAGGGTGAATTTCATTGGCCGCGATCTGGTCCCACTCCACGTCGGCCCGGATGGTGATCATATCCCCAGAAGGTTGCCTCAAGACCTATTCTCCTTCTTCCAGATAGGCCTTCAGTCATAATATCAGATCAGATTGAGCATTGAGGGAGGTCAAGTGCTTGTTCGCCCGTCTTTGTAGCTGCTAGACCTCTTCTCCAGCCTTCTTGAGCCTCTTTATGTTCATTGTCTTCCTCCACTGCTATCCCACGCCAAGGCCTCAGTAATACTCCTAAATATTATCTGCATAAGATCTCGGATGAGCATGTGAGGACGTCAGGAATCCACTCCCCCATCACACAGTTCACGTAGGTGCGAGCGAAGTCTGTACATCTCATTAAACCATAGCGCTTGGGGGTGTCATTAATGAAGCGCGTGATCAGATTCCACGATCGGCGATAGACTATCTTGTTGTCCTCCTCATTAGAGGTTGTCTCGTCCCAGTCCACACGATTGGAGGGCTCGTATTCAAGGAATTCCCCCAGGAACTCCTCGGTTGGGTCCATGTATGGCGTCAGATTGGGCATGGAGGGGCCTAAATCATCTGGTTGATCCTCATCATTGGATCCCACCTTGATGATCTCAGGAACAATCCCACTGGTGCCCCCTCCGGTGGTCAGGAGCGCTGCGGTTCGGTCAGCCTAGATGTTCAATTCCACAACCATTGGCATGCCTCTGGGAAGGGCGCTACTAGAAGCCCCGACCAACTTTGTCGCAACAACCCATGCTAATTGAAGGACTGTACATGCCCAGGAGGGTACTTGAATGCCAGTTAACGTGGTTAGGGGATGGCAGTTGGGAATGTAGTAGAGAATAATTACAGAGGTCAAGTCCCTGGTCTCTCTCTTGGGATGATGTCGTCGGAACCCCGATATGCGGCCCCCCGTATATGGTTGGCAGGTCTGGAGACTCCATAGGAGCCACCTCGATTGTCCCAGCCTCGCCAGATGTGGAGGTTGATGCAGCCACGGGCGTGGATCCTGAATTTCCCACATCGACGCCTGTTGAGGGGTCAGAATGAGGTCTATGCACGAGGTCTTCCTGCACAGTACAGATGCTGATAAAGAATCCATAGTAACCTAAGGGTAGGCTCTAAAGAAGGAACTTGGGATTTTACCTTGAGATCCTCCACGAAATCTTTGAGATCTGAGGACTGGTCACCGACTTCACCCTCGTCCAGCGGACTCTCCCTACCAGTCTCATCTCCCCAGGAGGACTCATCTAATTTGTCCGGTAGGGGGAAGCGCTCTCTCAGATCAGCAGCCGATAGTTGTGGGGGAACCTTCTGATCAAGCAGTACCCTCACCCGGTCTTTCATTGGGTGCAGGGTGCCCCAGGAATGGATGATTTCCTCCAGCTCCACTATGTACTGCTCCGCCTCCACCTGGGAAATTGTGAATCCGGCTCTAATGGGGTTGATCCTCAGCAAGTCCATCCCGAGGTGGTTAAGGTGCTTCCATAATTCGGATGGGCCAAGGAATTTCCAGTTGACCTCCCAAATGTCCCAGGACTCCAGAAAGGCAACATTCTCCATCATGTCAATGTGGAACAACCGTTTCCCTGGGGCCTGCGTGGAAATCATGCGGAACCCTCTCAGTGGCCGCCCCTCTGGATGACTCTATTCTGTTGGGACCACCGACTCCGCTGCCGCTGCCGGACCCTCTAATGCTGCTCCCTCCTCAATTGGTGCGGCCGCCACCGCTACAGCAGCCCTTCCACTATGGGATGCCCTTGTCACCTTCCGGCCCCAGCCCCGAGGTTTTGGAAGCTCACCCTCAACTACCAGGGAAGTTTTTCGCTTCAGCATCTCCCCTGGGTAGGCCGCATCCCAGCTCTGTGTGTATTCTTTTATCATCCCAAGGATGACGGTCGGCGGAGGCCATACATTTCGCATCTTCCCGTCTTCTCGTGTGAACATGAGCCACATCTGCTTCATTACACACAGGTGCTCTTCATAGCATACCCCCAGGAATACCTCTGGGGTCAGCCGCTGTAGGCACCAGAATTGCCTAGTGAATTGGTGTGGGGTGTACGGGTCACAGTGATGCTCGCAATCCACCCTGCCCACCATGATTCCACCTCGAAAGGCCAAGAGGTAAGCTCAGTGCTCTTCTATTCCCCGACCATCATCCGTGAAGGCCCCCGTTGGCAATGGTAATGGGTGGAAATTGAATTCCTCCACATTCCACACCGGTTTAGAACCAAGGGTGCGGTCATCTTGGTTGGAAAGATCCCCGCAACGTTCAAGATAGAGGGATGAAAGTTAGACCCTGCAGGTGAGATAGGGTTCGGATACTCATAGATCCCCCTGATGTGCGCCGACATCCACCCGTACAGGAGGTGGAATGGCCCACATATCCTCGGTGTCCTCTTCCCCTCACTGATGTGACACATCATCTTGTACAACTTGGAAAGCATCGGGATCCCCAGTTTGACCCATCCTATTGTCGCCAAAGTGGATGACATGAAGAAATTTCTTGGCCGCACTCCCATGTTTGTATCCCTCACTGGTAGGATCCAACCATAGATGAGGGCTGCAATGAATGGCACCAGCTTGACTATTGGTCGTTGTTCAGTACTGAAACTGAACCCCCAGGTCTTCCACTGGCTATTCTCCAGTAGCCGCTTATATGAGTCTTCCTTACTCCAGGCACCCTTCGGGAAAGTTCGAGGCCTCACTGGGAATGGCCTATTTTCTGGGAAGTTCAAGAACTTCTTGAACCAGTTCTTTAAGTGGACATCCCTCACAACCTCCTTGTCTTCCCCGGGCATGAGATCCACAAGTTCCATCACCAGATGCAGAATCTTCTCTGGATCCTCCCATGCACCCATGGCAGTGAGGAATTCATCGTGCATCTCCCCCAGTATCGAGAACCCTAAGATCTGATGCACATCCCATAGGCTGATTCTGACCTCCCTGTGATGCAGGTGAAAGGTATTGGTCCTCGGTGACCACCGGATCAACAGCTCTGGCATTAACTACTTCGGATGGTAGATATGGAACTGGGAATCCCAAGATGCCTCATACGGGCCCACCCTTCTCAACTCCTCCCCAAACTCCTCGCGTGAGGCACCTACCAAATAGGCCCAAGCCCAATATTCCATGAAATTGCCACCCTGGAACAGGTCCCATTCCTCAGACCACCCCTTCTTCAGGTTGCCCAGCACCACCTTAAGTATGGTTCAGTATAGGGGAGGGGACGTCTCTGGCTGAAATTCCCTCCCATCGATGTTGTTCAAGTGATTGTATAGGAAATCGGCGAACACATGCGTGAAATCCTCCCAGGCATGACCATCAGGTGCCCTGAACCATCGGTGTTGGCACCGCGTGCTCCTGAACCAGTAAGCTGGCTCATCCCTACTTGCTGCAAGGATGAAGACATCATCCCTCAGCTAGAATCCATATAGAGGAAACCTCTTGCACAGCGGATAGTTCTTTTGGCTCTCTGACAATAGCTCCACCAAAGAACTATGGTCCGAGTGGCTCCGGACTAGCTCTCCTAGCCCCAGGCTGTTCGACATTTCATCCCTCCAGGCGGCATCCGTAAGGACCCCCTGGGAAGCTTCTTGGTGGGCCATTCGGTTCTGGAACTTGGATGTTTACTTGGCCGGTCTGTGAATATCGCTCGCAAAGTGAGTTCGTGAAGGCTGCTCATAAAGACTATTCGCGGAAGCGCGACCTCGGTGTTCAAAGCCGGATCGCGGAGCGCAAACGCGGAGTTGAAGACTCATTGTGCGCCACGAAGCCTCGATTCACAGAGATCACTCACGAAGTACGCAGAGCTTCACGAATCAAGAGTCTAAGAAGACAAGATTGTGGAGAAAGGAAGGGACAAAAGAGATGGTCGACCCCCTATTTGTAGGTGACGGTCGTTAGATCTTCGCGGCATGGCCTGGCCGCACGGAGCTTCGTGGCGTGCGCGGCTCGCACGTCCCCTGTCTGCCTCGCGATCACGCCTTGCAAATCCACACCGTGAATGATCGAGGGTTTTGGTGATTTCCCTCAGACTTCGACCCTTGATCCCTCCACGGATCCAAGTCTAAGGGGGGAATTTGTTGGAACCAAAATTTGGAACGAAGAAAAGGCCCCAAGATGGCCCCACAGACTGCCTCATGAATCCCTTTCGCGGATTCCCCCCAACACCATGGTCGTCATGAAGAAAAAAAGGTGGGAGGCTCCACGAATGCATTTGACGTTCACGAGCCCGCCATGAATCAATGAAGGTAGGAGGCTCCACGAACACATTTTTATTTCGCGATCCCTCCATGAAGCGAAGGATGCATGACGCTCCGCGAACCCATTTGACATTCGCGAGCGCACTGCGAAGCCACCCAACCACTTTTCTTGCCGCTTGATCCCTACTCTACAGCGCCTCTTGCCTATAAATACCAGGCTCCCCCCTGAGCTCTGGAGGAGGGACAATCTGACCTTTCGGTTTCTCATCTCCTGAATCACGAAGCACTCTTCCGCTCAGAGAACCATGAGCTGCGCGAGGTACTTTTTCTTTGTGAAGTGCCTCCCCATTGTCTCGTTTTGATCACCTCTTCTGAGAGGGATGCCTTTCACAAATCCTGAGGGCTTTTGCGAAGGAAGGGGATCCCCAAGGGGACCCGGGTCATCATGGAACGTTTTTGCTTTGCTAAGTACCCTTCATGTACACTTTATCAGTTTTCTAAGTTAGAATCATTATACTTCACGAAGCACATTGCTTCCTGACACCGTGCTACGCGAGGCACCTTTGCTCTGCGAGGCTGTGCTCCACGAACGCCCTTCCACTTCGCGAAGCACCTCCCATTTTCACCTCTACCCCATGCTAAGTCTAAGGCACCCCACTTCACGAAGCACACCCCTTCGCAAGTTCCCTTCGTCACACGGAGCAACAGAACTCCACAAGGCCCCTGACTATGGAATCCTCTGCTTGGAAAATCCTTTTCCCGTGCGACCCTCCTGGTTGGCATGATGTGAATTCAAAGTCCCCTGTACAATACCTCCCGTAGCGTTGTTGCGCCTAATGCTTCTTCTCATAGGCACACTAATGGCTATTTCTTCTTTGCATATCCACGCTAATGTGGACCCCTTAATGGTTCGCTCCGTGACACCCCCTCAGTACGGTGTTGCTGGTGCCTTTCCTCCCACAAGGAGCAGAGGGTACCAGTTATGTAAGTCATAGGGATGCAGAGTGAACATGCCTCGTCTGAGCTGCAAGACGTTAAACTGCCAAGCACCATCATCCTCAACACATGACGTTAAACTATGACATGACCCTATGACTCACACGTAGGGTCCCCCCACCTAGGACATTCTCCCCACCCACTAGTATCCACAGGGGATGATATCCTCCTTCTTGGAGTGGAGTTTGTCCACGGGGAAGGGCAGCCATCTTGGTATAATCCCCTAGCTTCTCTTGTAGAAGGCGGAACCCCTTCTCCTCCTCACTTCCTCGGTGCCAAGGCCAGCGGAGGGTGTGATAGGGAATAGGGCCTCCATCCTAAAGTAAGTCCCAATCCCCCTTTTCCGATGCGCTTTGTCGCCTTTGGGCCTCCATCCTGGAGTAAGTCCCAATATTTCTCTCCCTGGGCCGCTCCATGCATAAGCCCCACTCCATATCCCACGGACGTACCTTTCGTGATGTGATCGTCAGGTCCTTGATACCTCTTGTTTCTCACACCGAGCATGACTCACGTGGGCTTAGAGTAAGCATCGACCATGACAACATCCCCATCTCGTATGACGTTAAATTGTATACTCGAACAACGAGGACTTTGATCCATTTCAAGGTATGATACATAGGAAGCCTCACGAGGTTCAAGCCTGCCACTCGGTCATTAAATCCCCCTTAACATTGGTTCAACCCCATCCCACATGACGTTAAACTGTATTCCCATCCCATCCTGAACTACGTGGTATTTGATCCATGTCAAGGCATGGTACGTAGGAAGCCTCACGAGGTTCAAGCCCATCATCCACTTGGACTAAGGTTTACCTTCACGTCAGTTCACTAATGAAACCCATCCTGAACTATGAGGACTTTGATCCATGTCAAGGCATGGTACGTAGGAAGCCTCCCTGGTGTTCAAGCCCATCACCCTTCGGACCATGGTCCTTATTGACCTTGGTTCACCGACACCCACACCATCCCGAACTATGAGGACTTTAATCCATGTCAAGGCATGGTTCGTAGGAAGCCTCCACAAGGTTCAAGCCCACCACTCGGCCATTCTGAACATGTCGGTTCACCAATACCTTTGGCCTTTTAGAGCGTGAGCCCCAAATTCCCTCATCTTGCATAATGTTAAACTGTATTCCCCATTACCCAAACTACGTAGACTTTGATCCATGTCAAGGCATGGTACGTAGGAAGTCTCTTTGAGGCTCAAGACCAAAACTATCATCCATATTGACTCTTACCTGGGTCGCCACATCCCGATGAGATCATGCCACTTCATCCCCCTCCACAGCATTCAGGGAGTCGCCCGTGTGTTGGCCCCAATATTGGTGTTCCCTCCAGGGGGGTTCCTCAATCTGATCCACTCTAATTAGTGTTCTGATCGGTTCGATCCATCCCGGATGGACGTTAAACTCACGACATACCCTATGTTAAATATGGGAAGTTGAGGAAAACCTCAAAGACATGCCTACGGCATATGATTCCCCACATTCGATGTGGCATTCCTCGGGCTTCCACACCCTCGAGAAGCCCTATAATAAGGGACAGAAGAAAGACACACCAATCCCCAACATCCAGACATGCCAGTGATGCCCAGCGTGACAACTCCCCTAACCGAAGGTTGCTGCCCTGACCGGACCCCTTGGAATGTCCTGATAGAATCAGCATAATTAACTATTTTCCATGAAAATATGGCACTGAGAAGAGTTTCATGAACAACATATTAAATTTATGAGGGAGACCCAAACTAGGTGAAAATTTCTGAGGAGGAATCCATGGAAGGAAGAACCGACATCCCATTATCTCGTTTTGATCAAGGAGCAGACATCCCTGAAAAAGGAACGAATGCCACCTACCTTTGGAAAGCAGGAATGCGGGGTAACAAAAGTTGTGCCTATCACACTCAAGCAGAAGGACGCGCGTGCCCTGACGAAAGCATCGGAAACAATATGTTTGAGAAATTCAAATCCAACACACACCAGTATTCATAGGCATTACTGGTCCTAAATATGACGAGGATTGGATTTAATTTATTTAGGTAATATTTTATATGGTAGTGGATTATAAGGATATGAGGATGAATTTGGTTTCCTTTATGATTCATGGATCTAACCGGAGGTGGTGTGGTGTTATGGCACATTTTGGAAAATTTGATGGTATTACATGTGAGGCCTTCAAAGAGTTTTTATTTGAGTAATTATTTTTTTGACATGTTCAAGTCGAATCAATCACATGATTTTATAGTAATTCAGTAATCGATGATGTTAGATTATATGTACTCAACTCATTTTATAGAGTTTCTATAATTTTATCATCTTTTGGATGGGAATGATGTGTAGAAGGTCTGGAAGTTTTCAATTATCCTTCATCTGGATATTATAAATTAGGTTAGGGTTTTGACCTGATGACTTATATAATGGTGATTTTCAATCCTTTACATTTGAGGATGTTATACAAGAGGATTGAGTTTTAGGTCTCCTTCCAGCTCTTGGTGGATCATGTGGTGTGATTTCAAATGTTATAGTGGTTTCCCATTTTGGTAGAAAGAAGAGGAAGGTAGATGAGTAACAACACGATGGTAATCGATGATCAGAGTATATTAAATTTTCTTTAGTTCCCTATGTGAGAGGTACAAGTCCCCTGTGATTCAACTATGTATAAAAATTTAATTATCATAATTTTTTCCCAAATCCATAAATCAAGTGTTATAGAGAAATAATGACAGGAGATCTTCAATAGTTTCATTTGAGGACACTACATACATGATCTCTCAAGGTTGAAGGGAATACACAAGCTGTGACCTAGGGATCAGAATGGGATCCTCAATAGTAGACTCTAACCAAATATATTTCAATGACCTTAGTGAGTTATGTGCCTCAGACGTTTACTCGGGGAGCTGGGGAAACAAGATTATATGTTGTGGGTGAGATTTTAGCCATCAGTTGAGAGGGGTATTCTATAGTTATAGGTATAATATCTATTACCTCTACATTATCTACTACTTATTATAATACACATGATTTATATACTTTTATATTTTCTTAATTTTTTGTTGGAATAGATTTATTGGTTAAGTTATCTTCTAAGTTACTCCCTCCTAACATGCCTTTGGGAATGAAAGTATACCATCTCCAATGATGTCCTAAGATTCTCATAATTTTTTATTCAAAAAACATCCATGGGACTTCATGATCATAGAGATGATTATTTTTTATTTGATATTCAAAATAGAATGGTTGACCAGTTATTGAGATCATATTGATTCATATCAAAGATGTGTATCTTTAACCACACTGAGAGGAGAGAGAGGTTCATGTTGATCAGTGAGTGGGATCTAAGAATAAGAAGGATGGGACTGAACCTAAGATATGTTAGAGTTATAATGGTGCAAGTATCCGGATTGGATATTAAAATAAGATCAATAATGACTCCCTTTATCTTTCCTCAAGTGGTGGATTGTTATCAGGATTCCTTTCCAGATGACTTCTTAAGTCCTCCTCTGGATAGAGGAATTATGTTGAGATTGAGCTTATACTTGGGGTGTGAATGATATAAATTCCTCCTTATCATATGGAACTAGATAATTTTAGAGAGTTTAAGGTTCAAATGGTGTATTTATAGGTGAATGGATTTATCTAACCAATCACATCTCCTTAGGGTGATCTTGTATTGTTTTACAAGAAGTGAAATTGTAGTATATGGATCTATGTGGACCATAAGAAGATAAATCAGTTAATGGGGAAGAATAGGTTCTCTTTACCTAGGATTGATAATTTGTTTGACTAGTTATAGTGATCCTATTGCTTTTCTAAGATTAATATTCATTCAAGATACCATCAATTTTGAGTCAAATAAGTGGATATTCCCGAGATAGTTTTAAGTGTATATATGGATTGTACGGGTATCTATTCATTCTTTTTAGGTTGATAAATTATATATTAGTGTTAATTGAACTCATGAATAGGATTTTCAATCCATATCTTGATTCTTTTATCCTTTTTCATAGATGACATCCTAATATATTTTAGGACTTTAGATATGAAATCTATTCACCTTGAGATCATATTGAGTAAATTTCAAGAACATCGTGTTTATGAAAAAATGTCAAATTTTCCCCTCTATATTTAGGAGGTGTGGTTCCTTTTCCATGTTATTTTCGAATCTATAATTTCATTAGACCTGGATAAGGTAGAGGTTGTGATTTCTTTGGAATGTCCAAGGAATGTGTTTGAGATCTTGAGTTTTCTTAGGATTGTTGGGTACTATCAAAATTTTATCCAGGAATTCTCTCATTTGAAAATACTGATGTTGGAGCTGAACAAAAAGGGGTTAAGTTTGAGTGGTATGATCATTGTGAATAATTCTTCATAGAGATAAATAGAAGTTTCATGATAGATACAATTTTGATCCTTTCAGAGCATGGGATTGGATACACAATGTATTATGATTCCTTGGGTGCCGAATTGGGAGTGGTGTTGATGTATAGGGATTAGGTAGTCTCCAATGGGTTACATCAACTATGAACCCATAAGTGAAACTACCCAACACATATATTATAGATAGTGGTTATGGTCCATTCTATGAAGTGTTGGTGATATTATATCTTTGGTGAGAAGTTCATCATCTACTTGGACCACAATAGTTTGTGATACATATTCTATTAGTGGAATCTCAATATAAGGCAGAGGTATTGGGTGAAATATCTATATACATTCAACTTTGATATGGACTATGATATTTGGAAAGATAATTTTTTTACAAATACACTTAGAAGGAAAACATTATAGATACATGATATTGGGGAGCAACCTTCATGAGAGGAATGTTTTCTAGTGAGTTTGATGGTTGAGTGGCTAATGGATGCATTTTAGTATCATAGAGTGATGAATTTTTCACCATTATTTATCATTTATTCCTTAGTATACTAAGTATAGACTAACCAGTAGTCATATTCTGAGTGTATAGTGATATAGAAGTGCTTGGTGGGGGATGATTCAGTTATAATGTGGTCCTTAGATGATGAAAATGTGATCTACATTCATGGTATTTTAGTTAGTTTCCTTAAGGATAGATCTGATGAGAAATTCTCATGCTTCATAATGGGTAGTTTATCCAGGGTTGTTGAAGATTTACCATTAAATACAACATTTTTTTGACTTGGTATGAATAGAGACATTGATGATTTATTTTCATGGTTCCTTACCTGCCATAGGATAAATTACAAGAATCGGTATCATGAAGGTTTGATTTAGTCACTTCCAATTCCTATGTAGAATTGGTATGAAATGAAAATACACTCTTTGAATAGATTACCCAAGACCTGAGTATTCATGATGTTTTTTGAGAGGTAGTTTATCATCTAATTAAAATGGATTGTTTCTTAATAATTCAAGATCCCCTTTTAGTGGATGAGTTGGGAAATTTATATGTATGTTAGATGATGCAACTGACTATATCTATATTTTTAATTATATATGATAAACACATGGGTTTGACATTTAAGTTTTAAAAAGTCTTATAGAGGGGTTTGGGTACCCGAGTGAAGCAGAGTACAACTTATCATGCAAAGACTGATGGAAATTCAAAGAGGACAATCTTGATATTAGAGGATATATTATGGGAATTTTTTCTATCCTTTGGTGGATCTTGGTATGATCACCCTACATTTTATAATTTTTTGTTCAATAATATCTTCTAAGTTTCAATTTAAATGGATTCTTTTGAGGATTTTATGTTCAGTCATGTTTCTCACCACTGTGTTGGCATGAGTTAGGTGACAAATAGTTATGATGTTGAGTTCAGTATAGGAGACCTCTAATAGAGTCAAGTTGAGTAAAAAATGGAAAATCACTTCTTATAGTAGATAAGGGTCACACGCTGATAGAAGGAGGTGACCCTTGGAGTTTAATGTGGGTGACTGATTTTTCTTGTGGGCCGACCCTCAACTAGGGAATTGATTTTTACATATGTATGGGAATTTAGAAACAAGATTTGTTTGACTGTTTGAAATTACTGAATATGTTGATACAATTTCCTACCATTTGGATATTCCACCATGATATCAAGGTATGAATGATGTGTTCCATGTCTCTTGTATTTGGAATTACATGATTGAACCTACACATGTGATTACCTATAGGGATGTCGAGCTAGAGCCTAAAACATTATTTGTGGAGTTCTTGATGAAAATCATAGACCATAGTGAGAAATTGTATAATGGTAATATGGTGCCACTTTTTATAGTCCTTTGGAATCATGGATATATTCAAGAATATAATTTGGAGATGGAATCAAATGTATGTTCTCAATGGCCTGAGTTTTTTGAGCAGGATCTCTAGAGGCACTTCTCAAGGATGATAAGTCCTTAGAGGGGAATATTGCAAGGGATAAAAGTTTCTCACGTACCTTATTCCTTTATTTTATCAATTATTTAAGTGTTTTATTATCATTATTATTTTTTAAAATTAATTATCGAGTAGATTCTAGATTATTTTGGAGAGTTTTAGAGACTAAAAATTGGATTCATGATTGATGCACAGTTAGCGGAAATTTTGTGGATTTCCCAAAGAAACAGTGTAAATTTTTTAGTTTTGGATAGTTGAAAAAAATATTTTCACATGGTTATATCTAACCATGAGACTTGTCCTAGAAAACCATGTTTCATGGGAAAGAGGGGAAATTTCATTTTGTTCATGGTTTGGAAAGCCATGTAATCATACCATTCTTATAGAATTAATTAATCTATAAATTTTATCTTAATCCCAAAACCTATTGTTCCTCCTCTTATGCCTAGGGATCCCAAACCTATGGGATTAATTTTTTCTTCCTGGTAGTTATTCTCTCTCCATACTCTAAATCCAAAGTATCTAAAGCGTTATCTTGGGTGGATTTAAGGTAATAAATTTTATCTTCCTCCATTATTTATGTTTATCAAAGATATACTCTTTCACTCTTGATTGGAGTATAAAATACAAGATAATATGGATATATCTATGGATTATATTAAGATATAATGGAAAATTCTTGGTTTTTTATTGGATAGATGCTTGATCTAGATAATTAGAATAGTTTTCTTGAGTGGATCAAGATCCACCATTGGGGGTAAATCTCTTTTGGTTAGTTGATGTGGATTTTACACCTTGGAATGAATCCTTCTATGATTTTTCCATCCCATAGGTTATATGTTGATGGATTGCGTCTTTTTTTAGTGAATTTTGGTGTGGGGAGATGATCTAAGTATCATTCCTTGACAGACATTATATGTTGGCATCAACACATTAAAGGTAGAAAATAACTTACCATATAGGCCCTTGTATATGATTGTTAGAATGAGATGCTGGTATGTTCTTGTATAGACTGTGAGACCCATGATTAATGTTAATCATATGTGTTTGCATGTGCAACCCATGAAAACCATGTTTTATATTGATCACATGTTTGTGCATGTAAATCTTATGAGACCAATGTTTGATTTTGATCTCGTGCGTCTGTGTATGGCTACTGACACTCATGATTGATTTTCTATGTTTTTCCTATATGTTTTCCCTATTTTGTATGGATGTACTCCCTTATAGGATTTTATTCTAGAAGATAATGATTGGTGGAACATCATGGGATGGTTATCCCTTAGAGGGGGAGCATGTGTGATCTGCGATGATGATAATGATAGACCAAGACACAGAGTAGGGGTAAGGTGGACTTATGGACTGGCACATGGTAATGCTGGTATTTGAAATCCATATGGCCTGACTCGATATAGTGGTTGGGGTAAGAGATCCATGTGGCCTAACCAATGACTGAGATAGGGTACAGTGGTCTTATGGATCAACTCATGTTAGATACAAGGATTGTCGACCTTATCACCCAACTTGTGACTCATTAACCTTATAACTACTCAAAGATACATGAGGGGACTTATTGTTGACCCTAGTTCATGACTTCCATTATGATTTTCCTTCCAAAATGGAGACAAAGTAGTTATGGATGGGTTTCATGGTAGGTTAGTTAGTGAATAACCTCTTAGCACATGGTTGATTGTTGCTTGATTGTGAACATCATTTTTTTATCATGGAATACACCTTGTATTCATGTATACATATGTTAAGGATGCATTAGTGGTGTCTCACTGGGTTATACTGACACTATACATGGGAATTTTTATGCATGGTTAAAATTCATGATTATGGATCCATGGAAGAGAAAGGGCCTAATGATAGGGAGTTGAAAAGATGGAGAATGAGGTTCAAAGGAGATACCATAATAGACACTAAAGTATTGTTGCAGTGTCTTAATTTACCTTCACATTGTTCCTTATACTAAGGTTTGACCTTCCACTTTGGGTTCCTTGTTTTCTTATTAGTATGATCTGATGTGAAATATGTTATAACATATTGTTTATGTTTTATTACATTTTTATTTTGAGTTATTTATTTATATTTTTTACATATTGTTGTAAGGATATGTTTATTGAGGGTGTTTTCAACCCAAGAAACTTATGGATTCCTTCCATTAGTTGGATGCCACTTGTGTATGGGGTGGTTCACATGAGTTCATGTGACATTTCTACTCAGACCTGGTGATTCAGAATTGGATATTACAAGAATAATATGTGAATTATTAAGATCATATAAGAAAAACTTATGGATGAATAATATTTATTCTTTGAAAAATACTTTATGTAAGGTTAAAACAAGAATTATTATGATTACATATGAATAAAAAAACTTCACATATGATATTATACCTATAAAATATTATTTAGAAGATTCAATAATATATATCTTGATGTAAATAAATATTGATAAACTATTTTAAAAACATAATAAATGACTTATCACTCACTCACAGTAAAATCATTAGTAAAAAATAATGGATTTTATGAGCATCAAAACCTATGATATGTTATGATATGTTGGATCAAAAAAACTATCTAACACTTTCTTTTTAACCACTTTTATTTCTCCTCTATGTTTGGATGTGTGCATACCTCTCCTCACTTTGGATTATCAAACATTCTAAGATATATATACTTCATTTGGTATTAGATTCAAGTGTCATCAAGTGCATTGTTCTTCTCTTCTTGGTACAGATAACCTCTTGAAATCTTTGGTTTTCTGTCACTATTTCTTATTTATTTATATCAAATCTCTAAAATATTGGTTTTATTACATGTTAACATATTTCAATTGATTGTTATTAAATTAGGGGGTTTCATTCAATGACATTTCTCCTAAAGGATAATGTTCAGTGGTCTTTAACATTATATATTTTTTATATAGGTGCACATGAACTGATATATATATGGGTAATGAAAGTGAGTTTTATTACCTTATCAAGTGTTTTTTGGGTTTATAAGGGTAGTTTAACACATAAATAAGGAATAAAAATAAATAGAAACCCAAAACAAATTACTATCCATGGTTCAGAAATAAAACCATGCAAACTATAAAATGAAGAAATTTCCCATGCACATATTTTACAGATGAATTTTTCTACACCTGTCTCTATCATGCTTGTTAAATATCACTAAGAATAATACAAAAAAATTCCTTCTTTATGTTGTATCCACAACCCATAATGAATCATTTAATTGTCGAGAAAGAGTCTCATACATCTCTAATATTATAGTATCTATATATAAATAAGGGAGGATAAGAGAGATCTCTGGTTATAGGAAAATTACAAGGGCTTAAACCACGCCATATCAATTATGTTTACCCCTTTTATAGCCTCTCGAGACACTCTCGAGTTATCCATGTAAGGAGTCATGTGTTATGAAACTTATGGGTTACTAATGTGGTTTAAAAATATTTTTGAACCCTCAACTATCATGAATCTACTATGCATTTCATTTAATGAATCACTTTAATAATGATATATTATTTGTGGTAAAGATCTGAATGCTATCATATATTGTTCCACTACCCAATCATGTTATAACTTTTCCATGAAAAAGGAAGTGGTTATGATATATCATAGACAACAATATTCTTCAATATTACCCTATGATTGGATGAAGGTTGGGGAAAGTAATCTTATAACATGATTAATGATATACCCATATCGTTTCATACAATATATCTTAGAATCATCACATGTATGCAGGCTTTAGGGAATATATCCTCTAATCTACCACATGCACTAAATCCTTATAATCCTAGAGTCGCTTCACCTTATATTGTATAATATATAATCACTTGGGAAATCATTTCCAAAACTTCTATTGGATACCTTCCATAACACATTTAAAAAGATATCATCAACTTCACCTTGAATCACATCATATATAATACCTTGTGAATAACCATCCAATTTTTTTAATTAAATATAAAACATTTTTTATAGAATCTCTCTGAGTTAAACTCAATCCCCATTCATTAAATATAAATTTTTTACCCCATGAGTTGTAGAATTTATAATAAATATAAATCACTAAATTCATAAATTTAATAAAATACAAGTCTTTAAAAAATTGCCAATGCTACTCAAGATATAAAGGGATCTATCATGATCTCCATTAAACAAATTTATCTCTATACCTATGTTCACTAATTGCATCATATGAATGAATCCATTTTCATATGATCCCTTTTTCTAAGACATCATGTGAAAATGGTACATAGAGTATGTAAATACCATATATCCAACTTATACATTCTCAATTCTATGAGTATATATTGACAAGGTGGATGAATACATCACATTTTATTCACCTTTTTCGATAAACACATAAAATTACCCTGACTTAAATAGATAAGAAAATCATATTTACTATCTAGGTATGGCTTTAAACTTCATTAGTTTATCTTAATTAATGTCCAAATGTGATACTCACTATACAAGAGAAAAAATCCTATATTGGTTAAGTTCTAACCAATGAAATGATAAAAAACATACCCAATCAACCCTTATTATCTAATTCTCAAGGTTTTTGTAAGAAAGGTATAAAAGAATGTAGGTTTTCATGTTAAGTATCTCATAAACCTCAAGTATTAGGGACTCAAAATATGAACCATGCACCCCCATTATACTAAATACATAATGTATGGTACTCTATGTTGTATACTTCTTAAGTCATCTAGCACAAAAAACATGTTATGTGTCTCAGGATCATATTCTATTTCACAATACAAGAGTTGTACTCATGATAACCTTATAATTTTATCATATCCTAAGATACTTCATACAAAACATCGATTAGTGATAACTCAAATTCATACTTTGTGAGTTGAATTATCATTTCACTATAATATATATATATATATATATATATGCAACCAATGTGTAAGATTGATAAAGTGAGTATTTCCTTATTTTTAACATGATATATTTTTATATTCTTAAACTAATTTAATAATACTTAAAAAACCATTCATAAGTTCCTATCCTACATATATTATGTGATAAACTTCCAAACCAAACTTATGTTTCATTCACTTTCAAGGGATTTGTTAAAATCATTACATATCAATGTAATTATTTCCACATCACTAAGTGACCACTTGATAAAACCCTCCAAATAAACTCATTATTGAGAAACATATATGAAGTGAGCTATTTTGAATAGTGTTGGGACTTAGGAATAATATTCATTCTCTTCAACTCCTTGAACATAATAAAAATCCTCAACTCCACAACATCTAATTTTATAATGTTAATATATTTTTTGTCTACTTAGAACTCTTTATAAGTATATCATAATTTTTAGAACCCTTTCATGTAAAATTTTTCCTTGAAATATTATAGTAACTAATGAAACTATTTATATTATTAATTTAACAACATTACCTAAACCTTTTAAAATATTTAACTAACATTAATTTGATGGGAATATCTTTCAAATATTAACTTAGAACCTTTAAAAGTTCAAACATAATTACACTAGCCTTTAAAATACTATATTCTCCTTAGAATATCTTGCTAATATAAAAAAAATTGTTAGGAACTAGAACTTATTTTCTTATAGTTATAATAATTAAGAAACAAACTATTATTTCCATATCAAATATGGTATTCTATGTGTTTGGAGTATTTTTTGTAAAATAAGATTATTATTTAAAATATTACAAAAAGGTAGAGAGATTAAATCCATTATATTTTAACAAAAATATAGATAAACTCTTTTATCTTGGATAAAAAAATTATCATTATCTCCATTTGAAACAAGTTTTAGAATTCGGTGAATCAAAAACCCTGCGTATTCAACCCATTATCAAACACTATTCATAACCATTATTTGTTAAGAAATAATTTATCTTATCATATATGATAAATGATACAATTATACACATACTTTAATTTGATTCATCTAAGTTTTATATATTTATTTACATTCAAATATTTTGTGTATAAACTCTTTTATTCATCACTTAAACATAAACTACAAGTTCTATCAATGATTTCCTATTTATTTACAATATTTTTAAAGTAATCTCTTTGTATCATATACCCTTAGAAACTAAATATTTAATTTCCATGACATTGGTACTTGATATGGACATTCTATAGAGTTTCAAAAACCCCCTTTATGTATTTAGAAAATTCCATCATATAGAAACAATACCCCTCCTTCCATATAAATCTAGGATTCAAATAAACTTAACTGACTACTAGAAGAAACATTATTTGAATTTCAACTAGACATTATTATTATGTTTTTAAATTTTACCCACCTATGTTATTGATACATCACAAGAATGTAGACATCACATCCCCTAGTTCATATATTCTCTACACTTCGAGAAAATAGGGTAAAATTTTCCTGAATACATTCATATTGTCAAAAAATATTCATTAATGACAAAAAATGAATTCCCTATCCAAAACATATACTTAAAGAAAATTTTATTCCCTTAAGGTTATTAACACACCAAATCATTTTGAATATATGAGTGTAGAATAAAGTTCCTTTGGTCACCATAAATCTAATGGTTTTGAAACCTTTGGAAAACCATTTTATGCTTATCATAAAAATATAGAATCATGTTTTGAATATGAAACCCACATATCACTATAGTGTTTAATATTCTTTATTTTATTTTTTCCTAGGTAACTCCATGTTCAAGTTGTTTTTGGGATGTCATTTTAGAATTTTGTAGGATTTTTGGTGTTTCATGGTATACCATCATTGTTAGGGGAAATCATGAAATGCCTGTATAGAGGGGGTATAATATAGACAAATCCATTTTTAACATCTTCTACATGGTTTTATAAACCATGTGTATAACCCCCCAAACCATGAGTATGGTTTAGTCCTAGGAAGTGATTAACACACTATTTGGAAAACTATGTGTCCAAATGATGTGACCAACCCAAAATCAAATAATATTTGATTTTACCAAAGTTTACTTTTAGAATTAAAAGGTATTTCACCCATTTATAACCTTGTATATGTCTTCTAAACCTTTGGATCATAAAGAAGGGATCCAAATTCCTTCCCTCTTCAATATTGTCTTATTCTTGGTGTTTTCAAAGTAGTTTTAAGGTAAATATTCCTTCATTTATCCTCTATTATTCTTTATTATGGATTTCTAAGGTTTATTAATCTTATCGAAACCCTAGTTCACTATGTAAGCTAGGTATTGGGTTCATTATGGTTCTAACATAGGGATTTGGTCTCTTTCACTGCTGGAAATCATACTTTTCCCAACAGTTTCAAACCATTGGGATAGTTCCTTAAACCTTTGGGATAGATTATCCCAATATTTTCACAAACCATTGGTACTTTGGCCATTGGGATAGCCATATACAAATGGTTTAGATTGAACTGTTGTGATAGAACAATTTGGATCTCAATATGCCAACGGTTTATGATGCACTGTTAGGATAAATTGTTCCAACAGTTTAGCTGGAACCGTTGGCATAAATTTCTCTGGGAATTATGTTTTGCTAATGGTTCATCTTGAACAGTTGGGATAAATCTCTACAAGAATTATACAGAGGTATGATAACAGTTTTGAAAACGTTGGCACAGAACCCCACTCATTTTAACGGACAACACCTCCCACTCATTTTAATAGAAAACGAATTCAATCAAATGCAGGTATTCAACCTGTAACCTGCAATCTTCAATAATTAAGGAAAACACATAGAAAACAACCTGAAACCTGTAAACACAGAAAAAACACACCAAAACAGGAAACATTCAATCAGTAATCACACAAACACACACTGCAAAAACAAAAAACACACATCAAACCAAAAATCACAAATAAAACACACAAAAACTCACTGAAAACACACAAAAAGCTCATTGAAAACACCAAAAACTCACTGAAATTACCTGCAATCACACAGAAAACACACAAAAACTCACTACAAAACAAACACAAAAACTCACTACAATAAAACACAGAAACTCTTAGGATACAAGGATTGAACCTTATTCTTGAATACATATATGTTCCTTAACTAGGAATAGACAAAGTTTAGATTTATCTACATTTCATTAAAAAAATTAGGTGAAAAGTGTTGGGACAGATATAAAGAATGATCTTAGAGGGGGACTATAAAGAGCTCATGGACCATTTGGACCACTTATGGTACATTTTCAGAACCCTCATCTCCAGTGGGTTTGTATATAAAGTACTACATGCTAGGGTGAAGGAGGTGGTCACCATTAGGGAGGATAATAAAGACTTTGAATTGAACTTATCAGTAGTTTATGTTTCACATTTGGTTGTACAACATCAAAATAATTCCCTAGAAAAAATCTCTCAGCATGAAATGGAATTAGTGACTCACAAAAATTCATTCAATACTGTGAGTTTTGAAATTTATAAGATTAAATAGGAGTTTTCCACCTATGATACATGTTGAATATTGAAAAAAAAAGACATTAGGAGAACAATATAGGCTCTATGATGTGGTAGAGCAGGCCATACATGATGTTGCTACCATGGTAGAGGCACTATGATAGGCAACAGAGGCAATGACTGTATCAATTGATTAAAAAACTCCAATCTGTATCTTCTCTAGGGTAAAATGTAGAAGAACTCATGGAGTATTATGAGAACATAGTATCATTATTTTTTATTCATAGGAAACCAATTTTATCTAGGAAATCATGGTAAATATTCCAAGATGTGGATATTCCTCCCTTATTTTGAATTATCAATATCGAAAAACATTTGAATTCCATGTGTATAAAGAAAGTATTAAGAGCCACTATAGAACCTTAAACACTAACATGATTATTCGGTCATAGATTTACAAGGGATTGGTTGTAACTATGTTCCATGGGGGTCATGGACTCTAAGGAGGGTAAATGAATGGAAATAGATTAACATATTAGACCTATAGATATGGTGTTCATAAGCTGCCTAGTTTTAGAGAACGTTATTTAGTAATTTTATAGAAATGAAAACACCCTATCACCAGGTTTCCAAGTGGATATGATATCGATTGGGATATGAGTGTTCTAACATATGTCTTATAACTAGGATGATTGTGTATGGACTAGATGAGGGTTTAGATCAAGTAAAATATTCCTAAGAAGATTGGGCCTTGTAGTGATAGGTGTGAAAATTGTACGTCTTGCGTTTGATGAGGAAATACTTATGAGGATGGATTGTAATCTTGGTGGGTTATTATAGTGGGATAGTCCCTATGAGTCTATAAAATGTATTATGAAAGGTTTTACTCCATTTAATGATTCAAGAGATCAACTAAGAAGATGAAGGATGAGATGCTAGTGTGGGTATTGGGTATTGTCACACAGATTTGCATTATAATACCAAGAGGATTGGTTTCATTTAGCTTAGGATGGAACCTGGTTAGTGGGCCTGGGTTATAATACATGATTTTGATGAGGTTCTTGACTGGATTATTGGGAATATAATTATGGAATGGTCAACATTCCGAGAGAAGACTATAGTGTGTGGGATGAGGATTATGGGCAGTGAGTAGCGACTAGGAAGAATCCGAGGGACCCTAGAGGATTCCCATATAGATGAGATAAGAATGTAGATGGGTTCGACATGGTGTGCTTTTGTGACTAGGACAATCACGAGCCGAATAATCCTCATTTTCTAGTTGGATGATGAGATGTGCATCAAGGCATGGTATAATCCTTGAGAGATGAGTCTAGACTTTGTGAGTGAGAGGATAGACAAGGATATAAATATTCAAAGGAGGAGGCACTAAATCATGTGAATTGGTGGTGGTAAGATGAAGCTTATGGTGGGGGGCACCATTATCATTACAGGTGTTAAATAATGGCACCATCAGTGTTTTTAGATATATAGGCTCAGGTAAACACCCAAAGTGGTGGCCACGCGGCCATGCAAACACCCCAAATGGGTTTCTCCATAATATAATGTCACAAAGGACATGATATAACAAATAAACTATTTAATATGTTATAACAAGGGTTCATCGAAAGGTTTTAGTGAGAGGCACAATGACACAATGTCTAAAGGGAAAGAAAACAATGAAAAAGAATAATACACCCCACACAAACCATTTACAAATTCATTTACTTCACCTAAACATGGCAATTTCATTTATAATATTCCAAGGGTGAAAAGGAAAGTGTCATGGTCAAGACATATGCCTACTCAGGCAGTGTCATCTGATCTAAACTAGTAGGATATTCCAATTTATATTATTCAAAGAAAAAAAAACTAAATAGCCACAAAACAAACACCAACAAGAGACATATAGAAAACTCAAACCAAATCTAAACATGATACAAATAACCATCATTACTCTTTAGTTTAAAAGACAATGCACCTCTGTTGGAGGGGTTTTATTATAAAATCATGGCATGGCTTTATCACACAATTCATTTAATTATATTTAACATTTATTCTAAAAAACATTCAGTACAAATTAAATGCAATATGTTAAGCGACTAGATCAACATAACTATCATTGTGAGTTGTCGCAGAGAGTGCAGCCCCGTTAGAGGGGTTTTTTTATAAAAACATGACTTTATTTATCAAATGAAACAATTATATTAAAGAACAGTTATTCAAGATGTGAAATTAAATATAATTAAGTATAATTAAGAAAGAAGCTAAATTTAATTTAAATAATTCTTGAATTAAAGCAGCTAAAAGAGGGACCCTACCTCATGGTGAAACCAATCCGTCGACTTTGGCTCTTGGATCTTTCTAACTAAAATTTGTTGCTCCCCCACTAGTTATAACCACCTTCACACACATCCAAGGACACCTAGACACTATGCACACACTTGCATGGCCATGAGCTTGTGCAAGGGGATCCTTGCACATATGCTTATATGCATATACCAGTCTCCACTCACCTGCGTATGCATATATATATATATATATGGGCACACCTAGCCCCACACGTGCATAATCACTGCCATTTATGACTATACACATAACGGGGGAACCCACATACATATACTTACTTACCTATGCACACTCAGGCTAGTCTCCCTTGACTTGGTGACTTGAAACCAACGAGTAGGGATCAACACACTACACAAAGGATATTAGAAATCTTAAAACACATAAAGGACACTAAATAACTAGTGAGAAACCAACCAACGACATTAAAGCCTTACCTTGATTGAAAGCAGAAAACCAAATGCACCCGAACCAACATAAAATGATCCAACTCCCTACCAAAAACAAAATATGGAGTCAAAAACACCAAAATCCAAAAATACATGAGGTTCGAGACAAGTAGTAACCAAAGAATCTTACCTCGGATCAAAACCTTAGGACTGAATCAATCTGAACCCCTTCGTAGAATATAACTACCCTATGTTCATAGAAAGCAGTAAAAGACCTAAGTGGCCAATGCGATAAAGAAAATAAAATAAAAACTAAACTAAAACATACATGTTTCCTGTGACTATACACATCACCACCGAACATATAATAACCACAATGCCCCATGGGTCAAATCATGTTTCTGCAAGAAAGGGGAAACAGATCTATGTTTCAAAAAGATACTATCAAATATTACATTCCAATTAATTAACAATTACTCTTCCTATTAATGGTATATAATCAGTTTGGCTTGAGTTTGAGCTTAGTTTGTGTCATGACCCATCCTCGGGGCCAGTGTCGTGACTACCCCAAGCCCGCCATCCATAGGCCAGGGGCTGGCAACTAGCACCAAGGCGTAAATCCAAAAAAAAGGGAAGGCATTGCCTTTAAAAAGTAAACAAGCACCACAGAGTAAGCAAGCGGAAAAGTAAACACTAAGTAAAAACTGTTCCAAGCTGTGCTGAAAGTAAAGGGGCCGGAAATACAAGCCCAACTGTAAAGTACAACTGAAAGGGGAAAACAACAACTGAAAAGAAAATCCGCAGCGTCGCGCCGTCCTCTGGAAATCCCACCTGAAGGGTTGGTACAGATAGCTCCACTGCTCCTCGGGTCCCGCCGTCCGCTCCGAGTACGTCCCGCCCAGTGGTCCACCTCCAGGTATCGTTCTGCTCTGCTAGCCTCAACCACAATCAACACTGTCCGTCGTCTGCAACCAACACAACGTAGTGCGGGCATAGCCCGTGCAGGGGTGAGTATAAGCTACTCAGTAGGGACCCCGAGACCCCCGAAGGTCTCCCGAAATCCAAAAAGGATAAACCACAATGGAAAGATACAATCATGAAGTAACAACCGACACTGCTTGGGTATATGCCCATACATATACCTAAGTCATCAATCTCTGTTCGGCTCCAACATCCGAGCCCAAGCACAACCCAGTCCACACAGGAAAGCAAACGTAAATCTACATAGGATAGAACAACACAACCCACAATGGAGAGAAAAACGTAAATCCACACAGGATAGCACAACACACTCCACAAAGGAGAGAAAACGTAAATCCACACAGGAAAGCAAACGTAAATCCACACATGATAGCACAACACAACCCACAAAGGAGAGCAAAAGGTAAATCCACACAGGATAGCACAACACATTACACAAAGGAGAGCAAAACGTAAATCAAAACAAGATAGCACAACACAACCCACAAAGGAGAGTAAACAGTAAATCCACACAGGATAGCTCAACACAATCCACAAAGGAGAGTAACACAGGATTCAGCTCACACAGGTATACATCATCGAAAAGGTGAAAGAGATGATCAGACATTGATACTGAATCATCTAAGCTGGGACCCATATAGGATACAAGACCAGCCGTCTTCATTGTTTCATTTATGTTGGGACCCACATAGGATACAAAACCAGCACTGAATCATCAAAGCTGGGACCCACATAGGATACAAGACCAGTACAGCTAGGACCCACATAGGATACAAGACCAGTTTTCTTCATTGATTCATCTATACCGGGACCCACATAGGATACAAGACCAACATCGCTAGGACCCACATAGGATACAAGACCAGCTGTCTTCATTGATTCATCTATACTGGGATCCACATAGGATACAAGACTAGTATTGAATCATCTAAGCTGGGACCCACATAGGATACAAGACCAGCACAGCTAGGACCCACCTAGGACACAAGACCAGCTGTCTTCATTGATTCATCTATCCTGGGACCCACATAGGATACAAGACCAGTATTGAATCATCTAAGCTGGGACCCACATAGGATACAAGACCAGCACAGCTAGGACCTACATAGGATACAAGACCAGCACAGCTAGGACCCACATAGGATATAAGACTAGGTGTCTTCATTGATTAATCTATACTGGGACCCACATAGGATACAAGACCAGTATTGAATCATCTAAGTTGGGACCCACATAGGATACAAGACCAGCACAGCTAGGACCCACATAGGATACAAGACCAGCTGTCTTCATTGATTCATCTATACTGGGACCCACATATGATACGAGACCAGTATTGAATCATCTAAGCTGGGACCCACATAGAATACAAGACCAGCACAGCTAGGACCCACATAGGATACAAGACCAGCTGTCTTCATCGTCGCAGTCCACTGAGGATCTCTGCACAGTCGTCGTCGTCGAAGTCGCAGCCAGCTCTAGGGTTCCCGCACACAGCAAGCTCGATCAGGAGGGTCCACTCCACGAGCCGAAAGGATGATACATCAACTATCACATAGCCCGAAGTTGATGTATACAAAAGTTCTGTGTCGTCAACAGGAACTCAAAGCAACAGACGACGCGTCAATCGGACGCCCGGTCTGAGAGATGTTGGCTTTTTCGTCCGAGGGGCCCGGTTGGTTTTTAAGGCAAAACCAACCCGACTGTATGCCACCTGCGTCCAAACCTCGGGCGTAGTGAGCCAAAAGATCCGTCTCACTTATAGGAATTCAACAAAGTTGACGACACGTCAATCGGACGTCCGTAGCTCAAGATATGAGCGTTTCCGCTCCGAAGGCCCGGCTGGTTTCGTGTACGAACCAACTCGGCCGACTCAAAGTATTCCGAAACCTTGAGTGCGATATACTGAAACGACCGTCTCGATCCAAGGATCACTTTTCCGCTAACGGCGTGTCGTTCGGAGGCCCGTAGCTCAAGTTACGGTCATCTGACCGAAAACAGTCCGAAGACGGGGGGTCTGGGCCCGGGCCGACCCGAGCCGACCCCTCCCCCCCCCCCAGGGTCGGCCGAACCGGGTCGACCGGACCCGGTCTAACCCGGCCGGACCCGGTCCGGTCCGGCCTGGGCACGGCCCGGCCGGTCGGACCGGCCTGGCTCGGCTCGGCCGCGCGGTCGAGCAGCCCGAGTGTCGCGGGGCGCCGCCTCCGCGGTTTGGAGGTGCCGCGGCCCTCGAAGGGCCGCGCTGTCAAGAGGACACGGCTTCTGCCGCATACCGTGGGGGCGAGCAGGACCCGCGTGGCCGCGGGTTCGCTGGCCGCCGTCGGCCGCTTCCGCGGGCCACTGGAGTCGCTCCGGTGGTCCGTTTTCCTTCCTGTCTGCGCCGTTGTTCCTCCCAGGTTTCGTTCTTCACTGCGGGATCAACAAACTGCCCTTATGTCACGTTTTGCCGTCACCCGCCAAATCCGCACAACCACGACGAACGTCGGAGGGTTGTCGGGCCGTGTTCGTTTGGCCCGCACCCTCTGCATTAGATAAAAACAACGGGAGAAATTATTCAACACATGAAACAACAATTTTAATAAATTAAAATTGTTCATTTGAATCCAGTTCTTAAATTTTAAAGAAATGTTCAAGGGAATAAGGGCATTTCCAAAATAAAATCCCTACCTCGTCAAGTCGTCGCTCACGGGTTCTTCGTGGAATTGGGGATCGTCGCGTCGTCGCGGTATCCGGCGTCACGTCGTCGCGAAAGGGGGTAGCGTCGAAGAACTCCAAGGTTCAAGAACAAAAAGATTTAATTAATAATAATTAAATCTTTCTTGAGTTAAAAACCACAAGGAAAAATTAAAAGAAATCTGAAACCCTCACCTCAACGGATGATCGAAGGTTCTTGTTGCGGATTAAGGAACGTCGCCAAAGAACGTCGCGGGAGAGGAAACGTCAGCGTCGCGGCACACGGCGTCGCCTTATCGATTTCCGCGGGTTCGACGTTATTCGTCGGAGGCCGGTGTTCTTCACGTTCTTCGCGTTCTTCGCGTTCTTCGCGTTCTTCACGTTCTTCGCGTTCTTCGCGTTCTTCGCGAAGAAGGGTAAAGGCACCAGAACTTCTGTCAAAACCTCTCAACGTGTAATCCTCCAAAAGACGGTGTTGGTCTTATTTTATTATTACGCCAACAAACGAATAAGAGGTAAGTAATGACCCATTAATTCGTAGAATTAAATTAACGAAAGAAACTGCTCATTTAATTTACGAACAAAACTGCCCAACTAAATGGTGCGTTAAGAAATTAAGAAAACGCGTCAGTTGACTTTCATAATGACGGATTTTCGCGGGTGCGTTACTTAGCGGAAAAGAAACGGTGGGGCTCATGCGGGTCCCACCTCACAAATATCCTACCAAGAGGGTAGGATATTTCTGGATAGCATCCTATCTGGATCAACTCAGCTTAAGCCGCTTTTAAGTGACCTCAAGTGGCTTCCAAGTGGCTTAAGTGAAATGAAATAAAATAAAGTTTATTGTAGAGTTATTTTATTTCTTAACTTTAAGCCTGAAAATTAAAAACCACAACCAAGCAAATGAAACTCCGGAAGAGGCGTTTCTAAGAAAATACTGGTGCTGCGATTCCATCGGTGCCCTCGGAATTCGATTCCGGGCACCGGTTCAAAAGTTAGAAAAACCCGCTCATCTGTTCACTGAACGTACCCGAGCCAAACTTCAAAAAATGATTCCGGGCACACCGGGCCTCGGAATCAGGTGCTGTCAGAAATTGCGTTCTTGTAAAATTCCAAAGAAAATTAAGAAAAAAATTCCCTTGAAATTTCCGGGTCTTTAAATTACTCCCACCACAGGGATTTACGTCCCCATAAAGCTTCACCAAAAACTTAGGGATACAAAGGTGGTACTGAGCACGCATCTGAGCCTCCCGCTCTAAAGTTCTCTCCTGGAGGTTCCCGTGCTGCTATCTGAAGCGCACTAGAGGAATCAATCATCCACGTAGGACCCGCTCCTGTCTATCCTCGATCTCCACTGGGACCTCCTCAAAAGTTGCCCCATCATCAAAGACCATCTCTCCATGGTCAAGATTTGCATCGGGTCATGCACGTATCTCCTCAGCTGAGATATGTGGAAGATGTCGTGCACTCAGAGCAACTAAGGTGGTAGAGCCAGGTGATAAGCTACCTCGCCAATCCTGCTGAGGACCTGGAAGGGTCCGATGAAGCCTGGAGACAACTTGCCGCCTCGTCCAAAACTCCGTAATCCACGTCGAGGTGAGACACGCAAGAAGACGTGGTCCCCATCCTCGAACTCTAGTGGCCTCTACCTCCCGTCAGTATAAGACTTCTGACGGCTCTGAGCTGTCCTCATCACTCCTGGATGACTTGGACCTTCTCTGTCGTGGCCTGGACCATCCCCGGTCCCACAAGAGATGCTAAGATTTCTTCTTTGTCGATAAGAGAAATCTGGTCCCATCCCCTGGATGAACCACATTTTTTGCCTAATACAGTCAATCCCAACATGGATGATACTAATCCATACCAAGGATGACGTCGTAAGGCCTCGACGCTACTACCAAGAGATCCAACCGTTACTCTCGCCTCCAAGGGTTGAGTCACACTGTCGGCATCAGTGTGTGGTAACTGGGTCTCCTCCAGTAGATGTCTCACAAGTGAGGGTCAAGTCAACAGTCAAAACTAGAACCTCTTAGTAACAACACAAAAGAGGACAGGAATGAAAACATCACAAAGGTATGCGTCTTTTATTATTGCAGCTCATAATACAAAGACGCTACACAATAGCAACAAGGAACTATAAGTACAAAGGACGTATCCACTATTTCTGCTCCTGTCTATTTTCTCCTAGAGCTCCATGATCGAAGGCCTCAGCTGCCTGAAGCTGAGCTCTCCCATGTCCACCAACTCCCTGCGGTCGGGGTGGACCTCCTGGTGGTGGTGGTGGCAACACCTCGAAGTGTCTCCCACCATCGGCTACTCGAATAGCTCCTCTGCCTCGTCCGCCTGAACCCTGCGGACCACCGTGGTCGAACCTCTGTTTGGGAGGTCCCTCTACCACTTGCTTCTCATCTGTAAGACAAGTCGGGCAGTCTCGAGCCATGTGACCTCGCCCGCTGCATGCGTAGCAATGCTTGCCCCTCGTGTAGCTGACTCTCCTTCGGGTGCCCCGCACAACCGAATCTTCATCCTGAGACTGCCCATCTGACGGTCTGGCCCGTTTGAACCTCTGCGTCACCTGTCTACTGCCAGCTGCAGAAGACCCTGCTACGGGCCGTCCTTCAGAGGGCCCTGTCATTAGAGCCTTCTTGGCAAGAAAACTCTCCACTAGAAGGGCTCTCTCCAACACCTCTGCCTGAGTCGGAATGTTGAGGGAGATCATAGAAGACCTGATCTCATGCCTCAGTCCCTGCTCGAAGGTCCGAGCCCGGAAGAACGGGTCTCGTACCATATCTGTGGAGTAGCGCGAGAGATCGGTAAATCTCGCAGAGTAGTGGGCCACTGTCAAGCTGACCTGCCGCAGCTGAAGAAGATCCTGAATGCGCACCACATGGAGGGTGGCTAGGACGAACTCGGAGCGGACGATGCTCTCAAAGTCTGTCCAGAGAAGAGATGTCTCGTCGTGCAACTGGACCATCAAGCTCCACCATCGGCCCGCTGCTGCGTGCAGTAGGCTTGCTGCGAGGATCACCATGAGGTCTGCTGGTGTCCTCACTAGCCTGAAAACTTGTACGACTGCCTCCAGCCAGTCCTCAGCTGCCTGGGGGTCCGTCTCCCCGTGGAACCTGGGCGGTCGCTGACGCTGAAACTCGTGCAGCGCGCTAAGGTGAAGTGCATCGTCAGTGGCTGGGGCTGGTAGCATCGGTGGCTCAGCGGGTAAAGGTATCGTCGGTGCCTCTGCTGACAAGGAGCCCTGCACCGAGGCCTCGTCGCTCGGTGGGCTGTCATCACGCTCCACTCTCGGAACCCTAGCTGGCTGCCATCATGGGGCCATCCTGAAAAGAAGCAGGTACGCCACAGTCAGAACTGTATACCTGGTGAGCTGACACATGTAATCACAAAGAAAACTTGAACACACATGCAATCAGTGTTTTCGTGCATTAAGTCGGAAATCAGAAGTCAGGGTCCTGGTGTACGGATACGTCGGCCGCCGCACCAACACTGGACTCCCTGGACTAATAACCACACCCAATACGCTAAACACTATTTCTTCACATAGAAGAAAGATCAGAGTCTGCGGTAGAAACGACCACCTCTAATACCAATTTGTTTGCGGTAGAACCGTCCTAGGGGCCCGTGCCATGACTAACCCAAGCCCGCCATCCATTGGCCAGGGGCTGGCGACTAGCACCAAGGCGTAAATCTAAACAAAAGTGAAGGCATTGCCTTTGAAAAGTAAACAAGCACCACAGAGTAAGCAAGCGGAAAAGTAAACACTAAGTAAAAACTGTAACAAGTTGTGCTAAAAGTAAAGGGGTCGGAAATACAAGCCCAACTGTAAAGTAAAACTGAAAGGGGAAAACAGAAACTGAAAAGAAAAGTCGTAGCGTCGGGCCGTCCTCTGGAAATCCCACCTGAAGGGTGGGTACAAATAGCTCCACTGCTCATCGGGTCCCGCCGTCCGCTCTGATTACGTCCTGCCCAATGGTCCACCTCCAGGTACCGTCCTGCTCTGCTAGCCTCAACCACAATCAACGCTGTTCGTCATCTGTAACCAACACAACGTAGAGCGGGCATAGCCCGTGCATGGGTGAGTATAAGCTACCCAGTAGGGACCCCGAGACCCCCGAAGGTCTCCCGAAATCCACAAGGGATAAACCACAACGGAAAGATACAATCACGAAGTAACAACCGACACTGCTTAGGTATATGCCCATACATATACCTAAGTCATCAATCCCTGTTAGGCTCCAACATCCGAGCCCAAGCACAACCCAGTCCACACAGGAAAGCAAACGTAAATCCACACAGGATAGCACAACACAACCCACAAAGGAGAGAAAAACGTAAATCCACACAGGATAGCACAACACACTCCACAAAGGAGAGAAAAACGTAAATCCACATAGGAAAGCAAACGTAAATCCACACAGGATAGCACAACACAACCCACAAAGGAGAGAAAAACGTAAATCCACACAGGATAGCACAACACACTCTACAAAGGAGAGAAAAACGTAAATCCACACTAGAAAGAAAACGTAAATCCACACAGGATAGCACAACACAACCCACAAAGGAGAGTAAACAGTAAATCCACACAGGATAGCTCAACACAATCCACAAAGGAGAGTAACACAGGATTCAGCTCACATAGGTATACATCATCGAAAAGGTGAAAGAGATGATCAGACATTGATACTGAATCATCTAAGTTGGGACCCACATAGGATACAAGACCAGCTGTCTTCATTGTTTTGTTTATGCTGGGACCGACATAGGATACAAGACCAGCACTGAATCATCAAAGCTGGGACCCACATAGGATACAAGACCAGCACAGCTAGGACCCACATAGGATACAAGACCAGTTGTCTTCATTGATTCATCTATACTGGGACCCACATAGGATACAAGACCAGTATTGAGTCAACTAAGTTGGGACCCACATAGGATACAAGACCAGCACAGCTAGGAACCACATAGGATACAAGACCAGCTGTCTTCATTGATTCATCTATACTGGGACCCACATAGGATACAAGACCAGTATTGAATCATCTAGGCTGGGACCCACATTGGATACAAGACCAGCACAGCTAGGACCCACATAGGATACAAGACCAGCTGTCTTCATTGATTCATCTATTATGGGACCCATATAGGATACAAGACCAGTATTGAATCATCTAAGCTGGGACCCACATAGGATACAAGACCAGCACAGCTAGGACCCACATTGGATACAAGACCAGCACAGCTAGGACCCACATAGGATACAAGACCATCTGTCTTCATTGATTCATCTATACTGGGACCCACATAGGATACAAGACCAGTATTGAATCATCTAAGCTGGGACCCACATAGGATACAAGACAAGCACAGCTAGGACCCACATAGGATACAAGAATAGTTGTCTTCAATGATTCATCTATACTGGGACCCACATAGGATACGAGACCAGTATTGAATCATCTAAGCTGGGACCTATATAGGATACAAGACCAGCACAGCTAGGACCCACATAGGATACAAGACCATTTGTCTTCATCGTCGCAGTACACTGAGGATCTCTGCACAGTCGTCGATCGGGAGGGTCCGCTCCACGAGCCAAAAGGCTGATGCATCAACTGTCACATAGTCCGCAGTTGATGTATCCAAATGTTTTGTGTCGTCAATAGGAACTCAACGCAACAGACGGCGCGTCAATCGGACACCCGGTCTGAGAGATGTTGGCTTTTTCGTCCCAGGGGCCCGGTTGGTTTTTAAGGAAAAACCAACCCGACCGTACTCCACCTGTGTCCAAACCTCTGGAAGAGTGATCCAAAAGATCCTTCTCACTTATAGGAATTCAACAAAGCTGACGGCACGTCAATCGGACGTCCGTAGCTCAAGATATGAGCGTTTCCGCTCCAAAGGCCCGGTTGGTTTCGTGTACGAACCAACCCGGCCGAACTCAAAGTATTCCGAAACCTTGAGTGCGATATACTGAAACGACCGTCTCGATCCAAGGATCATGTTTCCGCTGACGGCGCATCGTTCGGAGGCCCTTAGCTCACGTTACGGGCATTTGAACGAAAATGGTCCGAAGACGGGGGGTCCGGGCCCGGGCCGACCCGGCCCGACCCCCCCCCCCCCCCAGGGTCGCCTGAACCGGGTCGACACGAACCGGGTCGAACCGACCCGGTCCAACCCGGCCGGACCCGGTCCGGTCTGGCCTGGGCGCGGCCCGACCGGCCAGACCCGGTCCGGTCCAGCCTGGCTCGGCTCGGCCGAGCGGCCGAGCAGCCCAGGTGCCGCGGGGCGCTGCCCCCGCGGTTTGGAGGTGTCACGGCCCTCGAAGGGTCGCGCTGTCAAGCGGACGTGGCTTCTGCCGCATCCCGTGGGGGCGAGCTGGACCCGCGCGGCCGCGGGTCCGCTGGCCGCCGCCGCGGCCTGTCCGGCGGCGCGCCGCCGGCCGCTTTCGTGGGCCACTGGAGTCATTCTGGTGGTCCGTTTTCCTTCCCGTCTGCTCCGTTGTTCCTCCTGGGTTCCGTTCTTCACTACGGGATCAACAAACTTCCCTTGCGTCATGTTTTTCCGTCGCCCGCCAAATCTGCAGAACCACGAAGAACGACAGAGGGTTGTCGGGCCGTGTTCGTTTGGCCCGCACCCTCCGCGTTAGATAAAAACAACGAGAGAAATTATTCAACACATGAAACAACAATTTTAATAAATTAAAATTGTTCATTTGAATCTGGTTCTTAAATTTTAAAGAAACATTCACGGGAATTAGGGCATTTCCAAAATAAAATCCCTACCTCGTCAAGTCGTCGCTCACGGGTTCTTCACGGAATTGGGGATCGTCGCGTCGTCGCGGTATCCGGCGTCGCGTCGTCGCGGAAGGGGGTCGCGTCGACGAACACCGAGGTTCAAGAACAAAAAGATTTAATTAATAATAATTAAATCTTTCTTGAGTTAAAACCCACAAGGAAAAATTAAAAGAAATCTGAAACCCTCACCTCAACGGATGATCGAAGGTTCTTGTTGCGGATTAAGGAATGTCGCCGAAGAACGTTGCGGGAGAGGAAACGTCGGCGTCGCGGAACACGGCGTCGCGTCGTCGATTTCCGTGGGTTTGGCGTTCTTCGTCAGAGGCCGGTGTTCTTCGTGTTCTTCGCGTTCTTCGCATTATTCGCGTTCTTCGTGAAGAAGGGTGAAGGCACAAGAACTTCTGTCAAAACCTCTCAACGTGTAATCCTCCAAAAGACGGTGTTGGTATTATTTTATTATTACGCCAACAAACGAATAAGAGGTAAGTAATGACCCATTAATTCGTAGAATTAAATTAACGAAAGAAACTGCTCATTTAATTTATGAACAAAACTACCCAACTAAATGGTGCGTTAAGAAATTAAGAAAACGTGTCAGTTGACTTTCATAATGACGGGTTTTCGCGGGTGCGTTACTTAGCGGAAAAGAAACGGTGGGACTCGTGCGGGTCCCACCTCACAAATATCCTACCAAGAGGGTAGGATATTTCGGGATAGCATCCTATCCGGATCAACTCATCTTAAGCCGCTTTTAAGTGACCTCAAGTGGCTTCCAAGTGGCTTAAGTGAAATGAAATAAAATAAAGTTTGTTGTACAATTATTTTATTTCTTAACTTTAAGCCCGAAAATTAAAAACCACAACCGAGCAAACGCAACTCCGGAAGAGGTGTTTCTAAGCAAATACTGGCGCTGCGATTCCATCGGTGCCCTCAGAATTTGATTCCGGGCACCGGTTCAAAAGTTAGAAAAACCCGCTCGTCCGTTCACTGAACATACCCGAGACAAACTTTAGAAAATGATTCCGGGCACACCGGGCCTCGGAATCAGGTGCCGTTAGAAACTGCTTTCTTGTAAAATTCCCAAGAAAATTAAGAAAAAAAAAATTCCTTGAAATTTCCGGGTCTTTATAGTTTGGTTTTGTTCGATATAAGTTTTTTTGGGACATTTCCATTAGATTTAGTTTGTCTTGTTTTTGTTTATATTATCTTGAACAATTTCATTCATTTTGGTTCTAGTTGATCATGAGATTAATAATAATCAGTCAATCCATATTAATAATTATATCCATTAGTTCCATATCTAGAGTAAAAAATACATAGAAATGAATGATATCATATAAGAAAAATCATAAGAGGGTAAAGATGTAAATTAGTCTTATTCATTTAATTCATTCATAATATAGATTTTTCATGGACACATAAATCACTAAAAGCCCCAAATTAAATTGGGCCAAACAAGGATGGTAGAATAAACCAACCTCAAATCATGACAGATGAACCAAGATGATACAAACTGCTTTAACTTCAGCAGCAGATGCAAAATCACATATGAGTTGGACCTGAACGAAAAATTAAACACCTTAGAAAAAAGGATCAAAGTTAGATAAGGGAAAATTATAAAAAATAAATATCTACAATGTTTATGATAGAAAATTTGAACTAAAAATAGAAAGCATCCAAGAAAGAGATAGTAGAATTAGATTAATAGTTTACATTTCTGAAGAAGATACTAAGATATTTCCTAAGGAAAATAAAAAGCAGTTGAAGAAGTTTTTTGAAGGTGTAATTATGTTGTTCATGGAGAAATCATATGTAGGAATTTGATTCCTATTCAAAAGAATTTTATTAATGGTAAGGGAAAAGATCCAATGTTATCATGTTCTAAATTAGTTGCTACAAATGGGTACACACCTATGAAGAAGGTTTAACATGATAATAAATAATGTTTGATCATATAGTCTGATGAGTTATAAAAATATAAACCAAAAAAATAGAAAACATTGACAGTTATTTAATTTATCAAGTGAATATGCAATTTTCAAACCATAATAAACATGTGAAAAAAGAGAAAACCATGTTTCCTCAACATAAACATCGTTAGAATGTGATAAATAAGAAATTTCAAAGAAAATAAAACATTTTTTAGCTATAAAGAAAAGTGCTACAGTGTTGAGAAGAAAGCCTCAGTCGGTGTTATAACTTAGAAGTTGATAAACCCACCTTATTACCATACCTATTGATATAAAACAACACTCAAATGGAAATGTCATATAAGACGGACTTCACATATATTTTTTTTTTGAAGGAATATAATTTTTAAAAATGAATCCTTTATATAATTTTGTTATTCCATTGAAAAAATAAACATGAAGAAAATACGAAAATACATTCTTGTTAACTACATATCCAAAAAAGTTTCAACACCTTTCCCATGAGTTAATTCAATATTTATAGGGAAATTTGCATCTAGATAACACTTTATAATTTAATAAAATATTATTACCCATTAAACTGTATGTGAATCCAAAAATGAAAAACACATTTATCCATAATCCAATTTCTCTTCACATGCATCATGTACATATTAGAACAGTATACATTAGATAACATTTTCACTTGAAAAGTATAACACTCCATTCACATGACAACTGCATCAAAAAAGAATCAATGGTATGAATAATAATACACATAAAATATTCTTAACATTTTTATGAGCTCCAAATTATTTCACATAGAATATGATATTATTTATGAAACTAGAAACACATCATATATTGTTCTCTTAAATCGCAAAGAAATAATTTTCTTGTGGTATCTTATATCTTAAATTCCAATGATTTATATCTAAAAACACTATAATGATCACTATTTTTATGTTTTGAGAAAACCAAAATCAATCATATATCATAGATAAATGAAACAATATGAAATGATACAAATTAAATCAACAAAACTCAAACTAAAAAATTAATCAATTAACCATACCATAAGAGTATTTGGGACTCAATACCAAAGAATACCAAAAGAAGGGGATAACCAACCAGAGGGGATTCTCAACTGAGGTGGGATTCCCAGCTAGAGGGGATGATCGACCAATAAGGGATTCACATCAAGTGAGGGAAAGCTTGACCTAGGATAGATTCACGTCGGGTTAGGGAAATCTCAACCTAGGGGGGATGTGCGAACTCGGAGGGGATGCTCGATTAGAGGAGGACGAGGAGGGGGATGCATGAGCGATGGAGAGTGGAGAGTGGGGAGCAGTGAGAAGCGAGCGGTGAGTGGGGTGTGGGGAGTAGGGAGTGGGGAGCAGCGAGTGGTGAGGGGGATGAGAGCGGCAGTGAGGGGGACTCAGGATGGGAGTGGCGGCGAGGGGGACTTGGGATGGGAGTAATAGCGAGGGGGAGTCAGGATAGAGAGGAGTGGTTTTGTAGGGACAAATAAGTGGGGAGCAATGTGAGGGGAAGTGAGTATGGGAGGAGGGTCGTGAGCGGATGCATTTTAGGTTGGTTTATCCCAATGGTTCATGTGAACCATTGAGTATTGAAGAGGTTCTTCCCAATGGTTCGTAGTGAACCATTGATAAAACCAACATATATTAATCTATACCAACAGTTTCACAGAACCGTTGGTATAGGTTCTTTATTCCAATAGTTTTCTCAAATAGTTGGGAAAGAACTATAGGTATAGGTGAGATTTCCACCAGTGTTTTTCCTAGCAGGGGGGTCATCATTTTTGTTTATATATTTTCGTTAAATGAAGGATGTTTTATCTTGGTTTCTAATTATTCATAGTAAGTGTTTCTATGTAATTTTTTCACTTTAAAATTCATGTGTTCTTGTAATTTTTAAATTTTTTTCTTGAAAGTATTGATATATGTGATATCCATGTGATTATTCAGAATTTTTTCACTGTGTTTTGAGCTTTTCATAAAGAGATTCCCTTTTTAATTCCATGTTTTGATGTTTAAATTGAATGTTTTTATACGATAAGAATATGTAAAATTACTATGAATATTTTGGAAATATTTTTAATCCTGTGTGTTGGATTTTGATCCATTTTTCATTTTCAAGGAGTAAAAATTATGCTTTAAAACGGATTTTTTTAAATGAGGTACTGACCTCAACGTGATTTTAAAAGGGACTCATTAATGAATTTTAAATTTTGTTTTAAAATGAGCATGTGGTTTTCCCCTTGTTAAAAAAATCATTAATAGATCTTTGAAATGAATTTGATTGAAATGGGGGATCTTGGACTTGGTTTTGATTTCAAATAAGAAGGCCCATATTTTAAAGTGTGTCTTTCAAATGTTTTAATGGTGTTCATTTTTTCAAGGGATATTTAAGGATGCTAATCATGGTGTTTTATAGAATGTAGACTAGCTTGGAATTTTGAGCCATATTTTATGTTAAAGGCATAGTTGTTACTTTGGTTTAAAATGGATGTTTATTAAATACCCAACTTGATTTTACCCTTGAAATTTTTACCCCTTGTATGTGTTGGTTATAACTATGTGATTATTTTTTATCCTATTGTGTGATAATGTACTTGTTTATGATGTGGATTTATGAGTTATATGGGTATATTAATTGTGAGGGTGTTGGGGGTGAGGATGAGTTTTTTATTCATTACGTGTTTGTCTTGGCTTGCATGTTCACTCACCTCACTCTTTATTTATAGATGGGAACCTGATTTTTTTAAGTGGGAGGTATATTCTTATATTACACTAGTTTTTGCACACACTATTAATTTCCCTCAATTCATGCTTAGAACTAAGGATATAATGGGTGTGCCATTTTCAATGAGGATTTATGTGGTATAGTTGGATGTATTTTGGTTTGGATGTAGCATATGTTGGAAGTTAGTGTGTGAGTGAAATTGATAAACTTAGACACATATCATGTTAGGAATCCCGGGGTAGATCCCATGATACATTCAATTATTATTTTTTGGTTGTTGAATTTTTTTTATCTAGTTCATAATTTTATCATTTCCCCTTATTATAATATTTTTGAAGCCATGTTATTTAATTTTTTATCATATTCTTGGTGATATTGTGGGGTCCGTTTTTTATGTTTTACCCATGTGTGTTGGGTCATTTTATTTGAAAAATGGATTTCAATTTTTTTAGAAAACCTATTTTGAAATAAAGACCCATATGTTAGGTTTAAAAGTGGATTTAATAATGGTAATTTTGGTTTAAATAAGGCTTTAGTTGGTTAAATGTTTATTAAATGAATCTTTTCATTTAAGTAAAAAATATTTTTTTATGAAATGTTGATGGGTGTGTGGTTGAAAAATGGATTAGTCTTATGGAAATGTTTTTAAAGAACATGTTTTTAGTTTAAGGGAAAAAAGTAAAACGTTTTGAAAGGTTCTTATGGGCGTGTTAGTTTTTTTCACCTTTTTATGATTTGAAATACTATTTTCCAGTTATATTTTCAAACTATAATTTTTGAATTACCTTTTTAAATGCATTGCATAGTCTCAGTGGGTGGTGACTAACTAAGATGTTTATATAATGCCTATATATTTCAGGTTCCATGTCTCCTACTAGATTCAAGACTTGTTCCTTAAGGATGATGTGGAGTTATTTGGGTGGCGGTGAGAAAACAGAGGTTTCACAAAGATGTTTTTTGGATTGCCTCTAGTTTATTGAGGTTTTATTTTATTTTCGGTTAGTGTTGTAATGGCCAAAGGCCCTCATGGTAGTTTCATCAATTGTTTTATTTTACTTTATTATACCTTACTATATTTTTTATGGATGTGGTTTTTTATTTATGAAAATGGGTTGGACCAGAGTTTTGGGTTATTAATTTTTTGTAATGTCATTTTATATTGGTTATATATGTTCTTGATGTTTCATAGATGTCCAATGAAACAACAGTCTAGGTAAGACTCTCATTAGATGTTCCACTATCTTTTATCATTGATTTGTAAGAATTCATTCCCAAAGGGATTCCTATGATTCTCAAGAACTAGTTTCTTTCCAATGGGGATCAATAGTTCCCTTTGGTCCTTGTGGAGAGTCAGGTAGAGTGCCAAGTGGATGGTAGCATGGGTTAGTTCACTATAAAATGGTATCAGATCTATTAGTTCCTTGTTAAGTTCTTAATATCATTGAGTAGACCTATTTCTATTTGTATATGTCCTGGTATAATGTTGATTAAATTTTTTAGGGTTTGAGAGGTAAAGTTGAAGAGATTCTAGCTAGATATTCCTTATTTTGTACATCAAGTTTTCACAGGAATTCAGGTTTCAAATTATGAATTCACGTTTTTTAGTTGTTTTTGATGGATTTTTATGTAAAATGATGGGGTTTTTATACTCTTTGAGAATTCAAGTTATTTTGGAGTTTGTTATTTGATTTTAGGGTGAAAATAGAGTAGAAATTGAGTTTCATGGTTATCTCACATAACTTGGGAAAATGTGTAGAGCTCATGCATTTTGGTTATGTCCTCTTCATAGAGCATGTTTCATGTTTGGAACATGATTTCCCAACCCGTGCAGCCAAACTATAAACAACACAGTTTTTTCATCGATTTGGTTGTTTTGACTCTACTTGGTTATAGGTTTATCCTAAATCGATCCTCGTTTTTTTAGGTGAAATGAGAAGTGTTCTATTTTTATTTGGAAGTGGTTATTGTGAACCTTGTTTGAAGGGTTTTTTGGTGGTTTTTGTGCTGAATTTTAAAGACTTGTTTTGAAAAATAATGGAATTTTGTAAAATGTTCAATTTCAAACATGGTTTTATGAATTGTTCAAAAGTAAAATTTTCTCAGTTATTATGAAATGTTTTATAAAATGGTTTTTTCCATTTTCATTATTGGAAAATTTTAAAAAGGTTGAATATCAAATATGTTTATTTGGGTGTTCCTAAAAGTGAGTGATTTCGAAATGGTAGTTTTAAAAGTGTTTAGGGATTTTTTTAAATAGGTTTGTAAATTTTTTTGAAAGGAAACTGAGGTTTGATGTTATTTCATTTAATGTTTTAATTTTGAAAAAAAATTGAATCTTGAAATGAATTCGGAAACATAGCTTGTTTGGGTGATTTTTGTTCTTTTAAAGTTGGGTTGTTTTTTAGGATCATGTTTGGTTTGGTTTTCAAGTGAATGCCTCAGTGGAGGGTGTTTTCAAAATTCCTTGGTAAAATTTTGCAATTACAAAAGAGAATTTTCCTTTATTAGTGAGAATGTGATGGTCCTTATTTCATTTATTTTTTAACATGATCTCTAGTGTGTGATGGAATTGTTTGGTTTAATTTTTGATTCATGGAATAAAATTTTTCCATGCCTTGTGTTTTTTATAGAATGACTTAAATAATAGTCAAAATGGTTTCTTTAGTTCTTGGATCTACCCATACTTTGAGTGGAGTGGTGTAAGTGGAAACATTTTTAAAATAAAACCCCATCTTTGACTTCTTGAATTAGTTCCCACCTTCTTTCTACAGTGATCTAGGGTCGATAGAAGTATAGGTTTTATTGGAAAGTATTAAGGTGATCATTAGTTCTCTCAAAAAACCTAAATCTTATAGGGTGAGATCTTTTCTGAGCATGATTTTTAGTTTTATCTAAGTTTAGTGGGAGTTTTTGGTACCTTCTCAGACGCATAAAGGCATGTCTTTGGATTTTTTATTGATAGTGTTTATCTAGTGGTTCTTTCACAAGGTGATTAAAGCAGAGAGAGTTATTAATATTTTGAGCATTTATTAGGCTTTATAGTTAGTAAAAGTGGGAATTAATCACTTTTCATAGTTTGGAATCTTCTCCCTAGAGCTGGTTATCAACTAGTTTGAAAAATATTGTGTCTTAAAAAGTGGTATTCACCCATATTTTTCTTCAACTATACTTGTATATAGTATGGAATATATTAAGGCGGTTTTTCAACAAGTACATCTAGGTGGAAGATGAACGGTCAAGAAACCAGTAGTGGATGATGACTTGGTTCCATCTTATGGGAATAAGAGTAACCTAATGTGTATGAAGCAGGAGTAGGATGATCTAGGGTTAGAGGAGAAGGGTTCATCTCATGGGATGAGAAGATATCTTTTATTCTTCCGTTGTAGGTATCTAGGGATTTATAATCCCTCTAATATAAAGTCTCCTAGATTTTTCTTTCTTTGTGGAAATTTGAGTCATCTTAAGATGTTTCATAAGCTGGATTTTTAGAATAGGTATTGAGTTCGATATTTTTATATATGGGTCGTTTTGGGACCTTTTATTTGATGGTTTAATTTTTTGTTGATCTTTTTTATGTATTACTTTTGTTGTTTGGAATATTGTGGTAGGTTAATTTATAGGATTTTTCTATTGAATGTATTTGAATATCATTTTATAGCATGTGTTGGTTCTTTTTTGATATATCCCTTGTAGAAGGATTTGGATTTTTTTGTTATGGTTTCTCTTTCTCTTTTGTGTTTAGTTGTGTGTACTATTTTGTTGTGCCTTGTTGTTTAGGAGAACATTTCTTGAGAGTGGTGGTTTTATCCCATTGTTTTTATTAATATTTGTTGGTTCTCATTGTTTAGACACGAGAAAGGCCTTAGGTGAATGATTGGGTAATTAGGGTGGTTGATCCACCAGTTGAGTTTTCAAACTTTCTAGTGTTTGGCTTGGGCTATTTGGGTTCCAACGGGTGTTTGTGAACTTGTTAATGAACCTAGGTTATTTGTGGGTCTTTTTAGTTTTGGTGGTTCTTTTAAGGATAATTGTGATTTTTATTCCTTGTTTTGGATTCGTAGTTCTTTTAGTCTAAGAGTGAGTTTCTCTCATAGTTGTTTGGTTACATTGAGGATGGTCCTCTAAGTAATTTTCTTTACATTCACTAGGCTAGAAGAATTATTAATGGTGGGAATATCATGTTAGGTATTCATAGCTTCTTAGGAATTTTTATAGAGGTTTTTTATTTGGTTGTTCTTAGATACATTGGGAAATATTTTGGTTGATCATTTCGATCATTTTTTAGGATCTTGGTTGTTTTGTTTTTAGTTTGGATCATGTTGAGAGGTTATTTTTAGTTAGGTACTCTTTGTATCCTTCATTTCCTTTTTCCATTTTCTATTAACTATGAATTTTATGGGGGATGAATAGGGTATGGTGGGGAAACTTTTTAAACCCACATGTCACTATAGTACTTAATTTACTATATTTTATGTTCTCCTGGGTTGTTTTATGTTATCATGGTGTTGGGGATGAATTTTAGAATTTTTAATGATTATTGGCTATTTTATGGTTTACCCATACAGTTAGGGGAATCATTGTAGTTTCTATATAGTGGGGGCTATTATGAATATATATCTATTTTTTCACATCTTCCACATGGTTTGAAAAACCATGTGGATCACCCCAAAAATTTTGTGAATGTTTTAAACTAGGTAGTAGCCATTTCATAGTTGTAATTTAGTTTAGAAAATCATGAATCCAAACCATGAAGCTTGCCTAGAAACACTTAAAATGCGATTTTACCAAATTTACCATTTTTAATTAAAATTTTTTCGCCCCTTTATTCCCCCATATATGTTAGTAAAACCTTGGGAGCCCAAATAGAGTATCTAACCTCCTTACCTCTTTAATATTGTCTTGTTATTAGTGATTTTTAAGTGGCTTCAAGGTAAATATTACTTCTTTTATCATCATTATTATTCCTTACTTATTTCATAGGTTTATTCTTCCTCCAAAAAACCTAGTTCACTATATAAATTAGGGATTAGTTTTAATATGGTTCTAACCAAGGTTTTTGGTCTCTTTTGGATTGTATAAGTTATATTATTCATTGTTTGGGTTGTCACCATTGAAGGAAACATGTTTTTTCTAAGTTTTTGATTCTTATAAGTATGAGTTTCTATGTAATTGGTATATTTTGGAACTAAAAGTGTGTTTTTTCTTTATAATTTTTTTTTATTGAAGGTTTGAATATATTTGACATCCATGTGATGATTTGGAACTGTTTCAATGTGTTTTGAGCATTGAATAAAGGGTTCCCCTTTTTCAATTCAATGTTTTCATGTTTGAAATGGAAATTTTTTATGTTCTAAGCATTTATAAAATTACAAGGAGGATTTTAGAAATTGTTTTAATGGTGTGTGTTAGATTTTGATCTGGTTTGGGTTTTCAATGACTAAAAATTAATCTTTAGAGTAATAATTGTTTGAAAATGAGGTGTTTACCTCAAAATGATTTTAAAAGGGGGGGGGGGTGTTAGTAAATTTCAAATATTATTTTGAAATGAGTGTTTGGATTACCCCTTGTGAAAGAATTCCTTAAGGTATCTTTATAATGTTCTTGATGGAAATGAGGGCCCTTTTCCTTGGTTTTGATTTCAAAGAGAAATTACCATATTTTAAAGGGTGTATTTGAAATGTTTTTATGGTGTGTATGATTTAAATTGATCTTTAAGGATTACAATGGTGGTGTTTTATGAAATGTGGAAAGTATTAGAATTCAAATCTATGTTTTATGTTAAAGGATCAGTTGGTACTTTTTTTAAATGAATGACTATGAAATAACCCTCTTGATTTCCCCTTTAATTGTTTATATGGGTTTATTCATTACAAGGGTGTTGGGGTGAGGGATATTTCTTATTTACACCTTTCATGTTAATTTTGGATCACATGTTCACTTACCTAACTTTTTTATTGGTCATGAGAACTCGAATACTAAGTGGGGGTATATTCTTATATTACACTAGTTTATACACACTTTTCTTGTGCCCATCTGGTCATGCTAGGATCAAGGGCTAAGAGGGGTGTTCCATTTACAATAAGGTTTTGTGCTGGAAAATTAGATGGATTTTGGTTTAGACATAGAATTTATTGGAAATAGTTCTGTGAGTAAAATTGATAACATTAGATGCATCTTAGATTAGGTATCCTAGGGTAGATACCATAACACATTTGATTGTTTGGTTTGTGTTTGACACTTGGGGTTTTTATATAGTTATTAACTGTATCATTTCCCATCCTTATACTATTATGTCTCCCTTGTTTTTCCTTTATTTATCATATTATAAAGGATATTTTGGTTCCCATTTTGTTATGCTTGACTCATCTGTCTTGGTTTATTTCCATTAAAAATGGATTTCGATGATGTTTGGAAAAACCTATTTTGAAATAATGACTCTTTTGGTCGGTTTAAAAATAGATTCTGAAATTGGTGTTTTGGATTAAATAAGTCTTATTTTGTTAAATGTTTGGGAACTTATAGTTTTCATTTAAGGGGAAATTTTTTTAAGAAGTTTTAATGGGTCTGTGGTTTTGAAATATCTTAGACTAGTTGAAATGTTATCAAATAATGTATTTTCATTTTAAGAAAAAAAAAGTGGAATGTTTTAAAAGGTACATATATACTTGTTAGTTGTTTTAACCTACTTATGATTCAAAATCCTATATTATATATATATTTTCAAACTAGAAGTTATGAATTTCCATATGAAATTAATTTCATAGTCTATATGGGTGGAAACCTAATGGGTTTTTTAGATAACACATATATATTTCTAGTTCTAGGTTTCTAGTTGCATTCAAATCTTTTTCCTTGGGGACAACATGGGGTGAGTTGGTTGGTGGTGAGGAAACATAGGTTTTATAGAGATGTTTTTGAGAATTAATCAAGATTTTTGAGTTATTTTTATTTCCATTTAGTGTTATATCGGCCAAGAATTATATCCTTGTATCAAATTAATTTGTTTAATTATAAATGATTCTACCTTGATATATTATATTTTTGATGGATGAGGTTTTATATTTATGCAATTGGGTTGGATTGGTTTTTTAGTTATGATCCATTTGGTATGTTATTTTATATTGGTTTTATATGTTCTTGATGTTTTATATACATCCAATGTAAGGATGTTCTATTTCATAATCTCAGTTGATGCTCTTTTATATTTTATCTCTGACTTGAATTAAATATTTCCCTAAGGGATTCCTATGATTCCCAGGCACTAGTTTTTTTCTCATGGGGATCCGAAAAACCCTTTGGGCCTTCTGTCAAGTCATGTTGGGTGCTAATTGGATGGAAACATATCTTGGTCCTCTACATTTAACAACTTAAATTATTTGTTACCAAATATGGGTTTACTCTAACACATATAATTTCTATTATTTAATAAATTTTCTTAAGTTACCAATCAATTACAACACATATATTTCACACACATTAATTTATTATTTATTATAGAAATTTCCACATAATAAAATACCAAAATATTATAAAGAATCATGTATTTGGTAAATGAGGTATATATAATGACAATTTGAAATTGGAAAATAATGAAATTATTTAAAACTTCCTTAACATGCTTCTAAAAATTCTTTCATTCTTCTAAAACTCCATGGGATAACCTAAGGATGTACATAAGAAGGTAGAAAGATATAAATCCTAGTAGGGGAATAAATATATCATAGCATAATTTAAATTATTACATGTGAACCAAGAGGAATATCATGGTAACATAAGAGGTTTGAGAATCATAATCTTAAATAATGAGGCATGGTAAAACATGATAGTATAAAGGAAACATGGGAATGTGGAAACAATATAAAAAATGAAAAAGAATTAGTTAGGTATAACCACCAAGAAAATATAACATAATGTTCTTAGTATAACCTTTTATGAACTATACATAAAATATCATGAGAAAAAAATACCCAATGCATTGGAGGCCTATGTAATTCTGGAGCCACCCATCACATTCATATCATGTACATGCATAAGTGTGCCCCATAGATCATACAACATAAGAATTTATTTCCTTAATTTTAATCCCATGGTTAAGGAGTGTAAGATAAATAAATATAATTAAAAAATAAATTAAGGTTACGTACATCTAAGTGAATACCCTTGAGTGGAAATGGTGACGGGTATTCACTACACAATTGTTTGGCCTGAAAAATCATAGGATAATTTTGGTAGCATAATGGTTGTATGTAAAGATTAATAGAAGGGTATAATGAGATTTAAAGGGGTATATAATCACTTGGAAATCATAATGATGTTAATATGGGTAAGTAAAAACATAACACAACATGAAAAATTTAAAATTTAAAGACATAATAGAAAGAAGGTGCTTGAATAAAGAGAATAAGGAGAGGATCCATTACCTTGAGTGGACAATTCAAAAATCATGGGAGGAACTTCTTAGGATATTTGGAGAACATTATAAGGGATATATCAGGGGAAAGTAAGAGTAATTTTGTGATCCAAGGGTGTTTAGTGAAGATAAATGATAGGTTGGGTGGGTTTTTATATCGAAAGAGAGGTGAGATTTTCATTAATTTCCAAAATTAGTTTTTGGGATCTATATGATAAAGTAATAAAAACCAGAAAACTTAAAATGTTTTTTTCCAATGGTTTATACCAAATATGTGTGGTTTTCATTATTTTATAAGTCGAAGAATCAAAATCATTAAAATAATACCCCTGGTGATGTGGAAGTGTGTCGTGTTTATAAATAATTGATTTTAAAAACTTAAAATATAATATATGGATTGGAGGATTCATTAAGGGTTTGTGAAATTAATAAAATAACCTAAAAATAAATTATTTTAAAGTGGAAATATTTATTTGGTTGTGGATAAATTTTATGGAATATATTACATTACTTTTGGGACTTTATGATGTCATAATATATACCATATATTTATTCCATATTTATTTTTTACCAAAAAATTTGACTGTCTCAGAAAATTATGAAAAAATCACTTTTGGATTATTTTTATGTGATGATTTTGAAATATAATATTTATTTTCTCAAAATAATTATTTAAATATGATAATTTAAACTTTTAAAATAAAATAACCATTTATTGAAAAATATTGTCCTTTTGATAATAATATTTTTTTCATACCCTTATAAAAAATATTTTTGAATTCAAAAAATTATATTATCATTTATATTTAGGAAATATCATTTAATAAAAATATTTTTTTAAAATACCATTTATTTATAAAAATATATAATTCTTCAAAAATAGTTTATTGATTTAAACTATAAATTTCTCAAAAATACAATTTGTGTTTCATCGTATCAAAATATAAATTTTATCAAAATAATTATTTAATAATTTAAAATGTTTTATTAAAAAGGGATAAATATAACAATTTTTTATTAAAATGAAATAAATATATAAATTTATATTTTTTTATAGATACATAGCCCTTTATTACACCATATAATGACCTAAAGGTAAGGTGTTCAGTGGTAATATTTTCATAGGGTGGTTCGAAGAACTTGGTTTTGTCCGTGATCTCAATGAGATTGAAATTTTCCCAAAAATGGTTTTTTCTAATGATTCAGTTATTGAATATCAATTTTGGATTGGTAAAGGGGAAATCCCAATGACACCATCTCCCTTATAATCTTTAATAAAATGGATTTATAAAGTAAAATTCTACAAGTTGAGGTCATCACCTCTTTTTCCATGTCAAATAGAATTTATCATATCCCTTTGTATATAATACTAATATGATCACTATTAAAAATATATATTATCAAAAATCATGTTGATTAGTGGTATTTTAAATTTTAAAGTATATAAAATTCCAAAAATAATCAAAGTAGTGCATGTGTTTTCTATAACTACATTACATAATAAAAAATTTAATCATCCAAAAAGAGAATTTGATTTTAAAAAGTTCAATTCATTACATTATTCCCCTCTTCATAAATTTAACCTCTAAAATTTTTATTTCATACACTAAAATATATTAGGCTACTTCTATTTCATCACTTCCTCTATTTCCCACATCGCTTTCACAAACTTGTGGTTCTACCATATTACTTTTACCAAGGGAGTTGTCTTATTTCATAGAACTTTGTCTCTATGATCTAAGATCATCACTGATTGCAACTCGAAAGAAATATAACTCTCTAAGTTTACTACATCTGGATTCAATACATGTTAGGGGTTTGGTATGTATTTACTTAAGAATTATATGTGGAACACATCATGTACTTTAGATAGGCTATGTGGGAGTGCTAGTCAATAATCCACCGCTCTGATCCAATCAAGGATATCAAATGGGATTATGTGTCTAGGATTAATCTTTCCATTATTCCTAAACCTCTTGGATTTCTTCAATGAAGATATTTCAAGTAAAAATTTATCTTTGACCTTAAACTCTAGGTCCCTTCAATGATTTTATGCATAGATTTTCTATTGTATTTGTGCAGATCTTATATGATGTTGAATGGTTTAAATCTTCTCCATCATCTCCTGGATAATATCATATCACATTATCTTCCAATCTCTAAATTAATCCCATAATATTGGAGTCTCATAGATATTCCCATACAGATCCTTATAAAGTTACATTTGAATTCTATAATGAGAACTATTGTTATATAATAACTCCGCTAGGGGAAGGTGTTGGTCCCAACATCCTTGGAAATCCATTGAACATGATCTTAGAATATCCTCTTTAGTTCTAATGATTATTTCATATTGATCATCTATTTGAGGGTGATAAGTAGTGCCAAATCTCAATTCTATATCCAATGATTGTTAAGGTCTTATATATAACCTTGAGGTAAAACTCATATCTCAATCAAATATAACAGAGAGTAGAACTCCTTGCAATCTTATCATTTCCCTTATGTATATCTTGTATATTTGGTTAAGATATAAATATTCCTTGATGGACATGAAATGTACTGACTTGGTAAAACAATAAACTATCACCTAGATGGTTTTATTTCCTTCAGGTGTCTTAATGATTCCTATGATTAAAACCATGGTTATGTTTTCCCATTTCTATATAGGTATGGGCAATAGTTTCATCACCCCCTTAGTCTTTTAATATTTTTCCTTGAATTTTTGGAATACCAAGCATCAAGATACAAAATTTGTAATATCCCTTTTCATTTTATCCCACCATAATTTTTATTTAAAATCAGTATACATCTTAGTGATTTATTAATGAATAGAGAAGGATGTGATATGCACATCATCCAGAAGTTTCCTCTTCATTTTCGGTTTTCATGGGACACATATACGGGTTCTAAACTATATAACCCCATCTTCAGCAAAGTTGAACTCCAAAATATTCACTAAATTATTTTATAGAAAAAAACATCATCTTTTTTGGTCTCTTTGATCCTCTCAAGAATAGATGATTGATAAAATATATGAGTAAGGTAGGGTAAATATTTTTTAATTATTCTCATATCCATCATTTTCATGTCTAAAAATACTGGATCCCTTTCAATCCTCATCATGGATAGGGTTGTAGGGTCCTTCCTACTAAGATAATCTGCCACATTTTTTACTTTCCTAGTATGGTAATAGATTGAAAAATCATAATCCTTGATCATATTTAACTATATAGATTGGAACATATTAATATCCTTTTGTGTGAATATATACTTGATGTTTTTATGGTCCATATATAGGTCACACTTCTCTCCATAGAGATAATTTCACAAAATTTTCAATTTGAAGATCACTATAGCCAATTATAGATCATGATTTGGGTAGTTATTATTATGGATATTTAACTGGAGAGAGGTATATAAAATTACTTTTTCATCTTTCATGAGTACACAATGCAATACCTTTTTGGATGCATCATTGTACATCACAAATCCTTCCTCACTGGTGGTTAATATGAGAATAATTGTAGTGATTAGTCTATTATTTATTAATTTAAATATTTATTCACATTAATTATTCTTGAAAAACTTTACTCCTTTTTGAGTTATCCATATTAGTGGGCTTGAAAATCGTGAGAATTGTCTCACTAATCTATGATAATACCATTACAATCTAAGGAAACTTTATAATTTTATCACAGATGTTGGTATTCTATATCTTTCAATTGCCTAAAATTTTGAATGATCCACAAATATCCCATTTTTAGGGATACCATGGACCAATAAAGTTACTTTATCCAACCAAAAAACAGATTTATTATACTTTTCATATAACGTTTCATTATAAAAGGTCTTGAATGTAGTATTTAAATTCCCTAAATATTCCTTATATCTTTTGGAGTAAATGAGAATATCATCTATAAACACTACCAAAACATTTTCAAGGTAATCCCTAAAGACATTATTCATTAAGTCCTTGAATACTTTTAGATAATTAGTAAGTCCTAATAGAATCCATATAATCTGATAGTGCTCATACCTTGTACAAATATTAGTATGGGGAGTATCCTACTTATTAAACTTAACTTGATAATATCACAATCAAATATAAACCTTATAGAAATATCAGGCCTCACATAGTTGTTCAAAAAAGTATCTAATTCATGGAAGAGGATATTATTTCTTTATCTTGATCTTTATAACCTCATGATAATCAATATATAGGCACATTGATCCATCCTTCTTCATGATGAGGAGGACTGGTGTACCATATGGTAAAGCACTTTGGAAGATAAACCATTTATCTAAATCCTCACGTAATTTTTCTTCATATCCTCATATTTAATAATATCCATTTGATATAGAGTATTGGATATTGGAAAAGCTCTAGGTATGATCTTGATTGAGAACTCAATCTCACAACTAGGAGGAAGACTATACATTTCGTCAGGAAACACATCAGTGAATTACCTTACAATGGGCATGTAAGCAAGGATGATATTTTCTTTAGTCTCAATCATTTGATCTAGATATGCTTTCCGAAAAGGTAATAATATGAATGCTTGAGATATTGGTGTGAAATAAGATTCATCATATTCCTTAAACTTGTATAGAATCAGATAGTGATTTGTGATATAGAGGGTGATTTCCTTCTCTTGACAATTTATGTTGGCTCAATAAAAGGAAAACTAATCTATTCATAGAATACAATTGAATTATTCTAAGGGGAGATTCACAAGGTTCTCTAGGGATTTAAAACAAAAAATATATATAGGGGAGAAGTTATATATTTGGGATAAAATTATTCCATAATTTTTCATCTCCACTAATAACTCAACTTCCATTTTTTGAGGTGGTCTTTGAATAGTTCTACTAAACATATATGATATAAAATAATATGTAGAACTAGAATAAAAATATATGTTAACTATTCATGAATAAATAACTATTGTACTTGTCACCACTTCATTTTAAGGATCCACCTCAGCAATTGTGATTTCATAATATCTCCCTTAAACTATAGGTTGTGTAGGTTGTTGTCATCGACTATCATTGAAAACCTTTGTCTTGGGTAATTGATTCACATAGTGTCCTTTTTCCTTGAAGATGAAATGTTAGAAGATATGATGATGGATTAAAGGTGAATTCCTTTATTACATAACATTTTTGGATTTCTACCATTAGAAATCACTAGCTAGGTTCCCTTTCTTACCACACCAAAATTATTTCTTTATCTCATTTAGGAAATTTTTAGGATGCTTCTTCCCACACTTTTTGATAAGTTGGATGATGGAACTTCTTACCCTATGAGATTTTTACATTGCACTACCAAAATTAAATTCTATCTTATTATTCTTGTATCTAGTCTCAAGAGACCCTATAGATTCACTAATATCTATTTATACTTTGAGATAACATTAGAAAATTTCCAAATAGTTGTCTAAGTCCCGTATGGTAAATGATTTTCATAGATTCATCCTTTTCCCACCTAAGAAGTCGTCAAATTTTCTTTTAAGGGAATTTAAAATAATGAAGGTGTATCCTACAAGTATTGTGAATTTTAAAACATACATATCGATGGATTCATCATCCTATTTCTTTAGGTTAAGGAAATCCCTCTCCATTTTTTTCAGAGAGTGTGAGGAATATATTTATTGAAAAACATTCTAAAATTCCTTGCAATTCATTACTTTAATATCCTCCCCATGCTTTTTATTTTTAACCAACAACCAACATTTACATTATTCTCCTTCCATATGGTAAAAAATTAGCACAAACTTATCTTTATTAGAAAATTTAAGTATGGATAAGATATTTCCAAAAAAAGTTGTTCCATTGTTCTAGAATTGAATGATCAGAAGATCCCCTAAAATTAAGAGGTATTTGTCATATAAAGTTCTTAATTGAGACTTTTTATTTATTAGAGGTATTTAGGTGTTCATGTGTATTTATGTTTTAGTTCAGAACTTTTTTTATCTATGAAATTATTTTCAGGGAGTTAATGATTCTTACTCCCATCTTGTTGGCCATCTCGTTTCAGCATTCATCATGTTGTCCCTCACATTGGTTGTTGAATCAGTTCCACATACATCTAGAAATTGACTAGAATAAAGGGAAAATTAAGGATGCGTATTTTTAAACTATTAAACACAAAAATAGAAGAATGTGGAAATTAAAGAGATGAATTATAATGACATATATTCTTTAGCCTATTAATTTCTAGGTTTAAATCTAAGTGTTTCCATGATATATTTCCTAATACAAAATATTATGTGAATTTTTATTACCTTAATATTTGTTTGTAAGGATTTTATGAATTTAAAAAATATTATCCCCTAATATCATAAAACGAGGTGTGTAATAAGACTTTTTTTCATGCAATATGTGACTATCGATTCCTGCTCAATGCGCCTTTTCAAGGTTATTACCCTTAGGTACATCTATTCCAAATCCACATACACTTATAGTATCCATACATAGATTTATTTTCTTGTAAATAACTTACTATAAAATTTACCAAAAATTATGGATATTTTCCTCTATTTAGACTTATCCATAATTATTCTTATAGATTTTTGTAATCCTAATCCCAAAAATAACTAAACTTGCTCTAATAAAAACTATGACAAAGAATATCTTTCACACACCTTCATTTAGTATTTATTACATAAAGGTACACATAATAAAATCCCAAAATATCATTAATCCATGTGTATTTTGGAAATTAGTTTCATAGAATAACAAATTTCAATAAGAAAATAATGAAATTATTGAAAACTTCCTTAACATGCTTCTAAAAATTCCTTCATTCTTCTAAAACTACATATTATAACTTGGGATGTATATAATAAAGGGGTAAGATATAAAGCCTAATAAAGGAATAAACAAGGAATAATTTTATGTAAATCAATACATGTAATCCAATAATAATATCAAGGTAACATAAGAGGGGTGAGAATCATAATATTGAACAATGAGGCATGAAATAACATGATAGTATAAAGGCAATATGGGAATGTGGAAACGACATAAAACATGACATAAGAATATGTCAAGGATAAACACAAATAAAACATAACATAATGTTCTTATAATAACCTCCCAAGAATAATAAATGTAATCTCTTGAGATAAAATCATTACCCAATGCATTGGAGGGCTATATAATTTTGGCCCTACCTGTCACTTTTATATCATGTTCATTATTAAGTGGTCAACATAGATCATACAACAAAAAGATATATTTAATCACTTTTAATTCCATAATTATGGAGTATGAGATACATACATTTAAGTTTAAAATCAATGAATGGTATTTAAATATAGGTGAATACCATTCAGTGGAAATGGGTATGGGTATTCACTGCACAATTTTTTGGCATGAAAACTCGCAGTATAATATTGATAGTATAATAACTGTATATAAAGATTCATAGAAGTGATTAATGAGAGTGAAAGGGGTATCTAAACACATTTAAATCACAAGTATAGTAATTAAGGTATTTATGAACATTACCCAACATGAATAGTTTGAAATTAATGGTCATAATACAAAGAAGGTTCTTCAATAAAGAGGTGAAAGAGAGGATCCCTTACTTTGAGAGAAACTTCTAGAATCTTTGGAGGAGATTATTAAGAGATTGGGTAACCTTGATCAGGATATATATTTATGTAATGATAGTGTAATTTTATGATCTATTTTTTTTAGTGAATATGAATGGGAGGTTGTGTGGGTTTATATAGAAAAATAGGGGAGAGTTCTTTAGTAATTTCAAAACATAAATTTTGGACTCTATATGATAAATTAATAAAAAAACAAAACCTTCCCATGTTTTTTACCAGTTTTTATACCAAATAGGAGTAGTTTTCAATATTTTATAAGAAAAGGAACCAAAATCATTAAAATAATACCCTTGGTGATGTGGAAGCGAGTCATGTTTATAGAGAATTGATTTTAAAACCTTAAAATATATTATGTGTTTTGGAGGATTCATTAAGGGGTTGAAAAATTAACAAAATAACAAAAAAAACATTTTTAAGGGAAATGTGTATTGTTAATGGATACATTTTATGTCATATATTACATCAATTTTGGTTCATTGTGATGTTGAAATACATACCATATATTTATACTATATTTAATCTTTACCTAAACAATCAACTATCTTAGAAAATTATGAAAAAAATAAATGTTAGATAATTTCCACATGATGATTTCAAAAATAATATTTATTGTTTCAAAATTATTATTAAATACAATAATTTACGCTTTTACATAAAAATACCCATTTATTTAAAAATACAGGTTTATTTGACCATAACTTTTTTCAGTCCCTTATGCGAATTAATTTTGAATTTATAAATTATATAATCATTTATATTTAATAAATATTATTTAATAATAATAATTTATTAAAATATAATTTATTCCAAAAATTATTGAATTATTCAAAAAGAGTGTGTTGATTGAAACCATATATTTCCCAAAAACAAAATTTGTGTTTCATCATATCAATATCTAATTTTTAGAAAACTCATTATTTAATCATTTAAAAAGAAAAAATAAATAAAAATAGATATAATAATTGTTTTACTAAAAATAAATAAATATATATATATATATATATATATAAATTTATACTTTTAGTTTCTAGACATATATTCCTTTATTACGCCAGTGAATTATCTAAGGTTAACATGTGTGATGATGATATTTCCATCAGGTGGTTTAATGACCATGGTTTGGGATGTGATTTGGATGAGCTGTAAATTCTATCATAAATGGTTTTTCTCATGATTTAGCTATTGAATAATGGATTGGGATTTTCAAGGAAAAATATCCATGATTATATCTCCCTCAAATATTATGATAAATGGGATTTATAGGGTACAATCCTACTGGTCAAGGCTATCTCTTCTTCCATCTATATCAATTAAACATTATCATATCCCTTTATGTATACAACTAATATGATCACTGTTCAATGGATATATTATCAAATTGTTCTAATTATTAATGGTATTTTAAATCCAATAGGATATAATGTTCCAAAATAACTAAAGTAGTGCGTGTATTTTCTGTAACTACATTACTTAATAAAGAACTTATTCATTCAAAAAAGAAATTTCATTTATAAAATTTCAAGTTGTTACATATTCCTTGTATTTTCATATATTAAGAATCATTATTTCAAGTATTAAACTCAAATTTAATTTTGATGATGATGATGTTATTCATCTATGACATCATATTTTATCAGATAATTATCATTTTTACACACATTTAATGAGGACATTTATTAAATGTATTCCCACTTAAATGATGACACCTTTTAAATTCATCATATCATTTAGTGGGACAAGATCCAACTTTCACTAAGTAATGAGTCCACTTTTTAATTCCTCTAACCACTAAGTAATTTATGTAGGTATTTATCCCAATAAAATTATATATAGCTATTGGATGATTTAATTTAAAACACTTTGTCGAATCCATCACATAGGTAAACTCAACACTATTCTGCTGGTATCCTAACTGTTAGGGTTTCTGAGCTATGTGTAATCTAAATTTCATAGTGGGATTTTGTTACCTAACTCTTTGGGTTATCTATTTCCACCAGGTCATACACAATATAATCTTTGGGAAACCTTCTTTAAAAGAACCCACTATTTTGAATTATCATGTTCTTGAAATGTTTTTTATGTGGATGGAATTTAACACTCAGCATTTTTTAAGGGGATTTAATATCATAATTTAATCTCATGTTATTTTATTTACATGTATTAATACTTCTAATTATTTATTTTTGAATCTTATCCCTCCTACCAAATCAATATGTTCAAAATATTTTGATTCATAAATATTTACACTGCTAAAAACTTGTGTTAAAAACCTAAATTAAAATTCAGCTATCTTCATACAAATACAAATGCATTTCATGCATAATATACATGAGACCAATTCATGAAAAGGATTATAAATATATGAAATTAATAGTCCCCACATGAGTAAGCATGGATTCATAAATAATCAACCCTTACTTTTCTCGATATGGAATATTCCTCCAGACTAGTGAGTAATCTGACCCAAAGTCCCTCTACCTAGGGATACTTTAGTTAATAGAGTATTGGGTTTTAAAGGATCCAAAAAAACTTATTAGACATAATAGAAGTAATAAAATAAAATAAAAATCAAGATTACCAAGATTGATAAATGAAACCATGCATACTTTAATTAAATAATTTATGTACCATTTATTAAAGATGGTCATTGAAACTATCTTCATCTCATATGCTTAATGAAGACCACATACAGAGGTAGTAAAAATACATCCCTCATCTTGAGGTATCCACAGGATACTGAATCACCCAACATCTAGGTGGGGTTCTTATTCTCACCATGTAATTATAGCACCTTATAGTGAAAAGGTTGAAAAATAAAGAAAGATTTGGGTTTAAAAGTTTTGGATAATAATGAATGAGAAATAAATGAACCATTTCTTGAAAGTAGGCTCCTTATAAATTCTTCAATGGTTCTCCTCAACTGCACATAAATTAACTTATACATTATGACTTAATTCATGCATCAAATATAACACTTATAAAATTCATTCAACACTTACATGAATGAATTTATAATATGTTTCATCTTATAAAATAATTATTAATGATAAAAAATGTGGGAATGATTCACTCAAATGATAACTATTATCCTTCATCTACTAAAATGACCATAGATAGTAGCATGCTATATGTTATATGATATAATAGTCATATAGTATGACTTATCTATGTATATATATTATGATATCATCCAATCATGCATCACTATTAAGAAAGTTAGTGGAATAATATTTCATTCTATGACTTATGATATACCATAATCATATAATACAATTGATATAATTTTATTATTTGTAAAAGTGTTTTAGGTCATATATCCTTGAATTTCTTAATTTCACTAAATCCCAAAAAGACTTTCATTCCATTACATCTTATATCATATCATATATAGTAACTTATTAAATCACATCCAAAAATCATTTTGGACATCTTTCAAAATAACTTTTGGAAAGTTATCGTTAACTTCACAATGTATCTCATCATATGAAATATCTTTTGAATACCCATACAAAATTATTTTGGATCAACACTCTCACACTTTTAGAGCATCTCTCTAAGTAAAACAAAATCCCCATTAATTAAACCCTAAAGTGTTACCCCATGGTCCTTTATATAATTGAAAATAAATAAATATTGTTGTATCCGTTAATATAAGAAAAGAGTGGCCTCTAGTAAAGCATTAGTTCTACTCAATCCATAAAGGGAACTAGTGTGATATCCATCAAACACATTTATCATAATACATATGTCCATCATTCAAATCATATACTTGTTTGAATTCTCATAATTTACCTTTTCCCAATAGATAAAGTGATCATGGGACATAAATTATGTCAATCCCATATAGCTAACACTATTTTTCTCGATTCTATGAGAACAGACTAACCAGGTTAATGAGTACATCACATGTCATTCACCTTTATGGATAAGCACATCACATTACCATACTTGAATATATAAGAATATAATATGTACTATCTAAGAGTGAATTAATGATCCTTATTCTATCTTAATTGAGGGATCATATTGTATACTCACCTCATGATAGGAAAATTTTCATCTTAGTTAAGGTCTAACCAGTGACATGATCAACAACATACCCAACTACCCTTTAGTTAGCTAACCCCAAGTATTTCATTAGAAAGGTACTAAAGAATGAAGGTTCTAATGCTAGTTATATCACCATACTTACATGTTAGGACTCTAAATATGATTTTTACACCCTTAGTATACCAAATAGATAATGTATTTCACTCTATGTGGTATATTTAATGGGTTATCCAATGCACAAAAACCCTTTTTATGCCTTGTGAATGTATTTTTTATCTCTATAAAATAACCAAATTCATATTAAAATTTATGTTTTATTACAACCTATGAAATTCCATGAATAATTTAAATGAGGGATAAATCAAAATCATACCTTGATAGGTCAATTATTTGTACACTTTCTCAAATATATATATATATGCATATATTCATCCAACATTGAGGAATAATAAAATATAGATTTCATTTTATATTATAAATTTTATATTATTAAACTCTTTTAATAATAAATAAAAAAACCTATATAAGTTCCTATTTAACATATCATATATGAGAGACTTTCAGGTCATCGTTATGACTGCTACACTTTCTGGGGTTTTTTTACTCATTATATCTAAATGTAATTCCTGGAACATCACTATGTGACTATCTAATAAAACCATCCCACTATAGTTGGGGTTTGGCTTAGTGGTAAGCACCCCATAATTCTACATGGAAAATGGGGGTTCAAAACCCATTGGGCACAGGTACTGTACCAGCACTATAGCGCTACTGTAGCAGCCGAGATACTGTTGCAACGACGGCACTGTAGCGGCGGCAGGGGCACTGTAGCAGCGGCGGGTACTGTAGCAGTACTATTCATAGAATGGGCTTTAGGCCAAAAAATTGGGCATACGGGCTATGTAATGGGATAAATGCCCACTGGGCCTTCGGGCTATGTAATGGGTCTCCCTCTATCCAGTTAAAGAGGTCTTTGATTTGTTTCAATAATAAAAAATGAGGCTTCGGCCCCAACCTTTAAAAAAAATAAAACCATCCCACTAAACTCTTTAGTGAGTAAAATAAATGAATTAACAAAGTATGAATTATGATTATAGTTAAGAATCATATTCCTAATATTAAACTTCTTAGGTATATTAAACTCATTAAATTCACATCATCAAATATTACAGTGTCATATTCCATTGTTTACCAAGTATATCATCATCATTATGGAACCCATTATATAAAATTTTAATTAAAATAATTAAAATATTTATATTATTGCCCACCAGTATATCCAAAATCCTTTTGGATAAATTAAAATTCACCTTTTTATAGTAAATAAATGAAACTATTTACATTTCCCTTAACCGCCATACCCTATACTCTTTTAGGATATTAAGTGAAATTCAATTTGTATATTGACTTTCATAATACTTTAATAAATAGTAACATTCATTCTCAATTTAAATATTTACTAATATAAAGAAAACGTTTATGGAGTTCTAAAATAGTGGAGACCATGAGAATCTCAACAAACAATAGTATTGAAATCCAAGGGAAGGGATCATATATTAGAGAAATTCAAAATTATCTTTGAAGAATCCTTTGTAGTCTAAGATTCTTGTGATATTGTTTCCCTCATGCCATGTGTGTTGGATTAGAACTTTATTATCAAGAATATTATGATATTTCTTACTGTAATATGTCATGGACCAGTGATTAGGATAAGAACCCATCAAAAATTTTGTGATCAGGGTTGAATCCATCTCAGATTCTGATAAATGGATGTCATCGAGTCTATAAATTTGAAGACCTCTCATCATTATAACTCCTCTATATTCCAATATGTAATTCTTATTTAAATAAAAAAATGTTGAATATCTTATATCACACATAATACCAAACTAAATAAAATCCATCATATATTTTATTATGTTAAAATTAAAAAAAAAAATAAGCATGACTATTATAACATAGTCATTGAGTATTATGATATAAATATAAGTAACTATATTACAAAATCAATAAATATATCATAAAAATGGCATCGAGTAGAGGGATTATTCCTTATGAAGATCATTTTTTTATGCTTGGAAAGGAATTGGAATCACATGGTTTTTACTTATACTAGGCCCAATCCAAACATTATTAATTACGATATGAGAAAAGTCATTTGTGAGATAAGTTCAAGCTTATGGAAATTTACCCGTGATCCATGCCTGCAGAATCACCACACGTGACTGCAACCAGAGGTTATATTATACTTAGTTATTATATGGAGATATCTAGGGGTTATTTAAGTGTAAATTAGTATTATTTAATAATTAAATTATAAATATATTTTTTATTTTTTATTTACATTTAATATAAGAGAAAATAAAGGGTATATATTAATACAAGAATCATTTTACGCCTAATTATTTTTTCCCATTATATAATCATATATTAAAATTAATTTCAATAACCTTTAGAAATTCAATTTTATAGAAATAAAATCATTTTTTATTCGACATTTAAAAATAATATTAGGCTAATTTCTTAATATTTTTATGAAATAGATGATTTTGATATGAATAATAAAAAATGATAATTTTGAAAATATTATTACTTTTATGACATTTTCATCATAAAATAATGATTTAAAAGTTTATAAAACTTTTTTTATATACAAAATATATATTTATAAATTAAAATAAAACATTTAAAAAATAATTTTGCATTTATAAAACTAATATTTATAATTTTCAAACTTAAGTAATATTTATTTTATTTAAAACTATTTTTGGTTTGTTTCTTTAAATTATGTTTTCTCAAGATGGAATTTTGTTTTGTATTTATTTTGAAGATAAAAAATAAATTATTTAGTTAATAATAAACATATTAATTTCATATACTTCAGAAATATTGATAGTTTAATCTTAATCCTAATTTTGAAGCATAAAAATAAACTATTTCTAAAAATTGTTTTTACAAATTATGTGCGGTAATATTAAAATTATATTTTTATCACCCTTAGAGATATTATTTTTAAAAAATTATTTCATATTTGGAATCATTATCTATAAATTATGTAATAAGGACTATTTTATTTTTTGTTCTTAAAAGTAAATTATATAGGTAGAAATTTAGTTACCACAATAAAAATAAAAAACTCATAAAAGTGAAAAATCAAAGAGTAAAAGTATTATAAACATATTTAAAAAATGTGTGAAAATGTATGGTTGAGTATTTCTTAACCTTTACACTTTATCCACTCCATTATTTCTCCTTATCGGATCCACTTTTCCTTTTAATAATGATTTTACCTCTTATATTATTATAAAATGTCACTCCACTCCCCTATAAATGATTCATTACCACCCCCACTTCTCTTCACCCCACAAGACTATTATATTAGACCAAAATATAACCAAATAACTAAAAAACACTAATATACACCTTTTAGAGGTTTTTTTATTCTCAAAATACTACCTCCAAAAATCCTTAATCCAATTTTCAGAAGATATTTTCCAATGAGTATGGTAAAATTCTCAATTACTCTCTTTTCATTTATTTTCATTTTGTTTTTCTTCTACCTCAATTGAATATAAAATTTCAATTATGAAATAAATAAATAAATAACATCATTTTATTTAAGTTTTATTATTTTTATGGGATAACCATTTTTGACCTTCCACCCACCATTCAAAAAATGTAAACGTCACTTGTGTTACGTGTGGACTACCACCTTTATAAGTGGCATGATCTATTTTTCACAACTATTTTAAATACATGGTTAAAATTGGATATTTAATGAATAAATTTTATATTTGAAACATTATTAATATTATTAAAATATAAACCAATTTCTGTCTCCTTTTCATTTAATGGAAAACGAGAACATTTCCCATGTGTACATGTAGACAACCACCTCAATGAAGAAACATATTTTATTTTTCATATAGAATTTTATTATGTATTAAATAACATTAAAATAATATAAAAAACCTTAATAAAATCTATATAATATAATTGTACTTCAATAATAGTGATATTATGCAAAATAATCACTTTCTTAACCATAATTACTCATTTATTATACCATGTTCTTGTTTGGGTTGGTTTTTCCACCAATATGAATGATGCTATGAATTTATATAATGAATAAATATATACATCGAATTAGTAGATATATTGGATAATAATAATTATATAATAATTATTTTTTGTTTTATAATGGTTAAATTAAAATCTTACCCATTATTAAGATACCACCTCTTATTAGTTAAAAACTATCGAAATAAGCTATTATAAATTTTAACTTTAAATTTTATAACTCGAACTATCATTGGATGAACATAAAAATTTATAAAAAATAATGAAACATATATTGTAGTACCTCAAATAATATAGTAATAATGAACATCTACCAAAATAAGAATGGTTGATGTTTCCATTTTAAAACATGTGTGAAACAATCAGAATTACAACATCCGATATTGAAAATAAGAGATAACTAACTAATTAATGTATAAAAAATGATTATAAAAATAATAATTAAAAGGTTTATAGATATTAATATTTTTTTTAATTTTCTATTTATATAGTTTTTTTATTACACTGGTGGTTAAATCACTTTCATGGAAGCTAAAAATTATGGTTAAGGGTTTTGGTCACAATTTCAACTCTGTGAGACAAGAATTGTAATATGAAACTATTTTATTTTAAATGGTTTATATGTTTCCTATTTGATATATTATATAAATATTAATTTTATATTAATTTTATTTTTATTTCTATTTCAATATCTCTCTTTCAAGCGCATTCGATTTAAAAATTTACTAAATTCGTAAGGGTTTTTTTCATAACTCAATTTCATTTATTTGACTTATAATGATTGTTATTGAACCTAATTATTATAAGTTATTGTTTTTATCTTATTATTATGTAAAAGTTTATTTAAACTTTCATTTATATAGATTTAAAATTATTTAACATGAAATCCTTTCTAAAGTACTTTTACATTAAATATTGTAATATTCATAAGGGTTTTCATTTCAACTCCCCTTCATTGAGGCATATTTTCATATCATGAACTTAATATTATTTTATATTGTGTACCAACTACACCATTGGTTTCTTTTATTGTTATTAATGTTTATTCCAGACTATTTAAAATAATATTCAAGAATCCCTCCTTATAACCCTTTTGATCCAAGTTCAACTAAATTCATAAGTCTTTTAGTAAATAAATTCCCATTCATTTAGTTATGATCATTATTCTTGACCTTTATTCTTATAAGTTGGTAAAATATATTTTTTGAATTAATTATTTTTTAATTCCAATTTATTTTCTTTTTATATACATTTCATTCTCATGAACTCCTTTTTGATGGATTGTTACATCAAAACTTTTCCTTCAATATATTTCTTTCTTCATAAATTCAAAAATATTGAGAATAATATTCATCCACTTTAATGGATCTTTGTCCTAAATATCCATATTATTTCTTTCCATAAATATTTACCTTTTATATTTTCAAAATCTTAATATGTATTATGTCATGTTTACTTCTTATTTGACTTGACCGCTTCTCAAAAGGAAGTTTTATTATCATTTTTATGATGTGGGTGTCAAAAATGTATTTTAAAAATATTAAAAAGGATTTCTATGAATTATTTCATATGTGACCATATCATAATTACAGAACTTTAAATAAAATATTTCATTACAATTTATTCAAATGATATTTTGGATTCATAGTTTTAGAGAATTTTGAAAAATCATTAACTAAAAAAACTCATGTATTTTTCATCTAAGGAACTCTTTTTCCACTATATAAGAAATTTATTAATCCATAATAAGTCTTAACATATTCCAAAAATTATCCACACAAGATACTATTTTAGAAACACCATAAGTATTAATTTTGTTCATAATCCAGGGAATTACAAACATGATAAAGGGTAAAGATCAAATACTCAGTAAGGGTAAACATAAGCGATAATAATCAAAGACCATAAGTGAGAATGATATGATAATATAGGTATAAACATGATTTAAAATAAATCAATACTCAAAAATTAATAGATCATAAATCATGGATTAAGTCATGAAATAACATAACAATGTGGAATATATTTGAAAAAGGCATAAACATGGAATGTAACATGGCCCAAAAATAAAGGAAACTTAGAAAGGTGGTATAAAATGAAAACAACTTGGAAATGTGGAACAACTATAAGAATAGGAAAATATTATGAGAAAACTAATTATGACCACGCCTATATGAAAAAACTCATAATGTCCATCCATAAAATGTGAGAAAACTTACTATGACCATGCTTATATGAACAAACTCATTATGTTCATGCCTGACTATCTCGTGAGATGTAAAATTAAAGTAATGCATTGGATGAAGAAATGATACCCCCTCATTATCATCTATATATATGTGTTGCATATAAAATTATATCATAAAGAACCCATGGAACAAAAATGGTTTTCATATCCATTTAAAATGGAATAACATTAGAAAAAAATTCATAATTCCATCAATAATATTGATATACCCATGGAAAATAAATGGGTATCCAAATATATTTAGTAACTTCTAGGTTAATGTCTTTCAATCAAGATAATAGAGTATATGGTACTTACACCATGCAGTTTAAGGGTATATAGTTAATTAAATAATTTACCAAATCAATTTATGAATAGAATTTAGGTGAACACTATTCTATTAAGGAATAAAATATATAGCATTCCCATAGGAAAGGAATTAGAAGAAAATTTATTATTATAAACCTTCGAGGACTAGTAACGAAAAAGAAAGTGATGAATAATTTCTATGATAAAAAAATTCATAAGACATCTATAGAAAGAAGTCGGATGGAATCATTTTAATAATACCCTTGATCAATTATAATATTTATTAAAGGATTATTACTTAAATTAAAAACACTTTTTATAATTTTTAGAAAAAAACACTTTGGAAATAAGATATATCTTTGATATTCTGAAATAATTTTAAAAGAAATATTTTATGAAACTAAGAAAAATTAATTCTTTTATAAAACATTAAAATATAAAGGTAATATTTATTAAAAAGTTAGTGTAAATAATTTCACATGGAAAAGTGTTAAAAATATATTTTATGAGGAATTTTAACATATTCATAAGACAAATAAGTTACTGGTCACTTTAAAATTTTATTTTCAAAAAAATTGAAGTGAAAAATTTATAAGATATTTACTTTTTAAAAATAAACTCCAATTATAGAACCTTAAAAATACATAAAATTTATCAAAAGAAAATTGTGGTGGAAGATAAAACATTTTCTTTTGAAAGTTTGTAAAACATTTTTTATATTTTAAAATATATTTATTGAAATCCCACATCGTAAAAAAAGTAAGAAAACATATTTTTTAAAATAAGAGAAGTAAAATATAGAGGTTAAATGATATAACACTTAATTAGGTTTCCAATAATAATATATTACATTATCGGGAAAAGAAAATAAGGATACGAAGTGGAAACTACTATTAAATAGGATGAAAATTATTCTTAAAATGATATACTTTTTGGGGAATAGATTCATCAATGTAAAACATTTGGAATAAGAATTAATTATATTAATATAGGAAGAGAAATTAATATAAAATAATATATTATGGTTGATGTTACCAAACTTGGGAAAAATAATTTCAAGAATCATTTTAACTAAATAAAGGGATTTAAGTTAAAAAATCCTTATGATGATGGTTACATAAGAATCAAAATAACTTGAGAGAGTTATAATTAAATTATCATTAAATATCATGAAATTAAATATATTCATTATAATTTAAGGTAATATTATAATGAATATATCATATAAAAGAAATTATGTTGTGAAAAAATCAAACTTGTCTCGCATATTTGAAAATGAGACAAAGAAACCATTACAACCTTAGAAACTTTTGAGTGAAAACCCATTGAAGTATATGAGTTAAAATAAAACATTAAATACAATAAAAAAGGATAAGATAATGGTAATAATTATTAAAGTGTAAATAGATACACCATTATAAAGAAAACATTGTGTATAATAAGAAATATGTCTCAAGGTGTGAAAATATGAGATAAGAAACCACTACCTTGTTTCCCCACTTAGTTAAATGAACTGTATGATCCAATATAAAAAACATAAATATCTTAATCACCTATTTTAGAACCTTTTTCATACACATAAAATTTTAAAAACATCCTTTATAATTTTTCTCTACAAGTATATTAGTTGGTTATTATCTATTTTAAATATCAGGTATGAGTAATATTGATCATTTTGAACTAGTTTCATATTAGTGGTGTTATTATTCTTTGTTATCAAAAAATTCATAATAAAAAAATCATAAAATGTTCTGTAATTTATTTATTATAATTACTTATAATTTTATTATTTTATTCTATTGGTATTTTGGTTTTTTATCTTTAAATATGATATTGGTTTTGATCATGTTTCTATTATTTATAACGAACTGATATTGGAATCTTTATTAATGAATTATTATTAATTTTACCATTAAAAAACCAAAATAACATATTTATTTACATATTTATATCATATAATATGAGTAATTAAGTTCTCATGTTCATCCATTATATTATTTTATGGCATGGTTCAAGTATGTGGTCAGACCGATATAAACATGAACATTTCATAATTAATGTATGATTTTTATTATAAAAGTGGTTTTTCAATAATATAATTATTAAATAATAATAATCATATTATTTATATATATATGTTTTGGAATTATATTTTAATAAATTTTAATATATTTTAATATATTTTAATAAATAGTAATGAAACTAGATAAAAAGTGAGAAACGTTACTTCACAGAGGCGGTAGTCCGCATAACACATAGTTAAGTATCCATTTCTCAAAGAATGAGAGTTAAATAAGTTCAATTATAATTTAAATCTTAATAAAAATAATTATTTTATATATTTTACATTTATTATTTAATTTAACCCTTATGACTAATGAAGGGATGTAGTGAGGAAAAAAAGAAGTTGTCACTTCATGAAGGCGGTAGTCCGCACAATGCACAAATGGCGATTTTCATTTCTCTTAATAAAAAATGGGAAAGTTATTTAATAGTTATTACCTTATCATATTAAAATTAAATATACAAAAAATAATTAATTCATTATATATTACTTTTAAAATTATATTTGGGAAAGTAAGAAATAAAGGAAAACGAATTTGGGAAAATAATACTCACGTTGAGGACTTGGGCTTTCCCTTGAGGGAATCCTTGAAAATGGAGGTTTTAGTATGATTTCATATAACTATAGGCTCTAAGAAAATAAATAAGATTATATATTAACGAAAAAATGTCTTATCTTCATGAGTAAACCAAAGGTTTATGGTGGTCTTGAAGGGGTGGTGAGAGGCTCCTTTTATGAGTGGTGAGAATGACATTTTTGTTAATATTTTAGCTTAATATAAAGAGAGAACATGTTTTACATGTCATTAAGACTCCAAAATGGAGAATAATGGATTTAATAATGATATAATTTTGATAAAACCTCAAATATTCCTTTTTACATAAGTTTTAAACATTATTTATGTTCTTTCGTCTTAGAATTTTCACTTTTACCATTTTTAGTTTTACCTAGATAACTAGTTTTTACCTAAGAAATTTAATTTTAATGAATAAAAATAAGATGAAAATTATTTTATAATCTTAAAATAATGATTTAATATATTAAATTAATTTTTTTAGATAAAATATCGAGGAGGATAAAAATTAATTTTAACATTGTCACATGTAATTCATAAAAACCTGCTTTTATAAAGTTTATTTTTAAGCTTAAAATTTATATGCAGGGTAAAATAATCATTTTATTTTATTTTTATGATATAAATTTTTTTATGATAAAAATAAAAAAATTTATGTGTCTTTAAAATAATTTAAAACCAAATTTTACCAAAATAATATTTAATTAAAGGAAAATTATGAATATTGTTTTTATTAGGATATATTACTTATGTCATTAAAATGTTATTTATTGGTTTTAAAATTTAAAAATAGTTTTTAAAAAATGTATAATTTTACTTATTAAACACATATTTGAAATATTAAATGGTTTAATACACTTCTAGGTTATAATTATATTATTATAAAGTTAATGTTTTAGTAAAAATGGTATTTTCACCATTCACCTAAAAATAAAATTATTTTAGAAAAATAAAAAAATGTATCCTAAGATAATAAATTTATTAAAAGTATAAAAAATATGTTAATTTTTTTAAATTTAATTATAATATTTATAAACATATTTGTTAAATATTCAATATAAAGAAAAACTATATTTATAAAAAATCTTTTTTATTTTAAAAATAGAAAATGTCAAATGTGTAAAATACCTAAGATAAATAAATTATTAAATTAATAATTAACTTATTATATCATAATTATTTCTAGTTAAATATCCCCTCAATATATCTATGTTATAAATAAGTATAAGTTAATCTCTAGTGCTAGTTTAGGTTGGTGATTCTAAAAGGATAGATCTCATGGAAATTTTCACAAGCTTGAATTTCTCTTGCATAATTTTTCACTCATACCTTAATTATTTGACTTAAACTTAGTATTGGTCTATGTAAAACACTAGTGAAGCTAATTCCTTCATATTCTCAAAAAAATGATTTTTATAAGGGAAACTTCTACTACCTAATTCCATTTCTTTCTTTTTTTCTTTATAGATTTTATAATATTGTTGATTACTTTAATACCCTATAGTTTAACAAATATATTATTACAGTTAAATTTTATTTTAACATATCATAGTGTTTTTTAATTTGGGGTTTTATTTAGAAAAATCTATAAACATAATATTTATTTAAGTCAAATACATTGTTAAATCTTGGATCATTGCATTCTCTCCCCCTTAAAAAACTTGTCCTCACAATTTTATTTATTACTAACTAATGATAAAGGTGATTATATTCTTAACATATTCATAATTAACGATATAACATCTAATATAAAACCAACCTTACTTTCTTTATTTATATTAAGTTACTTATATTTCCTTAAAAACATTAATCATTCACATAAACATTTACCCTAGTTGGTATATACCATATTCATACATTCTCCAAAATATACCTTTCCTAAAAAACATTTAATCTCTAAGGCATTAAATCACATTGAAACTATATATTATTCTATAAATTAACACTATAATTAACCCTAAAATGTTATTAATAGTTGTTTTATAAAATCACACACTACCCAATATATATCATGATCCAAAAAATAAGACGAACTTCACCAAAGATATTGTGGATCATTTTTTCATTAAATCAAAAATAAATCCCAATTCTATAATACTATCTTACTCATTTTTCTCAAAATCGATCAATCATTAATTACCTAAAAATAAATCATATATTAAATATAATAGTTTTATATACCTCAATAATGTATTCTCCAATAGTTATCCCAAACAATATAACCTTGTTATAAAATAACCTTTCAAGGTTACTAATACCATTAAATATATGTTTCCAAACCATCAATGAAAAAATACTAAAAAAAAATTCTTATATGTTTCACATAATCCTCATGCCTTTTAAATTTCCTAGAATACCATCAATAAATATCACTCACTAATGAAATTATATAATTGTATCAATATTTGATTTTTATTAAGATATAAACCTCAATACCTTAGGTAAGACTAAAAAAATACCATTTTCTATTATAACTAGAATATTATAAGATTATTGACTATCTAAGTATGATCCCTTATTCAGTAATAAGACATTTTGGTTTCTAGATACACCTTTCTCAGCTTCATTTTCATGATCATGCTTCATTGAATACTAAAACCAAAAAGTTTATTATAATATCTAAAATATGTGTATGAAAACATTAATATAAAGATATATTCCCATGTGAAACCTTCAATATTAACATTTGATACTTTTGGTTCTACCTATGACTCTATTTAATTAATCATTGGTTGTCCATGGTTTTTTTTATTAGGTTATCTAACCAAACTAGTTAACATCATACTCAAATCCCGCTTAATGATTCATTAATGAGAATGTGTATTAACTATAGCATATCCACCAAGAGTATCAAATATAGTGTGTAGTTAGACCTCTTTTTTAGAAACCAATTGATGATTGAATTAATAACCAATCTATCATTTTTAGTGTTATTACCCTAGGTAAATATGTTCTAAATCCTACATCCACATATAGTATCTAAGTAGGGATGTCATTTCTAGGAAAACCACATACTCAAAACATCACCAAAATTTCATGATGTTAACATTCACATAAAACCATCCATTAGACATACTAATTTTCTATAATAATAATTACTAAACAACATAAAATATTAAAAATTACCTCAACTAACATAAAGATTTATCTATACCATTGAAATTTTGATCAACCATAACTTATCAACATTTGATGACATTTATAACTCTTAAATTATCCTCAAGAAACATCCTAACATCTAACGTTATCCCAACCCTTATATGATACCAATTATGATGACCCATAAATGTGACCATATCATAATTACATGACTTTATAGAAAATATTACATTATAATAAAGTAAAACAATATTTTAAGTTTATATGATTATATAATTATCAAAAATCATTAACTAACAAAACTCATGTTTTTCATCTAACATATATTCTTTACACTCTATAAGAAACTAATTAATCCATAAAAATTATTCATCATATCCCATAATTTTTATATATAATATAATCTTATATACACATAATACGCATTATTTTTCTTAATAACCTTTGGAAATTAAAATATAATAAAGGGGTGTGATCCGATGCTTAGTAATGTTAAAAATAATCAATAAAAATCAAATATCAAAAGTTATCATAATATCATCATATGGGTATAATCAGGATAAATAATAAAGTTATACCAAACAAATAATATGTCATAAATCATGGTCCAATACATCATAACATAGAAGTCTGAAATATTTTAGAAAAGGGATATAAAAATGGAATGTAACATATCATAAAAAGAAATGAAACATAAAAATGTGGAATAACAAGAAAACAACTTGGAAATATGGAACAAACATAATCATAGAAAAATATTATTATAAAAATCCTTATACTCATGCCTATGTGACCAAATTCATTATTTCCATGCTTAAAAAGGTGATAAAACTTATTATTCCCATTATTATGTGAACAAACTCATTATGTACATTTCTAGATATGTCATGAGATATAAACTTAAACCAATCAATTAGAGGGTGATATAGGATTCCACCCTTAATCATCCATATATATTTTTTCCACATAACATTATATTATAAAGAACCCATGGAATTAAAATGGGTTTCATATAATTTTAAATGGAATCACATAAGTAAAGCCTGCATAAATCCATTAATAATCATGACATACCCATGGAATATAAATGTTAATCCAATAATATTCCACAACATTCTAGATAAATACCCATAAATTAATATAATAGAGACTATGGTATTTACCCCATATAGATAAAAGGTATATGATTAAGTTAATAAATTCCCTAATCAATCTATTGAATAAATATAGTTGAATAACCTTCAATCATAGAAGTAAATATAGATTATTCAATGAGTAAAGGAAATGGAAGAAAAATTTGGTTTATAAACCTTCAATGACAAGGAAAAGAAAAGGCAGTGGTGGATAATTTCTATGATAGAAAATAAAATTTATTAAGACATCTAGATAAAGAATGTGGATGGTAAATATTGAATAATATCTTTTATCATGTATTATATTTATCAAAGGAAAACTACTTTGATTGAAAACACTTTTTGGGAGTTTTAGAAAAAACACTTTAGAAAGAAGAAATATTCTTGATCTTCTGAAAAAAAAATTAAAAGAAATTTTTTATAAAACTAAAAGAAAAATAATTTCTTTTATAAACCATGAAAAAATATAGATAAAGTTCCATATAAAAATAAAAAAAGGAAGTGGAAAGATGAGTTCACATTTAAATCATTAAAGAAATATTTTAAAGGACATTATTAACATATTCATAAAAAGATAAACTTATAGTTTACTTTTTAAAGTTATTTTAATAATTGTGAACTGAGAATTTTAGAAAATATTTACTTTTTAAAAATAAAAATTAATAATAGATCATTTAAAATGTATAAATTTATTCAAAAGAAATATATAGTGTAATATAAAACATTTTATTTTGAAATTATGAAAAACATTTTGAATATTTTGTAATACATTTGTTAAAAACCCAAATTTTAAAAAGAGAAACAAAAAATCCTTCTTAAAAGAGGGGAAGGAAAATATAGAGGTCATGTGAGATAAAACATAATTAGGTTTCCAATTATAATGGATAACATTGGAAGAAAGGAAAATATGGACAAGGAATATAATTGTCATTAAAGATGATGGAAATTATTCTTAACAATGATATAGTTTTGTGGGAAGAGTTGCATCATGGTAAAATATTTTGGTTAAAAATTAATTTTCCCCATATAAGAGGATAACATACCATTAAATAAAATCTTAGGGTTTAATAAACAAAACTATGGAGAAATATGTTCAAGAGGAATAATTTTAACTATATGAAGCGAGTTAAGTTAAAAAAAGCCATACGGTAATGGTAACATAAGAATCAAAATAACTTGAGAGAGTTACCATTAAATGGAAATTAAAATATTATGATATAAAATATATTCATTATAGTTAAAGTAAATAGGGTGGTGAATACACCATATAAAATAAATTAGGGTGCGCAAAATCAAACTTGACTCGTGGATTTTAAAATGGGACAAATATGCCCTTAAAAACTTTGAAACGTTCAGGTCAAACCCCCTTTTAAGATATGATTTTAAATGAAAAACTAAATACCATGAATATTATAGTATAATACTGTAAAATATTAAATGTTAAGTAAATATATCATTCAAAATAAAACATGGTGTATAATAAGAAATTTATCTCACGAGGTAAACATTTTAGATAAGAAACCCTTAGTTTGTTTCTCTATTTAGTTGAATGAACTCTAAGATTTTGTATAAAAAACATAAATATATTAATAATATATTTTAGAAAAAAAGTAAAAAATATTAACATTTATAAAATTAATTTATAATTATTCTCTACAATTATATTAGTTAGTTATTATCTATTTTTAATACTGGGTGTGAGTAATCATGACCATTTTGAACTAGTTTTATATTAGTGGTGTTCTTATTCATTATTCTCGTGAATTTCATCATTATGATATCATGAAAGGTAATTTAATTTATGTTTTAAATTTTTTTATAACATTATAATTTTATTATATGGTATTTTTTGTTACTATACTTAAATATGAAATCGACAATCACAATGTTTTGGTTACTTTTAACAAAGGAACATTAGTATCTTAATTAATGAGTTTAATATTGATTTTACCATTTAAAAAATAAAATAACATATTTATTTACTTATTTATATCATATTTTAACATTAATTAACTTATCATGTTCATTTATGATATTATTTTATAGAATTGTTCAAGTGGGTGGTTAGACTGACCTAAACATGAGCATACCATAATTATTGGATAATAATGATTATGAAGGTGGTTTATTTTGGAATAATATCATTATTATATAATTATAATTAAATTAATTATAAAATTTTAATGTTTTAGTCATATATTAATATGTTTTAATAAATAATAATGAAATAAGATGAAAAAGAAGATATGTTACTTCATGGAGGAGGTAGTCCACACAATGCACAATTAACTATTTCATTTCTTTATGAATGAGAGGGAAAGAATGTGGAATATAATTTTCATATTATTAATTATAATTATATCATATGTTTCACATTTATTCTTCAATTTCATCCTTTTAACCATTGAAGGTTGGTGATGTTGAAAAATGGAAGTCGTCGCTTTATGGAAGCAATAGTTTGCACAATGCATGAATGCCGATTTTCATTTTTCTTAATGAAAAGGGGAATGATTATTAATATTTATTCCCCTGTAATAATAAAATTAACTATAAAAAATAAAAAATTAATTGTATAGTAATTATAAAATTATATTTTGTAAATTAAGAGAGTAAAAGAAGTTAAGAAAATAGTATTCACTTTAAGGACTTGGTCTTTCCCATAGAATAATTTGTAGAAATATAGGTCTTAGGATAACTTAATTTGAAATTTGGATCAAGGAAAAATATTAAAATTCTAGGGAAATTTAAAATTATATCTTTTCAAATGGGAATCAAATTTTTATGGTGGCCTTAAATGGGTGGTGAGACGCCCCATTTATAGGTGGTCCAGATGATTTTTTTTTAAATATTTCAACTTAATGTAAAGATATCAAATGTTACACATGTTAAGAAGACTAAAAATAGATAATAATGAATTTGAGTATGATATAAGGTTGATAATATATCAATAATTCATTTTAAACATGTTTTTAACTCCCTTACTCTTATAATTTTCACTTTTACTATTTTTAGTTTTACCATGGTAACTAGTTTTTACCTAGGTAGTTTAAGTTCAATGATAAAAATTAAATGGAATATATTAAATAATTTGTACATAATTATTCCAAATATAAAAGAAATTTTATTAGATAAAATTTATATGTGTAAGAAAAATTAATTTTAATATTAGTGAATGTAACATGTAAAACCCTATTTTTAGAAAAAGTTTATTTTTAATCATAAAATTTATATGTAGGGTGAAATTATAAATATATTATATTTTAATGATATAAATTCGTTTATTATAAAATAAATATAAATTATTTTTCCTTAAAATCAATCTAAAACTAAATTTTACCAAAATAGAAGAAAACCCCAAAAAATTCTTATTAGAAATATTACTTAAGTTCTTAAAATGCTAATTATAGGTTTTACAAATTTAACATATTATTTTTAAAATGTTTATTTTAAATTAATAGATAAAGTTTTGACTAATTAAAAGGTTTTATATACTTATAGGACTTAATTATATAATTATAATGTTTTAGTTTGGGTAAAGATAGTATGTACACTATTCAAGTAAAAAATCAATTATTTTAGAAAAATACCAAAAAACTTATCCTATAATAATATTATAATTATAATTATAAAAATTATGTTATTTTTTTAGAAATTAAATTATAAATTTTATAAATTTTTTTTAAATAAAAAATATAAATTAAAACTATTTTATAGAAAATTATTTTTTATTTTAAAAGTTAAAATATGATATGTGTAAAATAAATGTGATAAATATCTTATTATATTGATAATTTCCTGATTATATGATCCTAATTTCAATTTAAATAACCCCTTAATATATTTATGTAATACCTAAGTACAAGGTAAACTACAGTGGCAGTTGGGGGTGGTGATTCTGCTAGCATAGATCTTGTAGAAATTTCAATGAGCTTCAATTTATCTCATATATGATTTATCTCATACTGTAATTGCTTTATTTTGGAATGTTATTGGATTAAGGAAAACTATAGTGAATATATTTCCTTTTAAATCTTAGAAAAAATTAGGTTTATAGGAAGACTTCCACTACCCAATTTCATTTCATTCCATTTTTATAGCTTTCATAATATGGGTACTTCCTTTTAATATAGTCCAATTTAACAGCTATATTATAGTAGTCAAGTGTTATTTTTACGTATAAAAATTTTATTTTAATTTGGTTTTGAATTTATTACAAGTTATTAACACAATATTTATTTAAGGAAAATATATAGATAAATTTTGGGTCCTAAAAAATTCCCTTTTAGTTTATATTGTTTTCTTCCACTCCACATTTCCTATGTAAAAAATTTATATAATTTCAAGACACTATTATTGGGATTTCTTTTAGAGTAGTTTTTAAAAAGTTTTTTTTTAATTTAATAAGGCACCATCCATCTATTCATGGGAATTTCTATTTGTTCATCCATAAAATATTTGGGAATTAAAGCCTTAAAACGTATCATTATCTAGGGGTGATGTTTAGTGGGTCTAGTTATTAGGGCCTTCATGTTCATGTACTTAATCCATGTACCTAATAGCCTACTTGTCATGTTAAGGGTTCCCCCTCAACCTAATTAAAAATTGATTATAAAAAAATAAATAAATACTTAAGGACTTCGATATTTCAAGAAGGATAAATGGTTTTTACCTATTTAATAGTTATGAATTATGTATTAACTCTTAAATCATCTCATACTATTTCCATTTTGGGTTATAAACTCATGTTATCAAACAATATAATTCTATATCCCTTTTTACATGATACCATTCGAATTTTTCTTCTTAGGAAGGCGTTTTTCATCTATGTCAACATCCTTAAAAGTTATTATGTGAAAATTTTGATAATCCTTATTAATACAACCCACCTTATTTATCTAGATGTCTTATGATCATGTTATTATATTTATTGAACTTCGAATGTATTGACATATTTTATATTTATTATCCAAATATATCAATTTATTGATTACTTAGCCAACTTGATTATACATTGAGTTTTATTCATTTACTTCCCTTGGGATATTCCATATTAATATGATACACTTTCTTTCTCTATAATTATTTTGATCATTCTATTCCATTTACTAACTAGGTAAAGTTTTAACATCTCATATGTTTATTATTTTAATCTGGATTTTTATTGATTTATAACGTAATTTGATTATATATTTTATTGTTACTCATTTATTCCATATGGTGAATGAATTATAATGAATTAGTGAAGAGTGGGGGCCAAAATATCCCCAAGATACATTGGTAGATCTCATGAGATAAACTATACAAGGTATTTAGTGCATATCTACCCAATTACTTATAATTTCATGATAAGTGGCCTTGATTATATGTTTATGATGTCTTGGCCTAGGCCTCAATAATAAGATTATGATATCTAAAATTATTCATTTCACCACCATGGAATCAAATATTATTGTTTATGTGATTATTTAAATTTTTATTTCATCCATGGATTTATTTAAAGCACATGTGATTAGTTATATGTCATTATTTGATTATTATTTATTCCTACCATATTATTAATGCCTTGTTTATTCTATGATACCTTCTATTGTATGTTATCCAATACTGATCATTTGAAATCATCCTTTTATGTTTCCATTTCCTCATGTTAAGAAAAAGAGCAATTCATATGATTCTATAAGGGTATCATATGTGGAGAATTTTATGGGATATATTGAAGGATTATTATAGAATAAAAATTTCCTTATCCCTAGGGTGCCCTGAAAGTTAACTTTAATTAATTTAAAGGATATACTTGAATAAATAATAAAGTTATCACTATAATTTAAATTTTTATTTATGGTTTTTAAATCTAATTTGATAATTATGTATGTATCTAGCCACCCAAGAATTCAAAACTATGACATCATGTGTGATGTGATCCATTGTATCTTATACTAATGTATGGTAGTGACCATCAACTTCTGGTTACTGGATCTAGGTTTGATACAATCATCACTCATGCTTTCAGAAGAATAGAATTTACCTTGCTATAAAATTTGATGAAATATAAAATCATTGACCCGTGTTTATCACAGATTAAATCACCTCCTCACATGAAACTTTTGGAATAAGATCTATCAGTTTTGAGTTTAAGTCCTACACTTGGAACTTTCCAAGCCACCCAATGTCATTGAAAACTACTATTCTTTATAGGATGAAATAAAAAAACCTTTATATTATTTTAGCTAAGAATGTTCATCTTAGAATGTAATTAGAATAACTTAATCCTTAGACACTCATTTACTAAAAGAGATTCTAAGTTTTTAACCTAATTTTGTGACTCTCATATGATCCAACAACTAGATAAAACAAACATACTATGGGTTAAACCTTCATGGTAGTTTGTCTCTATGTTGTTGAACCATGAAATAAATATCTAATAAAATTCACTATAATTATTAGTGATTCACATGAAAAACTAAGAAATCCCCATATCAAAACAACCCAATCACATTTCCTGAATAAGTGGTTTATAGACATGGTTTTAGAATTTTTATAGTAGGAAAATCTAGAATCTAGCATGATACATTTCCATTGGACATTGTCATCCATGGGGACAGATCTATTTTTGATTCTCCAAACCATAAAAATGAATTTTGAAGATATAGTAGTCACTATATGTTTTTGTCCCATGGGTCTGAGATATGAAGAACATGATGGAATTTCCAAAGGGATCCATTTCTAAAACTTTCCAACCTTTAAGGGGTGAAAATAAGGGAGTATTATTCATTGGTTAAAGTAATGGTGCCATTAATGAGACTTTGATCTTCATCCAGGATTCCATTATAGAAATTCAGATATATTCAGGATTCATAGTATCTTATGTTTAGACATGGGTAGCCTCGGAAATAAAGAGTATAACCAAACATTTTTCACCACAAAAGAAAATTTCCCCATGACATATAATCCATATTGATTGATCTTAAATGAGTTTATAGAAATCTTACAGGCCCTATGAAAAATTATATTTTGCATACCTCCCTTCACCTTTAGGGATGTGACTTCTCCTGTATTTAGTGGTAATGAAGCTAAACCAAAAATATTTCCCCTTAAAGACACCCCAATATAATTTTCTTTCATATTATCTATACATCCATCAATATTTTTTATATTAATTCCTTATTTCTCATAGGGCCTCAATAATTGGGACTATCTCTCCCAATGACTTCAACCTTCCTTGTGATATTCTCATAGAAAAGTGTTGAGCGATTTCTATATAATTATTATGAAATATTTATGAACATGGATAACATAAAATACATGAATATGTATGTATAAAATCACACTATTGGTTAGATTGATTCTCCCTATTAAATATGTAAGTCAAACTTTCTATATGGAAATGTCTCCTGCGATTTTATCAACTAAGATATCAAATTAATGAATCTGATATTTCCTCACAGAAAAACTTTCTCCTAATTTAGTTACTATAATTTGGCTATAGAAACCCCAATATATAATTAAATATGAAGGGAGTGTCTGGTTGAGAAACTTAGATATATAAAAACATTAATTTTATTACTAATAATCATTTTCCCACTATAATTTTCATATGTATTGATAATACAAAGAAATTTTTAAATATATTGAGACCTTCCATTGAGAAATAATATCATGTCATCTGAAAAATGGTGCATGATACCTAATATATGCTACCTAATTTTGAAAGGATTAGTTTCTCCATTAAGTATATATATTTTTAGGTTTCTACTAAGAGGGTATTGATTGAGAATGAAAAGGATTGGGAACATAGTATATCCTTTTCATAACCAATGTGAAAATTTGAATAAGTTAAATTTATTTCCCATGAGGGAGACCAATAACCATGGATAATAATAGTTCTTAAATAGTGTATTACATACCCACTTTAAGAAACAACATCCTCTAAGAACCATAAGGATTAGGTTCTACTCAAGCATGTCAAATTATTTTTTCATTTCAATTTTCACTATGATATTGGTGATGACCACTTTATTGTGTATAACGTATAAAATATATTGAGATAAGTCGATGGTTCCTTTAATGATCCTATATTTGATAAACCCATGTTTCTATATCAATATTATCATGGGAAGGAAAAAAGAGTCAGTCAATTAATATTTTGGAAAGGATTTTGTAAGAAAAATTACACATATTTATGGGTCTATATTTGTTAAAAGGGATTAGATATTATACCATTAAAATGAGGATTAAAATTGTAGAATATGTATCTATGTTAGTAGAAACACCCTTTAAGAAGTCCTTGACAATAGAAACCACCTCACTTTTGATAATATAACATGTATTGTTATAGAAATAACCTGATAAACTATCTGAAAAAGGTTCACTATAAGGGTTGAGGTCATGAGACACTCCCTTAATGACTACCTCTATAGGAATTGACTAAATTTTGAAATTATATCTTTTAATAATGGATAAATTAATATTATCAAAAAAATTAAGAGTTCTCATTCTCTATTATATATATTATTTCCATGTAAAGTCAAGTGCCAAATAACATATTAGAGAAATGAGAAATAATAAGAGGTCTTAGAGACTTAATATCACTAATTTAGGATCCAACCTTCAATTATATGTTAATGCTACCTGTAAATTTTTATCTGTTAATAAATGGATGGAAATAGGTTGTGTTACTATCTCCCTCCCTCAACCAAATATGTCATGATATTTCTTTAAAACTTTATTAGTCCTAAAAAATATCTCTAAAAGAAAAAAAAAATCCACGTCTATATAGATGTCATCATCCCATTTATCTTAAATCATAGAGTCCAAATGATTGATCTCATTTTTTAAGTCCACTAAATAGTTAGTAATACTAAAGTTCCTATCTAATTAATTTATGATATTCTCTTTGACCCACCTTAATTTATATTGAATACCCACCCATGAGTTCCCTTGTATGATCCATACCCATGATGATGGTATGAGTATCATGAAATATCTATCTAAGGATAACTATTTGGATAATTTGAAGTGTCAATAGTATCCAAAATATTTTTCCATCCTAGGAAATAAGGGGGAGTGGTTTTACAACACATGTGTAAAGTGGGTGACTGAAACATATGGAAAACTAGAAACTCATTAGAGGTTTTCTAAATATCTATCTAGCTAAAACTAGGTCTACCAAAAATATATTCAATTTCTCACAATAACTAAATCTAACCTTTTACATTTCTCTTTACCATTACATTTCTTAAACTCTTTTTGATACTAAGTGAAAATAATTTTAAAATTTTGATTGGTATAATATAATATTTATCAACTTTGAATCTTTTTAAGTTCAAACATTCTCCTACTAACCTCTTAGAAACAACATTATATTTACAATGACTTTTTAATATATAAAGACTCATTTTTGTTAATAAATAACACTTAATTCCTTTTAGTATTAATATTTTAAAAATAAGTTATAGTTTCTATATCATATATGGTATTTTATGTATTGGGATCATTTTTATCCAAAAAAATACTTTTATTTAAAATATACCACTGATGGTTGGTGGTAACACCTTCCCTAATATTTTAAGATTCATCTGGATAAATAATTTATCCTAGATAAAACATTTTTATCCATGTAACAATTTTAAAAGATGTTGCATAATATGATTAATCATAAACCATATGTGTTGAATTCATTATATCATTTTATTCATAACAACACTTTGTTAACAAAAAACTCTTATTATCATATAATAGAAAATATATAAACATAAACATCCTTTATTCAGGACTATATGATCTTGGAAAACTCCTTTATAATTGAATCTTAGATATAATAACTGTTTTCTTCAACACTCGAATGAAAAAAAAGATCTATAAATTCTTCGTTTGATTTTGAACTCATTTTTATTTACAGAACATGTAAATTATACATTTGGTATCACGTACCCTTTATAAATGAGGAATTAATTTCTAAAATACTAATACCTGACATGAAAATTCCATGTACTTTAAAAAACCCATTAAGATATTCAATGAATTCCATATTATAGAATCATTAGTCCTCTATTACTATTTTAACTTTAGGTTTCATTGACCTCATTGGACACTTAGAGAAAAATTATTGAACTCTATAATTAACTTTTATTTTTCCTATTTAAACTTTTACATAGTCATAATATCAATACTAAACTAAAACCTAGAAAATATATTCCCTATTTCATTTTTTCTCAACACATTGAGGAAACTGAGTAAACATTTCCTGAACTCATTCACATTGTTTAAAAATTTCCATTAGTAAAAATAGTGTGGATTCCTTAATAGAAACAAGCCTTATAGAAAATCTTCAGTCTCTCCAAGTCATTATCATATACAATAATATTGAGTATCATTAACATACCCTATCATGTTGAGTATATGATACAAAAATTTCTTATGTAATATTTCATCTAATTCCTTTGAAACCAAAAATTGAATCATTTTATACTACTAAAAAGTTTCTAGATTCATCTATTGAACAAATTTAACACTTAGTTACTCAGGAAAGTGTTTCTCATAGAATTTATCTTTACTTAAGAACTTTTATTAAGTTACCAATCAGGAGAATTTCTTACTTTATGTTTATCATTTAGAAAGGATTGATCTCAAATATATGTTTGATAATGATGATTTTATTTATATTTAAACATAATATTTTATCAGATGAATATCATATTTTATAGAAAATTAATAAGGACTTTTATTAAATTTTCTCCCAGTAAAATGATGATCTCCTATAACATATCCATTTTGTGATCTTAGATTTATACTTCCCTAAGCGACGAATTAGCTATGGAATAAAAATTATTACTTAATTTATTTAGGAAGTAAATTTTACCAATAATATCATATATGAATCTTGGATAGTTTAGTGGAAAAATGTTTATTCTAATCTACTATATAGATAAAATCAAATTTATACCTGTGTTATCATAACTATTAGGGTTTTATATATAGGTGTCACCAAAATATTACAGTATGATATGGTTACCTAATACATAAGTTTATTCATATCTACTATTCCTTGCACAAGATAATCCATGAGATACCTATTATGGAAGGAAATGAACCAGTTTAATAATAGAGGTAATGAAATGTTCTTAAATTATAAAGAATCTAACACATAGTATTTTTAAGGGGATTTAATATCTCTATCTAATGTCATATTATTACCTTTTTGTATGTGTTGGTGATCCTTTTAATTAAATTATGGAAACCACATTCTGTTAAAGGAAAAGTTCTCAAAGAGATATTTTTCACTTCACCCAGGTCCCCTGGAATGCACCCAGGTCAATTCACTGAGGTCTCACAATATACCCTAGTGACCATACTCAAGTTCACTTGTTTGAGTGGTATAGCACACACGACTCCTTATCACAACTCATCTGCATTAATATCCTTTTATGCTCATCATGTGTGCAAAAATTTCCCCATATTTTATTATAAATAGACCCAAGGGGTCCTCATTTTCACACACATGGAAGAATATGAAGAGACATGCACCAAGGCTCAAAAAGAGAGGGCCTCTATGTGCCCAATTCTCCAACCCTATTAAGGTAGATTTATTAAGCCAAAATATAAAAAAATTAATATAAAATTAGAGTAATTTATTTTCCCAATGTTTTAACACATGAAACCTTTACGGAGACCACATCTCCCCTAGTTCTTCATGGTTAGGGTAAAAGACCCCATCCTAGAAGAACTCTACTTGGAAATCACTTTCCCAGATTACCCTAGTTGTGTAGTACACATGAGTTGTGCACCCAAGTCATTCTAACTATTTTATAATAGGGAGATAGTTCACCCTACCCTTTCAGATATGGTGAAAATCCATCCTACCCTTTTCATTAGGGTTACCTTTCACCCTACCCTATAACCAGGTTCTATGTTATCCCTACCCCATACTAGGGAAAATTCTTACCTTTCCCTATAAATAGGGGAAAACTTAACTTGGGTCCTAAAATAGAGATAACCTTCACTTTGGTCCACATACTAGGATACATATCTTCCTTGAGTCCCATGTTTGAGTGCACCCTTTCCCAGTTATCCTACGTGGGTGTCACTTCCACCCAGGCATCCTACCCAGATTCTTACCTACCTAGGCGTCTCATATGGCCTATTTAAATGCCTAAATAGTATATACACATTAGTGTGAACCCCTTAGATCATGTATTCCCTTAATAAAAGGAATAACCTGAGTTTTCCTCCCAAACTAATGAGACATTTAGAGTAGTCATGGTCATGTACTCTCGTTAAAATGAAATTTACTACTATGATTATGTTGGTGATACCTCCCCGGGATCATGCTACCCAACTTGGTTGAATCATATCCTACATCTAATTATCCTAATAACTTAGTGCACAACTTTTTTTCTACTAAATGAGTTAAGGATATTACAAGGACCTTTTACTAAGTATAATCCCCAAAATCTTTCCTTCACCTGAGTCACATTCCAGTTTGAGCATCTATGGGAAGTATCCATGATTTTTTCTCCCAAGCATAGTTTAGGTATCACCTATGTAATCCAAAAAATATTTATCATGAGGTTATATCCCTCATGATTCCATTCATCCTTCCATGTACAATCATCAATAGGTTGGAAGTAGACACATATGTGGTGATCTACTGAGTGTAATCCCTAATAATATACCCATTAATGGTCTAATACCTATGACTTGTTAATGAATCAAAGATGAATTATGGGAATCCCATGAATAATATCTAAATATTCCTTAAAAGTCCATATACCTTGTGAAACACATTATTAATATGATGTATTCCCAATGAGTCAATCAAATCTCAATGGGCCATATTCCCTACGAGAAACCATATATTCACTTGTTTGGTTTCCAATAGATATGATGAACCCAAAAGGGTTTCTTTTGTGTAAGTACCAAACAATCCATTTTTGGGAACACTTTACCTAGAAGACATTTCTCTATGACTCTTAATTTAATAGCATGCATCTTTACTACATGATGTTCAACTACATGGATTGGTTTTATCACATAACGTTAAACTATGCAACATGAACTATGTTAGATTATATTATTTTTGAATGGGATACATAGTAAACCTCTTTGAGGTTAAAAAAACACCCAATAAAGCATGAATGTATAAACTTAAAAGGAACTTCACTTGGTCATAGTTAAATGAGCTTAAAAGGAACTGCATTGGTACTTTTCACACAATCTTAAAAGGTATTATGTGTCCTATTAAGTGGTAACGAAGTTCATGGGGTTTTATTCCCTTTATAGGAAAATTTATGAACACCTTTTCATGGCCCCTATACCAATTCCACAATACCTACTTCCTTCCAAGATGGTGATAAACTCAAGAGTGTTCGGTTATGTGGTTTTAAACCATAACATGGTTAAAAACAAGAGAAATATAGAGAACCACTAATATATATAGATGTTCACATCAACACATTATTTAGATCAATAACTTGTACAGGGTAATGAGTCCTGTGCTGGGATTTAGTAAGGATTAATGAACATATATTAAATTTAAAAGAGAGTTTCAAAGTAGGAAATTATTCCCCTTAAAATGGTGAGATGAGTCTTACCTACCATACTATCAACCAATGGGAAAACCAAGTGTTTCTAGTAAATTCCTATTGACTGACTAACTGCCTTTTGAAAATAGGTCAACATAAAGTCAAAATGATTCAATGGGAATTGTGTGTCAAAAATAAAATGGTAAAATCTATAATAATCCTTTACTCATGAAATAAATCAACTAACCATTATCTTACTTGAGATGCTGCATTGAAGAGTTTCTTGTTTATATTTATTGATCCCTTTTAGATTTTTAGTAATCCCTCTAGAGATATCTTTAATCCAATTGATAGAATCATGTCGTAACTAATATCAGGTTAACCTACTGATATAAACAGATATCGATTATGAAGCTCCCAAGCCACTACTACTTACCAGTTGAGGTTCTTGATATATTTCATAGAGGTAATGAGGGTTATGTCCCTAAAAACTTGGAGGCTGTTATCTCCAACCCAGTGTCTCCAACACTAATTAAATAACTAAAATACACTATCCCAAACCACTGAGTTTGGTCTAGAGAGTCACATGACCTCATGAGAACCTCCTAGTACACAAGAGGTTACCAACTAATATTGAGGGTCATAACACTGTCATTGATGAGATTATGCCCTCAGTATAATTTCCTTTCACAAATAATATAAATAATAAAACAAAAAATCATAGTAAACACGAGGAATAATATAATACCAAATAAAATACATGTAACATAAAAATAGATAAATAGGCTCCCAATGTGTGAGGAAAACCATAGTATAAGGATAGCAAGATAAATAAATAAAACTTCATAATCCTTATGATTAAGTTTTGATATCTCTCCCACATCCTGGAATCTCAAATCAACCATCTACCATGGGATCCTTTCCCTTTCTTGGATCCTTATACTTAAAATATGTACATGTATCATAATGTACATATAGGGTGTGAGTAATGAAACCCAATAGTAAAACATCAATGCATCCTAAACAGATGTGCTTATATAAAAAGTGTATGCCCTGATATTATAAATGTGAAACAAGAATAACAACATATAATCAGGTACTCAATGATTGTGTGTTAACCAAGCCTTCCTAAACCCATGTTCCTATATGGTGTGGCTCCATTCCATATGGATAAATGTATGATACCACAAAATTATCTAGAAGAAGACACAAGGATAATAATTATTTCTCATGAAAGTATCAAGGAATCGATTCGGGTTAGGCCTCATGACCGTCGTATCTTGGCTCCATTACAGGTCAGGCCTCCAGGCTGTCATACAATATTTGTCTTGGGTCAGGCCTTCAGGTCATCATGACCCTAATTACACTAACTTGGGTTAGGAATCTAGGCCATCATACCCATACCCTATAATTATATCCATCTTCAACATTGTTTCAATTTGAACACACTCCCCCACTAAGTTATAATAATATTGTGACGATCAACATGTTTCAAGTACTAGGAACAACCTCCTAGGGAATGATAGCACATAACTAGGTAGAGCATAAAAGGGTAACAAGACATATAATCATGAAAATATAATAGAAACATACCAATATATGTTAATAAAATTAAATATGGATAACAATATACTTGATCTTTTCTAATGGAATCATACATCGTAAACGAGTATCATGGGTCTCACACACACACACATGTAATCAAAATTAAGCATGATAATCATGGTATTCCAATGAAATAATTATACCAATGAAACATGTGTAAAAAAACTCTAAATGGTAAGTAACATACTATATCAAGGTTATTGATTTCAATGTAAAGTTTCATTAAGTAATAATCACTTAAACCACATTCATGTATTATTCGATTCAAAAGACTCTCCAAGGAATCATAAAATTGATTCAAAATATTTTATTTATAAGGTTATTAAAAACACCACATGTGATAATAGTTTCTCACTCCTAGCCTGAATGCCTGAATGGCCCGAAGGCCTTCATTTTTATTGATTTTTTATAACCCCCCTTTCAAGGGATGAGGGGTAACCCTTACAAGGCATGTAGACTCATAGATTACATGGCACATAGGCTTAGGAGATTAGATGATCCGAAGGTCTTAGGGAATTCAACCAGAATATCTACAAGGAACTGCCCCTCCCCAGCATCTGTATCTTGATTGTAGCTCTCCACCTTTGTATGACCGTCTGGCTAGGCTTCTCGTGCAAGCACAGGCTGGTACCGATGGCATAGTCATACCCTCTCATTCTGAAAATCCATTTGGATCTTCTCTGGTGAGTGCACTTGCTCTGAATCCTTTTTTGGGGCTGCTCCTTTTTTGTAGTGTCTCTGGGGCCTGCATTCATGTGGCCCGAAGGCCTTGGGGTGGCCCTAAGGCCTTAAGCTGGCTCAAATGCCTTGAGAATCAACTGGCCTGAAGGCCTTGGGTGGCCCGAATGCCTTGCAGGACCCAAGGACCAAACTGGTGGCCTGAAGGCCCAGATGGATGAAAAACACTGCTCAAGAAAATATTAAAGTAATAATTTTATAAATTGAACAAGAATCAGGATACCTAGAATTTATCCCTTGAAAACACTTCTCAAGAAAAGAGGATAGAGGGAGGCTTTGTTATGCTGATAAAATGGAATTTGAACTTGGTTTTATTGAAGAGGACTTCATTGATCTTAGGTTTAGGAATTATTGACTACCCAGACTCATGAGTAGATTAAAAATGAAGGACATTAAGGTTTAGTTATTTTATAATATGTATTCTGCATTCTATTTTAAATCATTTAAACCATAAATTAAACTAACTATTTAATTTTTCTTTTGTGGAAATATTGAATGATTATAATTTAAAATTATCAATAATATGAGTTATGAATTTTTAACAAGTAAAACAATTAATTTCCCATTATTTGAAACTTTAAAAATCAAGAATACTCATTTTGGGTTCGTGTTGGGTAAGGAAAATGAAAACAGGGTTAAGAACACCTTTCCCCCAAAAACATATTGCATAAAGGTAACATGGTTTTACCATTATTAAAATCATATATTTCACATGAGGGTTGGTGTCTACCCTTATAAAACATTTATAAATTCTAATATACCATTACAAAGTGTATAGGTTTCTATCACATACCATTTGGAAATTTAGTGATATCCTTATAAAACCCATAGAAAAAAAGTCTACCCTTACATAGCCTTTGAAAATAGGGTGTTACACATATGCAACAATTGAGGTACCCTTACACATTCTTTGAAAACATAATCTTACCCTTACACGACCCTTGAAAAGTAATGGTTACCTTTATAAATATAATGAATCCTAGATATTACCCTTATGAAGGTCATTGATTTAATCCTAATAACTTGAGATGAGAGTCCTATTTATTGTTCCTATCTAGGGAAAAGGGGTTTTATTTTCCATGGTTGATTATTCCAATGACTTCTATCCCCAACATCCTCCATCCTTTTAGGACACTGGAAAACTTTAGGATGTATAAGGTTGGATAGACATCATCGATGGTGTCTTCAACCTCATTGAGACACCTAAGGAATGAAATGTGAATCCGAAAGTGTTCATGATGTAAAAGACCACCAAGAGGTAGTGGGAATCATGGTATAGGTAGATAGGTGTGAGGGTCTCACTTGGGATACTTTTAAGAAAATTTTCTTCTATAAATTATTCTCTAAAGTGATGAAGTTTTTTTGAGTGTAGGATTTAATGAAGCTATAGTAGGGGTCTATAATGGTATCTAAATACTCTAATTTCTCATATTACAGAGACTTAAAACTCTAGAATCATCTTCTTTTATAGGTAACTAGCTGACTTCAAGATGTAGAGGAGTTGATAGACATCATCAAGGGTGTCTTTGACCTCATTGACTCATCTAAGGACTAGAAGATGAATTTTGAATAATTCAGGATGCAAGGACCTTATAGGAGGTGATGGGTACCATGGGAAAGGTTGAAAGTTGTAAGGGTATCAATTAGAATAATTTTATGAACCAATTATTTGGGTAATTTTTCCTTGGGACGCTAAATATTGATCAATTCTTTTGAGTTCATGGAGCTATAGAGGGGGTCCATGAAGTTGTCTAGATACTACAATCATTTCACTGGGATTCTTCAAAAGGACATTGTGTAAGGGTAATGTGGTTTTACCCTTACACAGATCATAGTTATCAAAAGAGGATAGGATCATACCCTTATGTAATATTTAGAAATTAGAAAATACCTTTACATAGTGCATGGGTTAACCTCACATACCCTTTGGAAACATAATACTACCCTTAAAAAATCAATAAAAAACACTTATACCCTTACACAGCCTTTAAAAATAGGGTGTTACCCTTATACAGGGTATAAGTTACCCATATTATTATTTTGAAAAAAATGGGATTACCCTTACAAAGACCATGAAAATAAAGATTTTACTTTACACATTTCAAGAACCCTTAAGATTTTCCATTAAAAAAGTTTTGGATTTAGGACTACCCATACGCAGTGTCTATTTTACATTTACACAAAAAAGGTAACACCACTTCTACCCTTACTCAGGTCCTTAAGACCCATATTACCCTTACATAACCCTTGTAAATTTAGGGTTCCCTTTACACAGCCAAAACAATTCATGTTTAAGGGTAATATTTATTAAAAAAGATATTTTAACATAAGAATTTATATAATTAAATTGAAAATGGGGTTTTAAGAACATTTAGAAAATGATAATATTACATGAATGGTCTGATCAAGTAGTACCATATTAATGGATTTATCCCATCATTATAAGCATCTCATGAAATCCTTTAAGAGGTGAAGTCTGGTGGATATCCTATCAATGATGATCCATACATAAGCATGTGGCCCATTTTTCCACATTAAATTATTTTAGGATCCATTCCCCAGGAGTATGAAAATACTCATCTCCCTTATCTTTGGGGGTGGAAGAGGATATATTTGACCTCCCTAGTTCTACATAGGAAATACCTAGGAGGGATCCTTCTAACAACCGACATCACCAACACCGCATGATCCCAACCCCTCATATATACACTATAGAGACCACATTAAAGATCCTAGCCGTGTTTTCTAGATGAAGGAATCTAAGAGGAGGTCCCACTAAGGGATGTAGACCACCAAAATTAGGGAATATTCATATATTATTGTTCCCATCAAGGAAGATCATCAACCTATCTTGGTGATGTCAAAATATAAATATCATATTCCTTATTTCATTCAAAAATCCTTCTAATATGTCCTAAAAATATCATAAGGACCATATCATAATATCCTAACTAAAAATAGATAAAAATTCCATATTCATGATCCCTCGTATAAATCCTACCAACATATCTTAATAGAATATGATGAGAAGAATTATATCCCTAATCACACCTTCTAATCATTCAATCTTATCTTATCAATGAAAAAAATACACTCATTGATATATTATGATAGAAAATAGGGGAAAGGCATGTATTCATGTTCCCACCAACATAAAGGAACCTTATCAGCATAACCAAACATCTACTCAAAAGCAAGCACGTATTCCTTCCACCATTCAAGAGGATAGTCAACATATCTTAGAGAATATTGAATGCTAGGGATAGGCTCATATCCCCATTCCTACAATAGTTTACTGGTATATCCATATGGTCACTGAGGGGTAAGATCATATACATACCTATAATATTGGTGTCCTCAATCAATCTTCAATGTTATGTTAATTCTCCTTTGGTTTAATTTAGTTCATTAAGAATGAAGTACAAAAAAATATACCTTTTCATCAGCTAACAATTTTTTACATCGAATAATATAATTATAGTGATATATTTCTTAAAGTTATTTAGATCAAATAATAATAGGTATTTCTATTGATTCCTACCTTGAGATAGATAGTTAAGAAATTTTCTTCTTCTCACGTGCATGGAGGATCTCTTTCATGACAATATGGATTGTTTTTTAATTGAGCTCTTTGTATCCCATGGCATTGAAAAGATGGTGAAGCATGTGTAATTTCATATAAAACCCAACTATTGGGGTTTTTTAAATAATTTTCCATATTCTATTTTAAATATAATTCTAGGAAGTGCGATAGACATTGAGATATTTTGGGTCTAACTCAGAGTTGTTTCAAAAGACTAAAATATTATATGGGAATAACTCACTCAAAGGTGTTGTTTGAACATTACCCTTTGAGTTTTTGGGTCTTAGAATAATCTTAATTACCATGAACCCTAATTATTGAGGTAATGGAATGACAGTTTCTCATAATTCTTATTTATCTAAGATGGTGGCACTACAAGTGGCATGAAAAATGCACACATTAGTTAGTGGATACCAAAGTTAATAGAAAGAATTTTGGTTAATCAATAATTTCATTTACAACAATGGCCTATCCAATTAAAATTACTTCCTATAATAGATCAATATGAGCATCCCCACTAGTGGGTACTTCCCCATCTATCAAGATAGGGTATTTTTTCATTAATTTTGTCTCATCATTTGCCACCATGGGATTATACTTTCCTCCTATCATAGTGTAAAATTATGTGTTTCCAATTGAAAATCACTTGTTTATTAATATTCTATTTATATTTATTTATTATACATGCATGAAAAAATATTTATTTTGATTTATTATTATTTTACACAAATTATTTTATATGTTGGATTTTCATTTGTTTTTTGAGCTAACGAGCTTCCACATGGGAATATATTCTGGGCAATTGTGATTAGCGTTATTTTTTATTTTTCATTTTTTTGAGTCATTTATCCATTAAAAAATTATTTATGGTTATCAATTATTTCCACTACCCCTTTGATTCCATCCTTACACATGCCTAGGGTTTCTTCATTCCTTTTTCTCTCAGCTTTTCGGATCTATGTGTACATGAGACATTGGTTGGGTGGATTTATTAAGTCATAGTGCAGTGTTAGAGGTATTGGTAAACCATGCAAGCTCTTTCCTCTAGGTTATTAAATTCATTGTGTTCTCTTTTAGGTTTTCCTGTCATTTCTAATTTAGTGAATTCCCTAACTCACATTATCAATATTTTCTTTATAAAAGATATTATCTTGGTCTATCATCCTCCTAAATTATTCTCATATCATATTTATGATAGAGTGTTAATGAAACTCATTCTCTATAAATATGTGTGGCTTTTTTGAGTGATAAAAAATCCCTCAAATAAGACTGATCACTTAGATCTCAACATCACATATGTATTTGTTCTAGTAGCTTCAAGAGAATAGGATCGCTATAGAGACACCCTCTCTGGCCCTGTGAGTGTTTCAATTATTTCATTTCTCTTTAGTTATGAAGATGGTGTTTTCAAATTCTTTCATTTTCTGGTTTCATGTTTTTTATGCTAGATTTTATCTTGTATAATTTATCTTTTGAACTCAACAAATTTATGTTTGGGTGGTTTTGTTTCCATGAATTTAGGCCCAAAATAGGTTGAGGAATGATAAATCCATTATCCATCTTTATTATTTTCTTGCGTTTATTTTTTAATATAATTCTTGATTTAATTATATATTTTCAAAAAACTTTCTTTTCAATCTTATCATAATTATCCACTATCCTCATATATTTATAATTTAAATCATAGTAACCATAAAAATTATTCAAATTCAACTACCTAATTGAATAAGCATGCATATCCATTGATCTTGGATAATTCTTGGGGGGTTCATTCTTAACTTTTTTCATAAAAAATTAGTATCAGGGCCTTCAGATAAAAATTACTTTGACAAGGTTTTAAATTTTTATTTTTTATTATGATACTAATTTTAATTTATGATGAATTAAAATGAGATATAAAATTGTTCCATAAGGTTTAATTTGTTCTTTACATGTCCCTATGAAACCATTTGTTACCATATCTAATTATGGAAAAACATCTATTATATACTTAGATGTCTCTACTAATATTATTATTAAGTACTATATTTCTTTACTATATTATTTATATGATAAGGTTCTTAGATAAGTGTCTTTTAAAAGTATTGTTTCTCAAATATGTCTTAAATTAGAAAAATTATACATGAAAACTTCACTTGTAAGTTGAATTTATAAGAAACATCACATGTTTACATTTAAAATGAAATCTAATGTTTCAATTAAATCCCACTTTGATGAATTCAACAAAATTAGGATTTATTTAGCCAACATTAATGTGACTATTGATGATGAGGACCAGTCTATGATCCTTTTAATTTCTTTAGACAATGACTATTATAAGGACCCAACCTTAAACATTACTTAATCTTGAGTTAAATAAAGAATTCACATTTAGGATATTTTCATGTTTAGAGCTTTAGAGAAATAGGGAAAAACAACTAAATTACATCTCGAAAAATTATAAAGTAGACACTTCTACTCGGTGTCCATTTTTTCATAAAATAAAAATTCTTAAAAAAAGAAACATTTCTAGTTCCATGTTTTAGATAGTATGACTTTTCCTTGATCTCATCCTTGACCCTATTCATCTTTAAGTCATGTGAAAAACATTTCAAAAATTAGGATGAGCATAAAAAGATCTGTAAGGTTTATAAAACAAGTAAAGAAAACATTATTCTATCAATACATAAAAATCAATGAAATCATACTTTTAAATATTTAACATACCACACAAAATCCTATGTTTTATGAATAACACATGGAAATCATAAATCATAAAGGTAACTTGTGGCATCCATAACATACATACATTTTAGCTTTCATAGCTACATAGGGAGTTATGTTTGGAATACCCATCACAGTATATTCCTTAAATCTCTTAGGATAAATATTAACGTTTACCTCTGTCACGTTACCCAATGCATTGGAGAGATATCTCAGGATCACCCGCCCTAGTTTTATCACGGAACCACCCATATACATGAACAATGCCCATGGACCATAACATATTCATAGCACATAAAACAATTATAAAGGAAATATAACATTTCCACATTACAATCACAACATATCATTTCAAGATATTTATATAATCAATGCTTTATCAAACCATTTTCAAAACCATTTAAAACATTTAATAAAGAGATTTTTAAATCAAAGTGTCATGTACCTCTTTGAAGATTTTAAAATAAATTTTAATTTCAAAACATTCATGTCCATATAAATAAATACTTAAAACCATTTTTAAAACATGGACATTAATGAGAATGATTTATAAGAATAAATCTTTAAAACATTTACAATGATATTTTAGTTAAAGAGTTCCTAACCAAATGAGAGATGCTTGAATACAAATAATTGAGGAATAACATTTATAAAAGCTTATAATATTATGATAATAAAGAGATTCATGATATAATATTTCAAAGGGTATTATATACACCATATAAAAGTGAATTGGTGTATAACAACAAATAAGTATCAATGGAATGTAAATTGAGACAAAGTCCCTTGCAAAGATCATATCGTTGGATTAAAGACAAATCAATGACATAATTATGTGTAACAAATAAGAATACACCCAATATAAGTGGATATTAAGTTTAAAACAATCAGAGTTAATTCATACATATTCATATCATGACATAATCAAGAAGTAGATGTTTAACCCACAGAATTAAAATTGGGTTTAGAACTTCTCTTACCAAAAATTTGACAGCCTAACGGTGTCACTTGAAAATTTTGAAAATGTGTTGATGGGAGAGAAAAGGTTATCTCATAACATGAAAAAATGTACAGAAATAAGGATATATAAGAACATATCCTAACATAAGAAAATGGAAATTAAATGACATTATATAAAATAATTATTTGAATAATAGAGGAGAGTGAAATGTTCCCTTACCGATTTGGTAACTTACGAAACATACACCCCATGAAAAAAAAAATTAATATTTAAATTCCCATAAATTAATGTATATTACACAAATAATACAATAATATGTATTGAATACACCACATGAAAGGAAATAGTGGAAAATATAGCATGAATCTCACAAGAATAAAAAGTAAGATGAAAACCCCTTACCTCAAATCTGACTTGTCTTGTATGTTCCTTGTTATTCCTCAATAATAACCTTAAGTTAATTTATAATTGATTAAGAACCTTTTTCAAGTTTATTATTCCTTTTATATCACTTATTACCTTTATATAACAATTAGTTAATTATTTGAGTTCATATCAGACACTTTGTCAATGTTTGAAACTTGCGTAAAAAATAAACACGTTATAATTACAAATTGTCCACAGGGTGAAAATTACATTATATTCATAATGATATTCATTATTTAGATATCATATATATAATATATATATCTTGTATATATATGTATTTATAATATTATATAACATTTGGAGATAGGAAATGAAATGTACCGTTCATGGAGACAGTAAGTCGTACGTACGCATGAACGTCACTTTCATTTATATTTCATATTTAATGAAATTAAAACTTAATGATACATAGGTATATTTTAATTCTAGTATAATATAATATATAATTTCATTAACTCTATCCTTTATTCGTTCCATGTATGGAATGAATGAGTCATATCACTTTGAGGGGGTGGTAGTTCGCACTTCCATAAATGAATTTATAGCATTTACCCATTATGGAAACCATAAAGGTATGATATAAATAAAAAATACAGAAGTATATAGATAATATTCATATAATATATATCACATATAAATATAGTTCCATATTAATGGCCACCATAATATGTGGTAGTATATAATTGAACAATCATCGTTTCGTGAGGTAGTAGTTCTCCATCCACAGAAATAGTATGTTCATATCCATTAGATGGAGGTTTATGGATGGGTAGTTCTAATCATAAACCTAAAAAAACCTAGTATATTAAAGATACTGTTTTTTTAAATAATGGAATAAAGATATTTTAGGGGGTTGGAGAAGTAAAATAAAATAAAATAACTTAAGAGATGGAGTTACCTTTAAATAGGGTATCTCCCTTTGGTTTGAACCAAAAGGTTTACTTGAATTTTCTTCTACAAAGGGCAAGGCTTCTAGGAGGAAGATGGGGATGTAGGTAGATTAATTTTTTAGGGTTTGGACAAGCCAAGGGGCTTGAGAGGTGCGAGTAGTGGGTTAGAGTTGGTGACTTTTTATAAGAGGGAGGAGCGGCTCTTTAGGAAAGTTTAAAAATATTATTTTATTATAAACTGAATTTCGATTTAAAAAGTTACCCAACTCATTATATTCGAATATAAGGTAAATATAAGTCTAAATAAAATCACCCAATAATAATTTAACCTATTTTGGATATTTTTAATCCATATCTTTTTTATTTAACCCTCTGTTAACTTATTTAACTTTTACCATGTCCTCTTATATCTTCATTATATATAGTTAATATATTTAATATAAAATTCCAAGAGACCAAAAACAGATTTATAATGACTTTTTAAAATCATATATGTTATTTGGCCGAATATTATATTTGTAGGACCATTTTATCATTTAATAAAATATTGATTGATTTAAAAACTATTTTATGTCAATTTTAATACTATTCATATCATGACTTTTTAAAAAAACCAAAACAACTTCATTATTTCAAAAAACCATAATTAATTAAAATATAACAAGTCATACTAATCTATAAAATTATTTTATGGTATAAAAAAGTTCAAAATAAATTTATTTTTATATTTATAATATCACATATTTGAATCATTTATTAATGAAGTAATTACTCCATCACCATTGTGTCAAAAATAAGTTTATTTATTTATTGTCTAAAAATTTTAAATAAAATAAAATTATGTAGGAAATCATTTTACCTTTCAAATGAATATTTATAGTCGAATATATAATTTATATAACCATATATACTAATTATTTTAGTAAAAAGATTCATGATTATGTTATTTTTGTCCTTACTTTAAATTAATTAATATAAAGTGTCATTTTCACTTACAAGTGGCTCCATGGAGTCCCAAAAATTGACCCAAGTATTACCATGGTTGGAAATGTATCATCCAATAGTATTAGGAAACATGTTAGGGTAATTAAATATTATTATAATATTATTTTTTAACGCTTATTTACCAGATTTACCCTTTATCCATGGTAAAAAAAAATATTTACTAAAGTAAATATTCATAATGTTTAAAAATAAAAGTTACCAATTTACACAATTTATACCTATTGAATCCAAATATTGAATCCATTATTACAAATTCAAAACACAGAAGTGGCATAAATTAATTTAAAATTAAGTAACGTTTTCAAAACAAAAAATGTGTTTTTAAGAAATGATAACTATCAAAAGATTTACCTTTGTTTATGTCCAATTTAGGATTGAAATTACTTCCAATGACCAAAATTAGATTAAATATTAATAATATAATCAAATTAAACTTTAAAAATAATTAAAATAACAATATAACTATATAAATAAATTATATTAAAAGGCATTTTTGAATTAAAATGTAGTATTTTTCACTATTCATTAAAAATGAACATTATCAGAAAAATACCAAATTTTCATCCAATGTAAATTTTGATGTCCCTATTCTAAAGAAGAATATTATTTTTTTCAAATATAACATATAAAAGTGAAAAAACTAGATTCAAAAAGGGTTCTCCATCAAAAGGCGGTAAAACTACCTTTTAAGAATATTTGAGTATTTATACTTAAAATTGGATTCACTCTCATTTTAAACCTTTAAATTTTATTTCATATATGTAGAAACATTTAACAAACATGTATAATCATATTTTAGTTATTTATGTTCATTCCCACCAATAAAAAGGCTTGGAGTTAACTACCATTTAAAATAATATTATATTGTTATTTTTCAGTATGACTCAGCCTTTTAGGCAACATGAGATTTCGGAAAAACCCATTGTTGCATGTCGGGTATGCCATTGAATATAACATCCCATTTAAAGTAAAATTAATATTTAATTCAAAAATATTATGAAAATTTCATATTTTTTATTTACCTGGTGTGTTACATCCTAACAATTTTAAAATTGGGCTCAGAATCTTCATTGAAATCCCCATATTGAAAAAAGAGTCAATAAAACTATCACTTTAAAAGAAAGAAATATATGTTCAAAGGTCTCCTGATATAACCCATACTATGATCACATGAAAACATGGATATGGAGGAGAATCTAAGTGTCCAGTTCTAATAGAGAGTGATAGAAAACATGATCAAGAGAAAGTTAACCACCAGAAAACCAAAAAATTGGGATAGGTTAAACGGTCTTTGATTCCCCAATAGAAAAATTAAATGAACAATGTTTTTGTTTTAAGTTACCTTTCATAAATTTGAATAATTTATTTATGATATTGACTAATAACATAAAGAAATATACTTACTTTTCAAGTAGAGTTTCATCCTTTAATAATTTTCTACCAAAAACTCATATTTTCTTCAAACGATGAGTATTCAAGATGACTTGGTCACGCCTGAAGCGCTAGAATCATCATCTAGAAAATCACATAATCCAAAAAATATGAACTATATATTTCCTCTATCTTTAGACATTAACCAAAACCAAAAATTTTAGTACAAGATAAGATAATCCCCAAAAAAGTATAATCTTTTATAAAAATAAATACGACTCTTAATCTCCAAAATTCAACAAACAATACCAAAAACTCAACAAAGACCATTCAATAAACAACTGTCTTTAAAATTATTCAAAGTAACACAAAATAATATTGAAACCCAAAATTCCAAAGGATTTAATCACATAGTTTTCCATAGTAAATCTTAAAAATTTTCTTCAAATAACATTAGGTAATCTTAAAGTCTCATATTGAAAAGTAATTAACCTAATCACATGTTCTCTGTGATGGGTTAATCATTTCAAAAAATAACCCAAATTTCTATATTTAAATAATAAAAAATATATATCCTTCAAAAACAAAATTATAACATTACTCCTCAAATGAAATATCATAGTATTCTATTTTCCTTAGGCATATAATGTTCCCCAAAAAAGAGAATGTCTTCCAAAATAACCTTTATCATTTAATCACCAAATCATTTTCCTATATTAAAGATATGAATTTGATTAAATAGAAGTTCCCAAAATCAAGTTATTATTGCTCCATAAAATCATTTAACTAAAAATAATAAGTCATACTAACCAGGTACTTCACGTAGTCCAGTGGTAGGCAATAAATCTCAATCGTAACTTTTTGTGGGTTCAATTCCTATAGCTTTATCTGATGCGATGACTTGTCACACAGTCTTCATGTTGTCCTTTTTAAAAAAATATATAATTTTATAAAATTACCAAAAATGAGATAAATTACTCAAAAATAACCATAACATATTTTAACGACAAAAGTTCTCATTGTATCTCCCATTTCATTTGGTTCCTTATTTAGAAAACCATCACTGTTTTCCTTCACATTTGTTATTACGTTGGTTACTGCTAGATCCATCCATTTACTAAAACCAAAAAGGTCAGTCTGAGTATATCAGTAAAATCAACATATAATATCTTATTATGAGGATAAACACTAAGATATACTGATTCATTTTATCTTAAACCTTTTTAATTTATCTAAAATAACTATGAATCTTTTTAATATGCTCACCATTATGGTTATGTCACTTATGCTTAAATAACACCATAACCTCTAAAGTTATCTAAACCAACCTCTAATACCAACTATAAGGACCAGACCCTAAACATTACTTAATATTGAGTTAAATCTAGAATTCATATTGAGGATATTTTAATGTTTAGAGATTTAGATAAATAGGCCATAAAAATTACATTACATATAAAAAAATTACAAAGTAGACACTTCTACTCAGTTTCCATTTTTTCATAAAATAAAAACCCTTAAAAAAAGAAACATGTCTAGTTTCATGTTTTAGAGAGAATGACTTTTCCTTGATCTTATCCTTGACCCAAATCAACTTTATGTCCTGTGAAAAACATTTCAAAGCTTTGGATGAGCATAAAAATATCATTAAGGGTTATAAAACAAGGAAAGAAAACATTAGTCCATCAATACATAAAAATAAATGAAATAAAACTTTTTAATATTTAACATGCCATACAAAATTATAAGTTTTATTAATAACACGTGAAAATCATAAATCATAAAGGTAACTTGTGACATCCATAACATACTTACATTATAGCTTTTACAGCTATATAGAGAGTTACATTAGGAATACCCATCACATTATATTCCCTAAATCTCTTAGGAGAAACATTGACATTTACCTCTGTCATGTTACCCAATGCATTGGAGAGCTATCTCGGGCTCACCCGCCCTAGGTTTATCACGAAACCACCCATATACGTAAAAAAATTCCCAAGAACCATAACATATTCAAAAAAACATAAAACAAACATAAAGAAATATAACTTTTCCATATTTCAATCAAAATATATCATTTTAAGATATTGACATAATCAATTATTTATCAAACCATTTTCAAAACCATTTAAAACATTTAATAAAGAGATATTTGAATCAATGTGTCCCATACCACTTTGAAGATTTTAAAAGAAATTTTAATTCTAAAAAATTCATGTCAATATAAATAAATCCTTAACACCATTGTTAAGACATGGACATTCATGAGAACTATTTAGAAGAATAAATCTTTACAACATTTAAAAGGATATTTCATTTAAAGAGTTCTTAACCAAATTAGAGATGCTTGGATACAAATAATTGAGGAATAAAATTAATAAATGATTATAATATCATGAGAATAAAGAGATTAATGATATAATATGTAAAAGAGAAGTATATACACTATATAAAAGTGAATTGGTGTATAACAACAAATAAGTCTCAATGGAATGTAAATTGAGACAAAGCCCCTTGAAAATATCACATCCTTAGATTAAGGAAAAATCAAAGACATAATTTTGTGTGACAAATAATAATACACCCAATATAAGTGAATATTAAGTGTAAAACAATCATAATTCATTCACACATATTAATATCATGACATAATCAATAAGTATAAGTTTAATCCAAATAATTGAAATTGGGTTTAAAAGTTCTCTTACAGAAAATTTGAAAGCCTAACAGCGTCACTTGAAAATTCATAAAATGAGTTGATCAAAGAGAAAACGGTCTCTCATAACATGGAAAAAAATTTATAGCAATAAGAATATATAAGAACATATCCAAACATAATAAAATGGAAATTAAAATACATTATATAAAATAATTCTTTGAATAATAGAGGAGAGCGAAAGGTTACCTTGCCGGTTTGGTAACATACGAAACATACACCCCATGAAAGAAAGAGCATAAAATGAAGATTTAAATTCCCATAAATTAAAGTATATTTTTCAAAGAATACAATCATGGGAATTAAATATACCACACAAAATGAAATAGTATCAAATATAGCATGAATCTCATGGGAATAAAAAGTAAGATAAAACCCCTTACCTCAAGTCCAAATTGTATTGTATGTTCCTTGTTCTTCCTGAATAATAAACTTAAGTTAATTTCTACATGATAAAGAACCATTTTCAAGTTTATTATTCCTTTTATGTCACTTATTACCTTTCTATAACAATTAGTTAATTATTTTGTTTCATATCAGATATTTTGTCGATGTTCGGAACTTGCGTAAAAAATGAACATGTTATAATTAAAAATTGTCCATGGGTTCAAAATTCCATTATCTACATAATGATATTTATTATTTACATATCATATATATCATATATATATATATATATATATATTATATATATACATGAATGATACTTTTATTTCTATTTTATATTTAATGGAATGAAAACGTAATGATGCCTAGGTATGTAATAATTAAATAATAATATCATATGTAATTTCATTAACTCCATCCTCTATACATTCCACGTATGGAATGAATGAGTCATATCACTTTGAGTGGGTGGTAGTTCACACTTCCTCAAATGAAATTATTGCATTTAACCATTATGGAAACCATAAAGGTATGATATAAATGAAAAAAATATAAGTATATAGATAATATATATCACATATAAATACAGTTCCATCTTAATGGCCACCATAATATGTGGTATTATATAATTGAACAATCATTGTTTCAAGAGGCAGTAGTTCACCGTCCACAGAAACAATATGTTTATATCCATTAGATGGTGGTGTGTGGATGTGTAGTTAGAATCCTGGACATAAAAACAACCTAGTATATTGAATATACTGTTTTTTTATAAAATAATAGAATAAATAGAGTTCAGGGGGTTGGAGAAGTAAAATAAAAGAAAAGAACTTAAGAGAAGACATTACCTTTAAAATGGGTATCTTCCTTTGGTTTGAACCAAAAAGTTTACGTTAATTTCATTATTCCTGGAATAAGAATTCAAGGAGGAAGAGAGGGATGTAGGGAGATTAATTGTGTAGAGTTTTAATGAGCCAAGGGGATTGAGAGGTGTGATTAATTGGTTCGACGTGGTAGATTTTTATAAGAGGGAGGAGGGTCTCTTTAGGAAAGTTTAAAAATATTATTTTATTATAAACATAATTTAGATTTAAAAATGTCTCCAACTCATTTAATTTGAATATATGGTACATATATGTCGAAATAAAATCATCCAATAAGAATTGGACAGGTTTTGGATATTTTTTAATCCTTATATTTTTTATTTAACCCTTGTTAACTTATTTAACTTTTACCATGTCCTCTTATATATTCAAACTATATGGTTAATATATTTACTCTAAAATTTCAAGTGACCCAAAATGGATCATTAATGATATTTTTAAAATCATATATGTCATTTTTTCGAATATTATATTTTTAGGACAGTTTTATCATTTAATAAAATATTCATTGATTTAAAAACTCTTTTATGTCAATTTAATACTATTCATATCATGACTTATTTAAAAAAACCAAACGAACTTGATTATTTCGAAAAATAATCATTAATTTAAATATAACAAGTCATCATAATCTATAAAATTCTTGGATATCATAAAGAAGTTCAAAATAAATTTATTTTAATATTTATAATATCACTTATTTGAATCATTTATTAATGAAGCAATTACTGTATCACCATTGTGTCATAAATAAGGTTATTTATTTATTGTCCATAAAATTTAAATAAAATACCATGATGTATGAAATATTTTTAAATTTTAAATTAATATTTATAGTCGAAGAGATAACTTATATAACCCCATATACAAATTGTTTTAGAGAAATGATTTAGGCTTATGTTATTTTTGTCCTTACTTTAAATTAATTAATATAAAGTGTCATTTTCACTTAAAATTGGATCTATAGAGTCCCAAAAATTGACACAAGTATGACCATGGTTTGACATGTATCATACAATAGGATTAGGACACATGTTAAGGTAATTTAATATTATTATAATATTATTTTTTTTCACCCTTATTTACCAGATTTACCCTTTAACCATGGTAAAAAATATATTTACTGAAGTAAATATTCATAATATCTAAAAATAAAAATTACCTATTTACACAATTTGGACCTCATAATTCCAAATATGGAATCAATTTTTCTAAATTCAAAAACATCAAAGTGGCAGAAATTAATTTAATATTAATTCCAGACGTCAAAACCAAAAGTGTGTTTCTAAGAAATAATACCTATCAAAAGATTTAACTTTGTTTATGTCCAATTTAAGATTGAAATTACGTCCAATTACTAAAATTGTATTAAATGGTAAAAATATAATCCAATTACACTTTAAAAATAATTAAAATTACAATATAACTATATAAATAAATTAGATTAAAAGGAATTTTGGAATTAAAATGCAGTATTTTTCACTATTCATTAAAAATTGAACATTATCAGAAAAATAACAAAATTTCATCCAAAGTAAACCTGGATGTCCTGATTCTAAAGAAGAATATTATTTTTCCAAATATAACATATAAAAAGTAAAAAAACTAGATTCAAAAAGGGTTCTCCCTCAAAAGGCTGTAAAACTACCTTTTAAAACTATTAGAGTATTTATGCTTAAAATTGGATTCATTATCATTTTAAGCCTATAAAATTTATTAAATAAATTTAAAAACATTTTACATACATGTATAATCATATTTTAGTTAGTTATATTCATTCCCACTAATATAATAGCTTGGAGTTAACTACCATTTAAAATAATATTATATTATTATTTTTCAGTATGACTCATCCTTTTATGAAACATGAGATTTCAGAGAAACCCATTGTTGTGTGTAGGGTATGTCATTGAACATAGAAACCCCTTTAAAGTAAAATTACTATTTAATTCACAAATATTATGAAAACATCATATTATTTATTTACATGGGATGTTACAACTATAGTACAATAGTAGAGACTATAATTTTGGGCCCGGACTCTCTAACTCTAAAAGAGGTTAAAAATACTACTATATCTATAGAATTACATTTTAAACCTAGATTTAAAGGTTAAGGTGTATGTTTTTTTATATTAGCCCAAAAATCAAGGAGAAGAAGAAAGACTATAGTAATGATAAAAGAAAGAACAATAAACAACTTAAGTTTAATTCTAAGAATAAGGATATAAAAATAGTTTTCTTCCACTATAGTAATATTGGGAACACTAGACCCAAGTGTATAAACCTAAAATAAAATATTGATAATAACCTACTAATAAATTCATTTTAGTGTATTCTAGTTATGATACTGCTAAAGTTTTAAATGCATCCAATAATGAACTTACCCATGAGTGGATCTTGGATTATAGTTGTTCATTCCATATGTACCCCTCAATGGGTTCATTCCTTTAGTATAAAGGGTAAAGGGGGATTTTATTTTAGGAAACAATGTGAGGTTTCAAGTCTAGGGAATAAGATCCATTTTAGTAGAACTAACTGACCAATCTATGATTACTTTGTTAGATGTTAGGTGTGTTATTGGACTCCATAGAAACCTAGTATCCTTAGGAATTATGGACCAAAACAAATTAAATTTTAGGACTGATTCTGATTGCCTAAAAATATCTAAATACTCTAAAACTATCATCAAGGGTTCCCTTATCAATGGGATTCATATATATTGAATGGGAAACCCGTTATAGATAATTGGTTAGTGTATATGTAACCAATACTAATATAAGATTATTGTGGAATAGGATATTGGGGTATATAAGATCCAATGGTCTTAAGGAACATAAAAAACAATGGATCTTGACCAAAATTGGAAAAAGTAACATTCCTTTTTCTGAATATTGTGGAAAAGGCAAATCTAATAGAATCAACTTCAATAGGTCAACATTTAAAGCCAGCTTCCCCTTATAATACATTCATTGTGATTTATGGGGACCATATAGGACTTCCTCCCATGGTATAGGATCCTATTTTATTACCTTTATTGATGAATTATCAAGAAATGTTTGGATTTAATTACTCAAAAACAAGTCTTGTGATTTTGAAAACTTTAATACCTGGAAAATCCTTATTGAAAATCATGTAGGAAATAAAATTAAAACTATGAGAACTGATAATGTATTATAATACCTATCTACTAATTTCATTAAGTTCTATCAAACTGATGGAATTTCAAGATAGAATATTGTTAGGGAAACCCCCCCCAATAGAATGTACTTGCTAAACATATTAATATAAACTATCCTTGAGAGAGTTTAAATCATGATTTAATGCTTGGGTCTCCCTAAATTACTCTGTAAAGAGGTTTATAATATGGTATTTTACCTCATAAATAGGTCCACATCATCTAATAATCTATTTAAAACCCTATAGGAACTTTTGAATAATAAACCGCCTTCTAATAATTACCTAAGAGTCTTTAGGTGTACTGTATATGCCCATATTAAGAATAATAAACTTGAGTCTCGATATCCTAACTGTATTTTTGTAGGGTACCCTGAAGGTGTTAAAGTTTATAAATTATGGGTTGATAAGACCAATTATAAAAAGTGTATAATTAGTAGAGATGTGGTGTTTCATAAATCATGTTCTCCCAAGTCTAAACCTATCACACAAGATAGTGATGATGAATCCATTGATGGGGTTGCTGAAGCTCAACCATCAACCCAATTTGAGGATTCTATTCATCGTCCTCCCATTATCCTTAACCTATGATCTGAACTGAACCCATATCAAGTTTTGATTCAAATTATTATAATTAACATCCTGATAATAATATTTATTACCAATTGACCCATCATAGAGGGAAAAGAGTTTCTATACCTCCTAATCATTTTAATCAATATGATATGACTTTATTTTCCTTTAATTTTTTCCAATATCTTATAGATGATGATCATAAATATTATAATAAATCTATTAATGATTGAGATTCTCAGTAGTGGATCTATTCCATAAATGAAGAGATGAATTCCTTAAATAAAAATCAAAATTTTTCAATTAATGAAAACCCCCTAATGCTAAATTAATTGGTTGTAAATGAATTTATACATGAAAGGAGGATAAAACTTCTAGAAATAAAAAATAAAGCTATATTATTCACTTAGGGGTTCCTCCAAAGAAAGGGAATAGGATATTCTGAAATTTTTTCACTACTTCTAAAGCATTATTCTATACAGATACAGCTTACATTTACTACCTATTATGATTGTCACATTGAACAATTAGATGTGAAAACAACCTTCCTTCATGGTGACCTTAATGAGAAATTATATTTAAAACCATCTTATGGTTATTATAAAGAGTTTAAACCTAACCATTTTTTCCTATTAAATAAATATTTATATGGTCTAAAAAAGACTTAATAAAATGGTATAATAATTTTGATTCTTTGATGATTAATAACCATTTTACAAGGAGTAAATATGATTCTTTTATTTATTTAATGTTTGTCCAAAATAGAATTCTTTACCATATATTATATATAGATGAAATGAGGTTTATATTTAATAACATGAAACTCATTATTATTGCTAAAACTCAATTGAAATTTGTTTTTGAAATAAAGGATTTAGTAGCAGTAAAATAAATTCTTGGTGTATAAATTGTTATGGATAGACACAATAAAATATTATATCTCTCCCAATATGATTATGTTTTGAAATTTCTTAAAATATTCTTTTTTGAATCTCTCAAACCTATAAATGTTCCATTTTGACACCATTTTAAGCTATCTTTGATAAAAACACCTACTGTTATTGTTGATGTAGAGTACATTTTTAAAATACCATATACCAAAACTATTGGTAGTATCATGTACTCCATGATATAAACTGTTAGCGCCAAAATATTGCATGAAAGGAAGGAGTGAATGACGCCCACCTTTGGAAAGTGGGGATGCGGGGCAACAATGCAGCGTGTCCTCCTCCACAGACAGACGGATGCGTGCGCGCCCTGGCGAAAGCATTGGAAACAGAAATGGTGAACCCGGCGTGAATTTTCTTCTCCTCAATGTGGAGATTAGTAGCATTCGAGACACAAGTAGATTGATGTATCACCAGATCCAGATATCCGGTGTCGGGTCCCGCCAAGCAAATGGCGGACCTGGCGTGAAACTCACTGGAAATTGGGGTAGTAGAACATGGGGCATTCCGTTCTGCAACGTGTTGGCGTGGATCCTTCTTACAGACATGGATAATGGAATGATGCTGGGGCACTGGTTGTCAACAATTTTCCTCGCAGTGCTGATGAGTTGATCTCTCCGTTTCCCAGGAACCAGGTTGCTGCTATGGAGATGTGATCATCGCCCGCTCGCCTACGCAGGGGCAGGGTGAATACCGGCACAACCGCCCCGCATAGCTTCGTTGCCGCCACGACGGCCTCCATATCTGTGAATACGGGGCGCCCACGTCCCCTATCCCCGTCAGAGATCATCCAGTGGAGGGTGATAAACAACCTTGTACGCAGGTACGAGGAGGAAGGGGTCATCCCAACTCGGGATATGGCTCGCCTAGACCTAGAGGCATCCAGACCCCACCGTCAACGCCGCCCTAACAGGCCGCGCAGGGAGACCCTGCTCCCCACCCCAACGTTCAATCGTTTCGGGAGCCTATCCCTGGAATGCCTCGACGACTCCTCGCCTTATGCTGATGAGACGGGTGATGTCTGGATCGGCCCGCTTAGAGTCTCGATCCAAGGGCTCCATGTAAGGGCTCCTATTCAGTCGCATCAACGCCATCATCCAACTCCGCAGGAAGAGCAGGTAGGCTATGCCCCTACACCACCTGTGCCAGCTCGTCTAACCCGACGTCAGCGCCGGGCCTGGGCTGAGGATGCTCTCCAAGATACGGCGATGTCAATAACTACTGTGGCCCAAGCCACTTCCGACGTGCATCATGGAGTTCCTGCATACACTGAGCAGGGGAACTCCTTCACCCGACCGGGATCGAGGCCTCAGCCGCCCCACGGGCAGGCTGGGTTGACTCTCGGGGTCGCAAGCCCGAGCGATGATTGCTGCGAACCAATCCAAGGTAACGTCACTCCATACAAAGGTCCTCTCTATATCACCATTCCACAGAGTGCGAGATTTCCCCACTCTGAAGCTCATCACGGAGGTATGACTTGTGCTAACCCCATCCTGAAGGAAGACCCACCCTGCGGCAGTGACGCTCGGCGCGGAAACCTCTCCCGCACCCACTATACAGGGTATGGAGTCCCCCCTCCTACCCCTGACCGCCGATGTGAAGGAACTGTCCATTCTGTCCTTATTCAACGTGGGGGTCCTCCCTACATCCTCTCTGCAACTGGCGAAGGTCCTCCTCGCCCCGGAAACTTGAGGAGTGAAGGTTAGCCTCGCTCCGCCCGCACCGTCCATGGAGGTCCTCCCCATGTGGCCTTTGACATTTTCCCTGGTGCCCCTCGCACCTCGGCCACCTAGAGCAGGGGCCCTCTCCGCCACGACACTAGCGCCGCCCCAACACTACATATTGAGAATCAACCTTGTCCCGAAGAGCCAACCCGGGGTAGAAGAGCGGGTCGTCGCCGCCACAAGAAGAGTCCTGGGAAGGCCCGGGTGGAGATCGGACCTGCCCATTTCTTGGACTCTGAAGCGGAATGCGGCTCAGCGATGGAACCTTCTCCCCGCTCCTATGTGTCAAGAACTGGGGTAGGGACCAGTCACGTCAGCCTCATTCTCCCAGAATGCGAGGTCCACCGGATTCCCGCCTCCCTCCGTAGGTACATCCAGGAGGAAGAAATCGTGGAAATTCTGCAGGTCCCGACTGTGCAATCACCCCCGTCATCACCAGAAGCGCCCTCTACCTCTACTAGAGATCATAGGGAGATGTTTTGGGGACCAACGACGGCAGAGCAACGGCGTAACCCATTGCCGGTGACCGCGACTCCTACACCTGAAGTTGTGGTTATCATCCCATCGTATCGTGATATCATGGTCAGGTCACCTCACTCTTCAGAGGATGGCCTGGAATTCGGCAGCCAGTCAGCTCGTTCGCCGTATTCTCGGCCGCCAAGTTTACTGTCCCAGCGGTCTGCCTCGGTACCGCTACCGGTCCCTCAGTCGCCCCCGGTTGACGAGTGGGGAAATAAAAGGCCAGACCCCAAGTCTGAACCCAGGAGCTTCTGGAGCATTCTTGCAGTGGATCACTTCCCGGAGAAGTTCTGGCCGACTGCGGTGCCTAACTTTCATGCACCAGAGTCCCTTACCCCAGAAGAAGTGGGGTGCTTTTGCCAAACCCTATGGGCGACACACATCCGCCTTCATTACGAGCGGGTGATGTACACCAGAAGTCGAGAGCACTTTGAAGAAATCGGTGAGCAATGCCGCCTGATCGATTTGGCCGCACTCCCTGTGGCCCAGCACCCTAAGTCACCAGGCCGTTAGAGCACCCTTCAACAGAAATGTGTTCAGAGTTTCAAAGTACTCCGCAGAGTCATCAGGGAAGCTTCCCCCCATGTGCAAGTCCATGGCTGGGGACACTATGCCGCTCTCCTCTTCAGCCCTATCCGACGGCAGCCCGATTCGTTACGCGACATTGAGGACATGCCCTTGAGAGGGGTCGCGGTCCACATGGATGATGTAGTGGACAAGGAAGATGAGCTTGAATTTCTTGATGGAGACTTACCCTTCGAGGGTGTACCGCCACTGCTGGACCCATCAGGGAGGGTTACCTATCATCAGAGGAACCTTCTAGGCCTCCCTGTACCCACCGAGTCGCTGGTACTCAGTTGAAATGCCAGTAAGGGTAAGGATCACGTCGGAACTGTCAAGCACTCTGACCCATCCACCTCTGTACAGAAGACGGATGAAGATCCCGAGAAGGCCACGTTACGTCAGCATCTTGTTGAGCAGAAGAGGTTGGTTGATGAACTCTTGGACGAGCGCGCTGCAGAGCGGCGACCTGACTATGGTAATCCCATGTCGGGGCATCAGGGGCAGGAACAATTTCCCCCCAGTGAGATGCCTCCAGGAAACCCCGATCAGGCTACTTCCACAGACTGGGAAGAAGCCGAAACTTATGGCAAGAGGGCGTGATACATCTCTACAAACCCTCCTGAACGACAGGGCAATCTGCAGAATCCAGTTCGGGTTCCCCCAGTCACCCCACAGGCCATTCCGCCAGTCGCTCCACGAGCTGCCGAAGCCATCTACCATATCGAAGAACCTGGCAACGCAATTGTGATTAGGGATCCCCATCAAGACAAAGACCCCCACCTGGATGATCTTATAGCGGCACTCATCGCCCACCTCGAAGCGTTGGAAACACGGCAGGTGGCGGTCCCACCGGATGGCAAGCCATATTCCATGTGGGTGGATGATATGCCCGCACCCCCGGGATTTGGGAATCCCACTTTCTCGCCCTTCAACGGGACATAGGACCCACCACAGCATTTGGCCCACTTTTCTTCCAGGTTTGGCCCCATACTGGGGACTCCGGCCCAGCAAGAAGCCGCCAAGCTCCAATGTTTTGTGAAGACATTGGATGTTCCCACATTTGTCTGGTACAGCCAGCTCCCTATCAGATCGGTGACCGGTTGGGAGGATCTCCGCCGACAGTTCCTATACCAGTTCAGTTCCACCACGTGGAAGACCAGCATTGCAGACCTCTTCAAGTGCAATCAAAGGCCTGATGAGCGAGTCGCAGATTTCATCACCCAGTGGAAGGGACATACATACTCCATCGATATGCCACTAACTCAGGAGAAATTACTAATGATGTGTGTATGGAACATTAAAAAGGATCTGGTACCTTCCCTGATTACCCAGAACTACCCTGGAGGGTTCTGAGATTTCTAAGATAAGGCTCAGCGCCTTGAGGAGGCTCTGCAATAGGCTAGCCAGGCATGTTCGTTTCCCCCTATGATCCCAGCCAGGAGGACTACCAGAGCTGAACCCGCCGCGGTGGCCCAAATAGAAGCCCCCAGGCTGCTGGAATTACTGCCAGTGGCACCATCCCTACAACCCCGCAGTGGTCCTCCACCTCAAGCGCAGGCTCCTACCCAGAAGCGACTGCCTCAGAACCGACAAGTTCCCCCGCGCAATGGGCCACCCCCACCTAGGTGAGACGACCAGGCACCGCCTCCTCGGCAGGCCCCCCCGGCCCCTTGTCAAGGCTAGGCCCCTAGGGCCCCCTATCCAGAAACAAGGCACCAGACTTATTCGTTCAACGAAAATCAGGTCCCTAGCTACTTCCAAAGTGCTCTAGAGCAAGGGATTGTGCGCCTGCCCTAGTGCAGAAGGCCGGCAGAGGCGAATCTCACTGATCACCCCAACTACTGTCCTTATTATCGGATTATGGGGCACACCCTCAAGCAATGCTATGTGTTTAAAGACTGGCTTCAAGACCAGGTCAACAACAACATAGTCAGGTTGGCCCCGACACCAACACAAGTAGCAGGTGTCTTTGCAGGGTCAGAGATTGGTAGCAACAGTGAAGGCGAGTGGCATCAGGTTCCCAGCCGTGGGTCCCAGAAATATGACGACTAGATGGCTTGAAAAACCGTCTCCCACGCCCATGGTATCATCCGGGCACGCCTGAAGCAGCTAGAACCTTCAGAAGAAGTTTCCAGTACCTCTGCATCGCCTTCACAGTCGACCTCTTCCCAAAAGGGCAAGCAGTGACGACGTAAGAAGAAACAACGCACTCCGCCAGTGCCTTCTTCATCCCGCACTCTTGGCGACTTTATGCCCCCTGAAATGGGGATTACTCTTAGAATACGCCCGGTAGTGGATGACTCGTCGAGCGATAGCCAGAGGTATACTTCGGTTAACACAGTGGAGCTGGTAAAGCCCTATATGACCCCGGACGACGGGGAATTCTAGGAGAGCCCCCCTAACTTTTCCAGCCGACGTCAACGTCAACGGAACCACAACCAAGCCGGTCATTGAGGCACATAAGTAGGAACTTTCAGTCAGGCTGTGCACGCGACCGAACCCAGATAGCAGGCTCAGCATAGAGCTCAGCACGCACAGTCCCATCTGATGCCCTCAGCTCCACCTCCACCGCCGTTTGTGCTACTAGATCAGGCAGGGCTGCCTCGTCCACACCAAAATCAGTCTTTCCCAGCTAAGGGCCAATCTCTGCTGTCCGATCCTGGTCCGGAAACTACTCTCTAGGCTTCAACTAGTAGGCAACGGGATATGCCCAGCACTAGCAAACTGTCGGTTCAACTTGCAGGACCCTCTATGCCTCCAACTGCCGAACGTCCTCTTGTAAGAAGAGGTTCGTGCTTGGCACGAAAGTACGATGTCCTGAAGCACCTGGACAGCATTCCAGCAAGGATTTCTATCCTTGAGGCCCTTCGCCTATCATCTGAAATGTGTGAATCACTTTCCAAGGCCCTAAGGATCCCCCTCCAATTTGAGACGGAGGTGGCGGCCGCAGAAGCCTTCCATGCCGAGGCAATTGAGAATGACGAATGTCAGGAGGTTATCTCGTTCTCCGTTGAAGATGAGGACCCTCCTATACAGGGGCATATTCGCCCGATTTACATCACTGGACACTTCAATGGTGTGGAAGTCTGCCGCTGCCTCGTTGACACAGGTTCCGGAATCAACCTAATTCTGACTCGGAAACTGAAAAAGCTGGGTCTGTCTGAAGATGATTTAACTCTCTCTGACCTCAGAATCCAGGGATACGACAGGACCGAGCAAACCCCAGTTGTCAAGATCCACCTGAAGACTCAGTTCGGTGGCTTAATTGCTAGCACCGAGTTCATGGTCGTCTCTCAGGACACTACCTACAATGCATTGATGTGTAGGCCATGGCTCCATCTGCACGCAGCAGTCCCTTCGTCGTATCACCAGTGCCTCAAATACTCCCTCAATGGTCAAGTAGGCATGCTCCAAGGAGATGTGTCTCCTTTCTCCTCTTGTGAGGCCTGCTATCTGGATGCTTATTATTACAAGAGTAAGGATAAGCAAATCCTAGTAAGTGAGGATGAACCAACCCTGGTCACAAGTGATCCCTGGGATAGCATGGATGATGCCTACATCCTCCTGATCCACCGATTGGAGGCCACAACCCCCGACATGGGGCAATGTTTTGTTATTTAAAGTATGAAAGGAAGGCATGGTCCCATGTCCAAGCGACGGAAAAAAATCACCTCGTACTCCTACACCAACCAGGCTCAGGTGATCCCGGAGCCTTCTATCCCTATGCAGTACTGGGATGTCAAGCTTATGACAATGGCATTACGTCATATGTGTCTCTTCCGCTGGGCTGGAATCAATCGACTCAGGCCGACGCATCACCACTGCTTTGATATCATCAAACATGGCCGCTTAGGCCGAAGGCCAGATGGGATAGGGTCGACCACCTTCATTGTTATGGTCTCAATGGCGAGTGAGCCTCCTGATATGATGACCACTGCTGCCCAAGCCGGTACCAGCTGCCCCTCAGGCTTTGATAGCCCAGAAGTATCTCCCGTTGCGGGAAATCTCCCCACGGGTGGAGAGGAAGACCTGGAAGATGCTCCACCCGCCTTTGAGGAAGGCGTCTCTACCACGGTTGATGAACTGGTACAAGTGAAACTTGGAAGCGAGGTAGATCTGAGACCCACATTGATCAGTGCAGCCATGTCCCCCGAGGAGTAGCAGCAGTACATAGACTTTCTCAAACAACACTGTGACGTGTTTTCCTGGAGTTACGGTGAGATTCCAGGACTAGATCCTCAAGTAGCCGTTCACCGTCTGGGCCTCCCAGAAAACCATCGTGGGTTTAAGCAGCCTCCCAGGAAGATGCACCCTTCTCATGGTGCTATGGTTGAGGCCGAAGTTGACAAGCTTATCAATGCCAACTTCGTTAAGGAAGTCCAGTACCCCAAGTGGCTTGCTAACATTATGCCAGTCAGGAAAAAGAATGGGCAGATCAGAGTCTGCATCAACTTTCGTGACCTTAATCGCCACTGCCCAGGGGATGACTTCCCCCTCCTGGTGACTGAGTTATTGATTGACGCCATGGATGGGTTCCAAGCTCTCTCTTTCATGGATGGGTATTCCGGGTACAACCAGATCTAGATGGCCCCATAGGATGAGGATTCCACTACCTTCAGGGCTCCCCAAGGTACCTTTTGCTACCAGGTTATGCCCTTCAGCTTGAAAAATGCAGGCGCCACTTATCAGAGGGCCATGCATTGCATATTCAAGCCAATTATTGGGATGCTGGTGGAATGCTACGTAGATGACCTAGTGGTCAAATCATGTCAGCGCCTGGACCATCTCAAAGACCTTTAGAAAGTGTTCGGTTTCCTCCATTCCCGTCACCTGAAGATGAACCCATTGAATTGTTCCTTCGGGGTCACCTCTGGGAAGTTTCTTGGATTTTTTGTTAGATACCGAGGCATTAAAATCGACCCAGAGAAGATCAAGGCCATCCGCCAAATGCCTCCCCTGAGCAATATTCGGGAACTTCGAGGTCTCCAAGGCCACTTGGCCTATATACACCAATTCATCGTGAATCTGGCTGGAAAGTGTAAGCCCTTTTCCCAGCTCATGAAGAAAGGCGCTGCTTACGAATAGGATGAAGAGTGTCGGACCACCTTTGAGGAAATCAAGCGGTATCTTCTACAACCTCCGGTTTTGATGCCACCTATTTCCAGAAAGTCGCTGGTCCTTTACGTGACCACCCTAGAACGGTCCATCGGCGCACTTCTCGCCCAGAAGAATAAAGAGGGTACTGAGAACAATCTCTGCTATCTCAGTCGCATGCTTCTAGATATGGAGGTCAGATACTCCCCTATCAAAAAGAGATGTCTTGCGCTCGTCTTTGCCATATAAAAGTTGTGGCATTACCTGCAACACCATGAGGTACAATTGGTCTCTCGGGTAGACCCACTGAAGTACATCTTGAACTGTCCCATGTTGATCGGCTGACTAGCGTGGTGGGAAGTGATTCTCCAGTAGTTTGATATCAGGTTAATACCTCAGAATGCCATTAAAGGAAAGGCGTTAGAAGACTTTTTAGCCGAACACCCAACCTCCACGGATCATTCCTCATAATTGGATTTTCATGATGAGGTGATCCTCTCAATCGATCATGTCATCCCATGTTGGAAAATTCACTTCGACGGTGCCTCCTGGAGCCCCACCGGTAGGAGGCTCAACGATCCTAAACTCAATAGAGTGGGCCTAGGTATCATCTTCATTACCCCAGTGCAAGCCATCCTACCATACTTGTTCCTATTGTTAGAAGGCTGTACCAACAACGAGGCAGAGTACCAGGCTCTCATCACCGGCCTCGAGTTGGCCCTTGAGATCGACGTGCCCCATCTACATGTGAAAGGAGATTCCGAGCTGGTAATCAAGCAGGTAAATGGAAATTATGTCGTTAGGAAGCTGGAGCTTGTGCCATTGCTGGAGTGCACCCTCCGCCTAATGGCCCAGTTCCCCTCTCGGCTAGAGGTCACCCATATCCCTCGGTCACAGAACGGTCGAGATGAATCTTTGGCCGGCTTAGCTGCGTCGCTCATGGAACCTGAGCAAAATGATTTGATCATACATGTGGAACACCAGAGAGTCATTTCCCTCATCACCCAAGAGGACAATGATGGCCTGCGGGTAAGTCATCTCACCACCGGTCCCTCTACGTCAGGGGTCCCGGGTTCTTCGAACACAATGGTTGAAGTCACTCCCAACTGGAGGGCACCTTTTGTCGAGTATCTCCAAAATGGTTGTCTCCCAGACGACTGGGCCGAGCGCGAGTGAATCCGACGCCGCGCGCTGAAATTTACCCTCCATAGTGGTCCCAGTCTTGAGCAGATCCTCTATAAGAAGATCTTCGATGGCATTCTCCTCCGTTGCATTCAAGGAGTAGAGATTCATCAAGTTATGTAGGAGTTCCACACTAGTTCCTGTGGTTCCCATCAAGCCGGGCCGAAGCTGTCCCATCAAATCCGGAGGCTGGGGTACTTCTGGCCTTCTATGATCCACGATTGTATCAGGTATGCCAAGACATGCCACGCGTGCCAAGTTCACGCCAACTTCCTGCATCGGCCGCCGAAGCCTCTCCACCCCACCAAGTACTCTTGGATATTTGAGGTATGGGGACTTGATGTAGTGGGACCATATCCACCGGGAATAGCTCGCCAGTGTAGGTTCATCCTGACTGCTACAGATTTCTTTTCCAAGTGGGCAGAGGCAGTTCCACTCAAAGAGGTCAAGGCCCATTCCATCGTCGCCTTTGTGAGCTCTAATATTATCCACCGGTTCAGGGTCCCTCACGCCATCCTCACCGATAACGGAACCAACTTTCGAGTGGCTGAGCTGAAGAAATTGTACGCCAAGTACGACATCCATTCAAACCATACCTCCCTCTATCACACGCAGGAAAACAGATAGATCGAGGCATTCAACAAAACCCTCTCTAACATTCTGCAGAATATGGTCAGAATAATAAAAGTTGGTCAGACAAGCTCCCCAACTCCCTTTGGGATTATCGTACGATGACTCTAAACTCTACCCAGGTGACCCCATATTCCCTGGTGTATGGGGCTGAGGCCGTCCTACCCATTGAGATCTAGCTACCATCGTTACGCACTGCAGTCTATGACCAGCAGGCGCTAGATAAGGTGGATAAAATCCGTCTAGATGAATTAGAAGCACTGGACGATAACCGGCTTTGTGCCCTGCACAATCTAGAAAGACATCAGAATAAGATAGAAAGGGCCTTCAACAAGAAGGTTTGCCTTCGTTCTTTTCTACAGGGCGACCTAGTGCTGGACCTTGGAGTGCCAATGATCCCTGGTAGGAAACCGCCCAAGCTAGAACCCAAATGGGAAGGGCCTTATATCATCCATAAGGTTTACCCCAATGGGGAGTACTCCTTGGTGACCACGAATGGTGAGCGCGTAACTCCTCCCACCAATGTCAAGTTCCTCAAGCAGTACTTCGCCTGATCCTGCATGGTCCAGCATGACCTTAAACTGTATGGTCCAGCACGACCTTAAACTTTATGGTCCAGCATGAACTTAAACTGTATGGTCCAGCACGACCTTAAACTGTATGGTCCAGCACAACCTTAAACTGTATGGTCCAGCAGGACCTTAAACTGTATGGTTCAGCACGACCTTAAACTGTATGGTCCAGCACGACCTTAAACTGTATGGTCCAGCACGACCTTAAACTGTATGGTCCAGCATGACCTTAAACTGTATGGTCTAGCACGACCTTAAACTGTATGGTCCAGCACAACCTTAAATTGTATGGTCCTGCATGACCTTAAACTGTATGGTCCTGCATGACCTTAAACTGCATCGCCGTCCTGCAGGATGATAAACTGCAAAATGGTCTGAGATATATGACCTTAAACTAAGATCTCCCCTCGTCCTTACTGCAAGACGTTAAACTGCAAGCTAGTCAGGCCTTACTGACCGAGGCCCAGCCTCAGGCCCCTTGGCCTCCTCGAGCCCCTGGCCCCCGTCCTTACTGCAAGACGTTAAACTGGAAGCCAGTCAGGCCTCCCTGACCAATGCGCCGCCTCGGGCCCCTTTCCCTTCGTCGACTCAGACTCTCCTATGGGATTGTATGGTGTGGTGTGGGATTACATCCTCATTCACGTTGGGTTACCCGCCGTACCATACATATACCCAGTTGAGACACATTTCTCGTCCAGAACAATGTTGAAATGTGCTTCAAGAACTACGTGTGGATTGATTCCCATCTTAATGGGATACGTAGGAACGCTCGGACGCCTCGTCTTGAGCCCATCCCCAAGCTCTTCTCTCCCACTATCCCCCCTGGGAATAGTTTCCTTGGAGGATCCTTGCATAGAGAGGAGTGGGATTTCATAGCCCCTCTCATAGAGCCCCGCTCATACAAGGATTTTAAGGGTTGCACCATGTGCCCACTCCCGTTCTTCTATTCCCCCCACGTCCTCACCACATGACGTTAAACTGCATGGTATTCAAGAACTACGTATGGATTGATTCCCATCCTAATGGGATAGGTAAAAACGCCCAGACATTTCGTCCGTTGGCCCAGCCCAAAAGCCAAAATATTCTCCTCGGGTCAAAACATATGGAAGTGTGCACACTTCTGCCCCAACTCATGTCAAGTAAGTCTCGACCCGGCTGCAAGTCACCCCTGGAGATGTTCGCCTCTTTTGTGGATGGATAAAGATATGCTTCACCCACTCCATGATTGGGATTCCATCATCTTCCACACCCATAGGGACCCCCAAGAGCAGCCTGGAAACTACGCCCAAGGGCTCTCCTACCGACACGGGCCAACGCCCCCAGGGGTTTCCAAGCAACAAGCCGATACAAGTCCCGCGTTGCGAATTTGGTCAATGGTCGACACTCATTTCTTTCTCCCATATCGGGTCACCATAGGGACGCTGTGTTTCGAACGTGGTCAACAGTTTCCTGGATCTTCAGGTCCTCCCCGAGATGTCCCAAACATCGAGTGTAGTGATTCGTTCTGCCTCATCCTGAAGTGACAGACTTCCCTTCGGGTGGTGCCGGCGGTCGGGCCCACGGACCCGACTCCCATATAAAGGAGCGTACGATGTGGTGTGAGACTATGTCCTCATTCACGGTGGGATCATGTACCATGCCATACACTTCACCTCATGAGGCCCAGCCTCAGGCCTCTCGGCCTTTTTGGGCCCACGACCCTTGTCCTCACTGCAAGACATTAAACTGTAAATCAGTCAGGCCTTCCTGACCGAGGCTCAGCCTCAGGCCCATTGGCCTTTTCGGGCCCCGTCACCCAACTTCTTACCTAGGGTGTATGGGGTGGTACGCGATTATGCCCTCCTCCACGTAGGGTTGTCTGTTGTACTGTACACTTCCCTTTCCTTTGCCTGGGGGTGTCTTACTCCCTCACCCTATCCCGCATGACGTTAAACTACATCTAGAGAACTACATATGTCTTGATTCCCATCCTTATGGGATACGTAGGACCACTCGAATATCTAAGCTTCGGGTCCAGCCCCATCTCTGGGGAAGCTCTATCCCACCTCAGCTCCTCGGCCTACTCTTCCTCCACGAAGGGATTATATGGTGTGGTACAGGATTATACCCTTATTCACGTCGGTCTTGTAATGACCACGTCATGTACCTCTCATTCTCGAGTTGTTTTGTCGACCCTTCCCGATGGTTTGCCAATGTGCCTACGGGTACTCCGGTTTATTACCTGGAATGCCAGACTTTACTCAGACACGTCTGCACCCACTTTCCAGGCTTTGTGTATCCCTACATCAGGGCTTCCATCATCTTTCACACCTGGAGGGACCCCCAAGAATGGCCTGGAAACTACGCCCAAGAGCTCTTCTACCATTATGGGACAACTCCCCTGAGGGTTTTGGACAACGAATCGATAAAAATCCCGCGTTGCGAATTTGGTCAGCGGTCGATGGTCATTCGTTGTTCCCACCGCAGGATAACGCGATATAGAGAATGTGTTTCTGCCACGGTTAAATTTTATCCTCCATTTCCATGCCAACCCCATTAAGACCAAAATTTCGGTTACACAATTCACATCCTTCTTGATTCTCATCATTTCCAGGTGGAGTTTCGAAACTCTTGGACTATTCCTCCATGCACGTCTGCGTGTAAGAGGAACAAAGCCATGTCAAAGGCCTCTTTCGGGGCTCTTCACCGACTCCCCCTAGTTGGATGTTTCGGGTATTGCGATAAGGATCTTCCCCCCTTGTTTCCCACACCGAGTTTAGCTCACGTGGGCTTAGGGATCGGGTCGAGGTCTGCGCTTACCTGGAAAGGTGTCATCTAACCATGGTCCGAGCTCTAAAGACCATAAACTAAGATCTCCCAAGAACTACGTCTGTCTTGATTCCCATCCTCATGGGGTACATGGGAACACCAAGACCTTCTATCTTTGGGTCCATCTTGAGTTCAGCGTCCTGCCTTCGAGACCCTGACTACGGGACTGTGTGGTGTGATTTGGACTCCAAGTCCTCATCCACATCAGTTATGTCGCACAACACCATACACATTCCCTGCCTAGCATCATCTATGCTACGTCTGCATTGCATGACGTTAAAATGAATTCATGGTCCTATCATACGACCCTAAAACTGTGACATTATCGTCTGGGCTGCACGACGAAAAATGGCACTGCATTTTGATGACCTCGTTGTAGAGGACATCACGTTGGGTATTGGTCACTTGCCATGCCATTTGTCAATGTCTATCACGGCTTGATTATTGTGGAGACACCAAGGATTTCTGCCCTAGGCTTTTCACTTCCCAAAAAAACCACTCACCTTAAAGGACAAACAATATTTATCAAATTTCGCTTCTTTTAGTGCAAGGGACACGCCCACACTCCTCTTTTTCCCTGGCACTGGTACCTTACCATGCCACCTTTCAGAACTATGTGAGGCTTGATTCTCATCCTTATGAGATACGTAGGAGCACATGGGCACTTCCCCGCAGGCCCAACCCAACCTTCGTGTTCGTTCCCTCGACTCGAGCATTTCCCCAGAGAACAAATGGTAAGTAGGTCTTAGGTCCTCATTCACGTCGGGTTTTGTAACCGCCTTTCCATGTGTCCCCTACTCCCCTTACCCATTCATGGTCCGAGTTCTATGACCATAAACTAAGATCTCTCAAGAAATATGTGAGGCTTTATTCTCATCCTTATGAGATACGTAAGAGCGCCTGGGAATTTCCCCACGGGCCCAGCCCAACTCTCGTCTCTGGTCTCTCGACCTAAAACAATCTGATAAGCACGTGGTAGTCGAAACCCCGGTTCTCATCCGCATCGGATTTTCTTAAATACCCGTCACGTGTCTCCTGTGCTTCCTCTTACCCATGGTCCGAATTTTATGACCCTAAACTAAGATATCCCTATGGGAAAGGACTATGCTCCCCCTATCTAATACGTCTCGTTGTCGTATTTAGATGTGTTTCGACAAAGAGCCCAAAGTGTGGGATTTTCATAGGGACATTCCCCTCGTCCCATGACCAAGATTTGTGAGCTCGCTATTTGGATCCTCATCCTCTTCCACATCCAAAAGGACCCTCGGACGACATGGATACTAGTCTTAAGGGCTCTCCATGGATGTTGGACCTAAGGGCCCTCCAATTGTTTCGGGCCAATGTCCCTACGGATCTCTGACAACATTTGTGACATGGTCCCGTGTTTCGAACATGGTCAACGGTCGACCCTCATTTGTCTGTCCCCATTCTAGGCTAACATGATATGGACGCTACGTTTCCGCCACGGTTGACCTTTATCCTCTATCATCACCCCGCCGTCATTGTGATCCAAATCTCGAGTGACATGATTCACACATGTCCACTTCCTCATGTTCAAGTGGAATTCCAATATATTCAGCTATATCTCTTCGCGCATCTGGGTGCACTACATGGTCGTGTTAGGGTTTTTGGGCCGGTATTCACCGAGCATCCCTTCTCCCTAACCCCCCCCCCCCCACCTTCTGTGTCGGGAAAGTCCCACCACTACTTCTTGTTTCCCACACCGAGCATGACTCATGTGGGCTTAGTAGTTTTGGTAGGATGTGTACCAACACGGCCAGGCTTCCCAATCGTCCTGTATGATGTTAAACTGTGATTCTAGAACTACGTATGGCTTGATTACCATCCTCATGGGGTACGTAGGAACACCCAACCGCTCTGCTTCGGTCCCAGCCTAATCCTCACTCTTGGTCCCTCAACCTGGAGAGTTTCCTCTGGGGGTATGTGGTGTGATTCAGACTCCAAGTCCTCATTCACGTCGGTTTCATAACTAGCACACCATATGCTCCCTGGGCTCTTCTCTTTCACTCCACGTCCTATCATATGACGTTAAACTATAGGAGTCTATATGACCTCAACACATGACACTAAACTACGGTTCTACCCTGAACAAGTTTAGGATGCCCCATGTTAATCATGGGATGCACTAGAGCCTCTGCCAGAGAGGATTTCACCTGTCAGTGTTGTTCTATGACTACATTGTGCTCTCAAGTACTATGTGAGGCTTGATTCCCATCCTCATGGGATACGTAGAGACACCCTGGTATTTTTCCTAGGTCCCAGCCCATAGAAATCATTGATCCTATCCTTCCCCTTTTCGGCCCCCCTGGCCGGACCCCTCGCTAGAGAGACCCTGTCCCAAAGAAGGAAGGATCCATAACCAAAATCGACGCACCCATCTGACGTGTTCCCACCACGGCGATGTAATTACATAAGTGTTGGATTCTGTTTGGACAAGCCATCACTCCATATTCCACGCTTTTCATGCCCCTTATTCGGACCATCGCCCCCTTTCATGTCTAAAGGGACCCCCTAATGGCCTGGTCTCATGCCACATCGGCTCACCTACCATCCTGGGCCAACATTCTGGAAGACTGGTCATGTTTGGAGGGACCCCTTAACAATATGGATGCTCAACCCAGGGTCCGCCAACTGTCCTGGGTCAACGTCCCGAAAGATTGACCGACAACATTTGTGACATGGTCCTGTGTTTCGAACATGGTCAATAGTCGACCCTCATTTTTCCCCCATTTCAGGCTAACGCAGTAAGGATACCACTTCTCATCCATGGTTAACGGTTGTCCTTTATTGTCACGCCATCCCCACAGTGCTCCAAATCTTGGGCATTGTAATTCACGCTTCCCATTTCCGTTTGTTCGGACCGATTTCAGTGCCCCTGGCGTTGCACCGTTCGTGTATGAGGGCATGATAAAGAAATGGTAATTCGGCTGTTTTGAGAAATTTCTTCTCCGGCCAAGCTTCTCCCATCTTTCAGAAATCCGAACTGGTAATACAAATCCCGGATGCCCGGAGCTTGGTCTCCACTCCTATGTTAGGTGGGATGAGAAGGAAACTATCTCCTATTTCTCACATCGGGCTTGACCCACGTGAGCTTGGGGAATTATCATTGAACGTCCCGCAAACATTGTAGGGATGTAACAAACTGATTCAAACAGTGGAAATCGTGCATGCTATGGAATTCAAAACAAACAAGGAATAAATTGAAGTGCAAAAGTACCAATAAAAGTTATTTAGTTTGTTACAGTACCCGGGGGGTCGACTCCCACCATGGACGGGTTGACCCCGTCAAAAGAGCATTGCATCTTTTCCACCCTTCAGCTTGTGGCGTCCAGGACTTGTTGTCGCTGACTCAGATCCCGCTCTTCCTCACCAGCGGTGGGGCGCAGTTCGTCATCCTTGGATCTGGCCCTCTCTACCCCGGCCTGAATGGAAGCCATCTTTACAGAATCCTGCCTCATATGCTCCTATGCCTCTTCTAGCTGGGCCTTCAACCGTGAGATCAACTCAGATTGTGCATTAATAGAGGCTGAGTGCTCATCCGCCCGGGTCTGCAGCTGTTGAACCTCGCTTTCAGCCTCCTAGAGCTTCTTGATGTTTTTCGCCTTCCTCCACTGCCAGCCCACGCTGAGTCCACGACCATGCTCCTGGATCTTCTCAGCCATAAGATCCCGGACGAGCGCATGAGGACGTTGGGCATCCACTCCCCCAGCACACAGTTCGTGCAGCTGCGAACGAATTCTGTCCATTTCGTCCAGCCATAGCGCTTGGGGGTGTCCTTGATGAAGTGCATGATTAGCTTCCACGACCGGCGGCAGACTATGTTGTTGTCTTCCTCGTCGAAGGTCGTTTCGTCCCAGTCTGCGCGATTGGTAGGCTCGTATGTAGGATATGCCCGTAGGAAGTCCTTGGTAGGATCTGCATCTGGCGTTGAATCCGGCACGACATCTGGAGCCGAAGCAGGCACGATAGGACTAGGACCGGCCGGTCGATCCTCTTCATCGGAGTCCACCTCAATGACCTCGGGCACAACCCTGCTGGTGGCCCCGCGAGTGATGATGTGTGTTACAACTCAGGGATATGGGGGGACTATCTCCACCATCACCGGAATTCCCCTAGGAGGGATGCCACTAGACATCCCGACTAGCCTCTCCACAGTAGCCCAAGCCAGTCGGAGAACTGTACGACAGAGAGGGACATAAACGTTAGTTGGCATAGTCTACATATGACGACAAGGAAACCGGTAGAGGAAACTTATAGAGATCGACCTCCTGGTGCTTCTCTTGAGCCGATACTGACGGGACCCCGAGGCGAGGCCCTCCGTATACTGTTGGAAGGTCTGGAGATTCTGGAGGAGCCACCTCGGGTGCTCTGGTCCCACCAGACGCAGAACTGGATGCAGCCATAGGCGTGGGTTCTGAAGGTCCTACATCATCACCCGCTGAGGGGCGAGAACGAGGCATGCGAACAAGTTCATCCTGCATGGCTCAAACATCAGTGAGAAGTCCATAATGGCCCAAGAACGGACCATGAGGAAAGAAGTTTGGAATGCTACCTTGAGAGCCTCTGCAAAATTTCCAAAATCTGAGCCTTGATCTCCGACCTCGCCCTCCTCCAACGGGCTCCCTCCTCCAGGCTCATCCTCTCGAGAGGAGTCCTTTGATTCTTCCGGTAGGGGGAAGCGCTCCCTCAGATCGGCAGCTGACAAATGTGGGGGGACCGTTCGATCCAGCAGTACCCTCACCCGATCTGTCATTGGGTGAGGTACACCACCAGAGTGAACGTAATCCTCCAGCTCGTCCAAGTATTGCTCTGCCTCCGCCGGAGACGCCATGAAACCAGCCCGGACTGGGCATATGCCCGGTAACTCTATCCCAAGGCGATTCAAGTGCGCCCATATCCCAGGTGGACTGAAGAATTGTCGGTTGACATCCCAAATGTCCCAGGCCTCCGGAAATACGGCATCCTATGCCATGTCGATATGACGCAGCCGCTTCCCCGGAGCCTGAGTGGATATCCTACGAAATCCCCTCGGTGGTCGCCCCTTCGGATGGCCCTGCTCTTCCGGAATCACCAGACCCTCCACTGCTGCCACACCCTCAGCCGGTGTGGGTCTCGCCGCCATGGCTGCCCCGCCACCGTGAGAGGCCCTAGATGACCTCCGACCCTGACCTCGGGATAGAGGAGGCCCACCGTCGCCAACCTGAATAGTTGCCTGCTTCAGCATCTCCCCTGGGTAAGCATACTCCCAACTAATGGCATACTCCCTCACCAATCCGAAAGCGGCGGTGGATGGAGGAAATGCAATTCGCATCTTCCCATCTTCCCGTGTGAACATGAGCCACAGCTGCCTCATCACACACAGGTGCTCCTCGTGACGCACCTCCCAGTAGACCTGCGGGGTCAGCCACTTGAGGCATTGGAACTGCCTTGCAAACTGATGCGGGGTGTACGGCTCGCAGAGCGGCTCACGATCCACTTGTGCCACCAAAACTCTGCCTCGAAAGGCCAGGAGGTAAGCCTGGTGCTCTTCCGTTCCCCACCCGTCGTCATTGAGTATCACCGTCGGCAATGGGAAGGGGTGGAATTTAAACTCATCCGCCCTCCACACTCGGTTCAGCACCGTCGGCATGGTTAATTTGAACGGGAAGCTCCTAGCCGCATTCGGGATGGAGGCGCAGAATTTTGATCTCGGTGGCGAGATAGGGTTTGGATATTCATAGATCCCCCTGATGTGCGCCGCAACCCACCCATACAGGAGGTGGAAGGGCCCGCATATCCTTGGAGGCTTCTTTCCCTCGCTAATATGCCGCAGCATTCTGTACAGCTTGGCGAGCATGGGAATCCCCAGATTGACCCGCTGCCCCATGGACAACATGGACGCCATGATAAACGAGCTGGGCCGCACCCCCATGCTGGTATCCCTCACCGGTAGGATCCAACCGTAGATGAGAGCCACAATGAACGCCGCCAGCCTGACTATCGGCTGTTGTTCAGTGCTGACACTGAAACCCCAAGTCTTCCATTAGCTGTCCTCCAAGACCTGCCAATACAAGTGCTCCTTACCCCGTTGGGCCTCCCTCAGACAAGTTCGAGGCCTCAGAGGGAACTCTTGATTTTCTGGGAAATTTAGGAAGCACTTGAACCACTTCTTAAAGTGGACATCCCTCACTGCCTCCTTGTCCTCTCCAGGGACGAGTTCCATTAGCACTGACGCCAGTCACAACATTTGCTATGTATCCTCCCACGCACTCATGATAGGGATGAACTCATCATACGTGGCCCCCAAGATCGAAACCCCCGAAATTTGGTGGACATCCCAGAGGCTGATGCTCACCTCCCCGTGGTGCAGGTGAAAATTATTGGTCCTAGACGACCATCCGCTCAGCAATTCCGGCATCAGTTGCTTCGGTTGGTAAATGTGGAATTGGGAGGCCCATGTCGCCTCATATAAACCCACTCTTCTCATCTCGGCCCCAAACTCCTCGCATGAGGCACCTACCCAATAGGCCCAGTCCCAGTCATCAGTAAAGTTGCCGCCCTGGCACAGGTCCCACTCATCGGACCACCCCTTCTTCGGATCCAGCAATGCCGCCTTTAGCATGGTACGGTACAGAGGAGGGGATGTCTCCGGTTGCAGTGGCTTCCCGTCAATATTGTTCACATGGTTGTAGAGACAGTTGGCGGTGATGGGTGTGAATTCCTCCTGCGCATGACCATTGTCCGCCCTGAACCATTGGTGCTGACATGCCATGCTTTTAAACCAGCAAGCTGGTTCGTCCCTACTCGCCTTAGGGATGAAGACGTCATCCCTCAGCCAGAATCCATACAAGGGCAGTTTATTGCACTGCGGATAGTTCTTCTGACCCTCCAATAGCAGTTATGTCAAAGAGGTATGGTCCGAGTGGCTTCGGACCATCTCCCCAAGGCCCAGACAGTTGTCCCTCTCATCCCTTTGGCCGGCGTCGGCAATCACCCCCAACACAGCTTCTCGATGGACCATTTTGGTTCCGACACTCAGAAAAGAATTTTTCAGAAAGGATCGCGAATCCGGCTCGTGAAGATCTCTCGCAAAGATTGGTTGCGAAACCAAGCCGCGGAGTCGGACCTAGGCCGGCAAACAGGAGTTCTCTTGGCGTGGTCGCGGAGTCGGAGACCCGCGGTTCTCCGCAAAGCTCGATTCGCGGAGAGCAGGCGCGGAGTATGCGGAGCTTCAAGAAATCGAGAGCACAAAAGGACAAGAAAATCACGTGAAGACAAAAGAGGTCGGACCCCTATTTATAGGCGGTGACCCCGGAGCTTTGCGGCACGCCCCGCCCGCACGGAGCATCGCGGCACGTCCGGATCCCGTGTTTGCGGTCAGCACCGCGGGCCCCCTTCGCGAAGTCACATCGCGAACCGCTGACAATTTTGGTGATTTTCCCTCAGACTTCGACCCTGCATCCCTCTGCGGCTCCAAGTCTGAGGGGGGGCATTTGTTGGTGCCAAAATATTGCACGAAAGGAAGGAGAAAATGCCGCCTGCCTTTGGAAAGCGGGAATGTGGGGCAACAATGCAGCGCATCCTCCTCCGCTGACGGACGGATGCGCGCGCGCCCCGGTAAAAGTGTCAAAAACATACACCAAAATTGATATTTATTTTTCAATATGAACTCTTAGAAGATTTATGGATATCCAAGGTAAGTTACATTTTCATTCCCTAAAGTTTCTTATTCCATTCTTATCACATACATCATCCCTATTTTATGTTGTGTAATGAATGTAATACTACTGAATTGATTACTATATATACAATTGTTGACTCAACATGTAACACTGATATTATAAAGTCATTAAATAGGTATGTATTCACTACTTTTAGAATTACCATATCCTAGAAACTTTATTTTCAATATGTGGTTTCACTTTTAACCACAAAATTTGACTACATTGAATTTACCAAGGTTGTCTTGAAAGAATTATGGATCAAAGGATTTTATTTTGAACATAACCTTTTTAATTATGTTATTACTTTTTGTAGTGATGTCCAATATTCTCTACATTTATCCAAGAATATAATATTCCATGGTAAATCCAAACACATAGATATTAAATTAAATTTTATTATAGATTTAATTGAATCTGAAACTATATTTGTCAACACGATACATATTGATAATAACCAGGATGATAGTTTTACTTAATTAGTTGTATTATCAAAATTCAAATACTGTTTATATGGGATTAATATAGTTCCCATTAAATGGACTTAGGTTCAATTACATCACAAATTTCAAATAAAAATGGTGGAGATTTTAGAAATTAGTTTTTTTTTAATCTGAAATTACCCATTTATTAATCTACCATTTATATTCTTTCATTATACATGAATGTAAAAAGTATTTATTTTGATTTATTATTATTCAGCTTAAATTCATATTATATATTGGGCCTTTCCTTGTTTATTGGGATGAAGGTATTTCATGTGGGACACTTTTCTAGGCTGTTGTATATATCCTACTTGTTTACTTTCACCTCGTGGTTTCTGAGTTAGTGATCTTCCACAACATCATTTTTGGTCATCGATTATTTTCACCACCCATTTGATCTTATCCTTAAACATGATTGGGCTTTTTCCATTCCTTTTTTTATCCCTGTGTATGGAAACCTTAGGTAGGGTAGTTTGTTTAAAGGAATAATGTGGTGTCAGAGGGATTGAGGACCCCTACACACTCCATTCTATGATTTATTTGATTCATTTAGTTATATTTAAGGTTTTTCTCTCATTACTACTGTGGATAATTCTATATCTCACCTTTAAAAGATTTTATTCATGAAATATTATATCCTAGAATATATTCTTCCTCATCTTCTTCTCATAGCCTATTTATAGTGGAGTGTTAAGGAAAACTCTTCTCTAGGAAGTTGTGTGGAATTTTGTGAGGGATAAAGAAGCCCTAAAATAAGGATAAACCCTAAGATTTGGGCATCACATACACATAAATTCCATTAGCTTCAATAAAATGGAACTTTTTTAAATACACCGTCACGAGCCTTGTGATTAATTTAGTTAATTCATTACTATTTAGTTATGAATATAGTATTTTTTTAAATAATTTAAGTTGTTCATTTCATTTTCTTATTTTCTATTTGTTTCTTCTAGATTGTATCCTATATCATTTTTTATTTTTATCTCAATAATTTTTTGTGTGTTTGATGTTCCTTCCATGCATGTAGGTCCAATATAGATTGAAACACATGGAATCCTTTATCTCACTTTATTAATTTCTTACACTCATTTCTGAATTTGATTCTTGATTCAATTATTTTTTATATTTAAATTATACTTTTCAATTATATTTTAATTCACCACTTTCCTATTATGTTTATAATTGGAATTATAGTATCCATAAACATTATTTGAATTAAAATAAAAAATTGAATAATCATACATATCTATTAATCTTGGTTGTTTCTTGGGGGCATGTTCTTAATGTTGTCTCCAAAACATAGATCGATTAGCCGATGGATTTTACCCCTTACATGATTCTTGCTTCATAAATTTGATGGGAGAAGATATCCTGATAAGGTGAATCATCCTATGGACTCCCATGAATAGCTTTAAGAAGATTGTAAATATCCACTCTCACCAGTTCTTGAGCCACCTATTTCTCTACCTGAATATAAATGATGACTCAAGTCTTCCATTGATGGAGTAACTTGGTGATGTATTCTCAAGATAGATATCTATAAGTTTGGAGTCTCAAATGAGTATGAATGTTTATAAATTATATTGATAAAATCATTATTCAATGAGGAGGACTTACTCCCATATAGTTCCTTGCACAAATTTCCAAATTCTACTAAATAAGGGTCGGTGTATAGTGATAACAAATATCCTACACTGAATTATGGATTTGGCGAGTGATTTTAACCATGTTATAGAAAGTAAATTAAACATTATAACATGAAATGAAACTATCACACTTAGTGATCAGACTTGATCTTCTCACCCCTCCACTGATACGGATATTATTATAGGGTTTTTCAATTCTCCCTCCACCACAATCTTGACTATATTTTTAGTTGGAATAAACGTATCATCTTGATCTTCCCCTCAAATATCCTCTAGGTTCTCCTTGAAGTTATCCCTCTCAAATAAGTGATATTTTTATTAAATAATCACAATATTTGTGCATGGGTATATATTTAGAATGTTAATGTAGAGGGTTAACACAAATATTGACCTCATTAATTCATCTATATATGCTTCTCTAGTATCACAACATTCTTCTATCATATGACCTAATGTGAGGGTAGGTGGTATTCATACTCATATTTGAAAGATAGGAACCCATAGGTGTGAAGAGGTAATGTGGATTTATTCTATCTAATTTCTATATCTCCCTTATACTAGTTAACATATCCTATTCCTCTAGGGTGGTGAATCCTACAACACCTAATGGGGTTCCACCCATGATATACTCTGGTGATTCCATGGGTATATTTGTCATATTTTTTTCATTAAGAAAATAAAATAGTGGTTTAGAAGCAAGGTGCGATCTTATTTAGGATAATATTCATTGTAAACCTTAGGGTTGATGAATTCATCCCACTCATTTCCAATAGATTGATTTATAACCCCCTTGATGGTACTTCATCCTTCCATATCCCATACCTTATTTTTGATATAGATCCATTCATCAATAGAAAATATTAGAATATCTAGATATATGATAATTTTTTCATCCACAACTAAGTTGGTATTTATGTTTAATATTAGAGGTACCGTTATGTTTCCAATCTGGGCAAGATGGATTCCTCCTTGGAGGGTAGTATATAATCCCACAAAGCCCATTTATAGGGGCCATTTTTTCCTAATGTGAGTGGCCTTTAGGTATCTATACTTCTAGAAGGAATCATTCAACCCTCCTTTAGGTCTTAAAGATTACTCAAGGTCATTTAAAATAATTTATTTTCCTGATATTTCATCCTTAATAGGGGAATTTCATCACTTCTAACAACTCAAATTCCTCTAATCAGGCTTAGGTTGTGTCATATATTCAATTTGAGATACTAGGAATTATATAATATAGGTTGTACAGAGGTCATAGATTCTTATTCTGCTACTCCTATTGTATGGGGATTCCTGTTAACCCTTTACCCAATTTATAAGGTTGAGGATGTTGTAACCCAAGGAATTTTGGTTGCCAATGTTTCATTAGGATATGATTATATTCAAGCTCAATCACACCCTGGAGTTAGTCCATTGATGGAATATAATGAGAGAAACCTAATCTTGGCTTGAGTGTTCTTGTTATATATCATAACCCATACTTTTTCTTACTTCTATTATATGTTCATCTATTATAACACCCATCAATAACACTACTACATGATTATGGATGCACTAGAATTGATGTTCCAAAAAGATATGATGAATAAGATTTGTAGAAAATATTGTAGTTAATCAAGGCCACCAAATTATAGTCTTTCACAAAGATCTTGTATGAAAACACATAATATTTTCCATTTCCATCATCCATGATAGTTCAAGTATGAGGATCACTACAAGGAAGAAATTGACACTTTGAATGAAAACTCAAAAGTTTCATACCAATCTCACCCTTCAATGATAGCAACCCAATGTTAGATATGACTTGGATGAATGGATTGAACCAATGCATCATGGTATATATTTTTACAAGGAGCTCATAATCATTTAATTTCACCACTATGCATCCCCATAATGCATGGAATATCCCTGATATGTTAAATTAGTCCTTTTACTTATAGATGTGCATCAAGCATCAACGTATCCTAAACAACACTGGTACTTCCAAGACAATAGGATCATCTTCCAATAATAAGACCAAAACCATGAATGTTATTAGTCATAATAAATTATGTGATTCACATATTGGGAGTAGGTATTTTTTCAACCACATCGTGATGAAACATAGCAATCAAGTTTGAGGAGGGATGTTTGGGTTGGCATCATTGTTGAGTGGCTTCTTTCCACTTTCCATAATTTTGTTTTGATAATTAAAAAATTTATATTTTATTCCATATAACATGAGTGAAGAAATGTGTTATAAGTTTGAACTACTTTTAGAAGAAAATAATATTTATTGTTATTTATTTCTTTTTAATCATTTTTGTTTTATTTTATTTTTAAAATATATGTTTATTCCTATAATTTATTTCTGAAAGTTTTCTAAGTATTGTACCTTATGAACATTGGGTTTTACCTTATGAAGGTGAATTTTTAAAAAGGATTATACCTTAAAAAGATTATGTTGTACCATTAAAATATCACCTCTACCTAAAAAACTTGTATCCTATAATGTTTCTAACCTTATAAATTCTTAAAAATGAACCTTACAATGATTATTTGTACTCTAAAAAGGTAACATGTACCTTACATTTATTCTTATACCATAATAAGTGTACCCTGTGATAAAAAATAAAACATATAAGTAATACCTTATTCCCTATGAAGTTTAGTATAAACTTTATGCATTTTTATATCATATGAGTTGACCTAAACTTAAAAAATAAACCATTTGGGCATTACTAAACCCTAAAAATTATATTAAAACATATCAAAATGGTTATATATTAATAAATTTATGTACCTTATGAAATGAGTTTTGAAATAATACAAAATAGTTATTTTTAAAAGGATAAATTTATACTTGGATATTTAAAGTATTATGAATTGGAAATTAATTTGAAAATCAAAGTCTTAAGAAATTAGAATTCATACAAAATGCTAATGTTTAACTCTCGATGGTTTGTTTTTAAAAATATCAAAACATACTCTCTTTGTTGTCCTAGATCACCATAGTAGGTAAACTAAAAGAGGGGGTGAATTTTAGTAAAAAACATAAATTGATTTTTTTTCCACCTCAGGTATTAAAAATAAAAAAAAATCTATAAAATTTTAATGAACTTATAAAAATATCAAAGTAAACATATATGCATAGTGGAAATTAAATCTGTCAGAACTTTATGAACTTATAATAAAATAAAATGTATAGTTTAAATAAATACATATCATAAACCATACCAAATAACCTAGTACCATGATACCTAATCTAGTACTGACATAGCCCAAATGGTGTTCCCAATCCCTATGGTTTGGTGACTAGCACCTGATATCATACAAGTTCAAAGAAGTAATTTTTTCCCATAAAACAGGTGAATATAAACAAGATGCATGTAAGTATATAAATAATCCTTAAGGTGGAATTAGAAAATTTCAAATATGTAAAATAGTACCCAATAATATAGATAAATACCTCAAAAAAATTTCAACCCAAACTTCCATCAAAAATTTGAAAAAAGGGCACAAACCTTTATGCAACAAGTGGACCTCAGCTCCACTAATCACCATCATCACTCCATGATCCTAAGGATCAAGAAGATCTATGACCCCCAAGTGTCTCTTTTCCTTTCTCATTCCTGGAATAACAAAATCTAAAAAAACATAAAATAAATGGTAGGTTTTGATCTATAAATCCAATTTTTTTCTCACTAGGTGATCTATAATCAATTATATAAAAATAAACCTATCACGATTTCAATTTAAATAAAATATGGAATGGCATAAAATAATTTTCATATTTAAAACAAAACATTAATTATTTTTGATGTATGGAAAACCATGAAAACATAGATTAAATAAATATTTTATAAAAAATAATTTATCTAAATTATTTTTCATGAGTAAAACAATTATATAAATAATTGAATATATAATAAATTCAAACACAATGATCACTATGGTCATCTTCCCTAAATTATATTAGTTTTTTGTTATAGGATCTTCCCACTTATAAAATTAGTGATCACGCCTAATCATTTTTGCATACATCCCTTTGGATTAGAATGAATAGGACTCATTAGTATCCCACCAGGGATAATCATACCAAACTAGGTTTTGTTAAAGTTTCATAATTAATCCATTAATAGGGGATCAAGATCCTAGCGTACTTGTCCCAAATAACCTATTAACTAACCAAGATCTTGTATTTTAAATCAATTAATAAAATATGTTAAAATAATATCATTTCAAATAAATCATCATTTACAATTCAATTTCTAACTTTTCATTTTCAATATGCTAATTAAATATCAAAACCAAAACATAGGTTTTTCATAATTTCATGCCTTTTCAATCCAAAACTAATCATGGATTTTAATCATTTAAATTTAATCCATTTTATCAAAACAAACCTCAAATAATTACACCAATTCAAACATCAAATCATTTTCTTAAAAAATCAATCCATCATTATTAAAATTCATCTGATATTTACAATCCCATTGGAATTGGGGGTTTTTTTCAAAATACATGCCATTTTTAATTTTGAAATAAAATAATTCAAAATCCAGGTTTTATAAATAAATTTAAACCTATTTTAATGAAATTTAGAAAATCAAGGTTTCAATTCCATGGAAAATCTCAAATGAAACCACCTACCTTTAATCATAAAATCAAGCGATCAAAGCTCATAATGGGAATCCCAACAACAACTGAAGGTCAAGAAGGGCTATGAATCGAATATGGAATTAGGATGTATCAAGATATGGATTAGATCCAATGAAACTAAGTTAACATCCATTTATAACACGGTGATCTAACACTCTCTAAGGAGGATAGAAAATAATATCAGAAGAAAACACACAAGATGAATTCCACTTATCGGAGAGGAATCAGATCTTACACTGGCACTTTGATTCACCGAAAAATGGGGTTGGAGGAGCCAAAATTGCCTCTTGGTAGCCTCCATGGATAAAAAATATTTTTTGGTTTTAATGGGGGGATTAATATTCTAAAATAGGGGCTCAGAAATTTTGAATTATTTTTTAGAGGAATTAAAAACCACATTCATAGTTTTCTAGGGAGGGCCACATAGTTAGAAAAATAATGCTCCCTAACCGTGCACCCCTACTATTCTTCTTTTTGGGGTTGAATGGTTTGTAAACACTGTTAAACTAACTATGCACAAACCATTCATTACACACTATCCATGGGGTGCATGGTTTGGAGGGGTGGAAACATAGTTTTGATAAACTCTATGCCCCCTTCCAGTGGCCTTCAATAGGGCGCACAATTTACTGGTCCAATCTGAACATTTTTTCCTAACCATACGACTACCATGCACAGCCTAAAGGGATTTAAAAATTCTTGTAATTTTACTCAAAATATCCATAAATAAGACCCATACAAAATGATATCAAAACAAGGTTCAAGGATTACCTGAAATAAGGTAATAGGATGTTACAACTACCCCACCATAAATACTTTTTATCCCTAGAAATCCTATTAATAAATCTATGTATCAAAGATATTAGGCCAATTCTATATCTTTAGTGAATCATGCCCCCAAGTATCATGTAAATCATAACAATTATTTTATATTACATGAATAAAAGGTATAATCTTCCCATAAAGAACCATTGTCTCAAAACAAAAAATTCTAACTAGATACTCAGTCATGGATAAATCAGGCTCAACATCAAGATCCTCCTAGCTCAATACCTAAGATGGGTTAGAAAGATACTTCTGAAGCTGTGATACATGGAACACATTAAGTATTGATGTAAATTATGGTGGAATTTCTAACTGTTAATATAATTTACCCACCTTCTCAGCAAACACAAAAGGAACCACAAACCATGGTGCAAGATTCCCTTGTTTCCCAAGATTCCAATGACCCAAACAAGCTGAAACTCTCAAAAAAACTTGGTAACCATCTAAAAACTCCAAAGGTCACCTATAAAGGTCATTATAATATTTGTTTTGGTTTTATTCCATAAAACTTATTTGACAAATAAAATGAACCTTACCTATTGTCACTTGGACCAAACTAGGTCCAATAAAAGAAGCTTCACCAATATCAGACCAACACAAAAATGATTTACATAGGTGGACATACAAGGCCTTAAATTGATCCATATGAATGGAAAACTGGTAACTATTGTTATAAGAAAATTCAACCAGTCCTGATTGTTTATCCCAAGATCCATAAAAATCAAGGACACAAGCATGGATCATGTCTTATAAAATATGTATAGGCTATTCTGTTAGTCCATACATCTACAAATGATATGTCATGATCAAACTCACCTAAGATCCCATTTCCTCCTATAGGCCTCTCAAAAACTGAGAAGTCAACTTGGGATCCCTATTAGATACTATCACATATGGAATACCTTGAAACCTAAAAACATCATATATGTACAGGCTTCCCAATTCCTCAAGTTTGGTTGTATCATAGATGGGTATTAAGTGATCAAATTTGGTAAATCGATAAATCACAACACATATCGTGTTCATATTTTGATTTATATGAGGAAAACCCACCTTTAAGTCCATATATATATATCATCCCACTTCCTAGTATTCACTGGAAGGGTCTATAACAAACCTAAAGGTTTCCGGTGCTCATCATTGACCAGCTGATAAGTATAACAATGTGAAACAAAGTCAATTATGTCTCATCTCATACCAAGACACTAGAATCATCATTTTATATCATATAACATTTTCATGGTACTGTGGTGCACTTCCCATTAAGAACTATGATAGTATCACATCACATCCTTCCTCACAAAATAAGTCACAACATACCGATTTCTAAAACATAGGATAGCCTCCATGGAAAATAACCACTCAATGATGATCTTCCAACTATAACGAGATTCTTTAACACCATAGAACTAGTCATAAAATTTGTTATCCAAAAGAATAAACTCGAGAAGAGAGGAGGTCAATTAAAAACAGTTCAAAATAGCATCAGACTCATTCTCCTAGACTCCCAAGTAAAACTAAGTAAAGAGAACCATAAAATTACACTCTTATGATGATTATTTTATAACCTAGGTCAGACTTTTCCTGCTCAAACCATTAGCGATAACATTCCCATTGTTTGGGGTAAAAGAATTGTCAAAATTGAATAATTGTATATACTCTACCCAATGCCTTTGATAAAGATTCAAATATTTTTTATAGAGAATATTACTCATGATTTTTTTATTAGAATAAATTGTGAACCTTTCTCCAAAAGGTAATATGCCTACCTTTAAGTGCAAGAATCATGATTGTGAGTTCAATATCATGGGTTGGATAATTTTAATTGTGTGGCCTGATATATCTGGATCCATAGGTTATCACATGATCACCATGAAAAAGAAAACAACCCAAACCCAAAATTGATGTGTCACAAAAGACCACATAGCCATGTATGACCTCTGGAAGAGTCAACACCAGCAAAGAAGTCAAAAGACATTTCATCCAAAAAAAATTACAATGAAATTTATTATTCCACAAGAGAATCACTACCTTTCGAATGATATCGATCATTGGATAAGTCATATTTTAGAAATCCATTCCAAATTGATGATAATACCCCACTAAACCCAAGAAGATTTTAATCTTGAAAACATTCCATAGTTTCTACCACTTTCTAATAGCTTTCACCTTATCAATATCAAGTGAAATACCATATTCAGAGACCAAGTTTTCTAAGAAATTCACATCCTGAATCCAGAAATCACATCTTGATATATTTTCATAGAGTATTTGATTTATCAGCATTTCAGAAACTGATACCAAATGAAATATATGATCCTCCTCGAACTAAGAGTAAACCAATTTGTCATCCACAAAGACCAACATGAATGTATATAGATAATCATGGAATATTTTGACAATAAAATCCATAAATATTGTAGGAACATTGGTCTGACCAAATGGCATGACAGGATATTCAAAATGATCATACTTAGACAATAATGCGGTCTTCTGAATTTTAGAGTCTTTTATTTGCAACTAGTGATGACAAGATAGAAATTAAATCTTCAAGAACCACTTTTTCCCATTTCAATTGTTCAAATACATCATCAATCTATGGTAAAAAATAATTTTTCTTCACTATAAATAAATTGAGTTTTGGGTAATCAACACATAGAAAAAGTGTTCCATTGGCTTTATTAGCAAATAGAATAGATGCCACCCAAGATGGCACACTCAGGTGAATGAATCCTTTGTCTAATATATCATCCAACTTATTATTCAACTCTTTATATTTATATGGTACCATATAGTAATAATAAATATACACTAGTTAAGTACCAAGTACTAAATCAATAGAAAACTCCATCTCTATTACCGGTGTAAATACAGGTAAACCAGAAGGAAAACATTGGGAAACTTGATGAAAATTGGAAATATATCATCACTCAAATATTATTTCTCCAAGTCAAAAGAAAACATTGATATTACCATACCCAAATTTGAAAAATAGGGTCCTACTCTACTCAATTTTGGGTCCCATTCTCCCTAAATTAAATGACACATCCCATTAGACATGGTAAAAGAGACCCACTAAAGATAACGGTCAATATGGGACTGATGAGCAATCAACCAATCCATATAATGAATTAAATTTGGATTTTTCATATCAAGGACCATAAAATTTTAGATAATCTCAATATTTGATAAAGAAAAAATACGAGCAGGGCACTGAAGACCCCGTTCTTTCTTCTTTCTAAGGGGTGTAGTAATAACCAACATAAAAGATAAAATCTCTAAATGAAGGGTTATAAAATAAATAATATGAGCCAATATGAATGAGTGAGATGTACTGGTATCAAATAAAGTAGTCACTCTGGATGAATCTATAGTGATGGTACCTCATACGGTTTTCAAGACCATACCAACTTCCTTTGGAGACTCTTAAACTATGTGATGATGATTTGTTAGGGATGCTCATGGGTGTAACCCCTTTATTCTTTAAGAATCTGGTTTCACCATAGTAATTTTAGGTACTGATTATAAAATTCCACTATGAATGGAAAAAGATATAACATAATTTTTTCATGTTACCTGATCATCTGTGGGAACTATAGATCTTGGGTGCCTTAGTGAAACCCATTTCAAATTACCAGCCTTATAGTATAGGAAGAAAGTCAAGGGTCCTATGCGAGGAACTACAGGAGTTTTAGAAGAACCCTTATATCCATATCCATCAATAAACTCATTAGACTTTTTATATCCTTTAAAGTAACTCACATTACTTCCACTGGGAGAAAAAGCAACACCCATCAACCCTAACATACCATCCTGGTCAAGCTCATCCATCAACGCTCTATCTTGTACATTATCATAAGAATTTATATTTCTCATGAAAGCCTAGGATTCTATATTATATTGAAGTCCCATCTCAAATATGCATACCTTTACCTTCTCATTAGTCAAAATATTCAGAGAAAACTGTACTATATCAGCAAAGTGGTTTGCATACTGAGTCACAGTCTTGTTACTTTGTAGAAGATTAAGAAACTCCATAGACTTTTATAAAACCATGAACCTTGGACAGAAATTATTGGTAAAAATCACCTTGAATTATTTCCACTACAATACTTCATTATTATTCATTTGAACCATTAAATCACACCACCTTTTCCTATGTACCACAATCATGAAGGTATCCCACTCCACCTTAATTGAATCAAGAATTTCTAAGAACTAAAAAAAATCAAAATTCCATTAAACCAATACTATTCCTCTTTAGGATCATTAGATCTTTGGAATTATAGTGGTTTTTTGGAAAATAAACTCTTGTTCACTGTCTCTAGATTCATCTCTTTTAGGTTCCATGATTGGAACCTAAATAGGATCGGGTACAGCTACCTGTACCAGATCTTGCACAACATGTACCACTATCTCAATGAGATTTTAGTAAACTAGAGGGTTATGTTTCCATATTTCATTAGTATATCCCACATTAGGTTGGTTCAAATTTCTTCTATTATAAATTATACTACACACCAACAACATAAAATTATAAAAATGTTAACAAAGACACTCAAATCAACAACTCAAATGGGAGTATAGAAGTTTCAATTCCATAAAAAAGAGTTCAGAAGTATGGGATATTTAGAAAACTCAAATAAAACATGAAAAAGACCATAAACAAATAAAAATACTAATTAGATATACTTTCCCCACACCCATGGTTTCTTAAGGCTTATTATGAAAAGAGATAGCTAGGAACTCACTCATAACTACCTTCCAAGTCTAATCAATCCTAAATATTAACTACTAGGAAAACCCATAACACATACCAACTTCAAGAAAAGATGTTAAACTTACCTTTTATACCATTTTTTCATAGACTTTCCAAGATATTGTGGTACCCTGATGCCAAATCCATCACTGACATATCCTGAAGGGAATTCCTGATCCCCATGGGTTAGGAAATAGCACCTAGAATCATGCAAGATTGAATAGAGTATTATTTTTTCCACAAAAAAGTGGAATATAAACAAGATACAAGTTGATATATAAAGTCTTCTCAAGGAGAAAGTACTATAAGTCAAAAAAAAGTAAAACGGTACCTAAGAATATATATAAAAAACTCAAAAAAAATCAACCCAAACTACCATCAACGAACTAAAAATCCTCAAAACCCTATGTAACAAGTGTAACTCAACTCCACCAATCACCATAATCACTCCACGATACTAAGGATTGTGAACATACACCACCTCCAAGAGGTAATTTTCCTTTTCTCAGGCCTGATATAAGAAAATATACAAACACCCCAGGAAAAAGGTAGGGTGTGATCTATAAATCCCAATAGGGTCTCACCAAGTGTTCCATAATTTATTCCATAATAATAATAAAATTACTCTTTCAATTTAAATAAAATAGGGAATGTCATAAAAAATAATTTTCATATTTAAAACAAAACATTTTTTCCTTTTAATGGATGGAAAACCTTTTAAACAATTCTTAAATAAATATTTTATATAAAAGAATTTATATAAATCATTTTCAAAGAGTAAAATAGTTCTATAGATAATGAAATATATAAAAAATCAAAAACAAATGAGAACCACGGTCATATTACCTAAAGTATATTAGTTTATGGCTATAGGATCCTCACACTTCTCAAATCAATGATCATGGATAATCATGTGTGTGGACATCCCCCGGCTAATGCTGAAAAGGAATCATCAATATCCAACCAAGTATAATCATACCAAACAAGGTTTTTGTTAGAGTTTTCATCATAAATCGATTGATATGGGATCAATATCCTGGAATTATTTTCATAAATAACCTACTAACTACACAATATTTCATGTCCTCCATAAATTAATAAAATATGGGGAAATCATCTCATTTATAATCAATCATCATTTATAATTTAGTTTCCCAATTTTCAATTCAATATTTCCATTCAATTTCAAAAACAAAACATATTTGTTTCATAATTTCATTCCTTTTCAATCCAAAACCAGTCATTGGTTTTCTTCATTTCAATTTAATAAATTTTCTGAAGAAAAAACTCAAATCATTTCATCAATTCCAACATCAAATAATTTTCTCCAAAATCAATCCATCATTCTCAAAATTCATCCCATAATTCCAATTACATTAGAATTTGTAGTTTTTTTAAAAATTCATGCCATTTAAAATTTCAAAATCAAATCATTCCAAATCATAGTTATATAAATCAATTGAAAGTTATTTTAAACAAATAAATAAAATCAATGTTTCAATTCCATGGAAAATCTAAAATGGAACCACCTCCCTTTAATCATGAAATCAAGCGATCAAAATTCACAATGGGGAAAACCATGATGATCAAAGGAGAATAAGATCTAAAAATTGAATATAAAATTGGAATATATTAAGATTATTATTAGATACAGCTAAATGATATTTAGATCCATCATGAACATGATGGTCTTAAACTATATAATGAGGAGATAAAGGAAGATCGAAAGAAAACACATAAAAGGAGACTCACTTACCAGATAGGGACCAGATCTTCCATCAGTACTTTGACTTTCCAAATAAAGAGGTTGGAGAATCCAAAACCACCTCTTGGGAGCTTCTAAGGATAAAACAATCATGTTAGGGTCGAATGGGGGGATTAGGCTTCTTAAAAGAGGGGGTTCATAAATTTTTATTTAATTTTTGTGGAATTAAAAACCACATTTATGGTTTTCTAGGGTGGTTTTCATGGTTATACAAACCATGAAGACTCACCCCTACTGGTATTTTATTTGGGGTTCAAGGTTTGGCTTCATGGTTAAACTAACCATTCACTAACTGTTCATTTACCATTTTCCATGGGATACACGGTTTGGAGGGGTTATTGTATTGTGTGGACAAACCTTGAACCCCCATACAGTAGCTTTCAATAAGGTGTATGGTTTTCTGGCCCAAACTGCATGGTTTTTCCTAAACATGCACCAACCATGCATAGCCCAAATGGCTTCCAAAAATCTCTAAATTTCTCCAAAAACACCTTTAAATAAGTCCCATCTAAGAGGAGATAAAAAAAGGGTCAAAGAATACTTGAAATAATAAAATTGGATGTCACAAGATAATTAAAAAGATTTTAAGAATAATGGAAATTAACAAAAATAAATTAAGTATTGATTAACAAAGAAATTTCCCATTAAAAGATATTATTAAAGCACACTTTTACCCAAAATAAAAGGGGAATCATAAAACTTATTCAAGTTATCCATTACGTTAAACTATCAAAAGGTTTTTCATTCTATCCACTGGAATACCTCAACTACAAACCCATCAGAATGGGTATTGTTTATTCCACATCCAAAATCCATCAGCATAAACATTCCATAAGGTTTCAATTTCCTAACCCCCAGACACTTTGTCTTCCAAACTTATAATCCCTCGATTAAATGATCAGTAATATCTTTGTATTCCTAATGGAATCCCTCAATATCGAATGTTTTAAAACGCAACAAATATTATAGATGAAATTATAAGATATTTTTAATGGAATAATCGCAAAAGAAATATTAGAAGAAACACATAAGAATAAAATACAGCCATAAATTATCTTATTAAAACAATTTATTATAGACTTCAATAAATTACAAGCTAAAAAATTGTGTATCACTCTTTAGATCTTCAAATTAACGGTTCTCTTTATAGGTAATTGTGTAGTGGTTAGAATATGAATCTTAAAGTTTTTTTGTAATTGAATCACAAGAATATTCTTCATCATATGAGGAACTCAATGTAGCTTCATATCTTTTTATCAAGTTAGTTCTACACTTCTATAGTGCTTTTAAATCTAGTTAATGCAATATGGATATAAAATCATGTCCTCTGTATGTTCATGTTAAATTCATCTATAATTAAGGTTAATAGAGTTTAATTATACACACCAAAAATACATAAACCAAAAACTTCAAGTTAAGATGAATAATAACATCAGTGATATGGGATTTTCCAAAACTAAAGATAAAATCATTCCATGACTCAACATTTTTTTTATTATATTTTATATTTTGATCCATTTTAGGTTTAGGATACAAATGTTTATTGATTTATTGGTTCTTTAATTACTTATTTTATATTTTTATCATATAAAAAATAGATTGGAAGTTTTTAATGTAGTGGTTATAGTTTTTTATTTCTTGCATGTTTTATAAAATATATTCACATTTGAATTATTCATATATAAAGTGTATTGTGAGATTTATGGATTTATTCAAATTAGTTTGAATGAGTATTAAAATTTAATTATTTTGGAATCTATTTAATAAATTTTTAAAAAGTTTTAACAACTCTGAATTTTTATATATTTATGGATATTAAGGAAATAATTCTGAAAATTTATTATTATTTTTATTTTGAATTATTCAACAATTATGGACTGTATCAAAATTTTAAACAATATTTAAAGTGATTAAAGCTAAGTGAAGAATAAATTAAAACCTGTAGGTTCAAAAAATATTACACAGATACATTTAGTCACACTATTCCATATGAAATACAAAGGTTCTATAAATTTAGAAAACATCATCATTTTATACACTACCATTATTGGATTATAGTTGACACATCCACCCCTGCAACCACTTGGTCATCATTTATTGGTTTAATCATTTTAATATTTCTTTTTGTTAATTTTTTCATGTACTACAAAGTTCTATCAAGTTGTAATCAATAAAATCACACACTTTTATACATCTATAAAATGTACTCCATGGTTATGTTAGCCATCCCAAAAAGTAGGATCATAGGTTTCACCTTGTCCCTGAAAAACGGGAAGTGTTCTGTGTTGATCCTCTAAGTGTGAAAAAGTAAGGGTTTTTTGTTGTTACTTGGGTCCAACATAAGTAAATTTGTAAATATTTTTCACTATCCTACAAAATTTAGGCCAATTATAGTGTGTACCATTTCTCTTTTTGAGTAGAGAGCAGTGATGAATTGATGTAGGGTTTCATTGATCCAAACTACTATAAAAATATTTATGTTCATCCCTTTAAAATTATACTATTGATGTATTTTATGTATATACCCAAATTGATTTATTTTTTATCCATCAAATTTTGTAAACTGTTTTATACTCTGATATTTTTTTAAATAAAAAAATTCACCCCACTTGTCTATTTTTATAATCTCATGAGACCCAAAAATTGGTATCAAATTAAGAACTTATTTGGATATTTTTGTTCTTACTTATATCTTTAAAAATAGTTTTTATCATATTCATTAAAAATAATAAAGAAAATTTTATTTTCCATAATGGGAAGTTATGAATCTGAGTTTTAGAATCCCATAAAACCACCTTATTTTTATAGAAGTGACTATAATTATTAAAAAAATGAAATTAAGGTATTTTAAAATAATATTGGTATTGAGTGATAGAATAACATGGATAGATATTATAAGTTACCTGAATTTGATCTAGATATTTTTAGTCATAATGATTCTACAAAATATATTTTTAATTAACAAGTTTTGAATTTTCTTTATTTTCTCTTTAAGTTGGTGTGTTTATAGTCATATTTCTCTCGTAAAACTGCATTTGAAATTTATGGGACTTTGAATGTCACTCATCAAAGAACTAATAAATTATATATAACCAGGTTAGGTGTTCATAGGAAATAATTTTAGGAGTTTGGGATTTATATTCATGAAAGTGTTAACAAGATGTATAACAAGTTTACTAAGATGGTGAATAGAATCACTACTCATGTTGATACTATAAATAATGAGATTTTGATTGAAATAATACTTCAAGAACAACCTAATAAGTGGTATTACAAGAATTTTATGGTTGAAGAAAAAAATTAATTTACTTAATATACCATATATGAGATAATTATGTATTTTATTTAATATTATCTTGATTTTAATAATATTGACAAAAATATTATGATAAAACGATGGGAGTAGATTTTAAATCATTAAAATATATTTTTTTTATAATTATAATGAAATTATATGTTCATATAGTTTTAAAAAAGGTGTTGATTTGATTCAACTTGAAAATTTCATTCAAGGATTCATAAATCGAAGTCATAATTCTAAAAATCCATGTAAGAAGAACCAGAAAAATGGATTTAAAAGAAAAGTAAATATGAAAGTTAATTCTAGTCCATAATGATGTTTCAAAATTACCATGATATAAATGAAAAAAATTCATATCAAGATCAACTATCCAAGATTAAATAATCAAAATAAATATAAATTATTTCAAAATAAAGAGAAAAACAATTTAATTACAAGATAGATTTTTAGTGAGGAATCTGATTCTAATGAGGAGTCTAGAAGTGAAAAGAAATCCATTAAAATTTATTTTAAAGGAAAAATTTATAAGATAACAAATTCAAATTTTAGTGATTTGATAAATTATGATAATATTTGTTTAAAATATACATATTTTATTAAGTTTAGTGATGATTCTAATTCTGATTTATGTTCCTCTTTTGTTTCTAATTTTGATAAAAAAATTATTCAAGAGATAAAATAAATCTATTATAAATATCATAGGGAAATTGATATTTTTTAAAAAAATTATAAGAAGTTAAGTAAGGACCACAAGAAAGTGAAAATGGAAAATAATAATTCATTTTGAAAAATAAAAAAAAAGTTTTTGTTTATAAGAATAAATAATATATAAAGTTTAAAATAAAATATTTGATGAATAATATTTCTAAACTAGAAAAGGATATTGATAATCCTAAAAATAGGTTTCATGTACTAAAGATAGAATTTATGATTATTCATAAATTTTTCAATAGGAAAATAAAAATACTTAATTTAATGTTTAAATTTTAAGGTAGTTTCTATCTAAGTTTACCATTGGAAATTAAAATTAGGTGAATTTATATGATTAAAAAATATGACTATAACTAGGAATAATAAAAATAATATTGGTTTTGATAATATATTATCATATACATATAAAAATTGGTTTTTTAAATCCAAAGAAAAAGGTATATCTCCTATTACTTGTTTTAGATGTGGTTTAATTGGTTATCATGTTGGCAATTGTTATCTAAAGTTTATTCATTCTCTTGGTCACACAAATAAATTTATTTCCAAATCTACTTTTATTGTTAAAAAGCCTAACCCTTTTTTATCAAGGGTTTTTAAAGATACATTCCTAAATTCCATTATAACTAAGCAAGTCTAGATACTAAAGTATATTTATTTTTTACAACTTACATATTTATACTTCTTATCATATGGTGTGTTGGAATATGATTTATTTATTAAATATAATGGATAGTGAGCATGTAAAATATGTTTATATTTTGGTTTACTTGAATATTATATAATTTTTGGATATATTTAATTAATTTAATTTTATTATGTAATTTCTTTAATCTCAAAGCATATTTTTGTGGCTCATTGTAGATATTAAATTATTATTCAGAAAGAGTTTTCATTGTTTTATGAAATTTGTTTAAAATATTCACACAACAGTTTTAAAATCTACATATCATTTTTAAAGTGCATGTTGTTTAAAGAAGGGATAAAATATTAAATTAAGGGGGATAGTTTATATATATATATATATATACTTAACTTAATAATTCAATTGGTATATATATTTTTATATGTATAATTTTTTTTAGGGGGGGTTACTTTTTGTTTGAATCTATTAATATTTAAAACTAAAATCAATGTGACCGATTTGGTAATTTAAAAAAATGGGAGGTTTATTGTTTTACGTTCACTTATATTTCAGTTATTATATTTTTTTAGATTTAATAAATTTATGATGATTTTTGGTATTTTAATCTAATTTTATTGTTTAATTTTGTTCTGATCTTCTTTTATAGTTTCGAAAAATTTATGCCTTGAATCTATTTAATACTTATATTATTTATGATAGTTTAAAAATTTGATTTTCATATAGATTATGTTAGGGGGTTTAATTTGAGATTTTAGGGGATAATACTATATTCTATAAGAATTATATAAAAAAGGGAGACATGTTTTCATAGTTTTTCACTTTTTTTATAATTTCAAAAAAGGGAGAAATTTTTGAAATTATATTTTTGTTTTTTAATTATCCAAAATGGGGTTATTGTTGAGTGGATCCTCTAAAATTAACTTAATTATGTTTTCATAATTAAACATATATAATTTAATTCCCTTTAACATTAGTGAACAATTTGTTTTTGAAGTTTTCATGACTTGTAGAAGAAAATGATTAAGATTAATCTTTATTTATTTTTACATATTCTTGTTTTATTGTATTATATTAAATATATGTTTATTATTATATATAATTTATGATTTTTTTCTAATTATAGTACCTTGTTAACATTAGGTTTTACCTTATGAAGGTGAATTTTTGTTAAGTCATATACCTTGTGAAGATTAAGTTATACCCTATCAATATAACATGTATATTATAAAAATATACCCTATGACGTTTCTAATCTTATGAAGCCTTGAAAATGAACCTTATTATGCTTAGTTGTACTCTATGAAGGTAACTCATTCCTTAATCTAATGCATGTACCCTAATTATTGTACCCTATAACAAAAATGAACCTTAAAAAGAATATCACATACCCTATGAAGTTTAATATAAACTATATGATTTTTCATATCATGTGAGCTAAGATAAAACTTATGAAAATTAACCGTATGATATTTTCTGAACCTAATGAAAATATTGAACCTTATAAAAATTTTCACAACTTATGAAACTTTTTTGTCTTAAAAAATGGGTTTTGAATTCTTAAAAATGGTTTTTTAAGGGAAAAGTCATATTTAGATACTTAATGTCATAAGAAACAAGAAGTCATAAAAAACAAAGACATGTGAAATAAAAATTCATATTAAATATCAAAGACTTACTCTTGATAAGTTTTTTTCAAAATCTAAAAACGTACTATGTTTTTATTATCTTTTATATTTTGATCAACTGCATATTTATGTTATATGTTTTTCTTAATTTATTTATTCTATAATTACATATTTCTTATTTTAATCCTATTAAAAATATATTTCAAGTGTTTTATGAAATTATTATATATATTTTTCTATGCATTTTTAGAAAGATATTCAAATTTGAATTCTATAGAAGAAAACTGTATTTATTAGATTTATGTAGTTATTCATATTAGTTTTAAAAATTATTCAAATATTATTATTATGGAAGTTTTTCAACAAGTTTTTAAAAAGTTTTAACAACTTTGAAGTTATAGATATTGATGGATATTTTGTAAATAATTCTAGGTAATCATCATTATTTTAATTTTTAATTATTCTATCCATTTTCAATTGTATAGTCATTACAAACACTATTTAAAGAGATTTAAGATAAATTAAGAATAGATATAAACCTAAAGGAGAGTAAATTGGCACATTGATACATTGAGACACATTATTTCATATGAAATAAAAAAAGTGTTGTAAAGTTAGAGAACATCATTATCAAATACACTACCATTTCTAGATTTTTCCAAGTTGAATTGTCTAAGTGATTTGAAGGACCAAATATGACTCATTCTACACCAACAACCTATTCATCATCATTAATTATTTTAATAATTTTAATATTTCATTGTACTAATTTTTTCATGAACTATAAATTTATATCAGGTTGTAATAACTCAACTCACATATGATTATAGATCCATAAAATTCAAAACTTGGTTATGCTAACCTGAACAAAAATTAAGATCATAAGTTTTTTCTTATCCTTAAAAATGGTGGGTGTTATGGTTTGTGCCTCTAGGTGTACAAAAGGTATGGTTTTCTTGGGTTTTTCCTTGGGTCCAAGAAAAGTCAGATTCCAAATATTTTTCACTCTCCTTCAAAAGTGTAGTCTATTATAGTATGTACCATTTATCTCACTAAGTAGATAAAAGTGAAGAGTATATTTAGAAACACTTTGATCCAAACTGCAATAATTTTTTTTGTTCATCCATTTTTAATTCTTCTCTTGATGCATTTTGGTTTTATGATCAAGTTTTTTTATTCTTTGTCAACTAAATTTTGAAAACTATTTTATACTTTGATAATTTTTTAAATAAATAGGATTCACCCTCCCACCTATTGTACATTATTATACCCACGTGGGACCCATAAATTAGTATCATAAATATCCTATTTATATTTCTTTATTCTGATTAACATATTTTCATGATAACTAATATCCTGATTCACAAAATAACTAAGTGAAAAATTCTAATCTATAATGGAAATTCGAGTATATGATTTTTTGAATCCCCTCAAACCACATAATTTTAATCAAATCGACTATGGTAATTGGAAGGAAATAATGGAGGTATTTTTAGAGAACATAGGTATTAAATAATGGATTATCATGGATAGACCTTATAAATAATGTGAAGTTTATTTTGATAGTTTGTCTTATAATAATGTAACTAAATATGTTTCAAAGTACCAAGTTATTAATTTTATTTATTTATCTCTAATTATGAGTGTTTATAGTAATATTTCATCTTGTAAAACCTCATCTAACAATTGGAGAACTTTGAAGGCCACTCATCAAGGAACTGATAAATTGTAAACAACCAAGTTTGGTATTCACACAGATGGATTTCAATATATTAGGATATATGGTCATAAAAGTGTTAATGAGATATAAAAATAGTTTACTACAATTTTTAATATCATTAATATTATTGTTGAGACCATGAATAATGATTTTTTAATTGAAATAATACTTCAAGCACTATCTAACAAGTGGAATTACAAAAAAAAATTGATTGATGAAAGAAAGTACTATTATAATATACCATGCATGATTTTATTGGATCTTTACATCAATATGATCTTGAGTTAAAAAAATATTAATGATAAATATTATAACAAAAATTAGTGACTATAATTGAAATCATCTAAATATGTATTTTCTGAATATTCTGATGAATGTTCATGTTCATCTAGTTTTTATAAAGGTGAAGATTTTAGTAAACTTGAAAATTTAATTCAAATACTCATAAGTAAAATATATATTCCAAGATTCCATTTAAGAATAAGCATAAAAAATTATTTTAAAAGAAAATGAAATCAAAAATCCAATTTAAAGGAAACTGGAATGGTAATTCAACTTCATATAATGATGTTTTAGAATTAAAATGTTATGAATGTGAAAGTAAAGGGAATATCAAGCCAATCTGTCTAATGTTAAAGAATGAAAAGAAATTTGAAAGGTATAAAGTGAAATTAAAAATTATTTAACCACAAGATGAAGTTTTACAATAGAATATGGTTTTGGAAGTGATGAGTAAATGGGTAACCTTTTTTTAATGGGAAACATTTATAAGGTAATAGATTCACCTTTTAGTTATTTGAGATAGTATGCTAATATTTATTTAATGGATAAATATTTTATTAAGGTTAGTTATGATCCTAATTCTAATTTTTATTCAATTTCTGACTCTAATTATGATAAACATGTTATAGAAGAGTTAAATGAAATATATGATAAATATTATTATGAAACTAAAAAATATATCAAAATTTTAAGAAGTTTAGTAAGGAAAAAAAGTAAAAAAGAAAATAAGAGTCTAGTTTTAAAAAATGAAAAATGAAAGTTTTTATTTCTAAGAATGAATGAGAGAAGAATAATAAAATAAAATATGTAATGTCTGAAATTTATAAACTTGGAAAAGTGAAAAATAGTTTGAAAATATATTTTTTTAGTTCTAATGATAAAATCTAAGAAGATGTTGGGAATTTTCCAAAAATAAAATGAAAAACTTAAAAATGTAGTTCAAATTTTAAAGTAATTTCTATATGTGGATACTATTGGAAGTCAAAGTTTGGATTAATTTATATGATTATAATAAAATGAATATAAGAAGGAATAAAATAAAATATATTGGTTTTGATAATATATTTTCATAGATGTATAAAAATCATTTTATTAATGGAAAAGATAAAGGTATAAATTATGAAACTTATTTTAGATATGGTCTATTTGGTCATTATGATAGTGAATATTCTCTAAATATTTTCAAATCTCCTGTTCACACAAAGATATTTATTTCAAAATATTCTTTTAAATTTATAAATAATAACCCTTTTGTATCATGGGATCCTAAAGGAACTTTCCTAAATGCCATTAGACCTAATCTAGTCTGGATACCCAAGTAAGTATACTTATTTTTCTTAATATTCATATCCATACTTATTTTATCACATGGTATGTCATCATGTTCTTTATTTGTTAAATATCATGGTTATTGATCATGTAAAATATGTTTAATATTTTAGTATACTGAAATATGATCTACCTATTATCTATAGCTAATTCATTTCATATTATTATATAATTTCTTTAATATATAAGCTTGTTTTTTAGGCTCCTTCAAACATTTGAAGTATTATTAAGAATGATTTCTCACTTATTTATAAAAGGAGTTTGTAAAATCATCACATGAGAGTTTGAAAATATTTATACTAGTTTTGAATTTTCAATTGTATAAATAAGGGATAAAAGTCTAAATTAAGAGGGATATTTTTAATTTTTATCTATATATTTACTTAAATTAATTATTTAGTTAGTATCTATTTTTTTAATGATTAAATTTAGGGGGAGTTAGTTTTTGTTTGAATCTATTAATATTTAAAACTAAAATATGTACAACTAGTTTGGTTATTGTAAAAAATAGCAACTAAGGGGGGATTTATTGTTTAGTGTTCACTTATACTTGAGTTATTATCTATTTTGAGAATGAATTATTATGGGGATACCTTTGATCTTTGAATATTTTTTAAAGTTTAAATCTATTAAAATCTATTATTATAGTTTTTAAAAAAAAACTTTTCTTTAAAAAAATTTACTACTAATATCTATTATGACAGTGTAGGAATTTTATTTTCCTATGAATTAACTTAGAAGGAGTAATATTTTCTGTTATTTTTTTAGAATAAATTCTTTTTTGAGTATTCCATAAAAATGGGAGACATGTTTTCGTGGTTTTTCATTTAAAATTATTTAAAAATTTCAAAAGGATGGAGAAATTTTTAAAATTATATTTTGGTTTTATAATTATCAAAAAGTGAGGTATTTTTTAGGGGCTCATTGTTACTTCACTTAATTATTTTTTTATAATTATTTTTTTTATTTTATTCCCTCTAACATGAGTGAAGAAATGTGTTTGAATTTTTCATTACTTTTACAAAAAAATAATTATGATTAATATTTATTTATTTTTAATCATTCTTATTGTATTCTATTTTGTTAAATATTTTATTATTCATATAGGTTATTTTCATATGTCTTCTAAGTATTGTACCTTATGAACATTTGGTTATAACTTATGAAGGTGAATTTTTATTAATTATTGTACCTTATGAAGATTGGTTTGATCTCTATAATTACCATGTATTCCCTATAATGTTTCTAACCTTATAAAGTATTGAAAATGAAACTTACGGTGCATGGTTATAGTTTATTAAGGTAATATATACCTTACTAACTATGTTACTCCTTGATAAAATTCATGATGCCTTCGCGATGACAGCCAGCAAGGATACTAGCTTCGGTTCGTAAAGATGGTCTGATGAGTGATGAGGTCATAGTTCAAGGTTCGTCCCATGACCCCCTTCATCCAGTTTGGTAGGTAGTACAACATCCCCCTTTAGAGTAGAATATCATTCTATTATAATAGGATAAGTATGTGTATAGTCTTAGTACGCTCCATGAGTTCCAGTATCAGAGACTGATGAGGTTCCATGGTGAGCTATATCCTCAGGCATTAGAGTACTGGATAGAGTCAATGGTTTATATCTTTAGTCTTGTTTGGATCCTGATGGATCAGTTAGTTTCACTGGTAGCTATCCTCTTCCACATAGTAGCTAGGAATTAGTGAATTCTTTTTATGAATATGAACGATGATTTGATGCTCTCATGGACTGACTTCCAACTGTTGTTCTGTGAGGAGTGTCACCCCTCCTGCTTACACTCATTCTAGATCCAGGAGCTTCTTGAGCTGTAGTAGAGAGGGATGACAGGGGATGAGTATGCAACAAGGCTCATAGACATTATGTGTTACTCCCTAGACATGATATGGGATGGCTACTTACAAACACATAAGCTTGAGTGGGGACTCTCCAGAGAGATTAGATCTAGAGTTGTTCCCTTGTGCATTTCCACCATTTTCAGGGTGCTAGAGTGGGAAATTGTGATAGAGAGATTTTTATCAGAGAGATACAAGATAGCTGGGGCGGGTAGTGGGCGTCACAGATCTAAGTCGTCTACAAAATATAGAAGATTTTAGGCACCAGGATCTCTACACAAGAGACCTTTCCATGATCAGACTCGGTCACATGGTCATAAGAATCCCACAGAGGGGCGATGCTTTACTTATGATAGGTGAGGTCACATGGAATGAGACTTCATGACCCAACGTGTTGATCATCACAGGAAGATAGTTGACGGACATCCATGGAATAGGTAGCATCATGATCAAGGATATCCCAAGTGTGGACAGGGTGGTCCCTAGGGAGGTGGATCTAGTAGAGGATCAGGAGGGGCTATGTGTGTTGTACATTGCTACTAGGTGGCCCATGTCAGGATCAGGGAGCTGGGGGCTGGGGCCACGAATAGGTGTAGGATTTGGATATCTATTATCCCACCGTGCATGAGATGATAAGAGGTACCTTATGAATCTCTTCTACTTTTTTTTAGTATTAATTTTTAGATGCTATGTGAGGTACACTTTTCTTTCTACTTATTGCATGAGGTTTAAACTCGGGTGATGTAGGGCGTCAGTGTAACCCTGTATCAGTATTTTTTGACATGTCTTCTAATGCATGGGGAAGAGGGTTCCTTCCCACACCAAGACACATTTTTGAGATGTGAGAAAAACCATGAGGGTGATTCAGTTCTGCCCAAAGAGGATAGTATCAAGGTGTGGTGGATGATGCACCCTTACTTGTGTGTTTGTTGTTGGGTGATGTGTTGGTGGTTTCAAATAGAGGGCCTAGTAAGACTCAATTGAGCGTTTGTAAATCTCTTTGTTGTTCGTTAGTACCCTCATGCACATGGCGTCAGTTTTTATGCAATATTTTTGAGAAGGATGTTTCATATTTTGACCTAGATTTGGACTCATGAGGAAGAGAGATGATTTCCCCACTAAGACACGTTGTTGTGACGTGACAAAAACTATGTTGGAGAGTATGTTCTATTAAAATTAGGTAGTTTCTAGGTGTGGTGAAGGAGTTCCTTATACTTATGCATTTAGGGAGAGGTTTTGTGATGGAGTTTCGGGGCAAGTCATGGCAATGTCGATGGATTTTTTTTTCTTATCCCTTTTTTTTGGGATGCCACTAGTTGGGGTGGTGGAGATTCTGGTTTGGGGTTACTCTCATTCCAAAAGAGGCAAAGATGCACTGGGTATGCCATGTTCTTTCTGTGTCTATCATCACTACTACAAAATAGAACTTTAACAGTGACAAAAATGGACTTTATCAGCACTAGAGAAGTACTGACTACCAGAGAAAGATTAAAAGCCCTAGTTTTTTATCAGTACTTATAGAGGACCCTTTATCATCACTTATAAAGTACTGATACAGGTTACCATTATCAGTACTTTTTTAAGCACTGATAAAGGGTTATACTGCATTGTTTTGTAATAAGACATTGCAAAACTAGTGAAGTGTGCTATAACAACACACCACAACAGAAAAAAATTAACAAAATAAAGTACCAATATAGAATTTAAATGAAATAAAATTTATAACCCAAATAAAATAGAATACTCTATATTACAGACATTTCAGACATTGGTTTATATAACTATATAAGTACAAATCATTAAAAACATTCAAAAACCTCAGTGTTCCTTTGTCTTTTGAACCTAACCCCTACTTGAGAAAAAACATGCATGTATAAGAAAAAAAGTCTTATGTTAGTAATATGATAAAGAAATTAATTAATAGAAAGTATTAATTTTAAACTAAACTTTATGTCATATTGGGAACACTATGTATCAGATTGAGTTGTGGTTGATTCTTGAACATCACACCATTTATTATTCACCTCCAAGAATTTTCTCTATAAAAATTAACTAAATAATTATAACATAAAAATTATAAGTAAATTAATTAAGTAATAGCAGATATAATGATGAGAAAATGATCTAGGCTCTTTTTCTCAGTTTTGGTGATGTGAGGTGCGGTTTAAACAAAAATGACACTTAAATATTGAAAATATTCACTTGAAATCATATCGTTCATGCCATGAATCAGATTGAGGTATGTCTAATTTATACACATCTCAAATTAATTTTGAATCATTTTATTAAAGTATCAAAACAATATGAATGTGTCTGATTAGTTTTGAGTATCTCACTTTTATTTTTTACTAAAATGTTATTTTAAACTGGAAACATGCACTTTGACTTATACTGATCACATCGTGTGTCGGTTTGATTTTATTTTGATTCCTATATGTCACAAATGAATTATGAATCATTTTCCTAAATTATCATTATAATATGAGTGTGTTTTCTAAGTTTTTAGTGAGGGGAACTTTTTGAACTAAAATATCAATTTTGAACTGATAACAGACACATTGAGTCATATCAGGCACATTGTGTATCAAATTGATGTGTGGATTATTTTTACACATCAAAAATTACTTATGGATAATTTTTATAAAGTATCAATGCAATCAGAATGATTTTTATTAGTTTTGAGTAGCAAAGTTTTCTTTTTACCCAAATTGATGAGAGTTTTAAATAAAAAGACATACTTAGAATAATACCAGTCAGACCATGTTTTTTATTGAGATTCATATGATTCCAACACATCTCAAATGAATTGTGGATAATTTTCCTAAATTATAAAAAAAAATAAAATATGTTATCTTAGTTTTTAGTAGGTTAGTTGTCGTTTTTACTAAAATTGATGTTAATTTTAAATAAAACAACGCAGTTGGAGTCATACTGGTCAAACTTTGCATCTAATTGAGGTGTGGATGATTTATACATGTCACAAATGACTTATGGATCTTTTTCATAAATTATCAAAATAATCAGGATATGTTTTCTCGATTTTGAGTCAGTCGGTTTTCCTTTTTTCTAAAATTGATGTATATTTTAAATAAAAGGATGCACTAGGAGTCAAACTAGTCACACCGTGCATCGGATTGAGATTCGACTGATTACTAAAAAACTAAAATAAATTAGGGATGTTTATCCTAAAGTATAAAAAAATTGAATGGGTTTTCTCAGTTTTGAGTACATCACTTGTATTTTTTACTAAAATGTCATTTTAAACTGAAAACACAGACTTTGACTCATACTAATCACATAGTGTGTCAGTTTTATGTGATACTCATTCCTAGACATAAAAAATGAATTATTAATCATTTTTAGAAATTATTAAGACAATTTGAACATGTTTTCTATGTTTTCAATGAGTGACACTTTTTGAACAAAAATATCAATTTCAAACTGATAACAGACAAATTGAGTCATACCGGGAACATTCTGTATCAGATTGAGGTTAATCTGATTGATATATGTTAAAAATGACTTATGGATTATTTTCCTAAAGTATAAATATATTTTTCATGTGTTTTATTGATTTTGAGTGGGTCAGTTGTCTTTTTTACTAAAATTGATGTCAATTTAAAATAAAAAGATGCGCTTGGAGTCCTACTGGTCACATCATGTGTCAAATTGAGGTGAGGCTAATTCATAAACATATATAATGACTTATTGATCATTTTACTAAAGTATCAAAATAATCCTAATCTATTTTCTCAATTTTGAGTACATTTCTTGTATTTTTTACTAAAATGTCATTTTAAAACAGAAAACATGCACTTTCACTCATACTAGTCACATCATGTGTCATGTGTATGTGATACTAATTACTACACATCAAAAATGAATTATGAATTGTTTTCCAAAATTATAAAGACAATATGATCATGTTTGATCGATTTTCAGTGAGTGACTCTTTTTTAAACTAAAATGTCTATTTTAAACTGATAATGGACACATTGAGTCAAATAAGGCACATAATGTATCTAATTAAGGTGAGGCTGATTAATAGACATCAAAAATGACTTATGGAGTATTTTCATAATGTATAAAAACAATCAAAATGTTTTTTTTCCTCAATTTTGAGTAGGTCAGTTGTTCTTTTTATTAATACTAATTTCGATTTTAATTTAAAAGACGCACTTGGAGTAATATCGGTCACATTGTGTGTTAGATTGAGGTGCGAATGATTTCTACACATCTCAAATTAATTATGTATTATTGTCCTAAATTATCAAAACAATCTGAATTTTTCTCAATTTTGAGTATGTCACTTGTATTTTTTTTCTAAAATGTCATTTCGAACTGAAAACACAACTTTGACCCATACCAGTCAAATCATGTGTCAGTTTGACATGATACTGATTCCTACATGTCAAAAATTACTAATTAATCATTTTGATAAATTATCAATATAATATGAGTATGTTTTCTTAGTTTTCATTGAGTGACATGTTTTGAACTAAAATGTTGATTTTTAACTGATAATAGACACATTAAGTCATACCAGGCACATCATGTATCAGATTATGGTTTGGTTGATTCTTACACATCAAAAATGAATTTTGGATAATTTTATTAAATTATAAAATCATATAGAACATGTTTTCTCAGTTTAGAGTATTCTAGTTGTTTTTTTACTAAAATTATTGTCAATTTTAAACAAGAATAAGCACTTGGAGTCATAACGATCACATTATGTATCGTATTTAGGTGAAATTGATTCCTACAAGTCCAAAAGTATCAAAAAATTCAACTTCCAATGTTATTATGATTTATATTATCTTTATTTATTTAACTTCAAACAGTATATATTGACTTGATGATCGTAGCTCAAAAAACATTCTTATTGTTGAAAGCTAGTAGAGTAGAGGAAGCTCATGTTCCCTATAATCTTCTATATTTAAACAACTATAAAGGTTTTTCGACCAAGAACATAGAATTAATATATAGTGTTGGATGTTTGAGGGAAAAAGGAAATCAAAATCAGAATCTTGGAAACATTGGCAGAAAGAAACATTTTATCTCTTTTGTCACCTGTTGCAGATAGTTGAAAGAAAATTATGACTTCTGAAAAGATCTGTGAAGAAAAATAAATAACTATTAGATAAAAATGAAAAGGAAATTACCTTATAAATAGTAGATAAAATGATAAAAAAAATTAATTAAATAAGTAGTATTAATTCACCTTTTCTTGATGGTTGTATTCATTCTTGACGCATTTATTTGTTGTCATTATCTCGGTTGTAGGATAGAAGTTCAATCTCTCACAAGCATGATCAGCTTCAAAAAAACCACCCTAACTCAAACAAAAGAAAAAAAATGTATAATAAAAAAATTATTAATTGATTAATACTATAAATTAATAAATTAAACATTGATATGAAATAATACATTAATTCTATGGAAAATTATTTTACTATGAAAACATCAAGATTGTCTCTCTAATTGAGCAATGGAGGGAACTTAAAAGAAAGTGATAAATGTCAACACTACTATGGTTAAATGTTTTTTTAGAGAGAAGAATTTTTTAGAAGTTTTGGTGGAGAAACTAATGAATTATGGATAGAAATATTCTAAAATAAATAAACACTACAATAAATAATGAAAATTAAATCAATGTTTTATTATATATATTTTTCTATAAAATAAAGAAATTATATCGTAACATTACCTTTACATATTCCCAAAGGGTTTCCTGTGTTATAGTTTGTTCTTCCAATGGATTGGTAACATCAACATGTACAGAAGACTTTATATACATGAGTAGTCAAACATTTAATTTATATTATGTTAATGTAGTAAAGAACATATAATATTATGAAAAAAACATAGTATATTAAATAACACTTTAACCTTCTCATTAAACTCTCTTCTTTAAAAGTTTTTAGGGATTTGGTTCCTCTTTCAATAATCCAAATTCCCTCTCGGTGTTTCCTTGTAACATAAAATAAATTTTTCACATTGGGACCATCATGAACTAATTGTGATCTCTCAATGAAAGGGATCTCCTGTAACTTTTGATTATGTGTATTTCATATTCATCCTCATAGTCTCATCTCTTGAACATTTATCATTTCAATTTTTTGTTTGAAACACATTTTCTATATCTTATGGACACACACCTATGTTTCTTGAAACACTCTAAGAAGAAGTCTTATATGGGATGACTGGTCCTCAGAGTAGTACAAGAAATATAAAAGAGATGGGGTGTGATTCTCAAGACAACAAAATGTAATAATAACTATTAAGAAGATGAATCCAATGAGGATGAAAATTGTACTGCATTTTGTTCTCTAAAAGAAGTAATGTCTCCCATTTATGACAATTACACCATTGAAACTAATTTATTAAGTCGTGGCCTTTTGAAGGAGATATTTTGGGGGGAATAAAAATTCTTGTATATGATAAAACATTTTAATAAATAAAGAGTCATTCCAAATACATGGATGGAAATCAGAGATTCCTAGTGTTGGAACCAATACATGTAAACCTAAAATGTTAAATAACTAAAAATAATTTCTAATAATTATTCCAAAATATATAGAATTTGATAAGTTACATTATATATTTTGGAACAAGTGATGTAACAACCTAAGGAACTATTACATTTAATATTAATGGTATGTCAAATATTTGAAAACATATCAAAATTATAATTTCAATTAAATATCGATAAGGAATGGAAAAAATAATTTTTGGAAAAGAATATACCTAATAAAAATAAAGGTATTAAACATCTCAAAATTATTAGTTGATAAATTGATTCAATAATTATATCTAGAGTGGTTGAAAACAAAAAAATATTTTCAAGTAGATGAAGAGTAGGCTTTATAAGAAAATTTCATTTTCATGACCATTATGGGTTATATGGTGATCATGGGAACATAGTATAAAATTTTAGCCATGATGAAATAAATAATAATAATTATAGAAGATATAGAGGTTTTAAGTTAAATGAGATATGACCCACTATTACAAAATTAGTTTAAAAGTGAGATGAATCATCATGACAAATTTTTATTTTTTAATTATATACATATAAATTTGTGTAATATATTTGTATAGCATATTTATATAATATATATTTTTTAATGTAATTATATAATATATTTATATAGTATATTTACATAATATATTGGTATAATATATTTGTATAATATATATTTTTGTAGTATAATATTTATTTGTATTTGTACAATATATATATTTATAATTTATTGGTATAATTTATATCTATATTATATATATGTATGTATGTATTTTTAAAATATAAATGTGTGTGTGTATACATATATATGTATAATATATTAATATATAATAAATAATATTAATATATATAGCTATATTTTTTATATATTTATATTTTTTCAAATTTATACATATAAATATTTAAATATTTAACATATTTATATATGTAATGTCATCCCTGGAGTGTGAAATATAATGGAAGAAACTTATCAATTTATGAATCATTCTTGAAGGAGGAGAAACTTCCTTTAGTGGAAGAAAGGATTTATAAGGTTACTAGCCTATTAAATGGACATGATGGAATTTTTAATTTTAATAAACATCCCCCTCAAAGATCATTAAAATCACCCTGGAGGAGTGATCCAACCATGAACATTAAAATGAAACTAGAAATCTCCTGCTTGAGATCCTAAATGATCGGGTAATCATTGTGGGAGATGTTGAAATGGAGATAAAGAAAGAGGAGTAGCATCCACTCCATCATCATCAAAATGAAACTAAAAATTGTATTCCATAAACCTAGAGTGATGCTCCAAAATCATGTTTGAAGCAGAATCATGAATCAGGAGTAGGGCCATTAGATCATATGGATTTGAAATTAAATGAATAAGAGTCTACAATAGCTCTGATACTGAGTTTTACAAGTTTGGACACATTGTTGACCGTAGGGATATACCGGCCATAAAGAAATAATGATGAAAAAAACCCTCACAAAATAGGCAATCAGTGAGTGAGGAGGATAATGAGAAAATAAGATACCTTGGATTGAAGATTTGAATCATCTGAGAGAAATTAAAGATATCAAAAACCTAGAAAACATTCAAGACCTAGATTCATTCACCCCTTGAATCGTTCAATACTTGGATTTGAGCCTTGAAATTGTTCACACCTTGATTAGACCTTTGATTCATCGAGGAGAGATGACAGAGGGAAGATTTCATGGAAAGCTTCAGTATCATAATGATTTCATGACTGGTTAGGGTTATTTAAATATATTGGGACACTTTTATCAGTGCTTCCAAAAAAAGACTAATAAAAATAATCTTTATGAGTTCTTTTTTAGCGATGATAAAGATTCCTTTTATAAGCACTAAGTAATTTAGCACTAATAAAGGATTTATAATTATAATTATAAACATTTTTTGTAAATATATTTATATAATTATATATATATTTAATAAATATATATAAATAAATATATAGTAAATATATTCTTTATTTAAATATATTTATTATAATTTTATAATTATTTATTCATAATTATAAAAATACTTTTAAAAATAATAATATTTATATCGATATATATATTTATATAATTATATATATATATATATTTAATAAATATATATAAATATAAATATAGTAAATATATTCATTATTTAAATAAATTTATTCCTATTTTATTATTATTTAAATATATATAATTATAAATTTATAATTATATAAATAATTTTTCTTAAAATATTATTTATTTATTTATATTTATAAATATATATAAATGTTTAAAAATAGTAAATATACATTTATAGATTTTCTATTTACAAATATTTTTTTACAAAAATAGTTTTAACATTATTAATGAATATTTAATCTTAAGTGCATGCATGTTAAAAAGATTGAAATTGAATAATTAAAAATGATTAACTTTAACAATACTGGAAAAAATGGATAATTTTTATTAATTAAATTTAAATTATTAACAAATGGATATATATTGAAATATAGATAAATACATATTGAAAATATTAAAACATACTATATATATATATAAATTAAATGATAGAAATTGATTAAATTCCAAAAAAACATTTGTGTGGGTGCATGTATTGTATATAAAAATGCATTAATTACATATATGTAAAATCAATATAACGCACGTTAGATCTATGTTAAATTGAAAAATCAAATGACATTCAATTTATTCATTTTTATTAACAATTATTTAATTAATAAAAAATTTAATATTTTTTTAATAAAATCATTTGAATTTTTTATTTATTTAATCATTTATTTTTATTCAGACCTTTACAAGTGCTAAAAATCACTCATAAAGGATACCATTATGGGCTCTAAAAATAAAATGTTGATAAAGGGTACTCTTTATCAGCACTACAATTAAAGAGCTGAAAAAGGGTACCCTTTATCAATGCTAAAAAAGGAATTGATAAATAGTTCCTCTACTAGTGCTAAAAAAATCACAGATAAATGGTACCCTTTATGAATGCTTTTTTCTAATGATGATAAAATTTAGCACTGTTAAAAGCCTATTTTGTAGTAGTGATTATCATGGTTGGATGAGTATACTCACCAGCCTTATTTTTTGTTACCCTTGTGCGCTCGGCGTTAACCTTGATGCAGCGGTAGGAAGTTATTTTATATAGGTAAAGGCAGTTGAGACCCAATGAACAGAACTATGCAAATCACTTCCAAGAGCTGGCAGCGGCAGTCTTCGTCTAAGTATGTGGAGGCACTACCTTCTGGGGGACATCAACTATGAGGTCTTTCATGACCAAATATCCTTAGGAGTTTAACCTAATGGATTTTCTAAAGAAGATAATCGTTTTATCCTTTTTTAGGGATGTATGGTGATTTTGGTCATGTTATTAGATGAGGTGATGAGGGAGTTTCACACTTCTACTTTGGTTATACATCTTGGTGTAGGGAAGATATATGAAAAAACCAGATGCTGGCTCAGTATCTCCACCATTTCCTTAGTTCTTTATTTTTGGGGATGAAAATATTTGAAGAAAGGAATAATTTAGAGGCTCTTATTTTTCCATGTAACACTTTATAATATTCCAAAGAATATTTTTAGAACCAGACACTGAGACGACATGTGATTCTGAGGCCCGGTGAGCCTAAAATTAATTTTATAAAAATATTAAATATATTTTTATTGGGTGTGAATATTTTTACTGAAAATGTTTAATATCTCATAAATAGAGTCTCAGATCACAAATTAGAGAGTGTGATTGAATCTAGAATGTGCAGTTCACCCTAGATGCACCCTAAAGTTGGTCGGCGCAAGATTTTTGTATGGGGAAGCCGTTAGTGGATGGATTGGATAAATTAATTAATTTATTTAATTTATTTAATAATTCTAACCCTAATAATTCATATACAAATACTCTTATGGAAAATATGATACCTCCATTAAGTTAGTAATGTAGTGTTTACCCTTGGCATGACCTAAAACTGGTCGATGCGGGATGTTCAGATGAGGTAGTCGTTGACTGATACATTTAATTGAAATAAATAAATAAGTTGTTTGTTTGTTTTATTTAACAAACTAATTAAACCCTCTATAAAAATCCTCTTATGATGATTTTATAAGGGTTTTATGTATAACCCTTTATAGATCTAAGAGGAAGAGGAGAGCGTTCTTCATTGGCAAATTGACATCGAATGACAAAAGATGGTTATATTGAGATGAATCGAAGGGTAGTGATCGCAACAAGTCTTATTCATCGATGGAAAATGAATTTTTCATCAAAAATAAATACATAATCTAGATAGGACTCATTATATATGGTTTTCCTCCTTTATAATTAAAAGATTCATCATGATCAATTTTCTCTCCTTGATCAGCGATAATTTGAACCTTCGTATGAGCCTTTATATTGGAATAAATTATTCTTTCAATTTATTTTCTTGTCCATGTCATTTTTCTTACCCCGGTTTCCCTACTATGAAATCATTTTCCAAGAATGGTTGACCAAAAATTCTTATCACATTTTTTATTAGTGTTTTCTCCCACCGTTTCTCGCAATCTTCATCGTTGGACCACGGGGTCACAATTCGACTTTGTCGGGGTGGGTTTGAACATGGATGAACCCCTCAATTCATTGCGGTAGCATAAAAAACATACAGAATTATATTTTGTGGATATATTGATAAAAAAATAGGATGATTTGTGGTTAATAGATCATTTTGGTATTGTGGGTGTGAGATTTGTGATCGGAGGTGGTTTGGGATCGGATCGGTGATCCTCATTTTCTCGGTTGGCACATGGTGATGATGTACGACATTATGGGATTTGTTCCAAGAGTGGGCCATGAGTGGGGTATCATAGAGGGGGTTTCTCAACTTGAACATGATGAGGTCTAGGCTCGAATCTCCAATGAGGTGGTCGGATGTGGTCAATGCTACTAGTATTAAATAATAATAATAATAATAATAATAATAATAATAATGGTGATGAGTTGATAAAATTAAACAAGGATTTTTTATATTATTATATTAAATAATAATGATGATGATTGCATCATAAAATGTTTGTGATTAATTAAATTCATGGTTTTAATTTAATGAAGGAACATCATTTTAAATTAATTGGTTTTAATTTATTATAATAATATTTAAATAAATGAATTAATGAGGGGGAGTCTCTTGGAAGGAGGCACACTTACACCATTGTAAATTCCCCCTTTGCGCATGGAAACCCTTTAAAGAAAAAGGATTTAAAAAATAATAATATAAAATAATATTATTATTACTTTTGTTGTCAAAACATCCTATTAGACATAATTTCTCCATATGGTGTCCGAATAATGAATCATCAATGAAAGTGTGACCCTAAAATTAAGACGGTCATTTTAATACAAATGTTGGATACCATTTTTAGACTTGTGTCTAGGTTCCATGAAATTCCAAATAATAATAAATTTATTATTATTGTAGAATCTTGTATTTGATGTATATTCTTCATACGGTGTCGGGATGATGAACTATCTACGGAATTGTGACCTTGGAATTGAGGCGGAAATTTCAAGACCAATATTGGGTATTTAATTTGGACATGTGGTTTGGGATCACGAATCACTATTCGTTATTATCTGTTGAAATGTGAATTTTTTACCAGGTGTTCAATTGAGGCAAGTGAATAGCCTATCATGAGCATATTTTCATAAGGATCATAATGGTGTGATATTTTTTCCATCCAGGGCCATTTGAAGAGGTGTATTAGTGAAATTACATTTTTCCCTTTGGACCGATTAATAGTCTCATGCGTTTTTCGGGATTTTGACTGAGACATGTTGTGTAGTACTATAGGGCCAACAAGATGTGTGCTGGCAAGGATATGGCTAGGTATTAGAGTAGGATAACACACTGTGTGGGCCCCTAACGTGTCATTTACACCTTTATGAATCTTATACCTTCTGTATCTCCTTCATTTGAACATATATTTTGGCTCGTGACTAGCCTATCATGAGTGTCTTTACGCATAAAATTTTATGGTACCCTCTATTGTGGATTTTGAGATATGATGTTGAATTGTTTTGGAATAGTACTTAGTTAGGTGATGCCCGATGATGGCAGTGATCATGCAGGATCATCAGAGACCTTCTGAGTGGTACCCTCTAGTTGAACTGGGCAGTGGTTCCTCAACATCTTCTGAGTGGTACCCTCTAGTATAACTAGGAAGTGGGCCATAAACACCTTTCAAGTGGAACCCTACAGTTGAGTTGGGCAGTGGGTCCTTGACATCTTCTGATTGGTACCCTCTAGTTGAGGTGGGTAATCGGTCTTCAACGTCTTCCAAGTTGTACCATCTAGTATATATGGGTAGTGGGTCCTAGACATCTTCTGAGTGGTACCCTCCAGTTGAGTTGGGTAGTGGGTCCTCGGCCTCTTCTAAGTGGTACCCTCCAGTAGAGATGGGTTGTAGGTCCTCGACACCATCAGAGTAGTACCCCCTATTATACCAAGGCGTGGGTCCTCGACTTCGAGTTTTTCCCTAATAGGTTGTGCAACACAGTAATGAGGTGTGGTTAGACTTGTACGATTACTTATGGGTAGAATCATGGGATATTGGGAATTGTTAACGAACTTTTGGAATTGTTGTCTACTCTTCTTTTTGGGTTGAGCTATGAGATGGAGATCCCCTTACACTCTTTTTTAGGATTATTTGACTAATCATATAGATCTATCCTTCTTCTTTATCTACACCTTGGATTTGGGAACTCTCCTTCCATTAGAGGCAAACACATATGGGGTATACCACTTTCTTTCCGAGTTATCTTCTCTTGGTTGGAGGAGTCTACTCTCCTACTATAGGTGAAAAATACTCGATGATTACTTCATCTAATCACTATTTCGGTCCCCTTGTGTTTGGATGAGGTTACCTTCACTCAATTTTTGGGGTTGTCTTGTACTCTTTCATTGTATCTTGTGCTATCTATTGTCTTTCTCTTTTATTGTATCTCTTACTACTCCCCCTTCATCTTTCAAGGCATCATAATGGGTATGTTTATATTCACCCATGCATGGGATTTTACCACACATATCATGTCTTATAAAGAAAATGGACCAATTGACTATTACTATAGTGGAGCTTAGGGATACTGAGTTCTTTGACCGTATACAGTGGTCATAGATTTAGATTCAGAATTTGGGCTTGCTTTCAACTATTTATTTTTCTATTTTTCTATCAATCTGGGACACATTTCTGGTTGGGTGTGTATTTTCCTCTTTACATTTCAATTTAAATTAGTATACTTTTTTAGTTTCTAGAGGTTCAAGAATCCTTGGTTTACTTTATAGTAATGTTTTATCTTTTATTATTTCCCTCTATACTTTTACATTGATATGGTTGTGTGTGTTCAGGTACTTAGAAAAATTTCTCTCTGAGTTAGTTGTGCCTTTGATGCTTATCACCACCCCATGACATATGGAGGTGTGATTAGGGTGGTTATGGATCAAGCCCTAAATTGGGTTGGGTCATGACATGGATACTGATCATAAGTGTCCACTTTTTATTTCATGGTTTCTATTTATGCATGAGTTATGGCCTAATTCTCTAAAAATCTAAACCTGAAAATATATTCCCTGTGAAAGAAAGAAAAATTATTTACATAAAATCAAGATTATATAATGATTAAAACTTGGGCCTTATAACTTCATTAAAGTGTTCAATTATAAAACTATTGTCTTTTTTTAGTAAAACATGATTTCTTCCATTTTTTGTAACACTGGGAAATTGTCCATTTTTTATTTATTTTTTATTTATTTTTTTTTAATTGGTTTTTAATTTTTTTAAGAAGAAATAATATTTACACAATGAAAATGAGAAATTATTTTTTCGACTTTACTCCTCAGTAATAACATCAAGTTGATTTAACATTTTTCACAGAACATAATCAAACAGAAAATTTATATTTTATTAAACTTGGAATCCAGTATTGGGATAACAAAAATTGTTTTCCAATGAGCTTATATGGGTCATAGTCTCACTATTATAAATCACCTATGTATTTTTATTTTATTTTTCCTAATTTTTAAGTCATTGAGAACAATGATAATGTTTCTATTTTTTGGTTTTTGATTTAATGAATTATACAATATAATGAAACAACAAACACACGGAGTGGAGGGAATTGGATTTGAGGTCGATCACATAGGTTCTTAATTATCCTCTTTTATTCTCATCCAAAAATCATGAAAATGTCATTTTTAGATTTCTCTCCTATATCTATTTTTGGGTTATGAACACACATAGAATAAATCTCTCCTATGTATCAAGTTCCACCTCCTCCATAGTGAAGATACAATGAACACACTCAATCAAGGAATTTGTTATCTCAACACCCGGCTCCATCATATGTTTTTCATCCCTCAGTCCATAGTGCTCCATTGGTATATACCGTGAACTGATAGAGTGAGATATAATTGATTCGATAGAGTGGATAATGAAGCAGTTCATCAAAAAGAGTTGTTTAATATCATTGGTCTAATTATGTTCAATGCACTTCTATATCAATGATGAAAATCATAAAATTAAAAATAATATGTGCATGTGTCATCTCCATTTAGGTCTTATCCATCGAGTTAGTTTTCAATGGTTTGGAGTTGAAGATATCACATTACGAACATGGTATAAAGGTGGAGAAGACAAAAATAAATTAAAGCGGAAGATAACAATGAATTATTTAATAGGTTGAATTAGAATTGAAAATGCTAAAATATAAATTAATTAACGAGTATATCCTCTATAATCATAATATGTCAAATACATCCACTAGATAAAGGGAAAATTATTTTTAAGTGGAAGACTTCTTCATCATCGTATTCAGTGTCAAGGTGTGCTCTAATTTTAACTGGATAGATTCTATGTGTGCATATATGATTGTTATGGTCAATTCAGTTAGGATTCTCTTCATCCCATGATCATATGCACACATGTTCAGAATTGTTTTAATGCTTCGCAACTTTAGTGGAAGTGTTTGATAATTTCACATCCATGTATTTGTGGGTGAAATGAAAAAATGTTTATTCATTGTTTCTTCTTCCAATAATTTCACATATAAAAGAAAAATAAATATCCAAAAAAATAGAAATTTGGCCTTTGGTAGACATCCCTGGTAAATCTGGGATGCAGTGGTGGTAGTGAGATAAATAAAGGCATTGTGGCACAACAGCTTCATCTTATTTGGTGTTCAGATTCAACTATAGTGGTGTTGCCTCTTCAACTTCAGATTTTATAGTGGCATCAGTGAGGGTTCTTCCATTGACGGTCAGCTATGAAAATGTTCAAATACACATGGGTGGTGTGCATCAATAGATCTTCTGTGAGAGTAGGAAGTGATAACTATCTCTAGATATGTTTTGTAGCACTTATTTGACACTGGTTGTGGAAAAACATTATAACGATAGATTCTAGGTGGTAGTAGTGTTAAACTGGTGACAGAAACCATTTTTATCCACCAACATTTCAATAAACCAAAATTTTTTTTCAGTAACATTTTCTAAAAAAATAATTTTCAATAATGATAAAAATAATAATATTCACAATTTTTACCATTTAAACAAATAATTTCCAATTTATTAATTAATTAATTTAAATAAAAAAATTAAAAACTAGTTTTTCAAAACATCAATCAATTCTAATTTTTTATTGAAATTAACATTAATTTTTAAATTGAAATTTTACCCTTAAAAATCATAGTTCTTTTAAAAACAATTTCATTTTATGGATTCATCAAATTAAAAAAATGATTCCAAGAATTGTAACTCAAAAAAAATCCATTAAAAATTTAATTATAGATTTATAAATTTATAATTCTGAATTTTTGAAAAAAAAAATATAGCATTACAATTTATATAAAAAAAAATTAAATTGTTAAAACCCAATATTTAATCCATGTTGACAATTAAATCCATAATTTCAAAAAGTATCAAAAATTCACTATTTTATTGGGGAATATTTTATTTAATGGGGGCATTTTAAAAGAATAAAAAACAAAAAATGTTGAAGATCCCATCCCACATCACAAACCTCTCACTACCTAAACCAACTTGTCCCCACAAGACATTAAATTTGTGACCAACTAGTCCCTACAAGACACTAAATCTATGAATCACCTATCCCCACAAGACATTAAACTTGTAAACCAACTGACCTCATAGGAAACTAAACCTGTGACTCACCTATCCACATAATACACAAAAACTATGAACCACTTGTCCCCATAAGACATTAAACTTGTGATCTAACTATCCCCACAAGACACTAAAAGTGTGACCCAACTATCCCCACAAGACACTAAACATGTGACCAAACTATTCCCAAAAAACATTAAAAATGTTATCCAACTATCCTCACAAGACACTAAACATGTGGACCACCTTTCCCCATAATACACTATACTTATGAACTACATATCCCCACAACACATTAAACCTATGAACAAATTGTCCCTACAAGACTTGAAACATGTGACCCTCATGGTATATAATAATTCATACCTTTTGAAATAAACATGAAAATCCCTAGGAATTAATCTCAGGAAGCCTTATATCCCAAACATAAGTTTCCACATAGCATAATGGGATGCCTTGGATTCTACACCTGAAATTCCTCATATATGAGATACCCTCAACTTCAAGTGAGGAAGACTTTTACAAATTCCCAAAATGACTAAGATTCCCAACATTCTCATCAACTCCAAACTGAAAGTACCAACCTTATCATGAAAACAACCAGCGTAATTAATCGGTTCCCACCTTAATATGGAATTGGGAATGATATTCACAAACATGTCTTAGATCTATGTGGGAGACCTGAACTAGGTGATGATCTCCAATGATAAATCCATGGAAGTAATAGTTGGAATCCAATAATCTTATTCCGATCAAGGATTGGAAATCATCAACCATGGTGGTAGAGGCTTCCTTTTCTTGGAAAGTGGAAATGTGGGGTAACACACCCTAGAGGGCCAGGAGAAATCCAAGGATGCAGACCACCCCATAAGAGAAACAGAAGATCATCCTAATCCCATTGCATGACCCAATGAAAAGCATTGGAAACAGAATGGTGAACCAAATGTGAAATATCTTCTCCTTAAACTAGGAGTAGATTAATAGAATTGGGAACCACTAGTTCTAAGATTCCATTGATGAGAATCTCTCCTCCTTACCTATGAGAGGATGGACAACATTGGCCACATTGGGAATCACCATCATCATACATGCACTGAAGGTTATTATCATATGTATCTTATAGGAATAAATATATAGGAAACATGTGACACCCATCAGAAATAGGTGTGGGGGAAGAAGGAATGTTGGTGCAGAAATCCCACACAACTATGCTTCTACTACATTCGCCACCACTCCCATGGATCTTAGGCACCCTCACCCCATTTATCACTCTAATATTATCCAGTATATTGTTACCAATGCCCTTATTTTTTTACACAAATATGAAGGGATCTTAGAAACTGAGGATATGGCCTATCGGGACCTTGATGTTGCGGTCCCATGCTCCCCCCCCAAGGGTCACACAAGGAGAAATCCCCCCCCCCCATCATCTTGGAGAATCAATTATAGAGCCTCACCTCATAACTCTATGAAATATCCATCCCCTACATCGAGGAGGTAGAGGAAATGTGAGTCACACCTTCTGTTACCACTAACCGAGGGCTTCCAAGGAGGCCCCTCACAACTCAATATTGTCACCAATATCGATTGGCCCTATACATCAACTGGTAGGATGACAATGTCCCCACTCTGTCATCCCCAATCAAAAATTTATTATTCTAACGTCATAGGTAGGTCAACAACCCTTCTTTACAGGAGGCCTCTACAGTGAATTTAGTGGCCCTAACACCATTTATGCCCATCCTACCCTTACAACCACTATGCAGGGACACATTCTTACTAAGTTGGGATCGAGACCTCAGCCACCTATCAGGTAGGTTGAGTTTACTCTCTCCACCTTGGGTTTCATTGATGGGCTTGAGCCGTGCAGGTTGTTTGTTTCTACACAGGCATATCAGATTATAAATTTATATGTGTCCTAAACTTTACTAACTACTAGGGAGTGGTATAGTAGAAGTCTGGGGTCAATCCCACAAGGAGGACGTTGTCTTGAAGGGAGAAGAAATCCAGTCTTGAATCCTTTGTAGGATTCCTTACTAATTTTACTAATTTTTTTGAGTTTTCTATCTATTTTTGGGTTTTTACTTCAGTTGATTAAAGAGGGTTGGGATCAAGTCCGGGTATCTAGATAAAAGTGATCCTAATTATAAATTTGGCAAGGTATTAAATGTTTAGTCTGCGAAGCAAGCGGTAGTCGCTAGTTAACCTTGGTCCAGTCTTCTAGTTCTACCTAAGATATAACTATTTCATGGTCAGAAGGCTAGTTACAGTCCTAGATTCATTAAGTTTAGCTTCTATTGTAGAAAGTTACCTATGCTAATGATCATAGTTTTAGTTCCCCCCAATTAGGATAGGGCCATTTATTTTATTGTATGATGTTCATGGTACAGTCATACAAATGGGATTTGACCATTAATTTATATCCTAATTACTAATCCAATTAGGTTTTCCATGTTTAGATCTAGAGTTCAAATTAAGTGTATAGATATATCGAATCTTGATCCCTACCCCTGATATTTTTAGTTACTCATGATGGTAATTAAAGAAATAAAATGGATAAAGGAAATCATGATAATGATGCTAATGTAATTGAACAGGTAATGATATTAAATGAACATGCAAGAATACTTTAAATAAAAACTCACCTGAAAGGAATGAAATGTAATTTAAATAACACAGGAATTGATGGCATTGAAGAAAAATGAATCCATGACTCTTTGATTGAAAACATAAAGAAATTACAAAGAACTAATGTTTTTTAATAGGGAAAATAAAATGAAATTATGAGGGGATTCTAAAATGGAGAAATAGCTAATCCAAGAATATCCCAATGTGTTGCTGAGCTACTGCTTATATAGGAGAAAATGGTCACGATGTGTACTTAATCGTCATGTCGTGAACCCTTAATTTGCGTTATTTTGACCAGGATATCCAACATGGCATGTGTATACTCCATGTATTATTGAAATTTGACCATGGTCACATCGTGTATAGGTGGTTCACAATGTGTACTCCAAGGCCGGATGGATTTTTGCATTGAATCCTAACGGATTTATTGGATTCTAGTTTGACTTGAGTCACGACGTGTAGGAGGGATTCATGACATGAATTGGAAATTTCTCTGGTCTTGATGCAGGTTCTGATCATCAAGTACATGATGTGAATTGGTCCATTACGATGTGTACTTAGCCATTTTTTTAGATTTTCTTCTTTAGAATCTTTTGAAATCCTATTTTCTTCAATATTGTACATCCACCACATGAATTATCCATTAAATGAATGAAAAACAATGGAAAAGTGAAAAAATATATATATATAACTTTTAGGCTTATCGACCCCCCCCCCCCACACCTGAATCATTGCTTGCCCTCAAGAAAAATATCTCAGCAAAGATTTCAAAAAGGAGAAGCAATTTGTAAAGAAATAAATGTACGGTATGTCCATGAAATTAAATTAAGTGTGAGCAGAAAAGTAGTCAAGTTGTAGTTTTAATCCGGCCCAGTAAATTAGTTATTCCTCATAGTTCATATTTTCAAAACAAGTTATATTATTTTAATCATAATCTATTAATTGTTCCTTAAGCTATATGCCCTTTTTTAATTTACCTTACCATGATTTTCTCTCATAACTCAGGGTAAAATGTAAGTAAGTTATGATCGTACCCTGATTCCATGTTTCTAACCATAGGCTTGCACTGGTTCTATCATCTCCACTGTGTAAAGAAAAGTATAAAATATAATCTTTAGGACTTTTAGCAAAAAGGTTCTGATGAATCTGAGGCTATAGGTATGTAGGTAAAATTTGAAAACCAGGCTCAAAAGGAGGGTAAGATCTAAAGTACAACGCAAATAAAACAAGATAAGTGTGAAAAAAATCCTCTATATGGCGAGTTAGGTCCATACTCCATCAGCTCATGTTGGATCCATATTTATAGAAAGTAAGTAGATAAAGAAATGATTTTGTTCCTTTCTTATTTTCTTTTTAATTTTTATTTTATGAAATTTTGTCCTATGATAGATCTCACATCCATCACCTAACCACATATGATCCTTCGAGGGATTCATCGGTCTAGAAAATGGTGGTTTTTGACCTTCCTAGTATACGACCCATAACAAATTCTTTTTCTTTTATTTTAAATTTTATAAGGGAACAAAATATGAATGAGATACAACAAAAAGGTATATGCATCACAACCTAGTAGTCAGGTGAGCGCACCATACATATCTGAAAGTGAAATCATCCCATGTTGTTTGAATTCCTCACCCACACTTGTTCAAAAATAATCTTCAATCATTGTACAAGAAGCAGGGTAGGAAGGAAAATATGATATTGTTGACCTCACATGTTTTGATAATCTCAATTATGCTTTCACATACTTTGATAATCCCAAATAATGTTTATCTATATATTCATTCTTACAATCTATGAAATTCTATTATCAAGATGATAATAATATTTAAATAATCTTTGAAATATGTTAATCAATGTTTATCTATGTTTATATGAATTTTGAAATAATTCTAACTCAATCGGATATGTTTTGCATAAAGTAGATAAGTGTTAAGTCACTGATATGCTTATAGCTACTGATACAGATCTATCCGGTACTTATTCTACCGATAGACATAGTCACCGATAAGCAAAGTTCACTGATACACAAAGCTACCAGTATGTATAGGTCCACTGGTAAGAACATGTCAGTGATAGATCAAGTCCACCGATACAGACATCTACCGATAGAAGTAGAGCTACCGATAGAACAAGTCTACCAATATACACTTAATCACTGGTATAGAACGAAGCTGCCGATATGCACAAGCTACCGATACAAAGTTTACCGATACAGAATCACGAATACAAACGATACATTGATACAAGTGAGATACCGATAGACCAAGAGCTACCGATAGAAGGAGTCATTGGTACATAGAGCTACTGATACACAGAGTAACAACTGCCGATACAAGGAGCTACCAGTACAAGGACAAAGAGATACCGATATGAGCTCACTGCTATACAAAGTCCACCATTACATATCTACCGATAGAATTTATTTATTTATTAAGAAATGGTCATATTTGATTATTTTAATGCAATTAATATTATTTAATGATAGTTTTTGGCATGTTAGGGAACCGTACCTCGTACCGGTAAAAAGGTAATCATTCCCATTGCCAGAGCTGAAAGCTATATAAGGAAGGAAAAAGGCTAAACATAAAAAAAGGTGCATAAAAAGGGAAAAAGAATGATGTAAAGTGGTGAATACAAAAAGACTACATCCATACTCGAACACTGGACATACACGAATCGATTCATACAAGAAGAGAACACAAACCGAACTTCAGTCAAAGAGAGGAGAACTACAACGAGCTGCTCATACGCTCAAGCTGATCAAGCTGAACCTGAAAACCAAGGAAGAAAACGGCACTCTGTTTTCCAAAAAAACCAGAGAAGGAATCAGAAGCATTTCTGTCAAATCAAAAGGAGTCCAGAGCTGCACTTCAAATCACTAGAACATTTTAAACTCATATCTAATCTCTTAGTGAATCTTCTATTTACATTTCAAGCAGTGTGTGTACTCTGTATATTTTATACACACACTGTCTCCTATGCTAAACTATAGGATCTATAAATCCTCACACAAACCTTCCATAACTCTTTTGTATCCCACTGTGGATAGTGGTAGAGGTCAAGTAAGACCTGGACAGCCAGTGTGTTGTTGTTTTGTTTTCCCTCGTAGAACTTTAGTAGAGGTCTTAGTACCTGGATAGTCTTTTCATTGTTATTTACCCAGATCCAGGGTGTGGATAAAATTTATATAAATTGTTTGAGATGAATAAGTCTCGTCTTGAGACTGAACCTCTTCATTATATCTTCTGTGCATCTTAGATTAAGTCTAAAGTATATTACATACTTTATTTTCTGCTGCTAATTACTATAAATTTCAATTTGTTTTAAAGTTACTTTGATAGTTAATCTAGAAAGTGTTTGTAACTATTGTAGATCAGTAGGTTAGTTTCAAAAGCTAATTTAATATTCTGATTAAATTAACTGAGACCCAATCAATCTTTTGAGAACCTAATCAAACAATTACAGTTTTACCAATTCACTATAGTTTAATATAGTTTTTAAATTGGGGGATTTTAAGAGAAATATTTTTAACAAAAATTTTAATTGGAACTCAATTCACCCCCCTCTTGAGTATCAACTCCGACCAACATTTGGTATCAGAGCATTTATTTATTAAAGGATTTCCAAACACTCTGTTTTTTAACTGTGATTTTAGTTGTATCTTAAAGATCTAAAATTACTGTTAGTTCTAAATTTTATTTCTTTAAATATATTTGTTTAAAATATGATTATGGATAATAGACTTGAAGGTGTTGATACCAACCGGCCACCTTTATTTAATGGTACAAATTATGCCTAGTGGAAGCTTAAAATGAAATTCTTTTAAAAATTATGGGATTTGATATATGGACTACTATAAAGACTCAATATAAAATTCCAGAAACTGAAATAACTACTTGGGATGAACCTACTAAGACTGCTTACAATAATAATTGTAAAGCAATGAATGCTTTATATTGTGCTTTGGGTGATGAGTAATTTAATCGCATATCTTCTTGTAAAACTACTTATGAAATTTCAGACACTTTGGTTATTTCCCATGAGGGAACAACCAATGTCAAAGAAATGAGAATGAACACCTATACTATTAGATATGATAATTTTAAAATGAAGTCTGATGAACCTATTTCTGATATGTATCTCAGGTTCAATGAGATTGTCAACACTATGAGCTCACTTGGAAAAGTTGTTCCTGTAAAGGAGAAGATCATGAGAATACTACGATGTCTACTAGAAAGATGGAGGGTCACATTAGTTTCAATAAGAGAATCATGTGATATAAGTTCACTACCTATTAAGGAATTAATTGGTAAGCTTATGATGTATGAGGAAGAACTCAAAGTGAATAAGGAAGAATATGATGAACCAAAAAGGAAATCAGTGGCTTTTAAGTCTAATGCCTTAAAGAGCAAGGATAAGGAGAAAGTACATATCCCAACTGAAATCTCAACAAGTGAAAGTTTAGATTATGAAATTGATGCTGAAATGGCTCAGATAGCCTAGAGATTCAAGAAGTTCTACAGGAAGAAGAAATTCTTCATAAAATCAAATTACAAAGGAAAATATAATAACAAAGGTCATTGTAAGAAGGATTGGAAGAAGCCTGATAAAAGTGATGAAATTGTCTTCTATGAATGCAAAAGGAAAGGACATGTTAAATCAGGTTGTCTAAAACTGAATTTCAAAAAGAAACATGACTCCAAGGACAACAAGTGTAAGAAAGATATGAAAGCAACTTGGACTGCTTCAGGGGATAGTTTAACTGATTCTGATTCTACTCAGGATGAAAAATCTCAAAAATCTAATATGTGTTTCATGAAAAACACATCTAAGATAACATTGGATACTCCTGCTTTAAATTCATATTATTTTGGAGTTGAATTTGATTTTGAATCTGAAAATATGTCTAGTGAAGAGTTATTTGAATATTGTAATATGATAAAAGAGACATGTAATGAATTTAAGGAGAAGTATAAATCTTTAAAAAACAGAATGCTTTAACCAGCTCTATTAAATCCTCCCTTCATATAGAAAAGGAAAAGAATGCTCAATTACTTAAGGAAAATACTGAACTAAAATTGTCTAATGAGAAATTAAGGAAGGACTTAGAAAAATTCACAAATGAAAAAGATAATCTTACAAAAATGTTAGGAAAACAAGTGGCACCAAAATATACCACTGGTATAGGCTATTATACTGGAAAGAGAGAGATTACTAAAACTAGATTTATTCCAAAATCTGGATAGGATGGTGCTAGTTCTAGTTCTGGAAGTTCATATGCTTCAACTAGTTATTCATATGGTTATAGATCAAATAAAGTTTATCTTTCAAAATATATTGATTCTATAAGTTATTTGAGACCCATAAGACATATCTGGGTACCTAAATCTTTTCTTGCTAACCTATCTGGACCCAAGAAAATCTGGGTACCAAAATCATTTTCCATATAAACTTGTTTTGTAGGAAACTTGCTTGAAGAGTTCCCATAAGAAGATATGGTATTTTTACAGTGGATGTTAAAGGCATATTACTGTGGATTACTCATGTTTCAAAATCATAATCAAAGTTGATGGAGGCCATGTCACCTTTGGTGATAATTCTAAAGGAAAAATCATTGGCCTAGGCCAGATTGGTAACACAGATTCAGTTTTAATTTCCAAAGTGTTATTTTTTGAAGGACTTAAATATAATTTGTTAAGTATCTCTCACTTGTGTGATGATGGTTTCAATGTAAATTTTGAAAATGATTTTTGTGATGTTTTTAATTCTAAAAATGTTTTAGTATTTTCTACTTTGAGAAATGAAAATGTTTATGCTGTTGATTTGAATTCTTTAGCTAAACAAAACATTACTTGCTTAAATGGTTTTCATAAAGAGTCTTGGCTATGGCATAGAAGATTAGGACACTGCAATGTTTATTCACTTAGAAAACTGACTAGGAAAAACTTAGTTAGAGACCTACCTAAAATTGAATTCCCAACTGACAAATTTTGTAATCCCTGTCAAAAGGGAAAGCAACATAAAGTTTCTTTTAAATTAAAGAAAGAAGTTTCAACTTCTCAACCTCTCAATTTGGTTCACATGGACTTTTTTGGACCTTCTAGAGTTTCTAGTTTAAATGGGAAGCACTATGGCTATGTCTTAGTAGATGAATTTTCTAGGTATACTTGGGTATAATTTTTATCTCACAAAAGTGAAGCTTGCTCTTACTTCATTAAATATTCCAAGTCTGTAGAAAACTTTAGTGGACTTAAGATTAAGACCCTGAGAAGTGACCATGGTCGTGATTTTGAAAATCATGAGTTTGAATATTATTTCTCACACAATGGCTATAATCACAACTTTTCTGCCCCTAGAACACCTCAGCAGAATGGTGTAGTAGAAAGAAGAAATAGAACCCTTCAAGAGATTTCCAGAACTATGCTCAATGAGTATGACCTACCAATTTACTTTTGGGCTGAAGCTATAAATATAGCTTGTTATATTATCAATAGAGTCTTGATTAGACCCATTCTCAAGAAGACCACTTATGAGTTGTAAAAAAATAGGAAAATTAAGGTTAATTACTTCAGAGTTTTTGGTTGCAAAGTCTTTATTCTCAATACAAAGGATAATCTTGACAAGTTTGCTTCTAAAAGTGACGAAGGAATTTTTCTTGGTTATTATTTAACTAGAAAAGCCTATAGAGTCTTTAATAAAAGAACCACATGTGTGGAAGAATCTGTTCACATCAATTTTGATGAAAATGATCCACATGAACCTAAGTATTCTCTTGAAAATCTTGAAGAAGATCTGTCTGTTCTGGACCTTAATGATAAAATCAATGAACCTATTGTAAAGATAACCAGTTCTGGACATATTCCAGAATCTTCTTCTATAGAACCCGAACTTATAGAAGAGCCTGAAATTTATAGTCCTACCTTTACTAGATCAACTAGAATTCTAAAGAATCGTCCTTTAGATGTTGTTGTTGGTAATCTTGAAAGAGGGACACAGACTAGATCTTCCCTAAGAAATCAGGTTGAACATCAAGACTTTCTTTCATATTTAGAACCTAAAAATTTCAATGATGCAATCAATGATGAATTTTGAGTAATGGATATTCAATAAGAATTAAATCAATTTGAAAGAAACAAAGTCTGGGAATTGGTTGACAGACCTAAGGACGCTTTGATCATAGGCACTAAATGGGTTTTTAGAAACAAAGTTGATGAGTCTGGAAATATAGTTAGAAACAAAGCTAGGTTAGTTGAACAAGGATATAGTCAAGAGAAAGGAATAGACTATGAGGAAACCTTTTCACCTGTAGCTATATTAGAATCCATTAGGATTTTACTTGCCTATGCTGCTCATTTGAATTTTATGTTATATCAAATGGATGTCAAAAGTGTTTTCTAAATGGTTTTATAATTGCATATGTTTTTTTTGAACAACCACCTAGATTTACTAATCCTCATTTTCCAAATCGAGTTTTTAAACTTTCAAAAGCTTTATATGGTCTAAAACAAGCTCCATGAGTTTGGTATGATAGACTTAGAAATTTTCTTATTTCAAATGGTTTAACTAAAGGGATTTCTGATTCAACTCTTTTTATTAAAATAATTTCTAAAGTTGTTTTGATAGTACAAATCTATGTTGATGATATTATTTTTGGATCTTCTAAAAATTCTTTATGTACTGATTTTTCAAAGAGTATTCAATATGAATTTGAAATGAGTTTAATGGGAGAACACAAATATTTTCTTGGATTTAAAGTTTTTCAAAATGAAAATGGTATTATTTTTAATCAAAGTAGATATACAAAGGATCATTTAAAACTTTTTGGTTTGGATAGTATTAAGGAAAGTTATACACCGATGAGTACTCTTTGTAAATTGGACATTGATGAAACTGGGAAACCAGTGGATCAAACATGTTACAGAGGTTTGATTGGAAGCTTACTTTACCTTACTGCTAGTCAACCAGATATTATTTTTAGTGTGTGCATGTGTGAAAGATTTCAAGCTAATCCTAAAGAATCACATTTTCTTGCTGTTAAGAGAATTTTTAAGTATCTTAAACATACTGAAATTTGGGTTTTTTTATCCAAAAGGACAATATTTTTAATTAATGAGTTATTCAGATGCTGAATTTACTGGTTGCAAGTTGGATAGAAAAAACACTTCTGGAACATGTCATTTATTGAGAAAATCCTTAGTATCAGGGTGTAGTAATAAGCAGAATTATGTTGCATTGTCTACTGCTGAAGCAGAGTATATAGCTGCTGGTAGTTGCTGTGCACAAATTCCGTGGATGAAACACACTCTTTTGGACTATGGATATCAATTTAGACATGTATCTATTAACTGTGATAACACTAGTGAAATTAATATCTCTACGAATCTTGTGTCTCACTCTAGGACCAAACACATTGATGTAAGGCACCATTTATTTAGAGATCATTACCAAAAAGGTGATATTACTCTTGAATTTATTGGTACTGAACATCAATTAGCTGACATTTTCTCAAAGCCGTTAAGTTCGGATAGGTTAAGTTACATTATACATGAGTTAGGAATGATAGATCACTGATATACCTCATTGATATGAAACCTCATCGATATGAAATCTCACTGATATACCTCACCGGTATGAAACCTCACTGATATACCTCACTGGTATGAAACCTCACCGATATACCTCACCGGTATGAAACCTCACCGATATACCTCACTGATATTCCTCACCAATATGAGACCTCACTAATATACCTCACTGATATGATACCTCACTGATATACCTCACTGGTATGGACCTCACTGATATACCTCACTGATTAGTGGATCTCACCATTTGGAATTCTCCTCGGTATACCCTACTGTTAAGTATGCATTGTTTTAAACTTCTTTCTTCCACCATAATTTGTATCATTTATACTTTACTTATTATATTTTAATTATTTATTTTATGATTCCTAAATGATAAAACTAAGTCTTAGTTACTTCTCGATCCACCTCAAACCCTTTTCCCTCAAGCCTTACCTCCCGAATCTCATGAAAACCTTAAGTTCCTCGAACCAGAAATGGAAAAAACCAAAATTCCTACTATTATATATGACATTGATGAGCCGAATGCAAAGAAGAATGAGATAGATCCAGAAGAAAGTAGCAGTGTTAGTAGAACAAAGTCGGGGAGGCGACCAGTGAACCTGCATTTACAAAATAGAGTTATTGTTATCGAAAAAGAGCTATGCGTGGAATGGTTGTTGTCTATTAAATCATTAGTTCTAGAGGTGCTGGAAGATTAGAAGTGGGTATAATGCTTTTCGAACAACAATGGACCCTACTATCCGAGGCTGGTGAAACAGTTCTATGAGTTTGTAAGTTTTGAGAAATCCGATGAAGAAAACATAATGGTTTCATGGGTAAATGGAAAGGAGATAGCTTTTTATTCTATTGAGTGGGATGAATGCCTGAAGGTTATACATGAAGGTGTTTCTAGATATTTCTCAAAATCAGTACCACCTACAAGCGACATATTTGATTATGAGACTACCTTAAAGGAGCTCACCGGTAGTGGCAAGCAAAGACAGGTGGTGGCTGCTGAAATGGATGGAGAGAATAGATTGTTTTTCAGGTTTGTTCAGCATGTTTTAATTCCAAGGAGGGGGGACTTTTCAAATTTAAGATATCAATATATCTATCAGATACATCTCTTAAGACATGGTGTGAAAGTAAATCTGTGCAGGCTGCTAATGATTAAAATGGAGGATATGACCAGGCCAAAATCAAAGACCAATTCTTTATTATTTTCCAAGTTGATCTCAGTAATGACTAAGTTAAAAGGAGTATCTGAGTCTTAGGATGAGATAGTAGTGGTAAGAAACAACTTATGTTTCACAATCACGGTATGTAAATACATGAAGATAAACTGGAACCCATGGAAAGGAGAGTGGGTTACTGATGACAAAAAGTTATATGATAAGTTCAATCCTGCGGATCATCCTTCAAGACCTAAGGATGTGAGGGATCCAAGTCTGGGACCTGATGAAGAAGAGACACAGTATAGTGATGATTCAGAAGAGGAAGATTCCTCTACAGCAGATGGAGGAGATCCGGACTTTCCTCCTAACCCAACTCTTGAAATTGTATCACAAGAAAAGAAGAGTTCTTCTTTGAACCTACATAGTACAAAAACTATTTTGGGTATAAGAAATAAAGAGGTACCTGTGGATGAGGAGTACCAATAGAAAGTAGATCAGGAAGAGGCTTCTTGAGTAGATGAAGAATAAGTTCATGCAAGTGAAATATTTTTTTCTATCAGCTTGAGCCTCAGTCCACTGATTGGACATCCCCGAATGCCTGTTGAGGAATTTTATGAAGTTGATATACCTTTACCTATTCCTAAGGAACCTTTTGATATTTCAGAAATGGATATGGTTGTGCAATATTCTTCTAAGGAAGAAAGAGTTGCTGAGGATGTCATTGTTGTACAAGAGAATTCACCAGTTGAGGGGGAGCATCCAAACAATTTTGGAAATGTTTCAGTGGCTGTTGAGTTTGAAGACTGGGTAGAGGACCCAGGGTTTGTAGTTTGTGGATTAGATTATCCAGATTCTGATAATGAGACATCCCTTCAGAGACCAAAATTCATTTATGATATTCAGTCTGAGATATTACCTGAATATGTGGTAAGAATACATGATCGGGATAAGTTAAAGTATGATCTCAAAATCAGTTTTGTGGAAGAAATAAGGAAAATGGAAGCTTCACTGGTGTCATCTATTTAATAGATTATGAGTGACTCTGTGGCTAGTATAGTGTCTAAAAGATCACCTTTTGTGGTTTCACTTACTGATATGATCACCAGGGATGACTTAGAAACTTAAAAGGGTGAGATGAAGGAGCTTTTGAGTGCTTCTGTTGCTGAGTTAAAGAGTTGCTTTGTTGAAGAGATAAGCAATTTGGAAAAGTCCTCCAAACTCTATCTTGGTTGTAATGTATCAACCTTTGTGTCAGAGATAGTGGATGAAGTTACAACTTACCAAACTCAAGTATCTTGACTGGGAGAGACTGTTGAAATTCTAAAGCAATCAGTTATCTCTCTGTAATCCCATATGAGTTCTAAATCTCAAGCAGACAAGGATTTGGCATATGTGAAGAGTGTAGTTAGCCAAATGGTCTCAGTTTTTGGGTATTTTAATCATTCTATAACAAATCATGATATCACCCAATATTCTACCATGAAAAATCTTATTAGTGGGCTAACTAAGAGTTTCAAGGAAACTATGACCTTCTCTATTGGTTCTCTTTCTTCCAGACCTTCAGTGGATTTGGATCAGATTAGAGCTTTGCTGAAGGAGGAGCTTGGTTTAGCATAAACCAGTGGCTCTGTGGACTCATCTAATCTGACCAAAGTAGTGACTTCTACTAGAGATACCACTAGAGATATCATGAATATTGTTCAAGACTATATGAGAGAAGCTTCTGTTTCTCAAAAAGAGGTGAAAGAGAAGCTAGATTATTATTTCCAAAGGGTTTATACCGAGCATCATCTCAACAATCACTTTAAACTATTGTTATAGAATTTAAAATTTCCCCTAGTATCTCAAGACTTCATAGAGAAAGTAAGAAAGCTAAGGGAACTGACTCCAGCCTTTGACAAATTTATGGAAAACAAGGCTGAATTAATTTCTACTATGGAGAGAGGAGGATGAATCATTATGGATTTTAGAAATCATCTATTTCCCTTCTTTCATATCGATGCAAGGCCAGTGATTATACCTCCAGCTTTACCAGCATCTGCCTCTACTACTTCTCCTGCTCAGATGACTCCAGCCCAAGCTATCTGAAGCCTTACTCCTATGATCACTCAGAGAACTACACAGTACATGCCATAAACAGTTTCAGTAGCTCATCCACCTTTGATCATCTCTGGTGTTCCTAAGCCTCCACCTGCATCCACCACACCTGAATCCTCTTCTGATCCCAAGGGTAAATCTCATGCTGAGGATGTGGATTGATCAGTGGCTAGGATTTTTTATAGGGATCACCTATATTTCTTTTTATTTTATTTATGTCTTTATTTGTATCTATTTGCTCCAAGGAATATATATGATCTTACTTTTCTTTACTCTTTGTTACTTCTCTTCTCCTATATTTCCTTTTTTCCAACTTTTTTCTAATCACAAAGGGGGAGAAATACTATCTATGGGAAACATATCAGGGGTAGAAATAATATTTCTTTTGACAAAGGGGGATAAATACTATCTTTTCTAAGTTTAATTCATATTCATTTCCCTCTGGTACATTTGTTTTATATTTCACCTTTGATATATGTATTTTTTAGTATATTGTTTTCTCTGATACAATTTGATTTAATGCAATATCCTTTGATGCATTACTGATTATTTATGGGATTATAATATCATAAGTTGTTATTATCAAAAAGTGGGAGATTTTTGACCTCACCTTTTTTGATAATACTAATTATGATTTCACATACTTTGATAATCCCAAATAATGTTTATCTATATATTCATTCTTTCAATCTATGACATTCTATTATCAAGCTAATAATAATATTAAAATAATCTTTGAAATATGTTAATCAATGTTTATCTATGTTTATATGAATTTTGAAATAATTCTAACTCAATCGGATATGTTTTTCATAAATTAGATAAGTGTTAAGTCACTGATATGCTTATAGCTACTCATACAGATCTATCCAGTACTTATTCTACTGATAGACATAGTCATAGATAAGGAAAGGTCATTGATATGCAGATCTAATGGTATGTATAAGTCGACTAGTAAGCACATGTCACTAATAGATCAAGTCCACCTATACAGACACCTACCGAAAGAAGCAGAGCTACCGATAGAACAAGTCTACTGATATACACTTAATCACTGGTACAGAACGAAGCTAGTGATATGCACAATCTACTGATAAAAAGTTTACCGATACAGAGTCACGAATACAAACGAGCCACCGATACAAGTGATCTACCGATAGACCAAGAGATGCCGATAGAAGGAGTCATCGGTACATAGAGCTACTGATACACAGAGTAACAACTACCGATATAAGGAGCTACCGGTACAAGGACAAAGAGCCATCGATAGAAGCTCACTCCTATACAAAGTCCACCATTACATATCTACCGATAGAAATTATTTATTTATTAAGAAATGGTCATATTTGATGATTTTAATGCAATTAATGTTATTTAATGATAGTTGTTGGCATGTCAGGGAACTGTACCTCGTACCTGTAAAAAGGTAATCATTCCCATTGCCCAAGCTGAAATCTATATAAGGAAGGACAAAGGCCGAACATAAAAAATGTTCATAAAAAGGGAAAAAGAATGTTTTAAAGTGGTGCATACAGAAAGACTACATCCATACTCGAACACTGGACATACATGAAGCGATTCATATTAGAAGAGAACACAAACCGAACTTCAGTCAAGGAGTGAAGAACTACAACGAGCCGCTTATACACTCAAGCTGATCAAGATGAACCTGAAAACCAAGGAAGAAAACGATGCTATGTTTTCCAAACAAAAACCAGAGAAGGACTTAGAAGCATTTATGTAAAATCAAAAGGAGTCCAGATCTGCACTTCAAATCACTAGAGCATTCTAAACTCATATCTACTCTCTTAGTGATTCTTCTATTTACATTTCGAGCAGTGTGTGTACTATGTATATTTTATACAAACACTGTCTCCTGTGCTAAACTAGAGGATCTATAAATCCTCATACAAACCTTACATAACTCTTTTTTATCCCTCTGTGGATAGTGGTATAGGTCAAGTAAGACCTGGACAGCCAATGTGATGTTGTTTTGTTTTCCCACATAGAACTGTGGTAGAGGTCTTAGTACCTGGACAATATTTGCACTGTTGTTTACCCTGATCTAGGGTGTGGATCAAATTTATATAAATTGTTTGAGAGTACTAAGTCTTGGCTTGAGACTGAACCTCTTGGTTATATCTATTTTTCATCTTAGATTAAGTCTAAAGTATATTACATAATTTATTTTCCGGTGCTAATTACTTTAAAATTAAATTTATTTTAAAGTTACTTTGATAGTTAATCTAGGAAGTGTTTGTAACTATTGTAGGTCAGTAGGTTAGTTTCAAAAGCTAATTTAATAATCTGATTAAATTAAATGAGACCCAATCAATATTTTGAGAACCTAATCAAACCATTACAGTTTTACAAATTCACTACAGTTTAACTTAGTTTTTAAATTTGGGGATTTTAACAGAAATATTTTTAACAGAAATTTTAATTGGAACTCAATTCACCCCACTCTTGAGTATCCACTCTGACCAACAGTGATAAATATATTTTCTTCTAACAAGTCCTTCATGGAAACTATGGTCTAAACGAAGGATAGATGTCAGGTGGGTCTCAATTAAAAATTCCTATCAAAGGATGCCTCAATCATTTTAAAATTATACTTTTTTTATCATCATTTTGATAATATCTCAATGTAAGTTCAAGTAGGTTTACATGTCCCAGGTATCTCTCAAGAAATATGCTTAGAAAAGAAAATGAGATTGAAGGCTTAGAATCCACTTGGGTAATGAGAATAAAATAAAAACTAGTAATTACAAAGGGCATAAATCCTAATAAGTGAGTCAATTAATCATAATTTCAAAGATTTTAAATTTGAATTAAAATTCTAAACTCAGAAATCATTCTAAAATTATAAACAGGGGTGAAACATGGTTCTTAGAAATTTTTTCTTAACTTTATCTTTAATTTACATGGGCATAATGGTTTTCAAATTTTCAACATACTTATTAATTTGAAAAATGTCTCCTAGAGCAGTGAGAATAGTAAAAAATCAAGTGTATCACTAGGGAAATCATGAGAACCCCCACCCCACACTTAAAATGAGACAGTGTCCCCATTGGCTATGAGATAAAGGGTGGGAGTTGTGTGGTAGTAAATTTTTGTAATTGAATTGACATGGTAGTGATGACAGAATTTAAAAGAGAGGGAATCAAGAGCTCCCTGAGATGGAGTGGTATGCCATGTCGGTTTCTAAGATATTTTAAAATTGAATTTTTATACACCTACAAAATATGTTAGTAGAAAAATCATGCACTATTGAGCAAATATAAATTCATAGGTTTAAAATTTTAAATAGACGAAAAATAGGTAGGTGTAAAATTAAGGACTAACGGTAACCCTTTTACTTATTGAATGAAAGTACTACAATGATACACTGAATAGTACAAGACTCAAAAAAACTATGGGTTGCCTCCCATAAATCATTAACTTATCATTGTCAGCCAAATGGGTGGACTGAGAATTCAAAGAGTGGGCCCACTGGCTCATTTTCCCCTTTTTCGCTTGCAGCTACTAGTTACTATGTCTTCGAGTTCATGTGGTTTCTTAACTGGATTCACAAATTCATGTGCCACTCAACCAAATATTAAATGTGGTAGAAATGGAATCTTTGGTGGAGGTGGTTGTTGCTGCTATTGGATTTCCAATAATAAAACCTAAAGTTGGTTAGTGATGTCTGCGTCACACTGGGTTACTCGTTGCAAAATAATGGGTTGAGGAATGGGTCCATTGATAACATCAGACGACTCATAAGAGCTAGACATTTCTATTTAAAAATAAAAGGGCAGTAAAAACACACATGAAAGAGTGAATGAAACCAAATACTGTATATGTAAAATATCTATGTAAAGTACAAGAAAGTAAAAAATAGACCACCCTTACAAAAAGTGTCCCACATCCCAGAATGTATGAAAATAAAAATAAGTGATCTGGGAAAAAAATCTCCCCCATGGTCATTCGAGCATCAGAAGATGGAATAAACTGGTCATCTAAATCACCATCGGTAGCATTTCCAGTGGTAGGTGGGGATGAGGAATATGGTGGTGTGGTGAAGGCGGTAAGATGGGATGGGGTGGATGGTGGGGAATCCCTAATTCGTATAGTGGTTGTGTGTTTTAAAGCTGGATAAATGAAAGGGGCATCGGGAGTGGGCTCAGTGGCTGGTCCCTATCCCTTCTGGGCCTTCTCTGGGAGAAAATCCTATGAAGTATTAGGGTTCATGATGTTGTTAGGCAGGTCGGAGGTTAGATAGGGTGAGGTAGGAAGGGTGGTTGAGAAAGGCCCAACAGTAGTAGGTGGAGGAGGGTTGAATGAGGAAGGCTCAATGAAGGGAATTTGGATATGGGCAGCAACCTGGAGATGATTCTCTAGGACACACTGGAGGAGTACCCACAGGTCAGAATGAGTTAGATGGGTAGGTGCAATCTGGGTGGATGGGGTGGTGGTTGGGACTGTCGGTGGCTGGGTAGAAGGGTCTGCTGGTGGCTGCTCCAGCGGATCAGCCTCCTGAGGTGTATCTGGTTAGGGTACAGGCTCTTGGACTCCAAGCGCCCAAAAATAGATGTATCCCTCCTTCACCATCATTCTCATCTTTTTTAGGAGAACAAGATCAATTACCTCAACCTCGCTTACTAAGGTGAGGGGATGTGAGGCATTGAAAATGTGGAGGTATCTAGCCAACCTGGTGATAAATGATCCACCCATAAGCATACCCCACCTACTTTGTTCTAGTACTCTATAGAAGTAGGTGAACTGATCATCCATGTTGATGGGAGGTCCACCCTTGGCAGTGCGGGAGGAAGTGGGTTAGGAGGAGGGGGACTTGGGTTTGAGGGGGGGGGGGGGTTGAGGGGTCATGACCCATCTTTTTTTTTAACTAACCCAATCCAGGTCACGATGTGTACCTAAGGGTCACATTGTGATCATTGAGAAAAATTACATTTTAGATTTACAAAGGCTCACATCGTGACCTATGGGTTCACGATGTGTACTTCACTGGTTTACACTATTTTTTCCTCCTTTCATTCTCGACCTCTTTATTCCAATAAAAATAAGACTCTAAAAATTCACTTTTCCTATTCTAACTTAACTAACTCCTATCCTGGGTTGCCTCCCAGTTAGCGCTTCATTTATAATTGAGAGATTGACTCAATTAAGGCTCATTTGATGACATAGTTTACATGGAATGGTTCATAAAAAATCTTCAATCCATGATCATTTATTTTTTATGGTGATCTATCTGTGTATAATTCGGATTTGACAATACTAGGTAAGGGGGAAGATTCCCCTAGAAATGAGTTTTTTAAAGTACTGGACTAAATGATGGATGGGATCAATGAAGGCACAACCTCTCTAGTGGTTGGTTCAATAAAGATGACTTCCTTGAAGTCCTAGCCTCATTATTTTTTTTATAAAAGATTCATCACTTTATTCCTTTTTTCTCATGGAATCTTCTTAATTTTAGGAAAGATATATGAATTTAGAATCCTTGTTAGAGTCTGAGTGTTGCACAGCTCTAATCAGGTTGAACACAACTTGTTCTTCTCCCACTATGAAGATGAGACTTCATTGGTTCACATCGATAAGTGCCTTTCCTGTTTCTAGAAAAGGCATTCCATGGATAATAGAAACATCTCTATCTTCTTCCATGTTCAATACCAGGAAATCAGTTGGGAATATAAACTTTTTGACTTTTACTAGAACATCTTCCAGAATGCCTCTAGGGTTCTTGACCTATTGATTAGCTAATTGCAAAGTCACCCTTGTTTATTTAAGCTCTCTGAGTCTGAGCTTTTTAAAGGTACTCATTGGCATAAGGTTAATGCTTGATCCAAGATCACAGAGTGCTATACCAAATTTGAACGTGCTTATCTCATAGGGGATTGAGAAGCTTCTAGGGTCTCTCATGTTTGGTAGAATTTTCTGTTGTACCACAGAAGATCATTTTTCATTTAGAGAGATGACTCCTAGGTCTTCTATTTTTATTTTATTTGATAAAAGGTCTTTTAGGATCTTGTCATAAATAGGCATCTGGTAAATAGATTCAGCAAAAGGGATGTTGATATGTAATTGCTTGAACATATCCCAGAACTTCTTGTATTGTGTATCCTACCTAAGTTGTCTTGCACTCACTAGATAGGGAAGAGGTGGATGGTATAGAGGTGGTAAAACATACACAGGTTCCTTATATTACACAATTATATGTTCCTTCTCAGCTGGTAATTTTCATTATATAATGCGAGAGTGACTTAGTCAGCTTTTACATTAGGTACTGGTGCATTTATCGGCTCTTCTTTTTTGTGGTCTTTCTTCTTTGGGTTGTTTGAAGTTTAGAATATTTCTTATCCTTATCATTACTGACTTAGCATCCTCTCTTGGGTATGTCTTAGTGTTACTAGGTAGAGTACCTGGTAACCTATCAGATAAGGTCTTTGGGATTTGACCCATTTTCACTTCAAGTTTCCTTAGAGAAGCTATCTAGCTTTTCATATCTGTCTCATGGGTTTTCATTCTTTGATCAGACTTTTGCACAAATGATTTTAGGAGGTTTTTCAGATTTCATTGCATAGGTTCTTGCTGAGGTCTTAGCTGAGGCGGTTGAAATTGTTGTTCTCATTGAGGAAAGGGTTTTTATTGATATTGTGGTCTTGGTATAGGGTTCATTAGAGGATACCCTCATGTTCCTTGAGTTCTGAATTAGTTCTTTCCACTTATCGGTTAAAAATTTCCCTAATTGTTCTATGATTTCTTTTGAGTATTCCTTTGCTGATAATACTATTGTTGCTTGAATGGTGGGTTCTGATGATTGAAATTGATGTAATTACAATCTTGTTGTGGTTCCTCAAATTCAGCTTTACAGCCTTGATAAAGATGTGGTCCACCACACATCTCACGTGATTTTAATTCCATTACAAGGGTAGAAGAGGGTTGAGTAGTTGGTATATGAAATTATTCTAACTTTTTAGTGATCGCTTCTACTTGCGCTGCAAGCCTTGTGGTCTCATAAATCTGTTGGATTCCACACTGTGGTGGTCCAAAATCACTTTTCCATAGACTATAATTGTGCGAGACTTTATCAAGAATGGCTCTTCTATCTTTGGTAGTCTTGAACATGATACCTCCATCAGTGGCTGCATCGAAAACATTACGTGATGCTGGTTTGAGTCCTTGATATAAATTTTTGATTTGTATCTATATATCAAGTCCATGATTTAGACACTTCCTCATTAATTATTTAAAGTGGTACCATACTTCCCAAGCATATTCTTCATCAATTTGGTTGAAATTTTGAATGTCCATCTAGATCTTCCAGGTCCGAATGGGTGTGAAGTACTAGTCCAGAAACATTTTGGCTAGTTTTTTCCAAGTTGTAATAGAATCAGGAGCTTGAGTCTTTATCCAACCCTTGGATCTATCTCATAAAAAAAATGGGAAGAAACTGTGTCTTATTTCATCATAAGAAAATCCCTGGTTGTGAAAGGTATTGTAGACCTCTAGGAAGTTACCAATATGTTCATGAGGATCTTTGCTTTGAAGACCGATGAATTGCCCCATGTTATGGACCATATGAATGAGTCCATGTTTTAGTTAGAAAGTATATTCTTGGATAGGGGGTCGAACAATGTTAGGGATCATACCATGGATTTATTTCAAGCCATAATCCATGATCATTTTTTCCTGGTTCATTATTGGGTGTCCACCCAAAATGACTTGATGGCTGGGGTTTGGTGGGTTTGGTCCCATAGGGTGAAATTGCTTGGCCATCTCTAAACAGTGAAGAAAATAGAGATGCCTTTCGATCTCGGGACCGAAGGCTAAAGGGGACTATTCTTCAAGATTCCTTCAATGGGTTAAGGGACCTTGTTACATGCACAAGAAAAAGATAAGAGATGAAAGAGAATAAAAAAACAATGTAAATGGTGGGGGAATGGTAATCCTAGATCTAAACCATAGTCCTAATATAATGAATAACACTGCCTCCATAGAAATGGCAACAAATTTTATGGGCATGAGCCACATGGGTCATTTGTTTCTTCACGGGCACGTGAGATTAGAAATTTATATGTGTCCCAAACATTACTAACTACTAGGGTGTAGTATAGTAGAAGTCCAAGGTCGATCCCATGAGGAGGATGTTGTTCTGTTGGGAGAAGAAATCCGGTCTTGAATCATTTGTAGGAGTCCTTACTAATTTGACTAATGTTTGGGAGTTTTCTATTTATTCTTGGGTTTTTACTTCAGTTGATTAAAGTGGGGTCGGGATCAAGTCTGGGTATCTAAATAAAAGTGGTCCTAATTATAATATTTACAAAGTTCTAAATGCTTAGTCTATGAAGAAAGCAGTATTCTCTAGTTAACCTTGGTCCAGTATTCTAGTTCTACCTAGGATGTAACAATTATATGGTCAGGAGGCTAGTTACAGTCCTAGATGCATTAAGTTTAGCTTATATTGTAGAAATTTCCCTAAGATAATGGTCATAGTCTTAGTTCCCCCCAATTAGGATTGGGTTGTTTTTTTTTGAATGTCCAATGGTCATGGTACATTCGTACAAATGGGATTTGACTATTGGTTTATATCCTAATTACTAATCCATCCATCCTAATCAAATTTTTATTAAAGAGTGAAACAATACAGCAAGACAAACTAGGGGGTCTATAGTAATTCAAACCAAGGACATCCCCTCTGATCAAATTAACGCATTCTGACTTTAAGCTGTTAAACTAAAAAAGACAACTATTGGTATACCTATGATCGGACACGGATGCCAAATAATCCACAACCTTGTTCCCCTCACGGCAGGTGTGGGACACTTGAATGTTGTGACAAAGAATACCAAGGAATTTCCTAACATTGTAGGCAATAGACCAAGGTATTGAACATTTTCCTTTCAAGGAATCATGAAGAATCAAGGAGTCAAACTTCACCTTAGAAATGGCCACATTCTCGTGGATGCACATGGAAAGCCCAGTGAGAAGAGCCTGGGCCTCATCCTAGATTGTGGTACCGATGCCGAAGGAGGAAGAGAAGGCCAACACCACACCTCCCCCTATTCCTCTCACAACACCCCCTCCCGACATCACCCCTTCAGAACAAGACCCATCAGTATTGAGTTTATAGCCAAAGGCAAGGGGAGTCCATCTGATCCATTTACCATAAGGTTTAGCGGATGAGGGAGGAGAACGTGACACAGACCCCAATATGCATGGGAAGGGAGAAGCCTCCTGCCATTCCTTGTTAATCAAAATCAAGTCTAGGAGCAGGAAGTGAATACGTACAGTAATGGACCTCACCGTGGGAACTGAACCTTCGAACCGAGCCTGATTTCTGGATTTCCAGATACACCAACACCCCACATTGAGGGTTGCAGCACGATCCAACTAATCCTTCTCCTTCCCCAATGAACCATTGAACTATCTCTCCATGAAAGAAGACCCATATTTCTCTTGAGAAGAAGAATCCAAGTAGCCTCCTAGAAATTACCACACTGCTTGAGCCCATTCACCCTCATAAAACAAGTGCACATCACTATCCTCCCTCCGCGCTCTATAGAAATGACATCCAGAGGCCATGTTGATCCCTAGTTTTTTGATATTCTCATCTATCATGAGGTCGAGGTTCCTGATACGCCAGGTGAGGAAGTTAAGATTCAGTGGAATCTTCCGACACCAGGACACATTGTTCCAGCAATCCGGAAAACTTTGTGAGGGTATCAACCTCCAAAAATCTCTGATATTGAAGATGTCTGATGTGGAGGGAGTGAACAGACATCTATCCTGCTCATCATTCATCTCAATAGAATCAAACAGGGCCTGCTGATCTTCACTCAGAACCGCCTTGGTGAAACGAGGGTAACATTGGGCTTCCTTAATTGTGACTAGAGGAGTGGGGAACCCTAGAAAAGAAAGAACAGATCCTACCCAATTCTTGTTCTAGAATATAATATCCCATATTCTCACTATCCATCGTGAGTTTTATTTCAAGGTCAGAAGCATGGGATGGATTTTTGACCAAATAGGAGAAACAAATCTGCTGCATACCTCCGTGTTACTCCCACTAAACTGAGACATCCTCTGGCCCCATAGAGTATTCTCTTCAATAATTTCCCAAGAAATATTAGCATGAGATCCTTGGAGAGTGCTCTTCAAGCTTCTGCAGTTGATCCATCCTTCATGGATGGGTATTTCCATCCTCTCCCATGAGGTCCAGTGCCTCTTCCCCTCAGACTTCGCATCCCATAAAAAAATACATAAGATCAAGTCAACTAATTTGATGACTCCTTTCGATACATTGGAATATGTCATTGCATGTATAGGTATGGAGGACAATACACTGTTAATAAGAGATATTCTCCCACCGAAATATAGGAGGTGATTCTTCCAGTTGAGAACTTGATCTGTGATTATACTTACAATGCGGTCAAAATCTCAAATCTGGAGTCTACCCGAGGAGATAGGCATTCTCAGATACTCCATCGGGAAGGACCCCCACAGCATGTTAATCTGACTGCATAGGTAAGACACGCACCGAGGAGAGCTTTTGTGAGAGATAAATAATTCACTCTTGTCGACACTTATAACCTATCCACTCTAGAAGTAGTAGTCCCTCAGGATATCATTGATCTTCTGAACAGAGCTCCACCCACCGTTGATGAATATAATGGTGTCGTCTGCAAACATCAGATGGGATATAGAGGGGAGTCTATGTTTCTTTATGAAGGGGAGAATTCCCCCTTTAAGAATGCTGCGGTTGAGGAGGATGCTGAGAGTATCTTGGGCCAGGATGAATAAGCTGGGTGAGAATGGGTCACCCTATCACAGACCTCTGGTATCCTTGAAAAAACCATGCACTTTCCCCATAAAAGATACCCCAATCCATGAAGAGCTTACACACCTGAAAATGATGTCAACCACCCCGAACAAGAAGCCCCTCACTGCAAAAACTCTATTAAAAAAACTCCACTAAATCTTTACGTATGATTTGTTCATATCAACTTTGATCACAAGATTCAAACCATGGGTATCGAAATTTATGTCCCTCACCATCTCCTGGGCAAGTGTTATAGCCCCTTGAATGGAGCGGCCCTTCACGAAGCCACCTAATTACTAATCCAATTAGGTTTTCCATGTTTAGAACTAAAGGTCCAATTAAGCGTCTAGATACATCAAATATTGATCCCTACCCCTGATGTGTTTAGCTACTCATGATGGTAATTAAATAAATAAAAGGGATATAGGAAATCATGATAATGATGATAATGGAATTGAACATGTAATGATTTGAAATAAATATGCAAGAATACTTCAAATAAAAACTTTCTTTAAAGGAATGAAATGGAATTGAAACTATGCGGGAATTAAAGGAGTTTAAGAAAAATGAATCCATAGCTCTTTGATTGAAAATGTAAAGAAATTACAAATAACTAAAGTGTTTTAAGAGGTAAAAGAAAAGGAAATTCTAAGGGTATTCTAAAAGGGAGAGAGAGCTAATACAGGAATATCCCAATGTGATACCGAGCTGCTGCTTATATAGGAGGAAATGGTCATGACATGTACTTAATCATCATGTTCTGAACCCTTAATCCATGTTATTTTGACCAGGATCTCCAGTGTGGCATGCAGATATTCTGCGGATTAATGATGTTTGACCATGGTCACATCTTGTATAGGTGGTTCACGATGTGAACTCTATGGAAGGTTGGATTTTTTCATTGAATCCTCACATCTTTCTTAACTCTTATTTTAACTTGAGTCATGACGTTTAGGAGGGCTTCACGACATGAACTGGAAATTTATCTGGTCTTGATGCAGGTTGTGATTATCAAGTATACAATGTGAACTGGACCATCATAACGTGTACTCAACCGTTTTTGTAGATTCTTTTCCTATCTTCTTTAGAATCTTGTGAATCCCTATTTCCTACAATATTGGACATCTACCACGTGCATTATTATGTAAATTAATGAATAACAATGGAAAAGTGACATCAAAATATATATAACATTTAGGATTATCAGGCACCATCAATCATCTTGAGCCACCCCATGAAAAATAATTTCATCATATAGGTCCTCTATGAAATTCCATCATCGGACACGGAGGTCCTCCACCACTAAAAATGACCTTATACCCAAGTTTTTGGAAACCTATGGGTATAGGTTGGAAATTCCCAACCATACCCATCGTTTTGAAGAAAACCATGGTTATAGGTCACCCCAATACCCACAATTTTTTAAAAACCATGGTTATAGGGTTATTTTCAAGACCTATACCCACATTTCTCCAAAAAACATGGGTATAGTTCATGCCTATACCCATGGTTTTGGAAAACGGTGGGTATAGATTTCCCGTATTAAGGTGGTAAGAAACTTATGCGAGATAAAAAATCACATGAACACCTATTACCACAATTTTCCACCTATAGACATGATTTAGATAAATATATATAAGTGAAAATATATTTATATACCCATAATACAATTTCATGTAGTGTTTAGGCACGATAATTGGATACAGGAAGTCGAGAGATCGAAACCCATAGAAAGAAATTTTTTTGATCCTATAGCCATAGTTTAAAAATCATGGGTATAAGGTTAATGACATGGTGGAATACACCTATTCCCATGGTTCAGAACCATGGGTATAGAATTTCTCAAACATTGGGTATAGATAAAAGCTATACCAACACCTTAATAGGGCATAGTTATGAAAATAGTGGGTATATCCTATACCCATGGTTTTAAACTGTGGGTATAGATGGATTTTCCTATAGTGTTCTCTATTCCAAAGACTTCCCTTAACTTGAATATCTATCTTAGGTAAGGGGGATATATAACCATCATGGGGGCCACACCACAGTTCCATTCATAAAGTTAGTGGATGGAATTCCGATGGGCCTCAGGGGCTCATGTTTGAGGATCTCTCACATCATAGGATACAGAGCTGAGGGAAATGTTGCATCACCATCAACCTCTTAGAGTTTGAGATGATGGATGAATCAATGGAAACTCCTCTATATATACCACTAGAGTTGGGGGTAGGAGAAAATTAGTTGATATTTATGATCTTCTAGGTAGATATTCCTTAGGTCCTCATATCCCTTCATAAGTACCAAAATGCATAGGACATCTTGGCTTCCTTCCAGGGACTCACCATACAATCATATCTATTCCCATCAACTTCCCTCTTTTCTACATCCACCATGAAAGTAGGGGAAACATCAGGGTATTGGTTGGAACCCTCATTTGAAGTTAATCACTCCATTAAACTACAGGGGCATGATGACCTTCCCAATTAAGAAGAATTCATGGATAACTTGTCCTATATAGATATTGTGATGAAGATGGACCCACCACTAGAAGACACTCCATCATTTTAGGATGATTTTTTTCATGTGATTACCCATATATTAGAGAGTAAAAAGCATATATTATATGCATTACTACCTCCCCCAATATCCTAGACATCGCTAATTGGAGCATGGGGTGACAAAGTTCAAGATGATCCATTAGAAAATGAGCAAGAGGAGTAAAATATATGGGAGATAATGGACACTAACCAGCTATTAGTCAATATTTGGACACCTATAAACATAAAATTTATTATCCTAGAGGCCCCTCACTAAGAACCATGTAATGTGCCTCCACTAGAATATTTGGGAGACATTCAACCGCCTCCAAAACTACCAACTGATATATCAAATAATTCTTGATCATCTCGAGGATATCCATCAACAATGGAAGAAGGTTGACATCATCCCAGTCTCAGTGGTTCATTTCCCTGACTCCTATAGGTACCAATAGACCTTCCAGTAAACATGCATCAAAATCATCATTGTTGTCCCATGTATCATGATAGAATCATCCCTCCATAAGTAGATCAAGGGATGGGGGAAATACATTTCCCTCCACTTTAGTCCCCTCCCATGGAAATAGAAGAATTTCCAGGCTTACCCACCCATTGATAGTGAAAGTGAATCTCTAACCAACACTAATTCAAAAGTTTTCATGATCAATACTCTCATTGATCAGAGGAAACAGGCTGAAGACACCGAGTATGATGGAGATAACCCAGCCCAATAAGGGGTGAAAATAAAGAGGATCCTCTGAGAGGAGCCCATACCTATCAATAGAGATAGAAATTAGGCCTCAGAAATCCTAGTGAGAACCCAGTGTCTCCTACTCATCAACACCTCAACAAAGTAAAGGGATTTGTTGTAAAAATGGGCCCAAATAAGGACACAATAGGAATGGATGTAGATTCTATATTGGATTCTTTACTTCAAGATATTGATGATTACAAGAGGATCACTACTGAACTCTTCACCAAGAAGCACCCAAAGAGAGAAAGTATTTAAGAAGATACTTTCCCTCTATTTCTAGAAATCTATGATATTCCAATGGTTTTAAACCATTGATATAGGTTGTACAACCATTAGTATAATATATACCAATTGTTGTCAATACCATTAGAAACTAAGTTGTGGGGATAGAAATATGCCAACGGTTATTCATAAACCATTGGGGTATGTCATATTACATCACATTATTCCTATGGTTTTTTATAATCATTGGTATAATTTTTTACCAATGGTTTTACGCTATTTCAATATAAATCACTTTATATATATACCAATGGTTTTCTAAATCATTGGTAAATACTTTTACCAATGGTTTATAGAAAACGTTTTTAACAATTTAGTTAATAGGTCTATACCAACAGTTTTTCAACTGTTGGTATAGATTCGATTTTCACATCTATACCAATGGTTTTCAAACCTTTGGAATAGATTTGCTGCAACTCCAGCAGTAGGCAGTACCAGCCTCCCCTTCTGCAATTACCACCTATACATAATTCAGAATTAATTACCTCCAATTACTTGTGAAATTACGTGCAATTGAAATACTCTATACATTATTCAAAATAAAACCAATGAAGACAAATATGATCCAAATAGTATTTCATCATAATAACACCAATGAAATTGCAATACACTATACCAAATTTAGAATAACACTAATACACCCAACAAAATACACCACTGTAAACCAGAACATCTCGAAAACAAACATCTCCATAAACACAACACATGAACATTTGATCCATGGGGATGGGAGCTATCCAAGGGGGTGGGTGGGGGTGTATAGGGGTGGGGGAGGTCCATGGGTGGGGGATGTCCAATGGGTGGGGGTGTCCGGGGGGGTGGGGGAGCTGGCCAAGGGGGGGTGGGGGTGTCTAGGGGGTGGGGTAGTGTCCATGGGGAGGGGGTTGTCTAATGGGGTGGGGTTGTCCAAGGGGGTGGGGGGCTATCCAAGGGGGTGGGGGTTTTCTAGGGGGGGGGGGGTTATCCAAGGGGAGTGGGGGTGTTCGGGTGGTGGGGGCTATCCAATGGGGTGGTGTGGGGGTGTCCAAGGGGTGGGGAGATGTCAAAGGGGGAGGGGGTGTTATAGGGGGTAGAGGTGTCCAGGGGTTGTGGGGCTATACAAGGGGGTGGGGGTGTCCAGGGGGGGTCTAGGGGGGGTGGTTGTCCATGGGGTGGGGGTGTCTAGGGGTGGGGGTTGTCCAAGGGGGTGGGGTGTCTAGGGGGTGTGGGGGCTATCTAAGGGGGTGGGTATCTAGGGGGTGGGGGTGTCCAGGGGGTGGGGGGTGTCCTAGGGGGTGAGGGCTATCCAACGTGGTGAGGGTATCCAAGGGTGGGGGTGTCCAAGGGGTGGGGTATGTCCAAGGGGGTGGGGATGTCCAGGGGGTGTGGTGGCTTTCCATGGGGGCGGGGGTGTCGAGGGGGGTGGGGGCTGTCCAAGGGGGTGATGGTGTCTAGGGGAGGTTAGGGGATGTCTTGGGGGGTGGGGTTGTCCAAGGGGGTGGGGTGTCCAGGGGGTGGGGTATCCAAGGGGTGGGGTGGTGTCAGGGGGGGTTGTCTAGGGGGTGGGAGCTGGCCAGGGGGTGGGGGTGTCTAGGGGGTGGGGGTGTCCAGGGGGTGGGGGTGTCCAAAGGGGGTAGGGCGTTCAAGGGGGTGGGGATGTCTAAAAGTGTGGGGTCCTTTCCAAGGGGGTGGGGGTGTCCAGGGGTGGGGTGTCCAGGGAGGGTTGTCTAGTTGGTCGGTGTTGTCCGGGGGTGGGGGTGTCTGGGGGGTGGGGGTGTCCAGGGGTGGGGGTGTCTCGAGGGGTGTCCAAGGGGGGTCGGGGCTATCTAGGGGGTGTCGTGTCCTTGGGTGGTGGTTGTCAAAGGGGATGGGGTGTCTAGGGGGTGTGGGGTGTGGGGTGTCTAGGGGTGGGGTGTTCAGGGGGTGGGGGTTGTCCAAGGTGGTGGGGGTGTCTAGGGGTATTGGGGCTATCCAAGGGGGTGGGGTGTCTAGGGGTGGGGGTTGTCTAGGGTGTGGGGGTGTACAGGGGGTATGAGGGTTGTCCAAGGGGTGCAGGTGGGGGCAGTCCAAGGGGGTGGGAGTGTCCAAGGGTTGGGTGTCCAGGGGGAGGGGGTTGTCCATGGGGGGGGGGGGGGGGTTGTCCATGGGGGGGGTGTCCACAGGGTGGGGGTGTCCAGGGGTGGGGGTTTGTCCAGGGGGTTGGGGGTGTCCAAGGGGTAGGGGGTTTCCAGGGGTGGGGTGGTGTCCAAGGGGGTAGGGGTGTCCATGGGGTATAGGGGCTATCCAATGGGGTGGGGTGTCCATGGGGTGGGGGATTTCTATGGGGAGGGGGATGTCTAGGGGATGGGTTGGTGTCTAGGGGGTGGGGGTGTCTAGGGGGTTGGGGGCTATCCAAGGGTGTAGGGGGTGTCCAGAGGTGGGGGTGTCCATGAGTGGTTGTACAAGGGGGTGGGGGAGGGGGTATGGGTGATTGTCTTGGGGTTTGGGGGTTGTCCATGTTGGTGGGGGATCCCGGGGGTGGCAGTGTCCAGGGGGTGGGGGTGTTCAGGGGGTGGGGGTGTCCAGGGGGTGGGGGCTGTCCAAGGGGGTGGGGTGTCCATGGGAGGGGTGAATCATTCACACATATGTTTAGTCACAATAAATAATTAAGTCAAGTTTTATTATTTATAGGTAAAGAAATAAAGATAATTTGACCTACCTAATCATGTATATATTTAGGCACAACAAATCACCAAACATAAAATTTCAGTAATATCATTAAAAAAATGTAATGAATCAATATGTCCCTCATCACCATCACTATCATCACTATCATCATCAGCCTCATCCCCATCATCATCGTCATCCCCATCATCATCCCCACCCTCCTCAATTCCCTCGTCCTCACCCTCGTACTCTACCTCGGCCTCCCCATCTCCCTCCTCCACGACCTCCTCCTCCACCTCAGACTCCTCACCCTCCTCCTCTACCTCATCCTCCTCTTCGCCCTCCTCCTCCACCTTGGACTCCTCTTGACCATCATCTTGACCACCTCAAGAACTTCCACCTGGTGAAATATATATATAATTCATCTATGATATATATTCATCACAAGTTATGTTGGCATGTGGTGTAAGTGTTGGACGTAAAACTTACATCAGTTTCATAAATACAGTGTTTTCCCTAGGAGACTGTTCTTCAGTCTCTGCAGACATTTTTTTAGCATGTTCTTCATGTGGATTAACCTGCTGGAACTCGATGGCACTACAGCCTATACCTGAGGAGGGCCAATAGATTAACGGGACTATACACTTCCTAGGTCGGTAGCATACTCTGCAAGGGTTCTCATCTCCCACCATCTAATATAAGTGATCATTTGGACCAAAATTGTCAGGTTCCTAGGCATCAAGGGCCTCTAAAGTATCCTGTTACAAATATAAATAGATTATTAAATTACAAAATAGATATTAAAATTTAAAATCAAAAAATTAAAACTTAAAATCTTCTACTGAGCCGGTTCATTAACTGCACTTCTATATTTCTTTTGTCTACTCGAGAAAAATAGTTTTTCTTGAGTCACACATCCTTCAATATTCAATGTTTTCTTCTAAAATGACATTGAATTTAAGAAACCATAATTAAAAATAGGTTACCAATAATTATTTTCATAAAAAAAATATATGACAACACTAGCAATCAAATAAATTATGGAGAAAACAATAGAAAGTGAAAGTCATAAAGAAAAATTATAAATGGTCATACATGTTTCCTCTCATGATCTGATATCATAGTACATCCCAATCTGTGGAGGTATTTTTTAGCATTAGTTTTTTTTCTTTTGGATTATTCCTAAATAAAATTAAATAATACAAAAGATAGTATTAATGAAAATGTGAAAAGTTTCATTTAAATACCTCAAATGTGATTAATACCTTAAATTAGATAGTCTTACAATGAGTAATAATCTACTGATACTATTCTATCTGAAAATCATCCACGAAAAGTAATACCTCTAACTCTATGCCAGCTCTAGCACAGCATCCAATATACAACTTGTGCTTATAGGCTCTTCAAATCTCACCTAAATCCTTTAGATGTTCTGGTTGTGCACCCTCACCATTGGGGAAATTAAAATAAAGATGACACCAAAATATTTATTCATATAAATACAAAAATAATATATTTCATTAAACACAATAGATTTTTTTAGTCATATCTCTGCCCAAGCATTATCCTTGACATCATTTGGAAACTGTCTCCATGAGAGCGGGCTGATAGGAGTGATGTCAAAGTGTTTGGAAAGCATCGCCAAAAAACTCTGACATTGCTGCCATGTTTTTTCAATCATTTGACTATCTTCATTTTATCCAACCATCAACTACGTATAGCGGTTCCACACCATATGCATGTGTTTATAACCTCGCCCCAAACTTCCTATCAGTATATGTATCTGTTATGAAATAAAAACAAATATTTTTTCAATACATGTTATAATGAAAATAAATATTGGTATAAAATATTTTTAGAGTTCTATAAGTATACCTATGGCAGTCTGATCAATGGGCATCGCTGGATCCACATAAACTGAAGGAACACCCTGTAGAGGTGGAGTGGGTCCCAATTTATGCTATGTAGGTAAATACTTTGGTGGATCAAGAGTAAAAGAAGATAAAATATAGAAGCTCGGATAGAAGTAAGTATAAGTAATATAATATGGCACGAATGGTTGGATGAATGCTGGATGGGGAGTGAGAATCATCATCAGATATGTCAAAGACGGGTGAGGAGACTCAGATGTATAGGGTGGTGAAAACATGGGAGGCCTAAATATCATGTGTGCCCCTAATGACATGCCAAGATCAGAATGTGGGATAGATGGTATGTCACTGGGAGGGGCAAGGTTTAATCAGGTATGCTGACTAGATTGACTAGATCTCATACCACCCCCCTCATATGAACACCCAGAGTACTAGGACCACTACTAGGCCGCTCATCAAATAATTTTTTTACAACCTGTGTATCCTTAAAAAATGTTAAAAAAAAATTAATCACATGAAGTTATATATTATTTAAATATATATATTTGAAATAAAATATTCACTACATGCACTAGTGGTGGAATTCCCATATCAACTATTCAATGATTTTTTTTCATCATCTTTTTTACATCGCCTCTCTTCAATTGGTTTCATTTCCTACATTTGAAAACAAATATGGAAGTAATTAGAAAAGGAAAACTAATGTGTAACCCAAAAAACAAAATATATGAGAGGGGATAGGGGGATTCATGGATAATTTAACTATCCATCGTTTTAGGTGAGCTTAAATGGATATATAATGAATTCAATAAATCATACAATATGTGATAAATAAATTTAATTTTGAGTAGAATGGTTATTTACTAAGTTTTATCAGTCTATTAAAATCATGTAACATTTATTCTGAGGCTTTATTTCACTCAACAACCATGAGAGAGAGCATACTGAATTATGACTCTAGAAAATTCAGAAAGCTAAATATTATGAATGATTAAACCCTTAAGATAGTTGTAAATGATGATATAAACATATTAACAAAGATAATATATCTACCAGATTCATAAGGGGTAAATAACTTGTTTAAATTAAGGAAAAACTTAATTTTTTAGCCTAGGTAGATGATCTAGGTTTCTATACATGAATTTTGTTTCTTGAAAATCCAAGTTCCTCAACTAACTTCCAATCTATATAGTGTTTTGAAGGAATATCTACATCATATAGAAGTAATTCATTCAATAAGGTAATAATGAAATCGATGGCAGTATTAGAAATCCCATACATAGTTTTCCCATGAAATAATCATATTAAAAATTCCATCTTTTTCATTTTACTGCATTGTTGATATACTGGAATTGTGGAAGCATCATTCTAAATATTCACCGTAAAAATGTCATCATTTTTATTAGACGCATCATGTGTGCTCATATTGAAGTCTTATTGGGTCATAATCCTTTCTTTTTCATGATGATGATAAATGGAAACTAGTCATATAATAAATTCTACAATCCAATCCTCTCATTTGAATCATTATAATTTGAGATTTCATTTTCTCCCCATTATGATAACACACATATTAGTTTTCTTGAAAACCATATTTGGTTATGTGGTAGATTACTTAATCATAGAATAATTAACGTCTTACAACATAATTTTAACATGGGAAGTGTATGTGACCACTATCTGAAGCATTGTGAAATGAAAAATCTAAAAATCTCTCCAAATTTGTTTGAAAATTTCTTGAGATCTGATCGGTTTTATACATCCAACTTCTATCCATTCGGTAAAAAAAATTATTATAATTCATTTCGTCAAAATAAATTCAATAATATTGAAGTTTAATCAAAATTATATTTAAGTAAACAAGAATATTTCACTTTATATGAAACCATAACTAACACTCTACTCTATATGATAATCATAATATAAAAGATATCAAAATACTATATTTATAACAAAATACTATAAATTAATATAAATCCATGATATCGACTTCAATTATAAATATAATACCATGATATTTGTGCATATTGAGAGAACATATATAATCTATGGAATAATTTTGAGAGTCTTATACATATTGTGTCAAAGAGAAGGATAGATTTTAAATCCATGAGCCTTTGAAGGAGAAGAACCCCATTATTCTCAAGTATTCAATGAACTAAGTAATAACTTGATCATGTGAGATCTAGAGAGTGATTTGAGACCAAAAAAAATGTTCAAGGAAGGTTTTGAATATCTTTTAAGAACGATACAAGAGTGTATAAGATCATGTACACTTGTGGAGGAGAATTATTCAGGAGTTGAGTAAATTTTAGATCAAAGAAATTTTATATTTTAGTAGATTATTTGAGTGATATTAATAATATATATTCTGAATAAATGGGAAATATAATCGGACAATGATGGTAAAAAGTTATTTAGGGATTGAAATATCATGTTAATACATGTGGATCATGATCCAAGAAAGATTAAATGGAATTAAGACGAGTTTGATTTCATAAGATGAAGGTTCCACCGGGAAAAGAATCATGATTCCATGTACATAGAGATTTCAAATTATAAGATTGAAGTTTATTTTCCAAATGGGATAATCTATCCCTATTTTAGATATCTATAAAGGAAGGGGTTTCTATTTGATGTAGTGAACTATTCCTGGGTTTATACCTTATTATTAAAACAATGTGAAGATATACTAATTCAGTTATGTGTGCCTAAATTTGAGGCGAAATGTGTTTTTGAATTTTTTTTCATTTTTCACATACAAGAGGACACCATGAACCTAATGAAATATTGTTCAAGATATTAAAAATTAATTTCTTTTCATCAAAGATGTAGAATGTGTAAATATAGTTTTTAAATAAGTTATTGATTCTAAAAAATGGAAATATTTTGAATAGTTAGGAGATTTCATAACACCCAATACTCAAAGTCGAAGTATTCATTGTGTGGGGGTGTCCAGGGTGTGGGGGTGGTCTAAGGGGGTTTGGGGTGTCAGGGGGTGGGGTGTCCAGGAGGTTGGGTGGTGTCTAGGGGGGGTTTTCCATGGGGGTGGGGGTGTCTGGGGGTGGGGTGGTGTCTGGGGGGGTGTCCAGGGTGTGGGGCTGTCCAGGGGGTGGGGGTGTCCAGGTGGTGGGGGTGTCTAGTGAGTGGGGTGGTGTCCAAGATGTGGGGTGGTGTCCAGGGGGGTTGTCCAAGGGGGTGGGGGTGTCCAGGGGGGATTTCCAAGGGGGTGGGGGAGTCCAGGAGGTGGGGTGGTGTTCGGGGGGGTTGTCCAGGGGGTGAGGGTTGTCCAGGGGATGGGGGTTTTCCAGGAGGGTGGAGGTGTCCAGAGGGATGGTGGTGTCCAGGGGGTGGGGTGGTGTCTAAGGGGGGTGTCCAGGGGTGTGGGGTGTCCAGGGGTGGGGGACTGTCCAGGGGTGGGGGCTGTCCAAGGGGTTGTGGGTGTCCAGAGGGGTGGGGGTGTCCAGGGGGTGGGGGATGTCTAGGGGGGAGGGGTTATCCATGGGGGTGAGGGGTGTCCAAGGGGTGGGGGTGTCCAAGGGGAATGGGTGTCCAGGGTGTGGGGGGCTGTCCATAAGGGTGTGGGTGTCCAGGGGTGTGGGATGTCCAGGGGGGTGGGGTGTGCAGGGGGTGGGGGTTGTCTAATGGGGGGTGTCCAAGGGGGTCTAGTGTGGTGGGGGGGGGGGGGGTTGTTCAGGGGGTGGGGGTATCCAGTAGTGGGGTGTCTAGGGGTTGGGGGAGGGGGATGTTCTGGGGAGGCAATACCCATATAATACCTTGAAATTTACCAATACCCAATCCAACCAACATCACAATTCCAATCCATCACCCAACCAACACCCAATTCATCCTAAATATCACTACCCTTCCCATTATTTCTTGAACAAAAACTATAAATACAAAATCCAAATCCAATTTTCAACTAAACAAATGTCCATAGAAACTACCATATCACCCCAATAAAAATGGAAAAACACCTGCACCACTACCCCAACGGTCCCCAATACCTTCACATGGATAATCATTATATCCATTACCCACCTCAAGACAATATGACTAAAAAAACCCTTTACCATCTTTGAGTGGGGATACACCAGCACCTCCATTAGTTCATATGGGTCACTAACTCTACATAGAAGGAGTTGCTATTAATAATTCAAATTAAGGTGATTCACATAATCATGACACTTCATGTGTATAACAAAAATAGAAAACAAATAAAAGTTCACTTATTGGGTATACCATTCCACAGACCGCACTGGCCTCCGTTTTAGGCAAAATTGAAACAAAAAAAATTATGGAGAACATTAAAACTAAGGTACCACATATCGATTTGAAGTGTAAAACTAAAAAATTACTTGATTGAAGATGGATCTATCTGGTGGAAAGAGTTTAAAAGCCTAGGGTAAAGAGATATCTTTGGGAGAGCTTCTATTTATGTCTCTAATCACGCAGACAGGGGAACTCGAGCTACTATGTATTTGGCGGAAAACTTTACCAATGGTTTTTTAAAACCATTGGGAAATATATTCTTTACCAGAAATTTGAAAAAACCATTGGTATAAATTAGTAAAATTAAATATTTCCCAACAATTTACTCAAACCATTGGGAAAGGTGGATTCTAAAACAAGTAAACCAACATTTTGTTCAAACTATTGGGAAAGGTTGATCTAAAAATAGTATACCAATGGTTTGAAAAAATATTTGGAATAAAACTGTTTGGAAAGCCTCCATTTCCACTAGTTCCCCTTCAATCGATAATCCAATCCTCCTTGGACAGACACCCAGAGTCATGGTAGGCAGCCTCATGCACCCAATCAGGGTATAGGATGGTGGAAATGTAAAACAATTGAGATATGACCTACCTACCCTACTAGAGCAGTGAAACTTCCTACCTTTAGACCATAATCACTTTTCCTCCTGTGCCAATAGGCCATTAAAATCACCGGAGAGAAACAAAACTTATTTTGAAGATGTTATATCTACTCTCATCACCCATCCTGAGGTTTTGGAGACACAATAGGCCTAAATTCAATTTGAAGGAAATCAGTATCTGGTATGGGTAGACCAGATTCATCCACCCCCTAATGTTTGGTAATATGAGCTTCACCCCATTCAATGTAATGTGAGATCTACTATAGCATCTGACCCACTTAACCTCTTAATGAGGATTAATGTTGGGGACTCCAAAATAGTAAGAAGCTTCCAAGATTTACTGTTTCATCCAGACCTTTGAGGTACTGACTTTTGTTAAGTACAGTCAGCTGGCCCCGAGTTCTATTTCCAACTGGGAAGATCTCCACAGGAATTTTCTCTTTCAGTTCAGCTCTACCTTACACAATATCAGCATCTTAAACCTCTCTAAGTGTAGAAATTTTCTGGATGAGAGGTTTTCTAACTTCATTTCCCAATAAAAGGGTCTTGCGTACTCCCTCGATGTGCAACTTTCCCAAGAACAACTATTGGGGATATGCGTGGAGAATATCCAAGATGATTTGGTCCCTACCCTCATATACCTGAGATATCTATTTTTATTATAGATATTTATTATGTAATCTAGAAGAAACCTTCCAGTAGAAAAAAAATAGATTATGCCCATTACCACTTCCAACTCTTGTGCAGAAACCTATGAAGGTAGAATTTTTTTCCACAGCACAAAATCAGTCCTCACCATCAGTATTCCTTTAAGAACCTCTATATAATAGGCCACACCAACCACAACCTCATTTTAATAATTTCCCCCAAGACCCCCCCCCCCCCCATCATAGAAAATAACCTGGGGTTCTCCTCATAGACTAAAAAACAAGCACTACTCCTTCAAGGATAAATAGATCCTAGGGTACTTCATCTGTGCCCTGGAAAAGTACATCCTAAAACTTCAAAAATGTAGGATACCACAAGAGGAAGTTCTTACTAAAAATTACAATTAATTCCCATACTATAGGTTCATTAGGAACACCATCAATGAGTGTTTTTCTTCAAATATTTGCTCTAGGACCATGTAGAATATGGTCTAGTTGAGTTGGGTGATGTCCCAACATAAGTGAAACATGTCTCTACTGACCCTAATAGTGATGAAGAGGACCTTAGTGAATTCCATTAGGCCCCTGGATGAGGTAAATAAGAGTATAATGACTGGATGTCCTATAAAATGGTCTTTATCACCCAAATTATTATCCATGTCAACTTGAGAAAATCAACACCCCCTATGGCTTCCATATCTATTTTTTCCACATTAGAAACACCATAGCCTTAAAAGTCTCAGAAGAATAGAAAACTATAGAACTAGGGAAATCAAATTCCTACACCAGTGCTGAAACTATCCTATACACTCAAAGACTTTATACCCCTATAATTAAAAGAAACCCTCAGAATCCATCCTACCCTAGAATATTCCATCGACAAAGAATGGAAGTATGATCTAGTTAATGTGGTCAGGATAGTGGATCATTACCCAATAATCAGTGATGAGGATCTCTATGTTACCCATTTAGGAACCTCTTTCCAACTCCATTAGATAAAAGAAAGGTTTTATGATAACAATAAATATTCCCAAACTGGTACCCCATAAAGGACAGTTCATGATACAAAAACTAGACTATAGGCCTCACTTAGGGCTCAATAGGCACAGTCCTCACAGACTTCATTATTATGTAAAATTTCAAAACTAACTATATTGGTTGATTTTGTGAATTATCCATGGTTTCACACCACCCATCCATGATTGGATAAGTCCTGATCTCACCTCTCAAGTTCCCAACCTAAACCACCCAATCAATAGAGGAACATAGAAATCACCATCCCAGTCCTAATGACTAAACTATCTATTCCCACCATGATCCCTTCAAAAGATCAACCCATGGTAGGAAATATCATGCCCATGGCCCAAAATTATGATGTGTTAAATCACTATGACAATATACATGTGAAACTCTCTATCCTTGATGCATTATTTCAATAAAAGGACTTGTGTGAAGCTATTATAGAGTCCTATAATATCCCTCTCATATTCAAGATTGAAGTGGTTTCCACTGAGGAATATCATGTAGATGAAGCTAACCAAGAAGAGTGAAAACTCATCATCTCATTCTCTAAAGAAGAAAAGTTTTCCACCATTCAAGGGAACATATGCCTGTTATAGGTAACAAGATGATTAAATTGTGATAAAATCCACCACTACGTGGTGGACACTAGTTCTAGGATCAATATCATCCCAACATAGATGACCGATAAGATGGGGCTCTTGGAAGATGATATATCCCCTCCAGCCTGATGATTCATAGATATTATAAGATCAATAAGGAACTGCATGGTAAAATTCTATTAGATACCCAGTTCAGTGACTTGATATAAAACACAATATTTTTTGTTGTTTCATAATACACTGCCTAGAACACCCTATTAGGAAGGCCTTGGCTTCACCTACATGTATCCACCCCCTCATAGTTTCATCAATTCCTCAAATACATCATCATTGGTTGAGTAGGGGTGCTCTCTAGAGATGTTACTCCCTTAAAATCATGAAGCTAGCTTCCTAGATAATGGATACTACAAAAAGTAGTGGAAATAGATTTAGACTGATAGGGTCAAGTTCATTAATACCCCCAATGATTTGACAACCAAAATAGAAATTCCTTGGGTGTATTTTAAAGACATATTCGTCTTGCTGATCCACCAATTAGATTTGATAATAATAGATCTTGTGAACACTATATAGTCTCGGGGAATAAGAAAATCTCTTATGTTACATTATATTACTACACGAGATTGGCATGATTGAAGTTGGGAGATATTATAACCATTATGTACTAAGAGATCCACCCTTTTCCCACTGCCCCAAAATAGTTCCATATGTTTTGTAAAGTAGGGATGACCTGATGGATTTTGATCGACCATCACTGTTTTGACATTATAGGATTTTCTCACCGTTATAAACCATGTGGGATTAGCTCATCAAATTTGGTTTCCATGGTCTCCATAGAGCAGGAATACCTCATTGATAATTTTACTCCCACTGAAGTGGATGGAATCCCCATTTCATAATCTATGGCTCCAAGAGAATCATATATTTCCTCTTATCCTCATGCCTTGGATAACAAAGAGGAATTGGATGACACCCCTCCAACATTTTAGGAAGGTGTCCCCACGACTATTAATGAGCTAACCCAAGTGAATATAAACTCTAAGGAGGATCTGATGTTTATATCAATTATCATGGTCATATATATAGAGGAACAATAGTAGTTTATAGATTTCTTAAAGTAGAACCATGATGTGTTAACCTGTAACTATAAGGAAACTTCATCATCCATCACATTATCCTCCTAGGAGTCCACTATAGTTTCAAAAAGCCTCCTAAAGAAGATATATTAGAGTCTTCATTGACTTCAAGAAACTTAACCACCACTAACCAAATGTTTAATTTACCCTCTTGGTAAAAGATCTATTGATTGGTGCCACTACCATCTTTCAATCCATGTCCTTTATGAATGGTTACTCTGGGTATAATCAAATATGGATGACCCCTGAGGATGAAGATCCCCCCACTTCAGGGTGCCTCAGGGAACATTTTTTTATTTAGTTATTCCCTTCAGTTTGAAGATTTTTAGGGCCACCTACTATTGTACCTTACACCACATCTTCTAGATGTTCCTCGGAACACTGGTGGAGTGTTATGTGGATGGTTTTGTGGTAAAATCCACCTAGAATCAAGACCATATCAAGTACCTTGAGAATGTGGTTAGATTCCTCTTCTCCCATCATATAAGTAATCAATCATTAGAATTACATATTTTACTATTTTTGAACAAGAATTCACTTTCTTCAAATTCTTAGGATCTTTTCAATTTAGAGTTTTAGAGAATTAGTAAAAACTCTTACAAAGTAAACCCATACATTATAATTGGACAATTATACTCAGTATACATTTTCCCAACAATTTTTTTTTAAAACATGGTTTCTTTTCAAGATAAATATTCACAATTTTCATATTGAACTCATCCTTATCCCTAATCATTCTTAAACCCTATTAAAAATATCTTAAAAATGTGGGATGAGCATAAAAATATCAATGACTGACCTAAAAAGAAATAAAACCATTAGTCTAGTGAAAACATGAAAATATATAAATACTTACCTTAATCACATTATTCTTTGAAATTAAGGAATTAATAATTTTTATATAAAAACAGACACATTTTTTCTAAAATAATTTTTTTAAAACCCATAGAAAAGATAGATAAAACATGTTGGAAACATGGGGAATCATTTGAGTAACCACCACAACTAATCATGGAATACCTTCAAAGCTAACTTATAATCATTACCTTAAAGAAACCATCACATCTACTCATTATTAACCATCATAGTTAATATTAGAATAACCATCGTAATATATTCTCATTATCTATTTAGAGAGACCTAATTTAGTTAACTCCATCTCGTATATGGAATAACCATATGGATGACTTCCATCTCTATAGTACCCAATGCAGTGGAGGTTATAATGTAACTACCCATCCTTGGTTTATCACAAAACCATGTATCATTGATTAATAACATAACCAAACATCCTTGGTTTATTAGGGAAACACTCATAATTGGTTTATAATGTAACCAACTATCATCATAAAAAATTTCCATAAACCATATCATAATAAAAAAACATGAATTCTTGAATCCTAAATATATTCTCAAGGAAAATTAACTTTTCATTTTTAAATCACATATTTTTAGAAAAATTGTGCATGTATAAAGGAAAAGAATCTTTGAAAATAACCATGTTAAAGTGTAAAGTAATCTTAAATTAATTAATGAATCAAAATGGTTGGAAAATATGCTCATGTTATATATGTTAAAAAACATTCTTTTCATATTTTTTTCAGAAAAGTCACAAAGTACCTCATCTAGAAAATGATAAAAAGATTACTTTCAAACCATTTTGTAAAAAGTAAAACATGGGTAAAAATGAATTTATAAAATAAAATAATAATAATAAAAACTATCTCTATATCATTTTTTAAAATAATCATATAGATGTGTAATAAAAATATATTTTTAAGGGAAACTTTTAGAGATGATTTTAAAAAGAAAGTACCTTAAATCGAATTCGACTTATCACGTATGTTCTTTATATTCATGAATAATAAACATGGGTTAATTTATAATTTCTTAAGAAACTTTTTTATCTTTAATATTCATTTTATATCACTTATTATAATGTTATATGCAATTACTTAATCATTTAAGTTCATGTCGGTCATTTTGATGATATTTGGTTCGTAAGTCCAGAATGAATATGGTAGATTGACTGTGGTCAAAGAGTTCATAATTCCATAATATCAAAAAATAATATTAATCGAATAATTATCATTTTTATATATAAATTATACTTTTAAATCCATCCATTAATTATGGTCATGAAAAATGAACTATGTTATAATCATGGAGATGGTAGGTCGTATGTTTGTATGAGCAACATTTCCCTTTTTAATGATCACTGTGGAAAGAATGTAAGTATTATTTTATCATTAAATAATTATAATAATATCAAATATATCATATTAATTTTTTAAATATACCTATATATATCATCCATGTGATGTGGTGATAAAAAATGAATCACATCACTTCGTGGAGGTGGTAGTCCAAACGTACGCATGAATGACGTTATCATTTTTTATGTGCATGGAAAGGTAAGAATGTAAATAATATATTATATTTTAGAAATTTTAAATATGTCATGAATATAATATATAAACATTAATTCCATAATTATAAATATCATTAAATGATGGTTATGGAAAATGAATTACATCATTTCGCGAGGTGGTAGTCTACCATACACGCGAATGATGAATTATTTTCCAATTTGATTGAAGTGGAGATTGATATTGGTCATGACACTAACATAATAAAATATCCAAATATAGATTATACTAGATTTATTATTTCAGTAAGGTTGAATAAGGTTTCAGGGATGTGTAAGAATAAACAAAATAGAAACACTTGATTAGAAATGATACCTCTTCTTCAAACAATCTTTTTTTCTTAACACCATAAGACCACTAAGGTTGGTGATCTGCATAAAATAACATCTTTAGAATGAGGTAAGTATTATAGGAAGGTATTCTGATATGGATTTTCTAAGCCTAAATTATTTTTATGTTTTAAGAAAAGGTAAGAAGAGGTTCCCTTTTATAAGAGAGGGGAGGTGCACTCTTGGAAATTTATAAAATAATAAATTAATATAAAATAATATTTATAAAAAAATGGATAAAAACTTATTAATTTAGAATATAAGATTATTATGGGTTTAAATCCCCCCATAAAATAAAATTATATAAATTTTTGGTATATATATACTCTTATCTTTGGGTTTTAGCCCCTTTAACTCTTACCGTGACAACATGGATATTTACACTTTGAGGGTCAATATAGTTAATATAAAATGAAAAGGGTTCCATAAATGGAAAATGGTTTATATTTTAAGAATTATACTAATCAATTGTATTAATTTTAATTTTTTTAATATTATCGCATTAAATAAACAATATTTATTACAAAATATCAATAATGGAATTTTTTAGAACTATCCATTACTTTGACTTTTATAATGTCAATCTAAGACTTATAATTCAAACTAACTATTTTATTATGTCCCTAATATTATAGGGTCATCTATAAAATTAAATGTTTACATGAATTGCATCAAATTATATTTATTTTAATATTTTTAATATCATTTATTTTAATTTTTCTATTAATTAAATAATTACTACACTAGCATTGTGAAACCATTTAAGATAACTATTTCTTTACAAAAAATTAAAAATAAATTACCATACTGAATATAAATATATTATATTTTAAAATAATATTTATATTCTAACATACCCTCTTTATAAAATATTATTAAAAATATTACACTTATTAAAAATAAGAGTGTGACATGTTTGACTTTTCTTTAAAAAAATATTATAAAAGTCATAATCTTATCCAAGTGGACCCAAAAGGTCCTAAATAAATTTATATCAAAAATATATATTATGATCAAAATATTCATTTATATTCTTTAAATATTTATTTTAACTTACATATATATATCATGACAACACATTTAATGTGTTATTTTGACTTTTCTAGCCTTTCTCAAGCATTTCACAAAAATTTGGATAAGAAACTTGTTATATAACCCTAAAATTCATGTATATCCATAAAAATAATAAATAATATTTAATATACAAGTCTATTAATGAATTATCTCATCACAATTGTTTTTTTTATGATAGAAAATTTTACTTTTCCAATACTGCATAGGCTCTGCGTCAATATTGAAAATTATTTTCATATTTATTATCAAATAGATTTTAATCACTATGTTTTCAATTATTTTTGAATTTTATTTATATAATTTTATCATATTTATTCATTCCATAAGTTTCATAAATTTTTATATTATTTCTACTACTTGGCGATATCATAAAAGATATCGTATTTCATAAAAATAATATTTTTACTATTTACTAAAAATTTAACTTCTCAAGAAAAAATGTAATAAAAACTCTTACTAGGATAAATTTGGATTTATAAATGCAAAAAAAATTCTATTTTTTGAAATTAAATTCCTATAAGTGAGAGAAAATAATTTCAAAATAATTACAAAAAACGCGATGAAAATCGTTTTTTAGAAGAAAAAATAACGTTTTTCTTAAAAAAGCCTATTTATGTTTAAAGGTGATTTTAGAGAAAATTCAATTATAAAATTTATTTCAATGAAACTGATTGAATTATTAATAATATAATATATATAATTTTTCTTTGAATCCATTTTAAAATAAAATTTAACTTTGCAAATGGTTGAAGAAAAAATAAAGTTTTCAAAAAAAATGGTACTATTCACTGGAAAATAAATCTTTTCAGAAAAATATGAAAATTTCACCGTAATAAAATGTTGGTATGATAATTTCAAAAATGATATTTTTTTATAAAATAATTTTTTTAAAATTTTAAAAAATTGAATATAATATTCACTCATAAAACACTAGAGAACCTAGTTTTTAAGAAAAAATATTTTTTGAAGAATAAAACATCTTTAATAAAAAGTGTGTGATTATTTTATAAGAAATTACCAATAAATTAATATTGATTTATACCTTTATACTTATTTTATAAATCAGTTATTCCTAATTATACCTTCCAATTTTATGGTTATGTTATAATGGTCACATTTAAATAATATTTAATTGTTCATTTAAACTTGATGTGACTTTTCTTGTACTTTATCAAACGTAGTGTTTAATTTTAAAAAATATATCAGGATGCTATAATCTCCCCCATTTAGAAATTTCATTCTTTCAATTTTGAACTTGGTGTCAGTAACCAAGGTTTTACTTCTCAAAATATCGTTGTTGAAATCTAACATTTTAAAAATGATTAATTAAACTTCCACTTTATATGGGAGAAAAGGAAGTATGAATTCTATCTGGAATAACACATACTAATTTTCCATGTAAGAAACCATGGACATAGAATTGAAAATATAACACCCAAAGACTGATAGAGAGTGATAGGGAGTATTTTTATGAGAAATTTAACCTCCACAAAACATTAAATATTTATTAAGTTAAGAGGCCATTGATTTATTAGTAAGAAAATTAAACGGATAACATTTTTATTTAAAGATAATTTTCCTAGAGTTGGTAAATTTCTTTATAATATATACTAAAATCATAAGGAAATATATTTACATGAAAATTTGAGTTTCATACTTTAATACATTTCCACCATAAACTCTTCTTTTTATCCAAATTATGGGTATGAATATTTCATGCTTGAAGTGCTAGAATTAACTTCTAAAGATCACAAAATCAATAAAATAAAAACAATATATTCCACCTATCTTTAGTAATTATCCAAAACCAAACTCGTTAGAATATGGTAAGATAATTCCCAATAATAATAAACATTTATATGAATAAAATCTTCTTTAATATCCAAAATTCAATAGTAATACCCAAAGTTCAACATATATTATTCAATAAAAAACTATCCTTAAAATTATTCAAACATATTATAGAATAAGATTGAAACTGATAAATTAGAAGGATTTGGTTAAATAGTATTCCAATATAATTTTATTATTTATCTCTAAATCACATCAATGAGTCTTAAAGTATCATACCAAAATGTAATTTCCCTAATCACATAATCTCTAAGATTTGATAGTCATTTATACAAATAACCTAAATCACTATAAGCCATAATAAAATCATATATGCTTCCAAATTATTATTCAACCTTTATTCCTCAAATAAAATCACATTGTATTATATTTACCTTAATCCTATAATGTTACCAAAAATTATAGTTATTTTATTTTGAAATAAAAGTAATAACATAATTACTAAAATAATTTCCAATCCCATAGTTATCTATATGATAAATCATATATTCCCAAAATGAACTTAACCTTTATCTATCAAATAGTTTAAATAAAGAAAAATAATTTCATACTAACTAGGACATCATGTGGGCTAGTTGTAAGCAATTCACCCTTGTCACCCTTCAATCGTGGGTTCATTCCTAATGGCCTTGCTAAACGCGACGGGTTGTCACCCATCTTCTGGGTTATCCTTTTTCTAAAACTATATTAATATAATAATTTTAAAATTCTATAAATGATTGAAACATCCTAAAAAATAACCTTAATATATTCAAAATTAAATAAATATTTTAACCTAAAATTATTTGACATACCATTCATTTTTCATCCGAAAATGTCATAACTCATAATTACCACAAAAATAAAAGATCTTATAGACCTTAATGGATACCAATACCTTTAAAAATATGTATATAAAGACTAAATTAATTCTTCCTCAAATAATTTTTGAAATAAAACCTATAATAAACATAATTGTTGTATTACCATAAATGTTTCTCAAAATACTCTTAATCATCTTAGTCATCTACCACTTAAAACCTCAATATGGGTATATGCGAAATTAAATATAAGATCAACCTTAAACTTTTAAACCCATTATGGTTTTTATAATTCTTAATACAAAATCACATAAAATAATATTATTCTCTAAAGTTATCTAAACCCTCATATGATACCAACTATAAGGACCCAACATTAAGCATTACGTATTCTAGTGTTTTTGAACCAGAATTCATTTTCTCAAAAATTCTGAGGATATTTTCAGTTTAGAGTTTTATAGAATTAGGAAAAACCTTACAAAGTAAACCAATTAATTATAAGTGGACACTTATAATTAGTATCCATTTTTTCACCAAACAAAACTTTAAAAAAACACAGTTTCTTTTCATGATAAATCTTTACAATTTTCATATTGACCTCATCCTTGTCCCTAATCATCCTTAAACCCTAAGAAAAATATTTTGCAAATGGGGGATGAACACAAAAATCTCAGTAAGGAACATAGAAAATATAAAAACCATTAGTCTGGTGAAAAAACTTGAAAATCCATAAATAGTTACCTTTATCACATTATTCTTTGAACTTATGGAATTAATAATTTATATATGGAAATCATACACATTTTTATGAAATAAAACTTTTAAAACCCATAGAAAAATTGATAAAAAAAATTGGAAACTTTTGGAATCATTGGAGTAACCACCATAGCTACTCCTGGAAGACCTTCACGGTTAACTTCTAATAGTTACCTTAGAGTAACTATCACAAAAACTCATGATTAACCATCGTAGTTAATCTTGGAATAACCATTCCATTATTTCCCATTATCTATTATGAGAAACATAATTCAATTAACTTTCTCTCATATATGGAACAACCATACGGTCAACTTCCACCTCTGGATTATCCAATGCATTGGAGGTTAAAACTTAACCATTCATCCTTGGTTTATCATAGAACCACCCATCACTAGTTAATAATTTAACCATACATCATTAGTTTATCATAGAACTACCCATAATTGGTTAATAATGTAACCAGGTGTCATTATAAATAGTTACCAATAACCATATCATAATTATAAAACATGAATTCCTTCACCATAAAATTATTCTTAAAGAAAATAACCTTTTCATTTTTAAATAGCATATTTTTAGAAAAACTGCACACATACAAAAGAAAAAAATTAATTTAAAAAGAACCATGTAAAATTTTAAAATAATTTTAAAATAATTAAGGTTTCATGATGGTGGGAAAATATACTCATTTCGTATAATTTAAAAAAATATTCCTTCCGTATTTTTGTTAGAAAAGTCACAAAGCCCCTTGTTTGGAAAACAACAAAAAGATTCCTTTCAAACCATTTTTTAAAAATAAAAAATGGGTAAAAATGAATTTAAAAATAATATAATAATAATAAAAATATTCTTTAAATAATTTTTAGAAAACAATCATATGGATATGGAAGAAAAATGGTGTTTTAAGTGAAACTTTAAAAGATTATTTTTAAAAGAAAGTCCATTACCTTGAGTCTGAATTACCATGTAAATTCTTTATATTACTAAATAATAAACTTAAGTTAATTTATAATTACTTAATAATCTATTTAAAGTTTATTACTCATTTTATATCACTTATTATCATGTTATATGTAATTACTTAATCATTTAAGTTCACGTCAGACATTTTGACAATATTTGATTCATAAGTCCAGAATGACTTCGGTAGGTTGATTGTGGTCAAAGAGAATAGAATTACATCATATCCAGAATAATATTAAAGAAATCATTATAATTTTTATACATTAATTATACTTTTAAATTCATCCATTAAACATGGTTATAAAAACTGAGTTATGTTACCATCATGGAGACGGTAGGTCTTACATACGCATGAGTAACATTTCTATTTTTAAACGATCATTATGGAAAGAAGATAAGTATTAGTTTACCTTTATAGAATTATAATAATATATTATATATAATATTAATTCTTTAAATAAACTTATATATATCATCCATGTGATTTAGTGATTAAAAACGAATCACATTGCTTTGTGGAGGTGGTTGTCCACACATACGCACAAACAACGTTATCACTTTTCTATGCATGAAAATGTAAGAACATAAATTATATATTATGTTTTAATAATGATAAATATGTCATGAATATAATATATAAATATTAATTACATAATTATATCCATTACTAAGATATGGTAATGGAGAATGAATTGCATCGGTTCGCGGGGCGATAGTCCACCGTAAACACAAATGATGAATTTGTTTCCCATTTGATGGAAGTGGAGATAGATATAGGTCATTACACTAACATAATAACATATAATTATATGTATTATAATTTATTTATTATTTTATTATGGTACAATATGTTTTTAGATATTTGAAATAATAAACAAAACAGAAACGCTCGATTAAAAGTGATACCTTTTCTTCGGACAATCTCTTTTTCTTAACACCTTAAGACCACTAAGGTTGGTTTGATTTCTAAACTAAGACCTATATAATAAAGTTAAGGATTATATAAAGGAATTTTTGTAGTTCTTGACTGAACCAAAATGGTTTTTAAGTGTGAATAAATGGGAATAAGGGGTGCGCTTTTATTAGAGAGGGAAGGAACACTCTTGGAACTTCTTAAAATAATAAATTAATATAAGATAATATTTAATACCAAATGGATCCAAACTTATTAATTTATAATATAAAATTATTATGGGTTGAAATCCCCTCATCCAATAAAAAATAGATAAGTTTTTACTATATTTATACCCTTATATTTTGGTTTTATCCCATATTTAACCCCTTTAACTCTTACCTTGACAACATAGTTTTTTACTCTTTGAGGGTCAATATAGTTATTATAAAATAAAAAAAATCATAAATGGACCACGATTGATATTTTAAACCTTATAATAACCACTTTAATTAATTTTAGATTTTTATAAATTTTATATAATTAAATAAAACAACATTTATTTTAAAATATCAACAATGTCAATTATTAGAACTATTCATTACTTCAACTTTAATAATATCAAGATAACAATTATAATACAGAAAAAAATATTGTATTATATACCAAACGTGTAAAATATATATATAAATTTATTTTCACATTAATTATCTCAAATAATATTTATTTTAATATTTTTAATATTATTTGTTTGATTTTTTCATTAATTAAATAATTACTTCATCTTTGTTGTGCAAGTATTTAAGTTAATTATTTATTTACTAAAATTCAAAAATAAATTACCATGAAAAATAAAAATATATTATATTTAAAAATAATATTTATATTCTAACATATCCTATGGATAATATTTTATTAAAAATATTACACTTATTAAAAACAAGAGTGTGACATGTTTGACATTTCTTTAAAAAAAATACTATAAAGGTCATAATCCTATCCAAGTGGCTCCCAAAGGTCATAAATTAATTTATATCATGAAAATAATTTTTTCTTTGATAAAAATATTGATTTATATTAATTATATATTTAATTTAACTCAGATATATATCATGAAAACACATTTAATGTTTTATTTTGACTTTATTGGCCTTATGCAAGCATTGCAAATGAATTTGGATAAGTCACTTGTTATATAACACTAAAATTAATTTCTAGACAAAAAAATAATAAATAATAAAAAAAATATTTAATATAAAATTCTATTAAGGACTTATATAATCACAATTATTATTTTTATGATACCAAATTTGACTTTTCCAGTGTTGTGTAGGCTCTGCAACAGCACTGAAAATGATTTTCATATTTATTATGGAATAATTTATAATCACTATGTTTTAAATTATATTTGAATGATATTTATATTATTTTATAATAATTTATTAATTATATAAGTTTCAAAACTTTTTATATTATTTATTTGTATTGGTGATATCATAAAAGATATCATATTTCATAAAAATGGTATTTTTCACCATTCACTAAAAATTAAACTTCATCATAAAAATCTAAAAAAAATATTTGAATAAATTTGGATTAATGAATAAAAAATTAAATTATATTTTATGAAATTAAATTTCTATAATTTATAAGAATTTATTTTAAAATAAGTGTGCAAAATGCGATGAAAAACGTTTTTTAGAAAAAAATACTTTTTTTCTTAAAAATGCTTATTTATGTTAAAAAATGATTTCATACAAAATTAAATTATAAAAATAATTTAAATGAACATAATTGAATTATTAATAATATAATATAACTAATTTCCCTTTTAATCCATTTTAAAATAAAATTTAACTTCACAAATGGTTGAAACAAAAATACAATTTTTAATAAAAATCGGTACTATTCATTGAAAAATCAATCTTTTTAGAAAAATCAGAAAATTTCACACGAATATAATTTTCTTATGGTGATTTAAAAAATGATATTATTTTTATAAATTAAAATTTATTGGATTTTCAAAAATTTATTATAATATTCACTCATAAAACATAAGAAATCCCAGTGTTAAAGAAAATATATTTTTTGAAGAATAGAATGGATTAGCTAAAATTGTGTGATTATTTTATAATAACTTTCCAATAAATTAATATTGAGTTTTAACTTTATACTTATTTAATAAATAAATTAATCTTATCCATACTCTCCAATTTAATATCTAAGTTATAATGGTCATGTTTAAATAATATTTATTTGTTCGCTTAAACTCGATGTGTCTTATCTTATATGATATGGAACATAGTGTTTCCTTCTAAGAAAAATATCATGATATTACACATAAACTAAAGATTAACCCCCTCTATTGTTCATTCAAGGTCACCTATGAAATTTTCCTTGAATTCTTTATTAGGTATATGGGAATTGAAATCAACCCAAAGAAGATCAAGGTCATTAGCTAGAAGACTCCTCCCTACAACATCCAGGAGATGGGATCCCTGCAAAGTCACTGGGCCTAAATTTGGCGATTCATCACTAACCTAGTCAAAAAGTGTAATCCCTTATTTAGGATCATTAAAATGGAACTTCCTATCAGTGGGAGAATATTTCCAAGCCATGTTTGAGTACAACAAGCATTATATGTTACATCCTATGATCTTGGTGCTTCACATACCAGGAAAGCCTCAAGCCCTCTACATGACCACCCAAGAATGATCCCTGGTCACCCTATTATCCTATAAGAAAAAAGAGGGTAGGAAAAACAACATGTACTAACTCAGTCATATTCTTTTGGACACAGAGATCAGATACCCCCTTATTGAGAAAATCTATATTGCCTTGGTTTTTATGGTTCATAAGTTATAACACCACCTGAAACACCATGAGATATAGTTAGTGACCCATTCTAATACACTAAATTACATCCTCAACCACCCCATGAAAACTGGCCAATTGGCATGGTGGGAAGTAACTATATATCAATTTGATATTGGGTTTGTCCCCCATAAAACCGTCAAGTACAAAGCAATGGTTGATTTCAAGGCCACACACCCTACCCCATAAGAACAACTCTTAAATGTCAAATTTTTAGATTATTCTATCCTATCTGTTGATCATTTCAATAAATTCTGGTAGATTCACTTCAACGGTGCCTCCAAGATCCTGATTAGGAAAAGTCTCAACAACCCCAAACTCAATAAGGATAGCCTCGATATTTTCTTCATCACTCTCACACAAGACGTATTTCCATATTCATTCCTATAGTCATAAGTTCATACTAACAACTAGGATTATTATTAGTCCCATGTCACTAGGCTTAAGAAAGCTCTTAAAATCAAAGTCCCCCATCAGCATGTGAATAGACACTCATAACTAGTCATCAAGAAGATAAATGGTGATGAAGTTGTCAAGAAGTAGGAACTCATCCCCTTATTGGATAAAACTCACGAGCTAATGACTCAGTTACCATCCCATACAAAGTTGAATGACGTTACTTGATCCCAAAATGATATATTCAATTACCTATTAGTTCGGTATGCCTCCCTTACAGATCCCAACCAGGACTACTTGTCCATTAATGTGGCACATTTGAGAGTCATTTTCCCCACCACTTTTGATGAATACGACTGATGGATAAACCAGATGGCCATCATAACTTCTGTAGTGGGGCCCTCAAACTTCCTGGTAATTGGTAAATAACTTGATTGGATGAATTCCTTCATTGAGTACCTTCAACATGGGACCCATCTGCCGAATCGATCCAAGTGTGAATGAATCCATCGACATGTAGTGAAGTATTCCCTCAAAGATAGACCCAACCTTGAGAAGACCCTCTATAGGTGTAGTTTTGATGGGATCCTTCTTCATTGTATCCAAGGGAGGGAGATTCACCATGTCCTATGAGAAGTCTATGTCAGATCATGTGGAACCCATCAAGTATTGTTGATGATCTCCCACCAGATCCGAATATTGTAGGTACTTCTATCCCACCATGGTTCATGACTGCATGGAGTTCACCAAGAAGTTTTATTCCTTCTAGATTCATGACAACATCATGAATTAGCCGTCAAAGCTTATCCATAACACCAAATACTCATGGACCTTTTCCATATGGGTACTTGATGTTGTGGTCCCTTAAACACTAACAACAATTCAACAATACAGTTTTATCCTGACTTCCACTAAATTATACTCAAAGTGGGTGGAGTCTATCCCCCTCAAAGAGATCAATTCCTAGTTCGTGATTGAGTTTTTTAAGTCCCACATCATCCATATATTTGGGATTCCTCATACCATTATCATGGAAAATGGAACTGTCTTTCAAACTATCGATCTAAATAAGTTGTATTTCAAAGTACAACATATGATCCAATCACACTTCCCATTATAATGCATAGGTGAATGGAAAGATTGAGGAATTCAACAAGACCCTCTCTAAAATATTGTAAATATGGTGAGTCAAAATAAGAATAGTTATCCCAATAAGCGGTTTAATATCCTTGGGTCTTATCAGATAATGACCCAAAATTACACCCAAGAAACTCCGCACTCCATGTTGTATGGGATGAAAGAAGTTTTACCTATAGAGGTTCAGTTCCCATTACTCAGGATATCCATTTATGATCCTTAGATGTATGAAAATAGAATAAAAGTCTTTTTGACTGAGTTGGGATCCCTATAAGGAAACAGACTTCAAGCACTGTGTAATCTAGAAAAGCAGCATAATCGGGTGGTGCGGTCATTTAATAAAATAGTTTTCCTTCATTTCTTTCAAAGTGATATGGTATTGTCTCTAAGTATGTTGATAATTCTCGATAAGAATATATTTAAAGTAAAACCTGAATGGTAAGGACCTTACTTCATTCACAAGTTCTAATCCAATGGTGCATACACATTGATCATTATAGATAGGGATCACATTACACCTCCCACCAATGCCAAGTTCCTTAAATAGTAATTTGTGTGATCTATATTTCATCTTAGTAATGTGATGTAAAACATAACAAAATTGTATTAGTTTCATGATATTAAATTGTAGGACAATGTCCTAGTGACATGACATTAAACTCTATGGCACCATGGTTCAAGCATCATGACCTTAACCTATATGAAAACTCATGTTCAAAAGTATATGATCTTAAATTGTATAAACTCGTCCATCCTCACCATATAATGTTAAAATTATTTTCCAACATCATTTCCACAAGATATTAAACTACACGATATACATCCATATCACATGATGTAATATTTTGTGATATTTTAGCCATCTCTTGAAAGTTCCTTCCTTCCCAGTGTTGGTCTCCCAATTCACCATGTTCCAGAATAATGTGTGGTTTTATTCTTATCTTGATGAGATATTTAGAGACACTTTGATCAAATATATTGGGTCCAACCCAATCACTGAGTTATTTTAGAAATGTATCATCAAAAATAGGTTCGGTTACAACCCACTAATATGCCCCTTTGGTGTGTTTAAGTGCACAGTGGTGTAGAACCCAGGGTGTTTAATTCTACCTTAACACTCTCCCAAATAATATCCAAACTTCAAGTATTCCTTGAGTTGGACCCTCATAATCCTCCAAATATAAATGGGATCCCCTAATGGAAAAGGTGTCTAGCAAAATTGGCTCTCCATTCATGATGACACCCATGCCCTAAATGATTCTATTAAATACAATGGCTCTTGCATTTTTAACATGTTAAGTGGTCAATCCTAAGCTTTTTCACTCCATTTGTGAGCAATATGGTTGTGGGGACTGTGTTTCAAACAATGTAAACAATCATTCCAAAACTAAATGGTCTCCCAACTTTCGTGGTCCAAATCCTAAAAATAATGATTTACTCCCCATCCACCTTCTTTTATTCTAGTAGAGTTTGGACACCCCTAGTGGTATATTCTTGTGCATTCGAGCATGTTGAGAAAGCAAGTAAGTGTCACTAGAACCCTACTAGGTCATCTTATTTTACTATTATTGTTCACTTCCATATGAAAAGGGAGACTCCTGACAAGTCTTTGTTTCTTAAACCAAGCATAGATTACATGGTATTAGGAATTATTGTAGGATCTTCACTAGAATGGTTGATACATGCAAATGCCTTAAAGAAATATGTATCCCCTTTTGGTCTAATCAGAACAACCTTAAATGGTGTATGACTCACCTCAGAGTTTTTTTGGCACTGATTCTCTTTGACCTTCCATTTACATTGAGTTTGAACTGTTTGGCACCATACAGACTTTTTTGGAGCACCCCTTTGGTATAAGCATCATGACCATAAACTACATGTGACTATTGAAGCTACCAGGTTCATAGTGAAAGCCACAAAAATGGAATTTTAAATTTTTCCATTGATGAACAACATGAGAATTTCTTTATCAGTGAAACACTACCCAATATTAGCCTGAGGATCTTCTCGTGAGGAATTTTAAGCACAAAAATAAAATTATAAATACCTAGTAAGATATGAAGCTTTAATCGACTTATTATTATCAATGAAGATAATTTCTCAAAGGATCTGAATTATAATCCCTCTAGATCATCCACAAACGCTTAGGAAGCCTATGGGAATGTCAATCATCAGAATCTGGGTGCTATCGCAGAGTTTTGATGACTCCTTCAACATCTCGACGATCACTATTTCTCTATTCCATTGATCCTTGAAGAAGAACTATAATCAAGATCCTAGGATGAGAGTATATCTCTCCAGGTTCTAGGAGAGAGAATATGAGAGAAAATATATCACCATTGAATGGTGAACATTAATTAGTGAATGACTCTCCTCCTCTATATATAGTGTGTAATACACTTACCCAGATTTTCCTCCTTGGTCCCTGAATAATGAAAAAAATATTAACAAAATATTATGACTACTATACTAAGTCCTAAATATTATTATCACTTTCTTATAATATAATAAATATATTACATGATAAAACCCAAGCCATTAACTTAACTCATCAATCCAGAAAATATTAAATGAACCTTGAATATTTTAAATTAGTATTCATTCAAATAATATATTACATAATAAATAAATTCAACACTGATTATTCTTAACTTGAATAATATGAATTTATTTATTCATTTGGTGATTTTATACCCATTCATAAAACCCAGACCCCATTAGTGGGGCCCACCATTCCCAAAACTCGTATCCACCAGAATAGGGAATAATTTCAAATACGCTATTGTGTGTGACCCTCTAGTGCCTTATCTTAATAGCAGTGAATATTATTCACAGACCAAGAGTGGGATATAGCAACCCATCATGGCCCATAAAGAGATAAGGATAGTCATAGCAATGATAACCAACCAATGAATATCCATTGTTTAATATAATCTCTTTTTCTTTAAATATATTATAAAGCAGGACACACAACCATGTCATCATTATTTCTTTATTTAATAATTTTTTATCTAACAGGACTGATTTACCCTTGACTACCATGGCCATAGATTTATGAAGGTAATACCATCCTGATCAACCCGGCCTGAGATATATTACTTCCTTAACCTGGAATAAAAAAATCCTTTCTTGATCATTCAATCATTGTTATACCACCAATGATTCACCCAACACAAGCTACGTTGCCATGATCTCATTATCATGGTTTTTTCCTTGCGTCAAAGTATGCAATAAAATGGCACACATTGGTAATGATCTCAAGTCAAGAGACCATTACACATGTCCATAGATAGGAATAACCAATGACACCCAAAACATGTGGTGTTCCTATTGGCGGATCTATACTCATAATCTCATTACTAGAGATCACTAAGTGAAAACTTCATGAGAAGAAGTTTTAATGCTTATGACCCCCCAACACCTTATAGTCAAACATCTATTATATCTAGTCAGTTAGATGTATCTAGACCATAGGATATTTGTTTAATATTAATATCATAGTATTATAGTATCTTTGGGTTCTCATTATAGTATTGGATCTATTATAACATACTGATACGACAATTAATATATTGACATTACCATTAAATATTGGACATAGAAATATCTACACTATAGTGGTAAGTATACATCATGTATATCTAACTGTACACATGATATGGTATTAAAAAGTACTTTATAGTTGGGTCTAGGTCACCCACTATTAAAACACTCCCAATTTCACTAGATCTAACTTTATAACCAACATTGTTATCTCTCACATGATTAAGATCATGTTTCTACTAAGCCTCGTCTTTAGTTACTAGGTCTGCCATGATTCCACTATGTGGAAATTATGCTATATGTGACCTCATATCCTTGAGTAAAACTTCTCAAGAGATTATATCCCCAATTATATCCATTTGTCCACTATCATAACTTTACATCTTGGCTAGTAATAATATCATAATTTACATTATGATAATTCCATACCTACTCGGTGAGATTCTAAGAACTGGAATAAATCATTATGTATAATTGCTTCTTAGTTGCCTCAAAAGCTGTAATGTACTTGGTATTTGTAGGTATGGCTACCACTAGCTTGTATGATCTTGTCTTGCTCATCACCTTTAGCCTAACTGTGACATTATATCATATTAATCTAAGGAATACTAGTCTATGTACCATAAAAACTAGTATCCTTTATTCTCCACATACTAGGTATATATCCTTTATACTTTCTGAAGTACAATATGATAGTTATAATTTCCTCTCTTACAGTACTCCTAGATATAACTAATATTTTCATGCTAAAAAGTATATCTTGGAAATATCAATTCTTTTACATATCATATAAAATTTGATTGATCCTTCGCCAAAGCATATGGAATTCAAATCACCACGTTAATCTCTTCCTATGTCTTGGACATGTCAACCTAGAGAGATATATGTCATGTGACACTAAAAACAATTATAACTAAAATTATTCAAAATTTTATTTTTTTAATACCATTTCACTATATTTATGATTAACTAGTTCTAAGAAACTATTAGGTCTACCTCTGTAGATCTTATTCCCTAGAACTTAGGTTACTACTTTAATTCAATCACTATAGAACAAATTTCATTCTGGTCTTAACTAACTGTAAGACCAATAATTGTTTTCCATATGTTACTGAAATCATTTCACATGGAAAACAATGTCTATCCCACTAACCTATGGTAAATACATGGAAAACATTCATTCCAAATGAATATTCTATGATCTAGTTTCTTACTTAAATCCAAAATTGGATTTCAGTAAATTTCAGCCTATATTAGAATCCTGTGATGTGACCATCCCATTATAGTTGCATCATATAGACACCTTCCACAATTGGTGGTTATGACATCCAATACTTAATAAAATTATCATAGAATACAGTTATGACAATTAAAATTATAATGGATTTAGGCATAATGACGTAGTATAACAAATTGATTCTTATTGGTATTACTCCTATACCATCCATGTATCATCTCACTTGAATACCCACCACAGTATTAATAATAATAAGCCCCTTTTCACTTTGATACATGGAATATATTATTGAATTTTAATTGGTCTTATCAATCTTTGATAATTGAAATATACTAATTATTTTTAGTAATTATTATTCTTACTGAATAATGTATCACCATCCATGGTGAATAATAAAACCATCACCATGGTTTTACCCTTCCTACACAGTATGTGTATGGAAAACATTCCTATTCCACGTGCACTTGTGGAACTAGTTCTTATCCCAACTACATGTGCATCTATAACTTTGACTAAACCCAAGTCAATATGGATCCCACTATCTCAAATAGAGATGTTCACCCTTTAATAGAAATGTAGTCCATCACTTGACTACCACTTTTCTATCTTAGGAATTTATGTAATATCCTAAGCAACTGTTAGGATAATTAATTTAGATGCACATTGTGTTTTTATTGAAGTAAGTTTATTTATATCCTAACAAACTCTTTGCATCTAAACGCATGTCTTATGACATAATGGATTTCCATCACACTATGAATCATATGATACCCATTTTTAATTATAGTTTGAATATGGTTATGGGATAATGTTGTTATTTGTGAAGCACGTCATGATATATAATGGATGTTTCTACAAGATACAACATTGGTATTCCTTAAATCATAACTCTGATGTATAAAATATGCATTTAGGAATTACTCAATGCTACATTTTTGTATGAATGTTAACATGTAAAACTCATCATTGATCCTCCTTATTAACATCAATTTCGTGATGTTGAAAAGCTGATGGGCATTTTGCAATTACTCCACGCTACATTATATTGATCGATAAATGCTTGGTCAATACATTCTTTAGCATATCAGATCGAAGCAACTTATATATTCTGACCATGCATATATCATACTTCAATTTACCATTACTTAATGACTTAAAGGAATCTAAATAAGTATTTTTACCACTATCTTTCCCTTGTAATAGTTCATTCTCACTTGTTGAACTAGTTCTAAAAACCTTGTGGCTTACCTTTATTTCTAAAGGTTTCTTTTTTCTAAAACTAAGTATATATGTCAATAATACATAAGTTGATTAGCTCAGAAGATTCTAAATACCATACTAGATACATCCTTGATGTCCACTTGAATTTTTATTAGCAAAGATTTATCTTTCCACAATTAGGTAAATGAGTCCTACATTTTATATTCATCAGATATTTCCTATGACTCATGTATCACTGAATTATTGGTTGAGTATAAAACACAAGAAAAAACATTTATTCTGAAACCTTGAATAATGTCTCATTATTTCCATAGGACACATGATATAAATATTTTGGTTATACTCAATAAAATTATTACAACAATCATTCTCTTGGAAATATAGAATTCATGTACTTCTCACCGATGACTTAGGAATCACCCTTTCTCAGCTGCATGGAGAATATATCTAACTTCTAGTGACATTTATATACTCACTTGGTTACCAAATTTAAATACAAATATGTGATTGGCATGTTGTATTGAAACCCCAATAAATAATATTGAAACATTATTTTTATATTTATGAATATTCCTGAAGAATAAGCAGTAAATTTCTTCTTAAATTTAGTTCATTTCGATTAAACTTCCATAATTGTTTTTCATGATATGTGAAGAAAATAACCTCATGCCAATATCCAACCTCTTTTTATTGAAGGAAATTGTGAATATGCTTTTGAAATTTCTCTCCATTGGACTTTTCACCTTGTCTTTTTATTTTTTCTCTATAAGAATTAAAGATTAATCTGACTTTTATATTCTTATTTACTTGGAGAACCTTACATAAATAGGTAATGAAGCGTTTACCCAATTCTGTTTGTTTTTTAACCTAAAACAAGACTGGAGTAAATGGGTGTAGGAATGAGATGACATGAAATATCATGATCTTCCTTCAAATTTACACATTTCCAATGTAATCATCACATTCATATCTTGCTTCACTTTCTCCTTTCAAACTTCTCAGAGATGAGACTTCATGTTATATCACCTATGTCTAGATGTAGTGACCACAACTAACATCATACAATGATAATATAATTACATAACCATCACATGATTTATGAATGAGTCTTCTATAATAAATTTTTCACCCTTGCTTCCTGAGGTAGCTTAACATAAATTGGGAACACTAGCACCTTGAATTTTCATACCGCGGTATTTTACGCAAGCACCTGTACTAATATTGGATACTCATGCCAGTGTTGAAATTTAATTTTTCCATTATTTATCATAGTGTTTATTGTGTTATAACTTTCCATTTTCTACAAAAATAAAATTAAGCAGATTAATGATTTTTAACTTGATTACTGATTTACACATTTTGATTAATTAATTAAATAATTAAATGTCCCCTTCTATTTTATCAAATTCTAGGAACCCTCTATGATATAATTAGAATACTTTGTATCTTGAGTATTCTAGTGGAAAGGATCCTTAAACAACCCTTATAGTCTATAAGATTTGGCTATACCACTACTTGTAGGATTCAAGTTAGGCGTTTGGCTGAAAAATCACATTAACTTGCGATTCCTTGATCTGTTGAGCAAAGTCTCAGCTTCTAAAATCATAACATGATTTACTCAACGCTTTCCTATTAACGGATATCAAGTTAGATTTGGATAATCCTTACTAATAGTTCAGTTAAGTCAACCTACCACTCTAATATGAACTCCTCGGTAGTAAGATGCACTCTCAACTTCTAGTGATGAGCACCCCGAACACCCGGTTTTGTCCAAATTTGAATGATGGAAGGTGGTAACTACTTAATATTTCTTTGAGGGTTTTATTATTTTTTATGTTATGGAAGAAATCATTTTATATTTTCTAATCGTGTACTATGTGATCTCACTCACAACTGACCATGCAAGAAATAGAAAAATATTCATCACATCACATGTTCATTTTATCTGTGCGTGTTTGTTTATTATTCTATGTGCTCATGCATAAACTACACATACAAAAAACAACAAACCATGAATAAATAAAATGATGACATGATCATAAGATTATACTAATGGTTGATCCATTGAGTGAATAATGGATCAACATAGACCCTAGGTATAATACCTTGAGTCACATCTATTGTGACTTGAGTTGGATCACTTGCCCATCCAATGCATCACATTCCCATCTGGTGCGTCACTATAACTCAACGCAAAGTGTGTCACTGCTTATCTTTGTCACTATACAATAGTATTCGCATACATACAAGGGGGTCGGAGGAGTATAAAATACAATACAAAATTGGACATGCAGACCCTCATACATATAACGATACTTGGACAATTTTTAGATCATCTTTTATTAAACTAATTATTATAAACCTTTTTAATAATAAATTAAATAATCACCATACATAAAATCGTCTGTCTTAGGGTCATGACTAATCCAATACGCATTAAACATGCATATTAAAATAAATGAAGAAATTAAAATTAAACTTTCATTAAATTATATTTATGGGGGCATTTATTGAATTAAAATTCACTCTTATCTTAATTAAATAATTATGTCATTCGGTCCTGATAATTAATTTAACTTTTAAACCAAAAAATAATATTTAATTAATTTAATTTAAAACTAAAATTAAATTAATTAATTTTCGATTATTTAAAATTACGTGGCCCCGAAAACCACCGGCAAGGCCTATATGGGTCGGGATTAACCCGCAGGAGCCCACTTGAGGCTATACAGACCCGTGTTCTGGGCTGGATAGGCCCGCTCAGACTCGTACTAGGTCGGGCAGACCCATCTATGTCTATTTCAAGACATTAGGTCTGGAAGATTTACGAGGACCAAGGTCGGCTCATTACGGGAAGGCGCCACAGTGAATGGTGGTGAGGTGAGGTGCGGTCGGCGATCTTCAGTCATGGAGGCATGGCCGGAGAAACTCACCACGAGGAGGAGAAACAGGTGGTGCGGGCAGATCTGACTTGGACGGTGGTGAAGGCCGGGTCTTAGGTGCAGTCGAACAGTGCCTGGAAAGGGGACCACGGCGGCGGGGCACGCCAAGGAGGAGGAGCCTGGTCCGGTGGAGGCTTCACATTCTCTAGGTGGTCTCAACTGGGAAGGGTTTGACCAAGGGGAGGCTGGTTGGCGGTGTTCTACGCTGATCGAGGCCGAGGGGATGCCGGCGATGAGCGCTGGTGGTGGGCTCTCGCAGGGAGAAGAGGACTAGCGGATCCCTTTGTTTTGACACAATTTTTTTAGGCCAAAGTAAAAAATGCCCTTTTTTATTATGGAATAAACCATCTCATTCCCTAACTTGTTAAAAGTTAAGTTCCACCAACCTATTTCAATATTTTCTCAAGCCTATCAATTTCGAATTAGGAATGATATTATTTTTATAATGAAATAATCTTATTTCACCTAATTAGAAAATACTATTTTGATGAAAATTATGGCCACAGGTTCTCTGGTCAGAATGAAAAGGTTTACTAGAAATCGGTCTCGTATGTGGTTTTGGGTAAACTTACATATATTTAAAAATATATTCAATAAATTAAAACCCATAAATTTTGTGATTCAATTCTAATTTTTTAATTTTAATTTTAATTCAAATATAAAATCTCGTTACCATTTTATCCGGTATTCCCTTAACCTCATCATAGTTTTCCCCTCCTTTACGATTGGGAGGATACCTATAATGGTGAAGTCATATATTTATTGGACTTTCAACATTAAACAACATTTTCTACAAGATGTAAGAAAATTTCATGTCATGAAACTCGGTTATATGCCCTGTAACTGTTACTGGATACAAGTCTTGAAAGGTGATTCACACTATGAAATTTGCACATCATGAAAGGGGGTTTCATGTCGTGACTTCTTTAAATAACGAATTTTAAATCTGAGGTGATTTATTTTTTGACGTACTTGTACATTATTGCTTTCACGACCTGTAACTGTATTACACGTTAAAAAATGGCCCGCATATAATTTTAAAACATGTGCTTGGAAATTTTTCTCATTCTTTTATTTCCAGACTCCTTTATCCTTGACCCAGGGTCTCTCCTAGATGTTTTTTTATGACACCTTTCCTTTCAGATCGATCTGTTCGAGGTCTGATCTCTATTATGATTGAGGTGTGTCTCTTTGGGTAAGTGACCATTCCATTTCTTCATTACCTTTGATCATGATATCACCGTTGTGTGACATCTTTGGATCTGTTGGGTTAAGATGGTGTTTCTTCTTTTTTTCTTTAAGATTTGTTGTGTGATCTTGCTCTGGAGGCCTTTTCCTTTTTTGGATGTGGTGCGGTGGACGTCCGTTCTTTAGGTATATAGGTTTCTTCTTTCTGTCGGACCCTTGTGTTCAAATTTGGATCAATCATGTGATGTGGATTGGATTCTAGGGCCTTCATTGTCGTCATTGGGTTTTCGTTGTTGGTGGATCCTGTTGCAGGCATGTGTGACCCAAGCTTTGAGGTAGGTGGTTCCATCTCTAGCCTATATTGATGAACCTGATTGTTTTTCTTTATTAACTGTTTTGTATATTGAAATTTGAATGATTGTTTTGTGTGTGTTGAAAAGGGTTTTTAATGAAAAATGCTTTTCCCCTGGTTATTGACAAATGGAATTAAAAAGAGGTATTTTCAAATCATTGAAATGAATTTTTAAATGGTTTTCAAAGTATTGAAATGATTTTTGAAAAAGAGAACTTGGGTTACCTTGGGTACTTAGGTGGAAGGTTTAGCTTGGGGCTATATTCCATTGTTTTGTGATTATAAAGGAGGTTTTTCATGGGGCTTTCCTCTATTTCCGAGGACCGTTGTTCTAGGAGACCGATATTGACATTTTTTGGGGGGTTTAGTCATGGGGAATTCCTCTACTTCCTAGGTCCGTTGTTCGGGGAACTTTTTTGTGCACTTTATTATTATGGTACGAGTAGTCTACGACCTAGACCTGTAGTATTTATTGGTGTTGTGATTCATGTGCTTCTGTTTTGAATTTCATGGCTTTCTGAATTAGCCTTGATATGCATGATTATGCTTATGAAAAATGATATGGAAAATTTTCTTTGAAATTGATATACCCTCTTTTGTTTAGAACTACGGAAAAAGGGGAATGTTTACCATGTTTTCTAAAAAACTACTTTACTACTTATGATGACATGTTTTTACTTAAAATGAGCATATATGAATTGTTATACAAAGGCTTGTTATGGAACACCTAGGTGAGATCCTACTAAGCCTATTAACTCAAACCCTACACACCTCTTCGGTGGTACGTAAAAATTTGTTTATATTCCAATGTAGGGAAAGGCAAGGCATCATAGGGAGGTGGTGAGGTACGTTTTAGCTAGTTGGGTAGCTAGTGGAGAGATGGTGGGATTTTTCCATGCCATCATTTGGAGTAGCTATTTGGCTAGGGTCATTTACAGTTGAACTTGTCCTTTGGAATTTTTAGATACTTTTTTTCTTTCTATTTCCACTATTTTTTATAGTTATGGCATATATATCTTGTTTATCTTCTACTATTCCTTTTTTTAGCACATATATTCCATGTGTTTGATCAGGTTGGGTGAAATCGTTCCCTCTGTTGTGTTGTTCAATGCCTAGGTGCTTGTCGCCAACCCATGGGGATTGGTAATGCCCTTTGGGTATGTGAAGGAATGGGTTGAGTTTCAGGTATGAGGGAAACCCAGGACAGTTAGTCACAATTTGGTATCAGAGGAGGTTTGTCCTCAAAAATCCTTATCTTGGGACCTCTGTTAGACTGGAGATGGGATTGTTGGGACTTGAGAAGAATGTTGTGATGAGTGGCTGGCCAGATCTTATCATAAAGAGACTCAAGTTTCCATAGGATGTTGGGATATGTGTCTCTAGTTTTGGGTTTTGTTTTAAATCTCAGTTTCTATGTATGGTTTTTCTAGTTTGAACTGAGATTTTTTGTTGTTGTCAGATCATTCTTATGTTTCGGTGTGCAGCAGTATGCCTCCGAGATGTCTTTCATGAGTTCCTTAGGAAGGTGAAGCTAATGCTCCTTAAGGGAACTCAACTATAGATAAAAATATCATCAAGAATATTGTACATAAAGTCATTTTTGTTGATAAGGATGTGCCATGAGTTCAAAATGCAGTGGTTGAGGTACATCCAGAAACTAGAGGATAGAGAGATCAATTGCAAGAGTTCTTACGTGAGAAACCACCATCCTTTAAATGAATGACTAAGCCTCAAGAGGCAGAGGACTAGATGGATGGGATCAATCAAATATTAAACTTTCTATAGTAACTTAATAACATCATGGTAAATTTCTCAGCGTTCATACTCAAGGGGTTCAGCAAGCGATGGTGGGATTCTATGGTCAAGGATGACAGGAACGTAGGCTTGGATTGGACGGGTTTCAAAACCTTATTCTTTCAGCAGTTTTTTACAGAGTCACTGATGCTGGAAAAGTATCTGGAGTTCATCTCTTTATAATAGTGAGAGTGTTCAGTGTCATAATACATCAATAATTTTTTTGAGCTTGTTCGTTTTTCCCCGAACGTGGTAAAGAATGACCAGCTGAAGGCTCAGAAGTACCTATAGGGTTTGCAACCAGATATCAGATAAAAGGTGTTTATGCTGAATATTTTTACCAATATAGAGATGGTATACAGAGCTATGATATTAGAAATGAATATGGAATGAAATTTTTTATTTTACTCTTCTTATCTTCCATCGGGTGGAAGCTTCAATGACGTACATGGGAAGAAAAGGAAGTTGCAAGATCATTATAGGAGTAGTGTAGGTGGGTCTCAACAACGATCCTCCTCTACACTATCTGTTACAGTGAGTAATGTGCCTCTGGTTTTCTATCAGTGTGTAAAGGGAGGAAACATAATATGTTCTTGTCCTATGCCTTAGAATACTTACAACAACTATGAATGAATTGGTCACTTACAACACTTATGTCTGGCTATGACTACGCCTCATTATGGTTAGGGTTTGTTAGCTCCAAAAGCTACTACGGTGCAATCAGAAGCTCTAAATACTACAGGCCTCTATCCATAAGCCTCAGGATTGAATCATTTTAACACAGTAGATGAGTGTCCAACATAAGTTAATGTAGTTCCATAAATAGTGATATGTACTATCCTTATTGCATCTTTTGTATCAATTGCTTTATTTGATACTCATTCCTCCCAATATTTTATTTATACATGTTTTATTTATATGCTTAAACATCCAATAAAACTTATTTCCTTTGAAATTTAGTTAGTGACACCTCTTAGTAATAGGAAAGATCAGGGATTCATATTTCCTTCTTGTTCATTAATGATATCTAATACAGAGTTGGTCTCAGATTTTCTCTTTCTTGATATGGATCTATTTCACAACATCATTAGTATTGATTGTCTTGTCACTCGATGAGATAAGGATGATTTTTATTATCAACGTGTTTCATTTCTTACTACCGATGGGAGCTCTTGTGTGTTTCAGGGAGAGTGGAACCCGGGGGTAGGTCATACAGGGCCTTCTCACCTAAAGCTCAAGAGTTTGATGTATGTTTTTTTGTTTGAGTCTGACGACATATTTTTTATCGTTGATTTTCTCATTATAGTTTGAGTCTTAACTGATATTTTTTAAGAAGAATTATCTAGTCTTCCTCTATAAAGAGAGGTAGAGTTTATTATTGAACTAGTGTCGGGTATGCAGCCGATATCGATACCTTACTATCTTATGGAACCAGTGGAGTTGAAAGAGCTCAAAATTTAGTTGGAAAAAGGTTTATTTCACCCTAGCATTTTGCCTTGGGCAGCCCATGTGCTCTTTTCCAAGAAAATAGATAGTTCACTTCAATTATGTGTGGACTATAAGAAGATGAACTAGGTAATAGTTAAGAAAAATATCATTTTCCTCATGTGGATGATTTGTTTGATCAGTTAAAGGGGGTGAAGTGGTTTTCAAAGATCGATCTTTGGTCAGGTTATCATCAGCTCAGAGTATTGGAGTCTAATATACTAAAGACAGTCGTCATGAGAAGGTATGTCCATTATGAATATATTGTGATGCCTTTTGGTATGACTAATTCTCCTAAATTTTTTATGGATTTGATGAATTGGATATTCCATTAATATCTTGACACTTTTTTTGTAGTGTTCATGGATGATATTTTGGTTTATTCAAAATCCAAGCGTAAGTAGGAGGACCATCTGAGTTTGGTTTTGTAAATTTTGATAAGTCACTTTTTGTATGTAAATATTTCAAAATGTATTTTTTGGATTCAAGATGTAAAGTTATTGAGGCATAGAATTTATGATCATGAATTATCAGTTGATCCAGAGAAGGTAAAGGTTGTTTTTTCATTGAAGGAACCACATAATGTCTTTGAGATATGAAGCTTCCTTGGTCTTGCTAGATACTACTGATGATTCATCAAGGATTTCTCTAATATGGAATCACCATTGATTGCTCTTACCGGGAAGGCAGTGAACTTCACATGGGATGCGAAGTGTCAGACTTATTTCGATGAACTGAAACTCGGATCCTATTCTGATCTTACGTGAGCTTGATAAGGGATATGTGGTCTTTTTTAATGCTTCTAGTGCTATTTTGGGATGTGTGCTTATGTAGGATGACTATGTGGTATCTTACGACTATTTTCATCTTTGACGACATGAAAATAATTATACCACTCATGATTTAGAGATTTTCGTATTCATGAATGCACTCAAATGTTGGTGGAACTATCTTTTTAGGGAGAACTTCATGGTCTTCTTTGATTATAAGAGTCTAAGTTATATATTTTCACAGAAAGTATTAAATCTTAGATATATAATATGGGTTGAATACCTTCATACATTTGAATTTGATATCACCTACACCCCAGGGAAGGGAAATTTCATTACAAACACTCTTAGTAGGAAAGTACCATCATAGGTTGTTCTGAAATCGATGGAGGAGTGGAAAATTATGGGGATTTTTACTCAGTTTCACTTGGATGATCAGGAGGATGTTTCAATTATGGTTATGACCAGTGTTCAATTATCATCATCTCTCTCAGTGTCTATTTTGCATAGTCAATAGTAGTATGATGAGTTTCATAATACTTGAGAAAGCCTTTACGATGGGGAGACTATTTCTAAATGATATATCTCTTAAGATGGTATGCTTCACTTTTGGAAAAGTATTGTCATCCCAACATCTGTAGTAAGTTTAGTCTTGTTCGATTGTCACAACTCTTCATGGTTCATTCATATAGGCACTATAAAGATGTATTATGACATGATTCAGTGATTCTGGTGGCCGAGTATGAAGCATGACATCGAGGATTTTGTGTCTCACTATTACACCTACCAACGGATAAAGGTAAAGTAATTGAAACCTTATAGTTCACTTCAACCTCTTCCAGTGCCGATCTAGAAATGGGACGATGTTTCCATGGATTTTATTGTTAGATTACCATGGGATCCCCCGTGAATGTTATCCGGGTGGTTGTTAATCAGTTGATGAATTCTACTCATTTCATTATGATCAAAGATACCCCTAAAGTTGAAGATCTAGGTAAGTTGTATGTGAAAGAAATTGTGAGGTTCCATGGGATTCCTTCAGTTGTAATTTTAAATAGATATCCTAGGTTCACCATGAGGTTCTACATGAGTCTTCAAGAGGTAATGATAACTCAAATTAAGTTGAGCACAACTTACCATCCACATACAGATGGTCAGATAGAGTGTGTGATTCAGATTCTAGAGGATATGCTCTGTGCCTGTGTCTTTAATTTAGGAGGATCATGGGATAACCATCTAGGACAAGTTGAGTTTTTTTATAACAACAGTTATCAGTAGTCAATCAGAATATCTCCCTTTGAGGAATTGTATGGTCGCCCATGAAGATCACATCTTTGTTGGACTTAGGTGGGTGAAGTATCTCAAGTTGGACCAAGTTTGGTTCGGGAAATGTCTGAGAAGATTTAGGATGTGAATCTACGTGCGGTTACAGTCCGGAGTTGACAGAAATCATATGCAGATCAGCAACGTTGACCTTTAGAGTTTTCCACAGGGGACTGATTTTTCTTAAAAGTTTCTCCTTGATTGGTTCACCATTGACTTTGAAAGTAGGGAAAGATCGCTCTTATATATGTTGGACCATTTGAGGCCATTGAGTAGCTCATATAGTTTGCTTATCAGTTATCATTTATGGTTCAGTTGATAAGTATTCATGATGTTTTCCATATATCTTAGATTAGGAAGTATCATTCTGATCCTGCCCACATTCTGAGTTGGGAAGAAATTTATTTGGATCTATATATTTCTTTTTGGGAGAAACCAGTTGATATCATTGACTCTCAAGTGAATAAATTTCATGGGAATCCAATTCTATTGGTCAAAGTTCTATTGAAACAAGGATCGAATTATCACAATACTTGGGAACATGATTCATTGATGAGGGAGCAGTGGCCTCATATTTTTCTAGGGATTACATCTTCCACATGATTTCCTAGGGACAAAAAGTATTTATGGAGGGGAGTTTGTAACATCCAGTGAAAATTTTATCAGGTACTCCCTTAACCTCATTGTGTTTTACCTTCCTTTTCAATTGGGAGGATACCTATAATAGTGAATTAAAAAATTTATTGGACTTTCAACCTTAACCAGCCTTTTCTACAGGATGCAGTAAAATTTCATATTGTGTAACTGGGTTACAAACCATGTAACTGTTGCTGGGTACATGCCATGAAAGGGGATACACACTATAAAAGGTACACATTGTGAAAGGGAGTTTCACATCGTGAATTCTTTAAATAAAATATTTTAAATCTGAGGTGACAAAATTTTCAGCATACTTGTACACAATGGATTTCATGGTGTGTAATTGTATTACACATCGTGAAATATCCATCATCCCATTTTAAAAAATGTGCTTGGAAGTTTTTTTCGTTTTATTCTTTCCAGACTCCTTCGTCCCCAACTCAGGGTCTCTCCAAGACATTTTTGGAAGAAAACTTTCCTTCTAAATTGATCCATTCGATGTTTGATCTCTATTGTGATTGTGGTGCATCTCTCTAGGTAAGAAAAATTTATGTTTCTTCATTACCTTTGATCATGATATCACCATTGGGTGATGTATTTGGATCTGTTGGGTTAAGATGGTGTTTCTTCTTGGATTCTTTTAGATATGTTGTGTGATCTTACCACAGAGGCCTTTTCCTTTGTCAGTCATGGTGAGAAGGATGTCTGTTCTTGAGGTATGTAGATTTATTCCTTTCCTCCGACCCCTTGTTTTCATATTTGAATCAATCATTTGATGTGTATTGGATTCTAGGGCCTTCATTGTCATCATTGGGTTTTCATTGTTGGTGGATCCCATTGCGGGCATGTGTGACCTAATCTTTGAGGTCGGTGGTTCCGCCTCTAGACTACATTGTTGAACCTTATTATTTTTCTTTATAAGTTTTTTATATGAAAATTGGAATTATTTTTTTTGTGTATGTTGAAAATGGTTTTTAATGAAAAATGGTTTTTCCCTGGTTATTGAAAAATGGAATGAAAAAGGGTTATTTTTGAAGAATTGAAATGAATTTTGAAATTGTTTTCAAATTGTTTTCAAATCATTGAAATGAATTGTGAAAAAGAGCACATGGGTTACCTTGGGTACTTATGTAGAAGGTTTATCTTGGGGCCATTGTTTTTTTTGAGATTACCAAGGAGGTTTGTCTTGGGTAATTCCTCTATTTCCTAGGTTTGTTGTTCTAGGGGACCGATATTGAAATTTTTTGGGGGGTTTACTCATGAGGTATTCTTTTGATTCCTAGGCCTGATGTTCTTGGAACTGGTTTGTTCACTTGATTATTATGGTACAAGTAGTCTGTGACCTGGACCTATAGTATTCCTTGTTTTTGTGATACATGTTCTTCTATTTTGTATTTCTTAGTTATCCTTGATATTCATGATTATGCTTGTGAAAAATGATATGGAAAATGTGCTTTGAAATTGATATACCAGATTTTGTTTAGAGCTATAGAAAAAGTGGAAAGTTTACCATGTTTTTTACTAAACTACTTTAATGATTATCATTCCATGTTTTTACTTAAAATTATCATACATGAATTTTTATACAGAGGCTTGTTATAGAACACATATGTGGGATCCTACTTACTCTATTAGCTCACACCCTACATACCTCTTCGGTGGTGCGTAGACCTTTTTTTGTCTTCCAGTGCAGGGAAATTCAAGTCACCACAATGAGGCAGTGAGGTTCTTGTAAACTAGTTGGATAGTTAGTGGTGATATGATTGGAGTTTTCCATTCCATCATTTGGAGTAGCTATTTGTCTAAGGTCCTTTGTAGTTGGACTTGTCCTTTGGAGTTTTTATTTACTTTTGTTGTTGTGTGTTTCAACTATTTTCTTACAGTTATAGAATATATATCTTGTCCATCTAATATTGTTCCTTTTTTAGTACATATATTCCATGTGTTTGATCAGGATGGGATAAATTGCTCCCTCTATTGTATTTTTCAATGCCTGGGTACTTGTCTCCCTCTTGTGGGGATTGGGAACGCCCTTTGGGTATGTGATTGAACAGGTCAGGTGTCGGGTCTGAGGAAAACCTGAGTCAATTCATCACATCAAAACATCAGATGGTTGTAGACTGGACATGCATTGTCAGATTCAAAATCCATCTACGACATTGGGATTGGAACAACGCCCTCAATTAAATTTCATGAACATTTATTTTTTTCTTTCCTTAAAAAACATCACACATCACTCTGATACCAATTGAAGGCACCAGGCATGTAGTGGAAGCCCCAAAAATGGGATTTTAAAATTTTACATCAAAGAATGACATGAGATCATCATGGTCGGTGAAATGATGTCTGGTATTAGCTTTAGGATCTTTGCTTTAGGAATTTTAAGTAGAAAAATAAAGCCATAAATAGATGGTTATATATGAATCTGTGATCGACATCTACTCATCACCGGTGATCGTTTCTCAAAGGATCTGAATTAAAATTCCTCTAGATCATCCAAACATGCTTCAAAATCATTTGGGAACATCAATCATCATAATGTGGTTGCTAGCGCAGAGTTATTATCACTTCTTCAACATCCCAACGATCACTGCTGCTCTATTCCATTGATCTGTAAAGAACCGTGATCAAGATCCTAGAACTAGAGAATATCTCTCTAGGAATCAGGAGAGAGAAAAGGATAGATAAGATATCACCATTGAGTATAGAATAGTATTGGTAAATGCCTCTCCTCCTCTGTATATAGTGTTTAATGCACTTACCCCAAATTGCCTCCCCAGACCCTCAATAATGAACATGCTTTAAACGATATATTATAACTACTGTACTGAGTAATAAATATTATTATCACTTTATTTTAATATAAAAAATATATTATGTGATGAAATCCAATCTATTAACTCAATTTATCATTCCTGCAAATATTAAATGATCCTTGAATATTTTAAATTAATATTCATTCAAATAATATATTTCATATTGAATAAATTCAACACCAATTATTATTAACTTTAATAATATTAATTTATTTATTCCTTTTTGTATCATATATCCTTGGACGAAACTCAGACCCCAGTGGTGGGGCTCACCATTCCCAAAACTCCTATTCACCAGAATAGGGCATACTTTTGAATAAGCTATTGTGTGTGACCCTCTAGGCCCTTATATCAATAATAGTGAATATTATTCATAGACCAAGAGTGGTATATAGCAACCCATCATGGCCCCTAAAGAGATAAGGATATTCATAGCAATGCAAACTAACCTACGAACATGAACTGTGTAATATAATCTCTTTATCTTTAAATATCTCATAAATTAGGATGCACACCCATGTCATCATTATTTCTTTCTTTATTAATTATGTATCTAACTAGATGAATTTACCCTCAACTACCATGGCCATATATTTATAAAGGTACTACCATCTTGATCAATTATACCTAAGATATATTACTTCATTAACCTATAAGTGGCAAATATTTTGTTGACCATTCAACCAATGTCATACCACCAATGAAACACCCAACACAATCTACATATCCATGATTTCATTATCATGTTTTTTTCTTGAATCAAATTACAAAATAAAATAGAACACATTGATAATGATCTCAAGTTATGATACCATTACACATGCCTAGAGATTGGAATAACCAATGAAACCCGAAACATTTGGTGTTCCTATTGGCGGGTATGTCCTCATGATCCCGCTATTAAAGATCACCAAGTGTAGAATTCATGATAATAAGTTTAGATTCTTATGAACCCCCAATATATGATAGTCAAACATCTACTATGTCGAGTCAGTAAGATGCATCTAGACTCTAATACATTTTTTTAGGATTAATGTCATAGTATCATGAGGATCTCATTATATCCTGAGATATTCCATAACCTTTTGATACAAAAATTAATCTATTGAAATTACAATTAAATAGTCGATGTAGAAAAATCTACACTATAATAGTATGTATACATAATGTATATCTAACTATACACATGATATGGTAATAAAAAGTATTGTATAGTTGGGTCTAGGGAACCCACTATTACAACAATTGTTCCCTTGTGTTTTTCATTGTATAAGGCCCCTTTTGTACTCTTTTCATATTAGGTTATTAATATTTGGTACTATGAAAACACCCTCGGGACACACACACATATTTTGTCAAATATCCATGGCCTTAAATTGGTATCATCCCTATCTAGTACAAGATCCATAACCTTAAATTGGTAGTGATTCCATGGTCCAAGCTCTACGACCTTAAACTAGGAATACTAGTACTAGCTATGTTATCTTAAAACTTGTAGCTAGAATCTTCATATATGAACTTTTTAAACTACATAAGTGGATCATTATTCTTATTCGAGAGGGTATCCCCCACTTCTGGAATGGGTATCCTACCATGTTGTGTTCTATAACTATATATGGTTTGATTCCCATTTAATTCCAAAGGATACTTAGTGACCCCTAAAACTTGTGTATCAGGTTCAACTGCATTTTTTACCCCCAAGGTGATACTATCTTTTCTAACATTAGATCCCTAAGTCCTATATTCATGCCAGGTCCTTTAACACTAGTTTTTGAAGTTATCTCACCATCCCTTATTGGTCCAAGTCACATGAACTCAAAAGGCACAACATTTCTCATCCTCATCGCATGATGTTAAATTGTGTATCCAATATCCTTTCTATACAATTTCAAACTACATAGTCTATATCCCAATCACATGACATAAAACTATATGAACCTATGTCCCTCACTAGAGAGGACCTCCTCCTGACGTCGGTCACCTTCCATGCCACAATTTAAATCTACATATGGATTGATTCACAATTTCATGGGATATGTAGACATACTTGGATTATACATCCCAATTCTAGCCTAGATAATGACCATTTTAGGGATTCCCTCCTAGGAACATGTTCAATCCCTACTCACTAATATGTCCTCTCAATATGTTTGAGAACATGGTGGGATAGCCTCTGAAGTATCAAAATACCTATGAACATCCCATCATATTCATCCCCACTCTTTAATACTTCCTCAATTTAGATCATAATCATCTTCTTGGTATAAATAATATCCCCTAATGGAAATGGGTTTTATCTAAATTGTATCATATATTGTATAGGGGCTCATGACTTAAAGAATATTCTGTGACAAACAGTGGATCGTGTGGTTCGAACATGATCAATATTGGATCCTACATTTTCTCTCCTCATCCTTGACTAATGTGGTTATAGAACATGTGTTTAGAACATGGTCAATAGTTGTTCCCTACTCATAAGTCTACCTCCTTTTATAATCCTAATCCTAAAAGTCCTGATTTACTTCCATCCACCTCCCTTTGTTCTGGTTGAGTTTTTAAACCCCTGGTGTTATCCCTTTGTACATTTGATAATGTTTCAAAAAAAAAGTAGGTTCCAATATAACCCTCCTAGGATTGCTTCTTTTACCTATGTTTTTCACTCTTATGTGAAAAGGGATATTCCTCACCACTCCGTGTTTCCCACACCAAGCATATATCATGTTGTCTTAGTAATTATAGTAGGATATTACCTAGCATGGTTGAGACACACAAAAATCTCAAAATAGGATGTTACCATATTGTTCTAAGATCCATGACATTAAACTAGGAGTCTCGATCCAATCATAATGACCTTAAACTATTTTTAACTTGATCCAAAGTTTTTTTTATAAAAAAATGAATCCTTGTCATTCCATTCATGTATGTTTTGAACAATCTATCACCATATGAACTTTTTTGGTTCACACATATCTTCCAAGATTCATGACCTTAAACTATTAGCAACCCCATCAATCCTGGATGCATGACCTTAAACTGTGCGACTGGTATCTTTCTACAAGATGTTTTAAGATATGGGATCATATTATCATCCTTGCATGAAAGGGTAATCCTACATTTTCAGAATCAGTCTCCTACCACTCCACATTCAGGAACTACGTAATGCTTGATTCACAATTCATTTCCTAGGATGCATAGTTATTCTTATACCCCTTGTCTTTGGAACTAGCCACAAATTGTTTCCACCCTGTGTGAGAATGTCTTCACTATTATTAATCCCTCAATACCCCTTGTCACATTAGGTCCCAGAATTCCTATTTTCAAGGCCATATCACCCTCACTATTAGTCTAAGATTTGTGACCTTAAATCTCAACACCACTATGGTCCTAGCTATGTGACCATAAGCTTTTGTTCCCCTCTTAGTCCTTGTTTCAAAACATTAAAAGGTACCCCTTTATTTAAATCTATATGACCTTAAACTATAAAAACTAAGAGTCCATTGGTCTCCTTGAAACATGATTGATCTATGCACTCTCACGCCTTCCACCTGGCCAACATTTGGGTTCACCCCACTGGCTTACGTGCCTTTTATCAGTTTGGCATTCCCCCATTGATATGCTTGATACCTGGTGGTGCATCCCTAAGAGTGTATAGACTCTTCTTAACTATATCTCTCCTACACTAACACATTTTCTATTCTCTTAATCTATATCAACATCCACTTCACATTTCCAAATAGACCCCTCCATATTATGATAGCATGTGACCAAAATAGGATCATCTCCCACTTGGGCACACATCCTGGAGGTTACACCTTTGGCAGAACGATTATGGAACCTGTGTTCCGAACATGGTCAATGGTTATTGTTAACCCACCTACCCTCACCCTTTGATTAAAATTACTTATGTCATGATTTTAATCCCTCCACTTTTCACATGATCGAGAGGAACTCTAACACCACTGGTGTTGCACCCTCATGTGTTGTGCACATCAATAGGACATATCGAAACCTTGGGATCACAACATCCTAGTTCCTAAGATCATGGGTATAGAAAATTATCAATATTACATTTTGATCCTAAACTTTCACCCATGTCTAACACTATCATATAAATGAGTATTATTTTATTTACCTCTTGTTTCTCACACCAAGCATGGATCACATGATCTTAGAGACTTATAATCAATTATCTTGTTAATATGATTGAGGTGTATAAGGTAATCCTAGAAAATTGAATAAAAAAACTTTTATTACCTTGAAATATGTTATAATGAGGAGGATAATCCATAGTCTAGAGCCTATCCTTTGTTACAATAGAGAGTAAAACCACCTAAGTCTTAACTCTATCAATCAAGCCCTCTAGATCGGAAAGCCTCTACTAAGAAGATTCTAAGGTTTTTTGCCACCTAGAGAGATTCAATACCTCCTCCTCAATTGTAAGGTAAACCTCATCAGCCTATATTCACACTTGACCATGTTCGACCCTGCACTCAGCTTCCAAGGATGTTTCCCTCAATACATCTACCTTGGAAACCACCAAGTATTCCCTTAGTTGGATGATGACATCTCCCTTATCATTGAAAATAGCATCATGCTTCCATTCATGCTCCTTCATTTAGGATAGATCTTGTTCTTCCACCCAAATCACTTTTTCTCCTTCGGGTTTCTTCTCATACCAGGAGTCATCGAGCTCATACAATTTTGTATACTCCCGATTAGTGAGGTAATCATGGGCTAATGCATGGAGAGAACTGGTGCTGACACTGCTGGTCCCCAAGTTCAGTAACAAGTGGTGGAGGGACCCCATATAGATCACTAAGTGTAACCATGGAGTATGGGTGATTAATTTATACATGATTCTCCACACACTATTCTAAACAACATGGTTCTCTTCAGCGATGTCAAACCTAAAGACTTCCAAGTCCACAGGTGTTATGGGTTGATACTCAGGTAAATCCACAAGTACTTCATCAGTAGGGTTATCCTCAGAAATCCTCTTATGCATATTGGGATCCATTTTGAGAGGAGTACCATCCTCATTTGACTATTCACTAGTAGCAGCATCCTCTTCAGCCTCAAGTTTAACTACCCCCTCAACCACATCAATATATAAAATGAGTCACTCCTCTAGGATTGGGTTCATGTCACCCTAGATGGCTGGATCCTTAGGGGATGGTTTGAACACTAGAGAAATAATCTCATCCATCCATCCATGCCCTATGGTTGAGGAAGCACTACCTTTAACATTGTTGCCGGTGAAGCTGGGGTACTTAATTTAACCTGTAGAAAAAAATAATAAATATAAATAGTAAAAAAAGAAGATTTCATGAAATGAAGGAATGAAAGAAGTTCATATTCGGTGCCTTGAACGGGAGGAATTCCACTGATGACCCCTCTGTATCGGTATTCACCTTAATGGATGTTATAGGACCCCTCAACACCACATGCCTAGGATCTTTATAGGAAAAAGACATGTTATAATGTTTTTTTGAAATTATAAAAGGATTTAGGAGAATCATAATGGATGTGATTCAAAGTATTACCTTAAGAAGGCACGGGGATCTTGACGATTAGCTGCCTCAAGAGGTTTTCCCCTACAATAGAGGGTACTATTACTAGAATGCCAGAGTAAGGCCCCCCATAGATGACCGGTATGACCATATAATATAGAGATTCCTCTCTAGTATCCTTTTTATACATCTATCAAATCATAAATTTAGGAGATAACTTCAAGTTGGTCTCTCAAGTTCCCATTGAGGAACCTTCATCACCTACAACTAAAGCCCCTTCGCACTCCTCTATTGATTCTTTCATGAGTAAAAAACATCGGTTAGGGGTGCCAGGGGAAAGAAAAATAGAAGTGAATAGTTGATATAATGAGAAAAATATTACCTCCCTGAATAGGAAATTGGTTAAAATTGGTCATACACCTAACACCAAGAGTCCTCACTATTAGAATCTGGCATGTTAATGTCATGAGTCGACATCTCCTAGGCTAGTGTGTCAATTGCGGTCACTTATTTGAGATTCTCATTGAGCATCATCTGTACCTAGTATGTTGAATGATTTCCCTCTCAACACTAGCATGGAAGATTCTCCATGTCTTCTAAGTAGGAATACCTCTCCTATAAATCCAATCATGTTGTGATATATATGAGCATGATCTATGGTAAATCAATCTCGTATCAGGTGAGCCTTTTCTATAATTAATTCGGTGTCTAGGACAACAGAAAAAACCCCCATGTCTCCCAGATCTTGAGATGGATTGGATCATTAGGATCCTACACCATATAGCACAAATTATTCCCTAGGGAATCCTAGGATTGGATCATTCTAGCATGGGAGCTCTCCGCTTACTCTTGTGGCTACTTTTAAGGGTATCCCACTCCACCAGAGGATGAGGGCGTGGTGGGTCCCTAAGATTCCACAATTACTACTCAATATTAACCCCTCAACTCCCAAAATGAACTTTGAATAGCAATGAATCTACCCCCTTACTTCTCCTATTGTTCTTCTGATGGTTCCACCTTCCTCGCCCAATGGCATAAAATTGTGCCTGGGTATACCACTATTTAGTTTTTGGTGTAGTTATGAGTGAGACCAGTGTTGAGATTAACTGACAGCAACATAATGGTTTCCATGGAACCCTTATCCATAGAAATACACCATATATGATGAACGATGTAGGGGTTCATATACTCATGGACCCCAGTATATACCATATTTAATGGCTAATAGATCCACCTAAATTTCTAAGAAAAATGGGGTGAGTTGTATGGTTAGTAGCAGGTATTTCCATAGATCCACACAACCAACACTCTGCCTCAAAAGGCCGGAAGGTACTCTCTCTACTCTAGAATAACCTCCAATTTATCAACTATTTCACCATTCGAGGATGAGAATGGGTCGAAGTTAAAGTTCATGGCACTAATAATATTGGACATCACCCTAACTTTACTAAGAATCATCGGTCAAACCCTGGTGATGTTATGGAGGGAAGGATGAAGACCATCATTCAGGGTTAATGGTGTTCAAAAATTCAAACACAAAAAATTGAACCATGATACATTCATTCAAGAACTAGAATGGACCACATATGTGATTGATCATGTAACCCTCAAGAAATGCCCCAACTAGTTATATAGGTTTGCTAGCACTAGAATAACCAAATTCACCAGGTTGTTGAATTACATTATTACAGTCATCACCGGTGTCCCCAGACACAGGCCTATATGAGAGTCCTTGATTTTCAGTAGCCACCCACTAAAAAATGTGGCCAGCAACACTGCACACCGAACTTGAAGGAGTCATTCCTTCATGTCATATCCATATTCCTGGAATTTACCCTCCTCCAATATCAACCAATATGACCCCAACCTTCTCATATGTTGTCCTTTGGGGAAATACATTGGTCACCCTAGAATCTTACTCACCGGAACATTCACAAAAAGTCTTATCCATGTCTTGATTTTGATGTCTTGGTGTAAAGGGGGTTGATGCATCAGAACCAAGCTCAGTTGTTTCAAGAGGATATTTATCACTACCTGTGTCTGATCTATATTCCACCAATCATTCAAAACCTGAGAGGAATTCATAATGATTATATCATATTATGATAAATACACCAATTTGGTGTAGATACCAAAATTTGATCCCCCCATGATGGATGTTGAAGGTATTCATTTCCGGTGACCACTTGCTGAGGAGTTTTGGAAACAGATTTGGATAGCGGTAGATATGGAATCAGGGCATCCACACTACTCCATATAACTCGATATGATGTATCTTAGCCTCATACTCTTCAAGAAAGTGTCATAACCAATAATCAGACACCCATTCATCAGTAAAATTCCCCTCATCTCACAAGTCTTAGTCTTTATACCATCCCATATGATTTATCAAAATGTTGTCCTAGACGATGCTTACATAATGGGTCAGAAACTCATCATCTGCTAGTTATTCCCTATTAACTTCAATTGTACTATAATTAAGGACATATATGGTATTTTCCTCATTCTACCTAAACACATAATCAATAGTGGTGATATTATAGAATTTGAGCTCATCATGTTGGGGGAACTAAAATATCAGTGCATTTGTTACTATAACTAGGACAGATATGTCGTTAATCATCCAAAAGTTGTAAAAAAATTAATATTTATCAATATTTATTCCATATTTAATTCTATTAGAAGATCCAAAAACACCCTTTTCTCATATATAACCCTTATATCTCAAGGTATTTAAAACTTTCTGGATATTTTGTCCCTTATGGAAGTAGTGGTGGTGGAAACTACGATCTGGGCATCTTCATCATCCATTTTTTATTGGCTTTAAAAATTATCCAAGTCTAGATCATGAAACCAAGGTATATTCATGAAATTATCATGATTTCATTAAAATAGATGATTTTTCAAATATATTAATAGCATAAGGGTTCTGGTTCACATAAACAAATGTCGTTAAAGAAAGAAGTTGCATGAACATCATGACGTGAGGGCTCAAGATTTCTCACAAGTGATTTTTAGTTTTATGCATGAGATATGTCTTATTACATGAAAATTTTATGTAAGTATAATGGATCCCCTCCTAGTATATTTACAACCATGGGACCTCCCATGTTTCACACATGTGAAACTGGATTTCATGACTAAGACCCAACGTTATGAAAGAAGGCAAAGAATTTCCCAAAACTTTCATGTTTTCCTCAGAAATTTACATTAAATCTCCCCATAAACATCGATTACTAAGGGTATTTTTTTGGTGTAAAAATTGTTCCTCAATCTCTAGAACATGTGGGTTTTTCAAACCAATGAAAAAACTAGGCTCATGGGTAAAATGACCCAGGATTTTCATACATAAATATCACATATTTTTATAATAATATTCAATACATTTCACAAATACATGCCTGATGGCCATAATGGTTTAGTGTATTTGGAGATTGGGTACACCATATTCTTATTTATTGAAATATCTTAAACATACCCCATAAAGATATCCCCCTTTTTACTCTTCATAAACATACTCTAATTAAAAACTTTCTCCATTTTCTGGGGAAAGGAAACATAAGAAAGAGTGAGATCAGATGCTCAGTAAGGGTAAACATGGTAGATATAATTATATGATTATATGAAAGCATAAGATAAGAATAAGGATGTGAGATCATGAACATATCTTACAAATTATATACTAAACCTGTCATAGATCATAAACATGATTCATGGTATAAATCATTATTATTCCAAAATACAAGATTAATAAGAGTGTTAAATCATCATAATTCATAAACCATATTCTCATGTCATAAAATAGTGGAACCAATGTTAGTATAAAATCTATTTCATTTTTCAAGGTTAACTACCAAGACCATCAAACATAATGGATTAGGACACATCACCCTTTTCCCATTATGGATCAAGACCATCATCATGTTTCCCAATATAGATCAAGCTCATAGACTTGTTTCCCATTGTTATCTCATGATATATAAATATTTTCCCAATGTATCGGAGGTAGATATAGGTCCCACCCATCACATAATGAAAATCATACATATTTTTTCCACAATATCATAAAACATTCATCATATCAAAACCCATAAAAATAAATGGGTTCCATAAACATTTCATCATATCAGAACCCATGGAAAAGGATTTGGTTTCATAAATATATCATCTTTATAATCATAAACCGTTAAAATAACAAATAATAATGGAATTCTTGGATCACAACCTCAGTAAATCATGAGTGACATAAAAAGATGTCATCATAGATGAAAAATGGTTTTAAAAGATCACTTAGAACATTTATTGAGAAAAATAGACTTTCCACTTTGAAAATCAAATTTTTAAAATAAAAATTTATAAATAATTTTGAAAATAATTTTCTTTGAAAATGAACTTGGAAATTCCTAAAGTAATCTTCAAATCATTGATCAGTCATGATAGTGGAAAATTCTGTTAATGAAGTACATGTTTAAAAAAATATTCCTTTCACATTTTCCTTAAAAAGTTAAAAGAACCTCATTCAGGAAATGACAAGAATATTCATTTTAAACCATTTTTTTAAAATTAAAACATGGGTAAAAATTAATTTAAACAATAATTTGAAGAGTGTGCATAGACTTGGTGGTGTTCAATTTGTGACCTGCCTTTCAGTTCTCTGTGGATGTCTTTCAGCCTTCATCCCCTCCTGCTTCTAGCTTCACTGCCTATCGAGTCTGATCAATGATTTCTCACAATATGTAAGGTCTTGTCTCAGTGGATCTAGGTAATTATATCAATTCCCCTATACCTCTTTCCAATTCCTTCAAGGTGCTCTCAGACCCTCATCCTTCTGCAACAGTGGTTAAGGATCATCTAGTGAACATTTATGTGGGGCTCTTTCCTTATTTTAGGGTTTTTACATGTTATCAATATAGAATAATAATGGTCGGTCTCCAATCATTGTGAAATTCTTCCTAGACACTTATCTCCACTGCAAGAAATCTTTTTCTATAATGATTTCAATTATAACTTTTAACACCTGGGGCCTCGATGCTTGTATGAAATATGATTTCATTTCCACTCAACTTTGACAGAATAATGTGTCTCTTGTTACTATTATGGAACATAATCAAGACCCTTCCAATATATTAGAATTTTTACATAGGTTGGGAGCTAGTGGATATTTTCATGGAGAACATCTTAATCATTACATATGGGTTTTTTCTAGAAATGGAGTATCATAGTGGATATAGTTACAGCTTCAAACTAGTATCTAACTATCAAGGTCATCCCTAGTTTGATTTCCTTTGTTTTATTGTTTTTATATGCCAAGTATGATGTGAATGATATATAAATTTTAGGTAATGATTTTGGATCTTTTGATTCTGGTTCTTTTACATGGTTCTCGAGAGGTTATTATAACTCTATACTAGACGTTTTAGAAAATAAAGGAGTAGAGGTTTATTCTAGGAGGGCTCAACAGGAATTCATTGAATTTTTCTCTTATGTTGGTCTTTTGGACATGGGATACACTGGAGATTGCTTTACTTGGTGTAATAATAATAATGGAAACAGGAGGATGTGGTGTTTACTAGATAGATTCATCTCTAATATTCATTCTATCTCCAAGTTTTATGATTCTTCTGGCTCCCACCTTGTTCAGGATTTATCTGATCACTCCCCACTAATTATAAAGTTGGTTAATGGGGGTGGAAGGTGTGGTCACATCTTCTTCTCTATTTTTTTGGTTTTTTATTCTAGTTTTATTCCATAAGTGAATGCCTTATAGGATTAACCCATGCATGAAATTTCATGGGTTCTACTTCACAGCAAGCTTAGGCACTTAAAAATGGATTTTCAAGCATTGAATAATAAAAATCCCAATTTCTTACTTTTTGTGGATGCTCTCTTGGAAGACATTATTCTTCTTGATTATCATCTTGAAGAGGCCTGGGACGATGTTCTCTCTAAATCTCTTATTCTAAATCAAATACAACTCTTAGAGATTCTATTAGAACAAGAAAGGGAAGCTTGGACTTTATCTAGGGATAGGTGGATCAAGGAGGATGACTGAAATACAAATTAATTTTAGGCATGTATCAAGGAACAAAGACGTTCCCTCAGGACAAATATACATATGGCGGATGGATCATTCACTAATGATCCAGAAGTTATTGGGGGCATGATTGAGCCCTTCTTTAAATCCTTGCTTGTTGATGATAATCTTGCATGTAGAGGGGTTGATTAGTCACTGAAAGTGGATAATATTAATTGTTAATATCTTTATATTCATTGTTCTAAAGTCCATAAACATTATTTTTAGTGAATTACATAAAAAGAACTTCATTTCTCATCAAAAATGCAATTCATGTTTAAAATGAAAATTTGGGACCAATCATTCATTTGTTTGTTGAAAATATTATATTCATTTTCTGAATTTTAATTTTTGGGATATCATTTATAACTTTTTTTGGAACATTTTATCTTTTAGGTCTGATGGATGAATCCCAAAGGAAGATGGAGAATTTTGCGCCTGAAGGAAGAAACTTGCTGGAAAAAGCATAATGGGCCTAAGGCCCATCAAACAAATGTGCGTCCCAGAAACAAGTCCCAATGAATCTCAAATTTATACAGTAGAAAGATAAAAATATGAGGATCATTTTATTCAACTATGGACGGAGCTAATTCTGATGTTTTCATGATGATAAAGGGATCTGAATTTGAGATTTAAATGGTGGACCCGACATTAATGCACAGAAATCCGTCCCACCTTTTCGACCATAAATTCCAAACAGCTGAGCCAATATTTTTGAAATTTTGATAGCTTCTAGAAGAAACATGTAAGAAGATATGTTCTATTTATGACACCTCCGGATTCGGCCGTATGAAGTGTCAAACTCACACGTCAAAATGGAGGATGAATCTGGCTGGTTTTGTGGTCAACTTTGTAACGTTAATTTCCTTTTGATTCTTCACCCTCCTTTTGACTCTCTTAATTGTTGGGGGGTGAATTTATTGTTGGGGGTGGACATAAGGCTCCTAATATTCCTATATAAGGAGCTGGTGGTGAAGGGAATAATCATCTAACATTTTTCTTTGAATCCATGTTTTTCTTTCATCCATTGTATTTCTTTCAATTGTAATTTCCTGCTTTCAATTTGTAATTGCATCGTCAAGTTTTCCCATGTAAGTTTTTCTTTCGTGTTTTTTATTTTAATAAAAAAAATTTCTTCTTCTTCACTTTTTATTTTCCTTTTCTTCACATGCTGATACCATTGAATCATGGTGTGAAATTATTCACACCAGCACTTGTGATTTCAATCACACAACGGTGGAGTGTTCGTTCTTTTAATAATTTTATTCTTCTTCAATTCCACCCCCATAAGTCTACATCCCGCTTCCATTGGTATAATAGAATCAATGGAGGGATAACCTATTAATTTTTGATCAAAGGGAGTAGCAAGGTCAGGGATTGAATGTTATTTCATGTAGTTAATATTTAAATCTATTCTTTATTTTAGGATTTCCATTTGATGAGTTACATTCTTTCTCATCTTTGCCAACTTTAATGATGACACATTTTGAGTGCTAGTATGATCTATTTCCTTTGAGTGCTCATTAAAGTGATCCTCAAAGTGAATTGGTGATTAGCCTTGGAATTGTGTAGGGATTAAATTGGTGAATGATTTGGAAGAATTATCTCATTGTTTGGATATGTCTTGAATTAATGACATGAAATTTTCTAAGAAAAGAAATTCATCCAATCCACCCCAACCAAAACCCTAAGATCAACCCACCATCAATAATTGTTTATTTCACATAATTTTTTATTATATTTTATTTAAATTATATCTTTAGTTCCCCAATTAAAATCTACCTCAAAGTTGGCCACTTCATAGCCAATTCATCAAAAAATCACAGTGTCTCAAGGTTTCTTCTTCGGTCCCTGTGGATTCGATCCCTACTTGTACTTCAACGACCTCTTTTACCAGTAGGGTAAATTTGGGCGCAACCAAATTTTGGCGCCGTTTCCGGGGACCCAAGTAAGTACCTTATACACTCATCTTCTTTTCTCACCCCAAATTCTCTATTCTCACCCTAATTTCTCTTCTCTATTCCCCTTTCTATTTCTGCATGTCCAATGAATCCCAAAGACAACTTTCAATCAAATACAATGGATTATCTTCAACAATACCAATTAATATACCAAGGATATAATCATCTGGAAAATCAATATTTTGAATCACCTCACATAGAAAATTTCATTGACCAATCCTTAATTAAATACACCACACCAGATGAGATGTACAATCAATGGGATGCTGAATGTTTACAAGATCAATTTCCATACCTATCAAGAATGATTGAAAAGATAAATAATGAGGAAGTCCAGGATGTAAAAACATATATCAACCCTAATCCTGAAAAAATTCTTGAACAATTGTGTGAAAAAATGGATAAAATGAATTCAGAAGTTTCATCTTTCAGATTAGAATTACAAAACTTTAAGACTTTTGAGGAACCCATTCCCACTCAAGATGTTCTTTCCTCATCATTGATAGATGAATATTTTATCCCAAAAACCTCCCATGAATTGAAAAAAGAACTAACCTTTGGATATGGGATAACTGAACAAGATCAAGGAAATGTAGAAGGGTATTTAAATCAGGAGGAAATTAATTTTTTTGATTCACAGGGGGACAATTTGTCTTCATTGATTGAGTGTTCGGAATATTGCTCCAATAATAATTTTTTTAGAATCACCGATCATTGAACCATTGGGAGATATAACGAATAGTGAGTCCATACCCACTCATGAAATTCAAATGGAAAATTTTATGGATGAATCATATTTTCAAAAGGAACAAATTCTTTCAAAATGTTTTGTAAAAGAAACAAATTTGGATTCAAATTTCCATTCATCTTTGGGAAAATTCAATGAAACTGAACTCAACATTATAATCCTTCCTTCCTCACTAAAGTATCTCTCTATTTATGAAAACCTAGACCATTCAATTATCATCCATTTTCATCAAGAATCTCACAAAGTAGGAATGAACCTTGAAATCATAGGAAATACTCCAAATGAAACTCAATCAACCATTACTAAAATTCCTTGGAATTTCACACTCATTGTTAAGAATGTCATTTCACATGGAAAAAATTATAAAAAAAGACATAATCTAAATCTTTTTGAGGTGAAAAAAGATGGGATAATTAAAATTCTGAAAGTTGGAATTGGATAAGTTGGGGGGTAAAAGTCGAGCCAACGACGTTAAAAAAAAGCGCTACATGGGAGGCAACCCATGGTTTTCATGTTTCTAATCATTTTGAATCATTTTATTTTTCATATAATAAATTACCATAGACTGTTGATCTGTTCTTCTTTTATGAGCAAGGATGGGTATGAAAGGGGAGTGCCATATTCATCCGTGTCACGTGGTGTGATATCTGAGTAATACCTTACCCAGAAAATATAAAGAAGATAATGTATCATCAGTTTATTTTGTTTTGTTTTATTTTTTTGTTTTTATAGGTTTAAAAAAAATAAAAGGACATGTCATAAGACATAATGAAAATCCATTCACCACCATCCAAGCTGCTGAGACTTAATTTTGTTATTTTTTTATATATAGACTGTTGACCTGTTCTTATTTTATGAGTAAGGATGGGTATGAAAAGGGGGAACTATATTCATCCGTGTCATGTTGTGTGATCCCTGAGTAATACCTTACCCATAAATTTAAAGAAGACAATGTATCATCAGTTTATTTTATTTATGTTTTTGTAGGTTAAAAAAAATTAGACTCTTGACCTGTTCTTCTTTTATGAGTATGGATGGGTATGAAAGGGGAGCACCATATTCATCCATGTCACGCGGTGTGATCCCTGAGTAATACCTTACCCAGAAATTTAAAAGAAGACAATGTATCATTAGTTTGATTAAAAAAAAACATGAAAATGATGGTACTTGGAATTAAATAAATCATTGTGTTGTTTGTTTTGTCTTCTTTGTCCTTCTTTTTATGGTTCAGGAACTATTTTGGGTGATACATGTTCAATCAAGGAGGTGCCTACATCCCCAAAGAGATCAAAGGAGTAATTTGGAGCATCATGAACCTCAACTTTAAAAACCAGGTGAATTTGTTCCATGTTTATCATTCTCAATTTCATCTTTGAACTCCTCTTCTACCCACTTCTAACTTTTATTTTCTTTAAACACTGGGGACAGTGTCATTCTAAGTTGGGGGGAGATAAAAAATGATTTTTTTTGAAAACATGCATGAAAAGAAAAATTCCATTAACCATAAACATGATAAACACACATTGCAAACTCTAAAATTGGATATCAAATAAATTTTTCATGCCTTGATTCTGATTTTAATGCAAGTTTAAGTTCATGAGCATAGTTTTTGGAAAGTGCAGTTGTCCGATGTGATTTTTCAAAGTTTACATTGTCATCCTCTTAATAAAAATGCCACAATGCACGTCTACTGGATCGTGGGTGTAAATTTGAGTTCTTGGGTCCCTTTCATTATAGCATAGGGTTCTGGGGGTAACTTTTAGTTTAATTTGAGTATCCAAAAAAAACAAAAAAAACCAAAAAAAACAAAAAAAATGACCACATAGAGCAATGTTTTGTCCAAATGCGTGGCGTCCGGCACTTGGGGATCGTGACTCCATAGTTGTCTTGCCCAGAGTTAGGCTTTATATCTCTATTGTAGAGCATGAAATTGACAATATGTGTGGCGTCCGACAATTGGGGATCGTGACTCCGTAGTTGTCTTTCCCAGAGTTAGTTTTTCATATCTATTATGGTTAAAAAAAATAAAATCAAAAATAAAAATAAAAAAAGGATACTCATCTTAAGGTTTAATGTGATTCCCACCTAGCGCTTCCATTTTTTCCCCTTGAACAATAAAATGGGCCCCATATCTTTTATGATGCACAACACTTTATCATTCTTAATTGGAATTGGATGAAATGGGGCGATGAATTTGAACAAAGGAATGGGCTTGGGCTTGGGATATTCTTATGGACCTAGCTTGTTTTTAATGATTTTGATGGGTTTTCATAATTTTTTTTGGTATTAGATATTTGGGTGAGCAATGTGTATTAATGGGTATTGTTGAAGATAATCCATTGTATTTTATTGAAAGTTGTCTTTGGGATTCATTGGACACGCAAAAATAGAAAGGGGAATAGATAAGAGAAATTAGGGTGAGAATAGAGAATTTGGGGTGAGAAAAGAAGATGAGTGTCTAAGGTACTTACTTGGGTCCCTGGAAACGACGCCAAAATTTGGTTGCGCCCAAATTTACCCTATTGGTAAAAGCGGTCATTGAAGTACAAGTAGGGATCGAATCCACAGGGAACGAAGAAGAAACCTTGAGACACTATGATTTGTTGATGGATTGGCTATGAAGTGGCCAACTTTGAGGTAGATTTTAATTGGGGAACTAAAGATATAATTTAAATAACATATAATAAAAAATGATGTGAAATAAACAATTATTGATGGTGGGTTGATCTTAGGGTTTTGCTTGGGGTGGATTGGATGAATTTCTTTTCTTAGAAAATTTTATGTCATTAATTCAAGACATATCCAAATAATGATATAATTCTTTCAAATCATTCACCAATTTAATCCCTACACAATTCCAAGGCTAATCACCAATTCACTTTTAGGATAACTTTAATGAGCACTCAAAGGAAATAGATCGTACTAGCACTCAAAATGTGTCATCATTAAAGTTGGAAAAGATGAGAAAGAATGTAACTCATCAAATGGAAATCCTAAAATAACGAATAGATTTAAATATTAAGTACATGAAATAACATTCAATCCCTGACATTGCTACTCCCTTGGATCAACCCTTAAGAGTTTATCCCTCCATTGATTCTATTATACCAATGGAAGTGGGATGTATACTTATGGGGGTGGAATTGAAGAAGAAGAAAATTATTAAAAGAACAAACACTCCACCGTTGTAGGATTGAAATCACAAGTGCTGGTGTGAATAATTTCACACCATGATTCAATGGTATCAACGTGTGAAGAAAAGGAAAATAAAAAGTGAAGAAGAATAAGAAATTTTATTAAAATAAAAAACGTGAAAGAAAAACTTACATGGGAAAACTTGACGATGCAATTACAAATTGAAAGCAGGAAATTACAATTGAAAGAAATACAATGGATGAAAGAAAAACATGGATTCAAAGAAAAATGTTATATGATTATTCCCTTCACCACCAGCTCCTTATATAGGCATATTAGGAGCCTTATGTCCACCCCCAACAATAAATTCACCCCCCAACAATTAAGAGAGTCAAAATGAGGGTGAAGAATCAAAAGGAAATTAACGTTACAAAGTTGACCACAAAACCAGCCAGATTCATCCTCCATTTTGACGTGTGCGTTTGACACTTCATACGGCCGAATCCGGAGGTGTCATAAATAGAATATATATTTTTCCATGTGTCTTCTAGAATCTCTAAAAATTTCAGGAAAATTGGCTTAGCCGTTTGGAAGTTATGGTTGAAAAGGTGGGACAGATTTCTGTGTATTAATGTCGGGTCCACCATTTAAATCTCAACTTCAGATCCCTTTATCATCATGAAAAAATCAGAATTAGCTCCAGACACAGTTTAATAAAATGATCCTCATATTTGTATCTTTCTACTTTATAAATTTGAGCTTCATTGGGCTTTGTTTCTGGGCCGCACATTTGTTTGATGGGCCTTAGGCCCATTATGCTTTTTCCAGCAAGTTTCTGCCTTCAGGCGCAAAATTCTCCATATTCCTTTGGGATTCATCCATCGGACCTAAAAGATAAAATGTTCCAAACAAAGTGATAAATGATATCCCAAAAATTCAAATTCAGAAAATGAATATAATATTTTCAACAAACAAATGAATGATTGGGCCCAAATTTGCATTTTAAACATGAATTGCATTTTTGATGAGAAATGAAGTTCTATTTATGTAATGCACTAAAAAAAATGTTTATGGACTTTGGAAAAATGAATATAAAGATATTAACAATTAATATTATCCACTTTCAATGACTTATCACACCCCCAACTTGAGTTTTTCTAGTCCCGAGCAGGGGTTAACCAAGGGATAATGCTGATATATTTGAATCTATTCCTAAATTGGTGAACAATATCAACAATGGCATGATTGAAGGTGTTCCACATGAAAATGAAATATGGGAGGATGTTAAGAGAATTAATCCATAGACTTTCCTATTCCAGATGGATTCTTGGGTTCCTTCAATGTGTATTATTGGGATCTGGTTAATAATGATCTTATTAAGGTGATCAAGGATTATTTTCAAAGTGGAAGCCTTCCTCAGGTGGTCAGTGCCACTACCATGGTTCTTATTCCCAAGGAAAAGTACCCCTCCTCTATTAATAATTTTCACCCCATTAGTATGTGTAATTTCATATACAATGTCTTGAAAATCATTCTCAATTAAATAATTTTGGTCTTCCTTCCTAACTAGATAACTAGATAGAAACATGGGTTTATCTAGGGTTTCTCCATTCAAGGAGCCATTGGTATTTCACAAGAGATGATAGGTTACATTAATTCTAAATATCTTGGAACCAAAATTACCATTAAGGATTATATGGAAATATCATATGATGGGCTTGAATGGAATTTTATCCTCAAGGTTATGAGATGCATGGGATTCTTTTTTTAGGCCTTCGATATAATATTAAGATGCTATAACTCTACATGGATCACTATTTCATTCATGGGAAAGAGTGTGGATTTTTAAAGACTATCATTGGACTAAGGAAATGGGAACCACTCTCCTCCAGTTTGTTTATTCTAGTGTAGGATGTCATCAGTAAGTGTTTGATCCAATGTATTCACAATGGTGATATCTAGCCTTTTAGAAGTAGGGGTTCTTATTTATGCATCTCACATCTCATGTTCACCGATGAAATTATTTTATTTGTGAATGTTTTTAGAAGATTATTATGAGGATTCAATAAGGTTTTGGAGGAATATTTTATATGGTAGTTAAGTCATCAATCGGGAGAAATTAGTGTCTACCTTCTGACAACCTGTTCGGTGAGGTGTTCCAAACTGGTTGAAGACTCTATGGGAATCTATAGAGGGACTTTCCCATGGAGTATCTAGGGGCTCCCATTTTTCCTATAATGATTCATATTAACCATTTTGATGGTCTCATCGATAATATTTCCAATCTTATCAATAAATGGAAGAATATGTTCCTCTCTTTTGGTGGTAGGATTACTATGGTAAATTGTGTTCTCACCTCCATACTGATGCATGTTCTCTTAGTTTGTAGGGTTCTCAAGGAATTAATTAAATATATTGAAAAACACATGGTGCACATTATTTGGGATTTCCATTGTGAAGGCATATTTCATTGGGCTTCATGGGTGAGTTTGTATAAATCGTGGGATGAAGTCTACATCAACCTTAGGGATGTTTTAGAAACAATGTATAGTATAAAAGACAAACTAGCATAGGAATCCATTAAAGGGATCTATCTATGGGGTAAATTTATTAAGAATAAATACGTTCAGGATTTAGGTCATCCAATGAGGAGGGTTTCTAGTTTTTGGAACACAATTCAGGGTCACATACTGGTTCTAAGGGAATCAGGCTGGCTTCACGGTGCACCTGTTGTAGGACCCCCTATGAAGAGACTAATGCCCATATCTTCTTTGATAGCAATTGAGAGACTGTTATCTGGGGGAGTTTGGATTTGAGACCCATGTCTCTAGTAAAAATTTGTTTCTCATCCTATGGTTATAACATGCTACAAGAAAATTACCTAAGAGGAAGGCGCGAGTGATTATCATGGAGGCTGTTTGTTGGTGTTTATGGGAAGCAAGGAACATGTCCCATCATGAAGATATAGTTTGCTTATGTTAAACTTTGGTGGCCCGAACTAAATGTATGGTGATTGATCTGGTTCCCCTCATTAAACAATGATAATGTGCTACTTCTCTCAAAGATATCTATCACGTCCATGATCCATCCTCTTCCAAGCAGCAGGTTCCCTCTCAAGGTCATTGGATCTGCTGGATCCCTCCTATCAGTGGCTTAAAACTCAATGTTTATGGGTATTACTACCGGAGGTTTATGCGTGGAGGTTGCATTGTTCATGACCATGAAGGTTCGATGATTATAGACTTTATTTCTTCCTATGGGCCTAGGGATTCTCTCATCTTAAAGACAACTACCATACAGGATGGGTCAGAAATGTGTAGAAGGGAAAGCGTTTATCAATCTTCGGTTGAAACTAACTCTGCAATCATGATGAACTCTCTGCATGGTTGGATCAATATGCCTTGGTCCATTGCTTATATTATCTGACATTTAGATTCTTTGATTAGTCACCGTACTACCTTAATTCACACTTGGCGTCAAGGGAACCAAGGCACTGCTTTTTTTTCTTAAAGTGTCTACCATGATAATTCATGTATTTATTACTCTAGTTTTGGCTCTCTTCCCCCAGGTTGTGCAGATATTATTAGGGGTGATGCTCTTAGACTCCACTATTTTAGTCCCCCCTAATATTGTCTTTATGTTTCTTATTTTATGAATAAATAATATTTAATTAAATAAATAGATCATAAGATATCATCATTGAAAACTTAATCATAAATAATCTTGATAAACAATGATATTGTAACATATAATCACTACCTCTTTGGTAACATTTGAATCGTAAGCACCATGAAAGAATAACATTAAACCAAACATTAGATATCATAAAAATAATTAAATTCATGATATGACCTGTAAAATGGTTAGTATATACACCTCATAAAATAATATAGGTTTATAACATAACTTATGTCCCAAAAAAGAAAATTTTATAAAAAAACCCCTAACCTCAAGTCTCGACTCACTTCGTACACGTTCAAACCTCATTTATAATAAATATAGGTTTATTATACATCTATTACATAACTATAATAATATATATCATACCATATATGATTTATTTATAATATTATCAAATGTTTAGTAACAATTATTTTTAAAAATCATTTTTTTGGGTAATAGCTGCTTTGTTTTCTCTTGTATGTTATTAGTCAGTAGTTTTTGTCATTTTACTTCGATAATAATTCTATTTTCTCAAGAATTTTAAACATGATATTAATATAATATATGTTCATTATATTCGTATTTAAAATTTTCTATAAAATTTATAGGTAGAAAGATGAAATGCATTATTCATGGATAAGGTAGGCCATACGTATGCATGAACAATGTTTCCACTTTTAGATGGATGGAACGAAAGAAAGGTAAATAATAATTCACCTCTAAAGAATCATTATTATGTCATATATATCATATATATTAATTAAATTTATCTCTATTACCTTCCATATAAAGTTTAATTGAAAAAATCACATCGCTTCATGAGGCGGTAGTCCGTCATACACACGAGTGACGTTACCATATTCCCAAGGAATGAGAATTAAGAAGGTATATATAATATTATAATTAAAGAATTATAATTATGTTATTAATATCGTATATATAATTGAAACCCATAATTATATCATTTTTTGAGAGGTTATTATGTAAAATAAATTACATCAGTTCGTAAGGTGGTAGTCCGCCACACACATGATTGATGATTATGTTTCCCACTTGATAAAATATGGGATAGATGTAGGTTATGACATTAAATTGATGAAATATATGTATATGGTAGATAATTATGTTATTATATCATAATATTTAAATATTATTTCAATTTGGTGGGTGAATAAATAAAATAAAAATTCTCGGTTAAGAAAGATACCTCTTCTTTAGATATCCTCCATAGGTTTGCACCAAAAGCCATCTTAAGAGGGTTTCCTAATAAAAATAAATACTATAGGATATTTTTTGAGAAGTAAGAAATGTATTTGGGTAGGTATTATTAGAATTAAATGGCTTTTTAAGTGTAAATATGAGAGGATAGGGGTTTCAATTTATAAGTGGGGAAATTAACACATATGGAAACTACTTGGAAATGTTCCCAAAAAATCCAAAATGATAAAGTCACTCCCAAGAAAAATGATTCCAAATGACCATATATTAAAATTTTGGATATTATAATTTTTAAATATGGTCATAAAATAGTATTTAGATAAGTTTTATTATCAAAATTACCCTTATCTTTTTAGTTTAACCCCTCAGTAAACCCATGTTAACCTCAATCGCAGTAACTAATTTTTACCATTTTTACTATTATTTTTGATAAAAATTTAATTTGATATTATTATACAATATTAATTATTCTGATTCTAAATATGGAATGCTTTTTCTTAATTCCTTCCATATAATTGAAAAATTTTAATTTAAAATTAAACCCACGTATGCGATGAAAAAATGGTCTTCCAAAGAAAAAGTTTTAATAAGTTTAAAATGTTTTTATAACAAAATTAAATAAGAAATTTATTATAATGACATAAATTGGATTAATAATAAAATAATAAAATTAATATTTCTTTTAAAATTAAATTAAAATAATTTTTAATTTTTTTAATTATTTAAAAGAAAATACAATACTTAATAAAAATCAGTATTTTCACTATTTACTGAAAAAATTATCTTTTCAGAAAATTATAAAAATTTCACTCTAAGATAATTTTGGAATGAGGATTTCAAAAATTAAGTTAATTTTTTCAAATAAATTTTATAAAATTGTAAAAATTAATTTTAAAATAAGTGCGCAAAATACAACAAAACCATTTTTTAGAAAAATACAGTTTTAAGCATAAAATTGGATTTATTCTCATATCATAACTAAAAAACACATAATATGAATTTTAAAATGTTTTATTCAATATATATATATATATATTACATTAAAATAATAAAAAAAAGTGATTTATTTATTTTATTGAGATAAACATGTTTGTGCACATAAAAATAGTTTTTCAAAAAAATATTTTCTTTATTTTCAAATGGTTTTTATCTTCATTTATAATTAATTAGTAACTAAAGAATTAACTTTATAACTATTTTTAAACCATATATTTTTTAATTTTAGTTAATCATATTCATACTCACCATTCCAATAGCTATACAATGACTTCCATGTTAAATAATAATATTTTAATAGTATGTCGTATTTCATTTAAACTCGGTGTTGTGTGTAATGAAAGTTATCAAAGAAATTAAATTTATTTGAAAAAATATTTTTCATAAAATATTGGGATGTTACATTATACCCCCCTTAAAATTAATTTCACCCTCAAAATTATGTCACTCTGATATAAATAACTGCGGATACTTCTGCCTCATCCTATCCTTCCAGGTAACTTCCTCAAGCTGGTGTTTTTTCCAAAAACATTAACCAAGTGAGTGGTTTTTTTGTAGCACTTTATCTCTATGATCCAAAATCTCCACTGGATTATCCTCAAAAGATATATATTTCTCTAATGGTATAACCTTTAATTTTATTACATGTGAATGTTTGGGTATTTACTTCCTCAGGGGGGATATATGGAACATGTCATGAACTTTAGAGAGGTTCGGTGGAAGTGACAAGTGATAACTAACCATCCCTACTCGATCAAGAATATCAAAAGGTAAAATATACCTAATTATTATCTTTACTTTATTAATAAATCTCATAACCATATTCCATGGAGATATTCATATAAATACCTTATCACCAACTTTGAATTCCAGATTACACCAACAATTTTAAACATAACTTTTTTGATAACATTGTAATTATTTTATGTGCTACCGAATGGATCTAAACTTCTCTACCATTTCTTCAGCTAGATCAGGTCACAATATCTTTATTTCTCTAACTTAATTATAGTAAATTATATATTTGCACTTCTTTCTATATAGGGCTTCATAAGGATCCATCTAAATTCTAGAGTGAAAGCTATTGTTGTAAAACAGAACTTTACAAGAGGAATGTGTTGATCCCAAACACCTTTTAAATCCATAGGAAAAAATCTCAATATATCCTCTATGGTTTGAATAATTATATTAGACTAACCATATACATTAGGATGATATTTAGTGATAAAACTCAACTTTGTATCAAGGTCTTTCTTAATAATTCACTAAAAGTTCAAGTTAATCATTTGATCTGATAAGATACAGTTGAATGAAGTACTCCATACAAACATACCACTTTATTAATATATATATTGTAAATATAATCCTGAGATAAATATTATATAATAGAAATAAATTTTTATGAATTTTTAATTCAATCAACTACAACCCATATATCATTATGCCCTTTAGACGTTTTGGGGAGTCCTATGAAAAAGTCTATGGTGATGTTTTCTCATTTACATTTTAATATGGGTAATTTTTGTTATATAGTTTTATAATTTTATCTCCAAACCATAACTTTATAACAAACCAAGCACCAAGATAATTTTTTTAAAATATCTCTCTTCATTCCATCCCACTATAAATACTATTTCAAATACCCATACATCTTCGTACTTCTAGGATGAAAAGATAATGAAGAGCTATGATATTCCTATAACATATCCTTCTTAAAATTAGGTATAGAATAATGCGTACATGGTTCCCTAACCTTATCATTCCATCACAATCAAGGTTAAACTTAGGAAATTTTCTCAACATCTTGTTTAGTTCCACATCTTCCTTCGGTGTCTCTTTAGTCATCACTTGGATATATGGATGAACATTTATTTGAGAAAGATAATATTTCTCCCCTTACTTAAAGATTTAATGAACTGTCCTTTTCAAATCCATAAATATTGGATATTTTTTTATCCTCATCATGGTAAGATAGCATGATCCTGTTGACTCAAAGAATTAGACACTTTTTCTCTTTCCTAGGGTGACAATGTATTGATCATTCATAATCTTCAATCAACTCTAACAATATTCTTAGTGGTATATTTAAATCTTTCAATGTGAATATATAATTAAAACTTTTATGGTCAGTACATATATCACACATTTCTCTATAAAGATAATTCCTACATATATTTAATGAAAAAATTACCATAGATGACTCCAAATATTTATTTGGATAATTTTTATCGTAGAACTCTAATTTTCATAAGGTATAAGCTATAACCATATCATTCTACATGAGAAAACATCTCAATCCCTTCTTCAATGCATCACTATAAATTACATACCCTTCTTCACTATAAGGTAATATAAGAATAGGTGTAATAACTAACATTATCTTTAGTTCCTTGAAAATTTATTCACATTCAACAATCCAAAGGAACATGGATCCCTTTTGAGTTAGCTCAGTGAGTGAATTGGACAGGCATAAGAAATTTTTCATAAAGCATTGATAATATCCATTCAAAGTAAGAAAACATTGGATATTAGTCACAATGGTTAGTCTGGGCCAATAATCAATAGTTTTTTTCTTTGATGTATCTACCAATATACCCTCATTTGATATTATATTACCCAAAAATGAAAACTTTTGTAGCCAAAATTCATACTTTGTAAATTTTTCATACAACTTATCCTTCCCTAGCGTCTTCAGTACAATTTTCCAGTGATCTTTATAATATTTATTAATCTTTTAATATATATATATAAGAATATCATCTATAAATATTACCATAAATTGAGCAAGGTAATCTCTAAAAACTCTATTTGTTAAATCCATGAATATAGTAGGGGAATTTGTAAGACCAAATAGAATAACTATATACTCATAGTATCCATACCTTGTGCATAATTATGTATTGGGTTTATCCTCTTTATTGACCCTCAATTGATGATATCTAGAATTAAGTTCAAACTTTTAAATGTATTGAGATCCATATAGTTGATCAAACAAGTCATCAACATGGGGTATATTATACTTGTTCTTTATATTGATCTTGTTAAGTTCCTGATGATAAATGAAAAGACGTGTTAAATAAAATTTCTTATTAATAAAGATAATAGGTGTTCCCCAAAAAGACACAATAGGGTGTATAAATTCTTTATAAATATTATCTTAGAGTTCTTTCTTCAATTTTTACAACTCAATGAGGGCCATTCTATATGGAGTATTTGAAATTGGTGCACCACCTGGTATGAGTTCTATTGATAACTCAACTTCATGATTTGGTGGAAAACTAAGAAAATATTATAGAAATACTTCAAAAAACTTCTAAAAATGGTAATGTGTTCAATGTTAATTTTATCCCCAACCATCTAAGGCAAATGGCCTTCATGGATAGGAATTAAGACCCATAAGGTAGAAGTGATTCACATTGGAAGTTTTCATTCATCCTCACACTGATAAATGAGTATGGGTTCATTTGGAATGAGAAATGTAACTTCTATTCCTCATAAATTGATATATGATTCATATAAATAAATCCAATCCATGCCCATAATCACATAAAATTCAAATAAAGTAAGAATCAAAATATTTTAAGGAAGCATGTTCCCATAAACTTCAATCAGAGAGGAACTATAGTCTTATGATACAATCATCATACCATTAAGAGTTTTTACTGCTAACTCAAAATATAATAATTGAGATAGTAATTCTATAACCTTTTAAAATTACTTATATATAAAATAGTTGGTAAATCCAAAATAAAATAAGACATTATCCATTATAGAGAGGATGATGAGTGTGCCTTTTACCACATCATTCTCATAAATGACTTCAAAGGTCGTGATCACATAATATTTCACTTTATATTTGGGACTACGAGGCTAATAAAATTGATCATTAAAAACTATCAGATACATTCATTGATTGGAATAGTGACCATAATCCTTTAATTTTAAGCATCAGAGAGTGGTTGGTTCATTATTTTGCATCCTCTTCTCTTCTATTGCATTAACCATCCCATTCATTGCATTTTGAAATTCAAGGGATTTATGAACCACCCATACACATTTAAATCACCTCTAATTTACATTAAAATAATTCAATTAATGTTTCTACAACATTTTTGGCATATAGATGGTTGGATTTTCTTTCTACCATGTGATTTATTCAAGTTTTCATGTGTCTCAGTCTTCTTTTTCTTATCAAAACTATGGAATTAGTGGGAATATATAATTTCTATTTCTACCTTGAGTACCCATTATAAAATTCCTTTATATGTACTAATGTCTCCTATGGTAAAACATTTTTGATACTTGGATTTAATCAACCAAATAATTGATCAATTTTTAATTCAGGGATGATGTTTAAACTAGAGGAATACAATGAAATCCTTGTAAAATTATCCTCATAGGTACCAAAATATTCATCATCTTTTTACTTAAGCTTAAGGAATTCCTTCTCTATTTTTGAACATAGAATACAAGGGAAGTACTTAATAATAAATATCCTCTTAAACTTATCCCATTTCATAGATTAAATTTCTTCCTATTTCCTTGTATTCTTAAAAAGGTTCCACTATTAATCCTATTTACCTTACAAATGATAAACAGGTAGGAAAACCTGTACATGTTATGAGAATTGGAGAATAAAAAATATCTTCTCAATGGTGTTGATACATTTATCAAGAACTAGTGGATCAGAAGACCCACTAAAAGAGGGTGGGTGCTGTCTCATGAAGGATTCAATAGAATGTTATTCCATTATTTAATAATTTGGAAACTCAATATGATTCCTTAATTGATAAAGTTGTGTGATCATAAAAACAAAGTTATGTATCCCAGCTCCCATAGAATTTTGTTTCTCATGTGGACAATAATTTCATTGTCCATCACATTAATAATTATAATAGTTTATTTGGGTTCTATCCATTAATTTAAACCAAAAATTATAGTGTGAGAAATAATAATAATATTGAGAAAACATATAGTCATGAATAACTATTTATATGTTGTCTAAACCAAGATACCTTCTTTTAAATCTATGAAACTTTACGTTTAACCTAGATTATACATGATCATCATCTATTCAAATACTTTATGATGGTTCATAAAGAAACTGTGAATTAACCAAATCATATCCCCCAAGAGTGTTAAAATTGGTGTGTAGTAAATCCCATTGTTGTATACCAAGTAATCCTTGAGTCAATACCAATGCACCTTTTTTAGAGTTATTACCCCTAGGTACATCTGTTCTAGAACCACGTCCATTTATTGTATCCAAATAGGGATATATTACTAGGTAAATCACATAATCTCTTCATTATCAAAACATTATAATGTTATCCTATATTTAGGCATATCCTAAGGGTTCTCATTAAAGTTTTCTCATCTTGGTTTCTAAAGGTTAACTAAACCTTTCTATGATACCAACTAAAAAGACTCATGAATTCATACATAAATATAAAATCTTTTAAGATGAATATTACATTTCACAAATACACACCTGAGGAACCTAATGGTTAAGTGTATTTGGAGACTAGGTACACAATATTCTAATTTAATGAAATATATTCAACATATATCATAATGGTATTCCTATTTTATACTCTTCATAAATATACCCTACTTAAAACCTTTCTTCATAACCTGGGGAAAGAAAACATAAGAAATAGTGAACTTATATTCTCAATAAGTTTAAACATCATATGAAATCTTAAGACAAGAATAAGGGTATAGGATCATGAACATATCTTTCCAATTCCATACCCAACTTATCATAGATCATAAACACGAGTTATGGCATAAATCATTATCATTCCAAAGGACACAATTCATAAGAGTGTTAAATCATCATAATTCATGAGAAATATTCTCATTTCATAAAATTGTGGAACCAAAATAGGTATATAAACTATAAAATTTTTCAATATTAACTGTCTCGACCATCAAACAAAGTTCATCAAGCCTCATAACCTATTTTCCATTGGGGATCAAGCCCATCGACTTATTTCCCATTGTGGTTCAAGTCCGTCGACTTGTTTCCCATTGTTATATCATGAGATATAAATCATTACCCAATTAATTTCAGGGAGATATAGTTCCCATCCATCACATAATTAAAATAATACATATTTATTCAATAAGATCATAATAAATTCATCATATCAAAACTCATGAAAATAAATGTGTTTCATAAACATCTCATCATATCAAAACCCATGTAAAAGGAATCAGTTTCATAAACATTTCATTATCATAATCATAAACCATTAAAATAAATAATAATAATTTTATCCATGGATAATATATCTAGTAAAGTATGAGTAACATTAATGGATTTCATCTTATATGGAAAATTATTTTGAAAGATCACTTGGAACATTCTTGAGTAAAATACTCTTTCCACTTTAAAAATAAAATTTTAAAACTAAAAAAAATTATAAAACATTTTCAAAATCTTTTTCTTTGAAAATAAACTGTTAAACTTATAAATGAATATTTAAATTATTGATCGGTAATGGTGGTAGAAAATTCCATTCATTCCATATACATTTAAAAACAAAGATTCCTTTAAAATTTTCTGTAAAAATTAAAAAGCACCTCATTCAAAAAAAGACAAGAACATCCCTTTTAAACCATTTTTTAAAAAGTAAAACATGGGTAAAAAATTTAAAAAATCATTAAAAAATAGTAAAAAATTTATTTAAAACATTTTTAGAAGACATGTCCATGTAAGAAAAATTATTTTTGACAAAAGAGATAAATAAAGATGATTTTTCCATAAAAACACATTTTTGATCTCTTGAGTGTATAAAGAGAGGAAAATGAGAGAGAGAAAAACTATTCTAATGAAATAACTAGATAATAATAAAATTAATGTGTTTATTGATATATATATATATATATATATATCCTAATGTATGATCATTAGAAACAAAATCATAAACAATCCTGATAAACAATGATATTATAACATAAAGTCACTACCACTTTGGTAACATTTGAATCGTAAGCCCTGTAAAAGAATAACATTAAAAAAATATTATAAATAAATAAAATAAATAAATTATTGATATAAAATTTCAAAGTGGAACTATATACACCTCATAAAATAGTATATTCATATAACATAACATATGTCCCAAAGAAGGAAATTTGGGACAAAAATCCATCACCTCAAGTCTCGAATATATTCATACATGTTTAAACCTCTTGTATAATAAATATAGGTTTATTATACAGATATTAAAAAACCATAATAATATATATCATACCATATATTATTTACTTATAACATTTTATTACTCATTTATTAACAATTATTTGTTAAAATCACTATTTCATATAATAACTATTTTTGTTCTCATGTATGTTATCATTCAGTAGTTTTAGTGATTGTAATTTTATTATCATTAAATTATCTCTAGAATTTTTTTAAAAAATATTAATATCATATATTTTCATTATATACATATATAAAATCATTCATAAAAGTTAGAGGTAGAAAGGTGAAATACATTTTTCATAGAGATGGTAGGTCATAAGTACGCATGAACATTGTTTCCAATTTTTGATTTATGGAACAAAAGAAAGGTAAATAATAATTTAACATTAAAGAATAAATATTATTTAATATATATCAAAAATATTATTTAAATTTATCCTTATTACCTTACATGTAAAGCGTAAGTGAAAAACAAATCACATCGCTTCGTGAGGCAGTAGTTCACCATACACATGAGCGAAATTATCGTATTCTCACGGAATGGAAATTTAGAAGTTATATGTTGTAAAGACCCGTAAATTTCAAGGATTTTTTTTTAATTTCTTTGGGATTTTACAAGTATGCAGTTTCTAACGACACCTGATTCTGAGGCCCGGTGTGCCCGAAATCATTTTCTGAAGTTTAGCTCGGGTAAGTTCAGTGAAACGGACGAGCGGGTTTTTCTAACTTTTGAACCAGTGCTCAGAATCAAAATTTGAGGGCACCGATGAAACTGTAGCGCCAGTTTTTGCTTAAAATCACCTTTTTCTGGGTTGCGTTTTCTCAGGAGGAGATGTTAAAAATGTGAGGAATAAAAATAAAAATTGTTTTACAATTTTATTTTTATTTCTTTACTGGTGGTTTAAGTGTTATGGGAGGGAAGATGTGAGGAAGTTGGCATGGGGCCCACATGAGCCCCCACCTCCTTAAAATTCCTAACACCCCATTAAACACCCCATTTATTTTTCCCCTCTAGAAATTATTTTATATCTCCTCCACATTAATTTACATGCCAATAAAACGCCTCTTTAATTTGACAACGCACGTTAATTGATTGGGGGAATTTATTTTGAATTTTGAAAATGTTGGCATGAGTAATAAACTAAGGGAAGCCTTATTTTATTATTGTTGAATTGTTGTGCGAGAAGTATTGGGGAGAAAATACACGATCCTTGAAGAACTTCATCTTCTTCACGAAGAACGCCGAGTCTACGATGAAGAACTTTGTCACCGCAAGGGGAGATCGACGTACTGTCTCCTCTCCTCTCCGCAGCCGGTGAGAGACGCCTTCTTTGGAGAACGACAACGTGCCGCATCCTTCATCGAGTGAACACCGACGACGCTTACGTATCCTCGTTCCGCAACGCCATCTTCTATAACGTCTTTTTCCCGCAACGAACCTTGTTCAACGACTTCTTCGAGGCAAGGGTTTGATTTTGTTCATGAATATTCTTTGTCGTCCAACGTCAAATTCTTTAGCCGCTTGATATCGAATTAACGGGAGGGGGCCAGACCGCACGAACACATCCGAACCTCCTCCCCATTTGTTTTTGTATTCGTTGCGGCTCAAACGAAGGCAGCGCAGTGCAACAGCACCGCGCGGAAACAAGGAGGAACGCGGCGAAGAAGCGTGGCGCCGTCGCGTCACGCCGTTGAGGCCAAAAGAGGTCGCGGCCGGAGCGGGGCCGCGGTGGAAGGGCACGGTGTCATCGCGCCGTGCCGGAAAACCATGGAGGTCCACGTCCGGAGTGGGCCGCGGTGGAGGGGCACGGCACCGTCACGTCGTGCCGGTCGGAACAAGGCCGCGATCTTTGGTCGTGGCAAAGCAGGAAGCGGCGGCCGGAACCGCCGGCCGCCGACGCATGGAGGGCGGGACGAACCGGTCTCGCGTGGTACACTGGCTGGCCGTTAAGGCCCGACAGATCCGGAAAACCGGGGGTTTGACCCCCGGTCAACGCAGCAGGGCAGACCCCTGCGGGTTTGCCATCCGGTTCGAAGGGGGTGGCGGTTCCCCCCTTCTGCGCTCATGTGGCGTGCGGTGCCCTCGTCGGGCCGACCGGCCGTGTCGGGCTGGGTCGCCTGTGCCGGCTGGGTCGGGCCGCTCCAGTTGGGCTGGGCCACACCCTGATGGGCCGGACCCGGACCCAGGTCAGGTCGACCCACTTCGGGCCGACCCAGGGGGTCTCGGGTCGGGTTAGTCCGGGCCCAAAACCCCTAAAAACAGACAGGTTCATTCAAACACCCATAACTTGGGCTACGGACCTCCGATCGCGCACCATCAATTGTGATGCGATCCTTGGATCGAGATGTTCTTTTCGGTATATTACACTCAAGGTTTCGAAAAACTTTGGTTATGGCCGGGTTGGTTCGAACACAAAAACAATCGGGCCCTCGGAGCGGAAACGCCTATAACTTGAGCTCTGGACGTCCGATTGACGTTCCATCGACTTTTTTGGATTCCTCTTAGTGAGATGGACCTTTTGGCTTACTCCGCTCGAGTTTTGGATGCAGTTGGAGTACGTTTGGGTTTGTTTTGACTTAAAAACCAATTGGGCCCCTCGGACGAAAAATCCAATAACTCTCAGACCGGGCGTCCGATTGACGCGCCGTTGGTCACGTTGAGTTCCTTTTGTCAAGATAGAACTTTGGGATACATCAAATCCGGACTACGTGTCAGTTGATGTATCGACCCCCTTGGCTCGTGGAGCGGACCCTCCCGGAAATGAGCATGCTATGTGCGGGAACCCTAGAGATGGCTGCAACTGCGATGATGATGACAACTGCACTGAAATCCTCCATGGGTTCGGCAGCAATGAAGACCGTACTGAAATCCTTTGTGGGTTCGACGGTGATGACTACTGTTCTTGTATCCTATGTGGGTCCGACAGTACTATTGTTCTTGTATCCTACGTGGGTCCGGCAGTATTTGACTCTGTAGTTGTATCCTACGTGGGTCCGGCAGAGCAGCTGGTCTTGTATCCTTTGTGGCTCTGACAGCTTAGTTGGTCTTGTATCCAACGTCGGTCTGACATCTTAGATGAATCAGTGGCTACATCTGATTATCTCTATCATCTTACGAAGAAGTACCCCTGTGTGAGCTGAGACTTGACTATTCAATCAATATCTTAGATATGATTGACTTGCTTTCCTATGTGGATTGGGTTCTGTTATCCTGTGTAGAATGGACAGTGCAATCCTGTGTGGACTAGATCGAACTTGGGCTCAGATGTTGGAGCTGAACTGGAATTGATGACTTAGGTATATGTATGGGCATATACCTAAGTAGAGTTGGTTGTTACTTCATGATTGTATCTTTCCTTTGTGGATTATCCTTTGTGGATTCTGGGAGACCTTCGGGGGTCTCAGGGTCCCTACTGAGTAGTGTATACTCACCCCTACACGAGCTATGCCCGCACCTCATTATGTTGGATGCAGACGACGGACAACACTGATCGTGGTTGGGGCTTGTGGAGCAAGTCGGTACCCGGAGGCGGACCAATGGGTGGGACATACACGGAGCGGATGACTTGACCCTAGGAGTTGAGGAGGCTATCTGTACCCACCCTTCAGGTGGGATTTCCAGTGGACGGCTCGACATTTCCACTTTACTCTTCAGTTGCTATACTTTATTTCCAGTTGTACTTTACTTTCAATTTGGGTTTGTATTCTGGTCCACCTACTTTTCCGCACTTACTATTGTACCCAGTTTTTACTTAGTGTTTACTTATGATGGCTTACTCCGTGGTTCTTGTTTACTTTATAAAGGCAATGTCTTCCCTTTTTTTCGTGATTTACGCCTTGGTGCTAGTCGTCAGCCCCTGGCCTATGGAAGGCGGACTTGGGGTAGTCACGACACGGGTCTGAGGACGGGTCATGACATATGTGATATTATAATTCTAGAAGTATAATTATGTTATTAATATCATATATATAATTTAAATCCATCATTATATCCTTTTATGAGAGGTGGTTATGGAAAAATAATTACAATGTTTCACAAGGCGGTAGTCCATCAAACACACAATCGAAAATTTTGTTTCCCATTTGATGGAAGAGAGGATAAATGTATGTTATAAAATTAACATAATAATATATCATTATATTATAGATACTGATGTTATTATATCATCATTTTTGAAGATTATTTGAATGAGGTGGATAAATAAATAAAATAAAAATGCTTGGTAAAGAATAATACCTCTTTTTCAAACAACTACCTTAGGTTAGCACCAAAATCCTTCATATGAGGGTTTAGTAGTCAAAATAAGGAATCTAGGATTTTGGGATAGATTTAAGTAATATATTTGGGTATTTATTTGTATAACCAAATGGTTTTATAATTATTAATAGTATAGGATAGGGGTTCCCTTTTATAAGTAGTCAAAGGAACCCACAAGGTAACCACTTAGAAATTTCCCAAAAGAATCCAAAATGATAAAGTCATTCACAAGAAAAATGTTTCCAAATAACCATAGATTAAAAATTTGGATATGATAAGGTTTAAATATAGCCATAAAATTTTATTTATATAACTTTTATTTTCAATATTACCCTTATATTTTTAGTTTAACCCCTCGGTAAAAACATTTTAACCTTAACCGCAGTAATTAATTTTTACTATTTTTACAATTAATTTTGACCAAAAATTAAGTTGATATTTTTATATAAAATTAATTATTATGATTAAAAATATCTAATCTATTTTTCTAAATCCCATTCATTGGTGTCGAAAAATTTAATTTAAAATTAAACTCGCATATGTGATGGAAAAATGGTTTTCCAAAGAAAAATTTATCATAAGTTTAAAAGGGTTTTATATCAAATTTTAATGTGAAATTTATTAAAATGATATAAATTGTATTAATAATAAAATAATAAAACTATTTTTTAAACCATCTTAATATAATTTCTAATTTTTTAAATGCTTTAAATGAAAAGGAAATTTTCAATAAAATCGGTATTTTTCATTATTCACTGAAAAAATTTTCTTTTCATAAAATTCTAAAAATTAATAATAAAATAATTTTAAAATTATGATTTCAAAAATTAATTTCATTTTTTCATGTAAATTTTGTAAAAGTGTAAAAAATTAATTTTAAAATAAGTGTGAAAAATGCAACATTACTGTATTTTAGAAAAATACGGTTTTTATGTATAAAATAGGATTTATTCTTATATCATACCTAAAAACACATGAGAGGAATGTTAAAACATTTTATTTAATATATAATATATAAATTCCATTAAAACTATTCAGTAAAATTTATTTATTTAATTTATTGAGATAAAACGCATTTGTTTACTAAAAATAGTTTTTCCGAAAACGATTTCCTTTATTTTCAAATGGTTTTTATTTTCATTTATAATTAAATGGTAACCAAATAATACATTTTATAAATATATGTATTTCTTAAATTATCATAATTTATTTAATCATATTCACATCTTCCATTCTAACAGTTATGAAATAATTATCATATTAAATAATAATATTTTAATAGTATGTCATGTTTCATTTATACTCGATATTTCATATAGTGAAATCTATCAAAGAAATTAAATTTATTTGAAAAAAATATTTCATAAAATATTATGGTCCTATAGAGGGACCATTCCCACAAAAATAGGATGTTGGTACACACCTTTGGAAAATTTCATGCAACTTTCAAAATTTTTGTGCAACACATTTACAAGAAAAAGATGACATGAAATGATCGGAGTTCCACATGAGCCAAATATACAATAAGAAAAATATATATATAACTTTTTGGGAAGAAATCTCCTATAAGACACATAACTTCATGAGAGTTTCATGATAAAGGTGGTGTTTAACTGTTTCTATTTGTGATTTCCCTCTAGGGACAAATATATGAGAATCGTGTAGCATGGAGTTGCACAAGCTAACCTCAGGTTGTACGATGTGGTTTAATTGTATAACTTGACACTGAGAAATACCTTTTTACTATAAATAGAGAATTATCCCCCCATTTTTGGGGAGGAACTCTATAATTTAAAACATAAAACTCTCGTTTGTGCAACCTTTTCTTTCATGAAATCACATAACTCCAGCCACCCATGGACTCCCACAGGTAGATAACTTGTGTAATAGACCTCAAATAGGTCCTAAATTGACATGAATCGTGTTTTGGATGTCTTCATGAATCTTTACCTAAACTCAGTCTTAACGTACATAGACATTACATAACATTTGTATAATACTTAAAACATTACATAAATAGACACCCAAAGATCGTATTAGTTTAGTGCCTTTGGAAACATGGAAACATAAAAATTGGTACATAAGTGAGATATATTATCTCCCACTAGGTTCTCCAAGACTAGAATACCTGTTAGACATATCATACATAAAATATATCTTCATAATATTGGGAAGGAAACATAAAATGGGGTGATATAATAATCTCAGTAAAGGTAAATAAAGGAGATATATAAACATAATCATGAGTATAAATTATGATAATAGGATCATAAAAATATAAGATCATACCCTACATATCAAAGAATATAAACAAGAATCATGGAATAAATATTGGATGTTCATAAGACATGAATCATAAGGAAATAAAGAAAATAATCCATGAAAGAATGGCATAGTAATAAACCATGTAATTATGGAAAACAAATAATAATATAATATGATTTCCATAGTAGTCAAGAAATTACTGCCAATACCATCTTAGTAGTATGGGTTCACTCCCCATACCATATTAGTAGTAATGGTTCACTACCATGTCCATCTTAGTAGCATGAGTTCACTCCTTATACCATCTTGGTAGTCATGGTTCACTCTAACGTCCATATTTGTAACATGATTTCACTCCTCATACCATTTTGGTCTTCATGGTTCACTACCATGTCCATCTTAGTAGTCATGGTTCGCTACCAAGACCATATTATTCTATACCATGAGATATAAATCTTTACCACATGCATTGGAGGGAGATATAGTTCCCAACCATCTCATAATTAAATCATACATAAATGTTCCAAAACATCATTAAAAATAATATCATAACCTATGAATTGAAATGTATATCATAAACATGTAATCATATCAAAACCTATGGAAATAGATACAGGTTTCATAATCATTTCATCAAAAGCATACCCTGTGAAAATAAGAGGATTTCAAAGTTATATTACATGTGAAAGAGAAACATGTTTCTTAAAAATTATGCCATAAAAACATAAACCATTTGGAGAAATAATATTAATGGAAAAATTAAATCATTTCCCCAGAAATTCATGAGTAACACCAACATATTTCATATTAGATAGAAAATAATTTTGAAAGATCTTTTAAAAAAATTTATTGAAGAAGATATCATTTCTTCTTGAAAAATGATTTTTAAATTGTAAAAACTTTTAAAAACTATATTCCTTGAAAAATTATAAAATAATCATGAAAACATTTTGAAAAAAAATTACTTTAAAACTTATAAAAGAATCTTGATAACATTTTGAAAACCATTTTCCTTGAAAACTTATAAAAGAATCATGAAAACATTTTGAAAACCATTTTCATTGAAAACTTATAAAAGAAGATTGAAAAAATTTTGAAAACAATTTTTCTTGAAAACTTATAAGAGAATCTTAGAAACATTTTGAATACCATTTTCCTTAAAAACACTTTGAAAAGTAATAAAATAATCTTTCAAATAAATTAAAATTCTTTTTAAACATAAAACATTTTTGAAAACATTTTTCATTGAAAATTTTTTTAAAAGAATGAATTTCTAGAATATTAGGAAAATATTTTATTAAAAAATTACACCCTAATTTTGTAAATTAATATTCAAGGGAATTATTTTAATGATGGTAGGTAAATCTGTACATGTCGAACATTCCTTTCACACTGTAAAAAGTTTGGAAAAGTGCCTTGACCAAAAAATGAGAAGAAGATTCCTTTTAAAAAACACTTTTGTTTAAATGTTAAAACATGGGTATAAATTTCTTTTAATTATCATAGGATAATATTAGAATATTTTTTGGAAACTTTTATTTTTCGAAAAATTGGTTTGAAGGAACATAGATTTTTGACCGAAGAGAGGGTAAAGTCGGGCTTTCATAAAAATACTTTCCTAATTATATTATGTACCAAAGAGTGAAAATGGTACCAATACATGAGTATATCATGAATTACCATAGGATAATAAAATTCATGAGTGTTATTTAGATATGTATCATAAGAGTTCATCAAAGGAAACATGATCATAAACAATCTTGAAAAGCGATGATATTGTTTCAATAAACTCTTACCACTTGGTAACTTTGAACCATACTCACCATTTAAGAAAATGAAATTAACTGAAGCTTAAAATATAATTAAAATAATTATATTCATGATATACCATTTCAAATGATGTATATAAACCTTATAGAAAAATATAGGTTCATAACATGGCATTTTCTCAAAGAAGGTAAATTTTGACAAAATTACTTTACCAATTTGGTAACTTTTGAAACCTAAACCCCAAGAAACAAAGATCATAAAATGGATATTTAAATACCCATAAATTTAATTATAAGTACCATATAATTCATCCATTTTCAGTAAACACACCACACAAAAGGAATGAGTGGTGAATAAAGCATGTATCTCACGGAAATAAAAAGTGAGATGAAATTCACTTACCTTGTGTCTTGATTCTCTTTGTAATCATAAAAAATTATTGTATAATAAATATAAGTTTATTATAAATATATAAAATAATAATATTCTTATATATAATAACATATATGGTTTTATTATGACTTTATACTACCTTCTTTTTAACAATTTAATGTTAAGGTTACGCTTTAGGTAATATTTTCTTTGTTTTTTTGTATGTGTCTTAATATGTGATATTTTTTTGTTTATATGCATATAAAGTATTTTATAGAATGTGAAAATGATATAAATATCATTTATATTCAATATATTTGTATTATAGTAATTTATATAATATATAAGTATGAAATGGAATACACCGTTCATGGAGACGGTAGGTCGTACGTATGCATGAACGTTGTTTCCAGTTTATTATCATATCAAAAAAAGTAAGTAAATTAAATATATATATATATATATGTATATAATATAATTAAATATCATTATTAGGTCATATATATCATATAATTTCACTAAAAAAATCCTTAATACATTCCATGTAGTGTGTGGACAAATCACATCGCTTTGAGGTGGTGGTAGTCCACACTTCCTGAAGTGAAATTATCATATTTACACAAAATTGAAAGTATAAATATATGTGATTTAAAAGAATTAAATAAGATTAAATATATAATATGTATCATATATATCATATATAAATAGTGTGTACTTCATTATTCCAAACAATGAAAGGTGGTAAAGGAAAAATGAACAATCATTGTTTCGTGTGGCGGTAGTTCACCGTACACATAAAAAGTATGTTCATTACCCATAAGATAGAAGTGTGAGTAAGTTTAGGTACAAAACTTAGCATAAAAACATATAATTATATTTATTATACTTATTTTTTATATAGGTTTGTAATAATGGTATTGGAGGAGGTGGAGAATGAAAATAAGATAAAGGTGCTTGAGGGAGAATATTACCACTTCTTTGGGTAACTCCTTTTGGTTTTCACCAAAGGGCTTCCTTGGATTTCTTGATTCCAAACTTTAGGTTTAAATTATTAATTTAGGGATGTTTTTAAGTGTAACTGTAAAGACCCGTAAAATTCAAGGAAAATTTTTTCTTAATTTTCTTTGGAATTTTACAAGAGCGCGGTTTCAGACGGCAACTGATTCCGAGGCCCGGAGTGCCCGGAATCAATTTTCGAAGTTTGGATCGGGTACGTTCAGTGAACGAACGAGCGGGAATTTCTAACTTTTGATCCGGTGCTCGGAATTGAAATCCGAGGACACCAATGAACTCGCAGCGCCGATATTCGCTTAAGGAGACCTTTTCCGAGGTTGCGTTTATTTCGGGTTGAGAGTTAGTTTTTGGGAGTTTAGAACGAGTTAAATAAAAATTGTGGATTAAAAATTTTTATTTAAACTTGTTGGTTAACTTCTCTCAAAGGAAGTTAGGGGTGGGACCCACACCCACTTAACCTCCCTTGAGAGGATTAAGTGTGGTGGGGCCCACACGAAACCCAACCTTCCATCTCCTCTCAAAACTCCCTTTAACCCCTCTTTAAATGACATGGCAAATTGTTATTTAATTTTGGAGTTATCTTATTTGAATTTCAAACCTTTGAAATTCAATTTGTTAAGTTTGTAAATAAAATAAGACTCTATCTTATTTTATTTGGTTAGAATTGTTTAGTCATCTTGAGAGCTTTTGGGTTCTTCTCCTTCTTCTTCAAACTTTGACGAAGAACGCTCAAGCTTTGATGAAGAACGCTCAAGCTCCGACGAAGAACGCCACTCCTCTATTCTTCATCTTCCGTGTCAAAAAAAGGGAACGCCGCTTCCTCCTCGGACTTCCTTCGTCGGCATACGAAGATTCGCCAACGACGTACCTCTTCGGACGTACCTCTTCGTCAACGGATTTGACGAACGATTACCGCGACGCCCGACCTCCGCGATGTTGTCTTCCGCGGGACGTTGACAAATCTTCGAACCTATACCCAAGGTAGGGGTTGTTGTTAATAGTTTATTTATTTATCCTTGTTCGTGGTTCTAGAATGACTAATGTGAGGATTTTAAATATGTTTTATTGTTTAACGTGAGGGGGCCGGACCGCATGAACACGGCCGAACCCCCTCCTTTGTTCTTGATGATTTATCTTGCGGTTGAAACAAGATGGCGTGGTGCCGTTTCACCACGCGGATATTCGCACGTTTATTTTGCGCGGCGCTGTCGTGCCGCGCCGTGGAAGTATCATCAAGAAAGTGACGCTGTCGCGCCGCGTTGAAGGGAATCAAAGCCGCGGCGGAGGAGCGCGGTGCCGTCGCACCGCGCTGGACGACGAACACTGCGGCCGGTTCTGGGCCGCGGCAGGACGAGAAGACCGGCGGCCGGGCCGCCGGCGTCGGAAACCGGAAGGGGACCGGCTTGCCGGTCCCGTTGGAGAAAAACCGGCCGGCCAGGTGGCCGGTCGGAAGGTTAAAGACCGAGGGAATAAATTCCCCCGGTCAACTCTCTAAACCCCCCCCCATTTATGAGGGGGGGGGCTTCTTTGAGGGGGGAAGGCGGCCCCCCCGGTTCCCTCAAGCAGGCCCCCCACGAGGGGGGGGGGCGGTTCTCCAAAATGGCGTGGCTAAAAGCCGCGCCGCCATGCTGGAAGCGGGGGCTTAGCCCCCCGCGCGTGACCCCAGCGGCGCCAGGCCGCGCCGCCGCCGGCCGGGCCGCGCCGCCGCGCCGGACCGCACCGCCGCGCCGGTCCGCTGCCGGCCGGGCCGGGTCAGACCCGGGTCGGGTCGACCCAGGGTGGGGGGGGGGGGGGTCGGGCCGGGTCGGCCCGGACCCGGACCCCCCGTTTTCGTATCATCTTCGGTCTTTTGGCCACAACTTGAGCCACGGACCTCCGATCGACGAACCGTCTACAGAAACGCAATCCTTAGATCGAGACGGTCGTTTCGGTATATTGCACTCAAAGTTTCGGAACACTTTGAGTTCGGCCGGGTTGGTTCGTTCACGAAACCAACCGGGCCTTCGGAGCGGAAACGCTCATATCTCGAGCTACGGACGTCCAACTGACGTGTCGTCAGCTTTGTTGAGTTCCTCTTAGTGAGACAGATCTTTTGGCATACTCTGCCCGAGGTTTGGACACAGGTGGAGTACGGTCGGGTTGGTGTTTCCTTAAAAACCAACCGGGCCCCGGGGACGAAAATGCCAATAACTCTCAGACCGGGCGTCCGATCGACGCACCGTCTGTTGCGTTGAGTTCCTGTTGACGATACGGAACTTTTGGATACATCAACTCTGGGCTTTGTGACAGTTGATGTATCAGCCTCTCGGCTCGTGGAGAGGACCCTCCGAACGAGCTTGCTGTGTGCGGGAACCCTAGTGCTGGCTGCGACTGTGACTGCTACTGCTACTGCTACTGTGACTGCGACGTCAACAGTACAGAGATCCTGTGTGGATTCGACATTGACGACAACAACACTCAGCGATCCTACGTGGATCAGTGCTATAGGTCCTGTGTGGGCCTGATCCTGTGTGGGTCTGATCCTGTGTGGGTCCTTGCGCTCAGCGGTCCTGTGTGAACCAGCGCCTACAGGTCCTATGTGGGCCCGATCCCGTGTGGGTCTTTTGCGGGGGTTAGTTACCTATCGATCCTTCATGGGTCCGACGACTTAGATGGATCAGAGATCATCTTTATCGTCCTTTGAAGAAGTATACCTGTGTGAGCTGAATCCTGTTGCTTTCCTGTGTGGATTGTGTTGTGCTATCCTGTGTGGATTACGTTTTGCTTTCCTGTGTGGAATACGTTTACTTTCCTGTGTGGACTGAGTTGTACTTGGGCTTGGAGGTTGGAGCGTATTTGAATTGATGACTTAGGTATATGTATGGGCATATACCTAAGCAGTGTCGGTTGTTACTTCGTGATTGTACCTTGCTTCGTGGTTTATCCTTTGTGGATTTTGAGAGACCTTCAGGGGTCTTGGGGTCCCTACTGAGTAGCTTATACTCACCCCTGCACGGGCTTTGCCCACACTACGTTGTGTTGGTTGCAGATGACAGACAGTGTTGATCTTAGCTGAGGCTTGTAGAGCAGGACGGTACCTGGAGGTGGACCACTGGGCGGGACGTGATCGGAGCGGACAGCGGGACCCATGGAGCAGTGGAGCTATCTGTACCCACCCTTCAGGTGGGATTTCCAGTGGACAGCTCGGTGTAGTGGCTTTTACTTTTCAGTTGCTGTTTTCCCTTTTCGAGTTGTACTTTACTTTCAGTTTGGGTTTGTATACTGGCCCATTTACTTTTTCGCACTTTCAGTTGTACTCTGCTTTTGCTTAGTGTTTACTTTCCGCTTGCTTACTCTGTGGTGTTTGTTTACTTTACAAAGGAAATGCCTTCCCTTTTTACCGGGATTTACGTCTTGGTGCTAGTCGCCAGCCCCTGGCCTATGGAAGGCGGGCTTGGGGTAGTCACGGCACGGACCCCGAGGGCGGGTCGTGACAAATTGGTATCAGAGGAGTTCGGTTCTACCGCGAACTCTGATCTTTTCTATGTGAAGCAATAATGTTTAGCGTATTGAGTGTGGTTATCAGTCCAGGGAGTCCAGTGTTGGTGCGGCGGCCGATGTATCCGTACACCAGGACCCTGACTTCTGATTTCCGACTTAATGCACGAAAACATTGATTGTGTGTGTGTTTCAAAGTTTTCTTTGTGATTACTTATATCAGCTCACCAGGTATACTGTTCTGACCGTGGCGCACCTGTTTCCTTTTCAGGATGGCCCCACGACGGCAGCCAGCTAGGGTTCCGAGAGTCGAGTGTGACGACAGCCCACCGAGCGATGAGGCTTCGGTGCAGGGCCCTTTGTCAGCAGTGGCACCGGCAGTAGCTCTACCCGTCGAGCCACCGATACTTCCAGCACCAGCCGCTGACGATGCACGTCGCCTCAGCGCACTGCATGAGTTTTAGCGCCAGCAACCGCCCAGGTTTTGTTGGGAGACGGACCCCCAGGCAGCAGAGGACTGGCTAGAGGTAGTGGTACGTGTGTTCAGGCTAGTGAGGACACCAGCAGACCTCATGGTGATCCTCGTTTCAAGCCTACTACACGCAGCAGCGGGACGATGGTGGAGCTTTATGCTCCAGGTGCACGATGAGGCATCTCTTCTATGGACGGACTTTGAGAGCCTCTTCCGCTCGGAGTTCGTCCCAGCCACCCTTCGTGCGGTGCGTATCCAGGAGCTTCTTCAGCTGCGGCAGGGCCGCATGACGGTCGCTCAGTACTCGGCGAGATTTACCGATCTCTCGCGCTACTCAACTGACATGGTACGGGACCCATTCTTCCGGGCCCGGACCTTCGAGCAGGGTTTGAGACACGAGATCAGGGAATCGCTGATCTCCCTCAGCATACCGACTCAGACAGGAGTACTAGAGCAGGCCCTTTTGATCGAGAGCTTCCTTGCTGAGTCTACACCAGCACCGAGACCCACCGCAGGGCGACACGTGGCAGATTCATCTGCAGCAGGCAGTCGACGGATGACTCAGGGGTCCATACAGACCAGACCTTTGGGCAGACGACCTCAGGGCACTGGATCAGCAGTGCGGGGCACACAGCGCGGAGCCAGTCTTTCGAGAGGCAGACAGTGCTACTCGTGCGGCGGGCAGGGCCACATGGCTCGTGACTGCCCGACCCGCCATGCCGAGGAGCAGCAGTCAGTTGAGGGACCACCGAGGCAGAGGCAGAGGGTCGACTGTGGCGGTCCGCAGGGAGGAGACGGACGAGGCAGAGGAGCTGGCCGAGCAGCAGGTGGTGGGCGACGCTTTGAGGCTCTGCCACCACCACCACCAGGAGGTCCACCCCGACCACAGGGAGCTGGCGGGCAGAGACAGGCACAGCTCCAGGCAGCAGAGGCCTACAACCACGGAGCACCCGAGATGATTCGAGGTACTATCTGTGTCTATTCCACCCTTGCTGTAGTTCTTATAGACACAGGAGCGAGTCACTCTTTCATAGTCGCTGCCCTTGTTCGGAGCTCGGAGATTCCGACAGAGCCGTTGGCTCGATCCTTACGGCTAGAGACTCCTACGGGAGCATACTCGACGATTACGCACTGGTGCCGGCAGTGTGAGCTTACTCTAGGAGGCGAGAGCTTCGGTTGGGATCTTCTTGTAGCAACGTCTAGGCCTTACGACGTCATCTTGGGCATGGATTGGCTATCTACGGTCCATGCGTAGATTGACTGTTTTAGGCACAAGGTGCGATGTGTACGCACCGACGGGAGCAGGTTCACCTTCACCGGCGAGAAGGGAGCCTTATCAGCACAGGATGGACTTCCGCGGAGGAGAGGACAGCCCATTACTCATCAGTTAGCTAGCCTCATCCTTGGAGCAGTTGACGTGCGGAGTCCTGGTTTTCCTGCAGTGGTGGATCAGTTTGCGGACGTTTTTCCCGACGACGTCCCTGGGCTACCTCCTCGTAGAGAGGTAGATTTTTATATTGACTTGTACCCTGGGACAGCCCCGATATCCACTCCAATATATCGGATGTCCCCCGCCGAGCTTCGAGAGCTACGGGTACAGTTGGAGGACTTGCAGGGCAAGGGGTTCATCCGACCTAGTGTTTCACCCTGGGCTTCCCCGATATTGTTCACCAAGAAGGCGGACGGGAGCTTGCAACTTTTTGTTGACTATCATCGCCTGAACCAGGTGACAGTGAGGAACAAGTATCCGCTACCGAGGATTGATGACCTCTTTGATCAGCTCAAGGGATCACGGTGGTTCTCGAAGATAGACCTCAGGTCAGGCTATCATCAGCTTAGAGTCAGAGACGAGGATGTGCAGAAGATGGCCTTCAGATGTCAGTATAGCCACTATGAGTTCTTGGTTATGACTTTCGGTGTAACCAATGCTCCAGCAGTGTTCATGGCTCTCATGAACAGGATCTTTCAGCCATACCTCGATCGGTTTGTGGTGGTTTTCATCGACGACATTCTGATTTACTCTACGACTGAGGAGGAGCACGCCTATCACTTGCGAGTTGTACTAGACACACTCCGAGAGCACCATCTTTATGGTAAACTCTCGAAGTGCCAGTTCTGGATACGTGAGGTCCACTTCTTGGGACACGTTATCTCTGAGGCGGGAGTTGCAGTGGATCCTGCGAAGATTGAGGCTGTGTTAGCATGGGAGACACCCAGGAGCGTGACTGAGGTTCGGAGTTTCTTGGGACTAGCTGGATACTATCGGAGATTCGTGCCAGACTTCTCTAGGGTTGCGGCACCACTCACAGCTTTGACGAAGAAGGGGAAACCCTTCGTGTGGTCAGACAGATGTCAGCAGAGCTTCCAGGAGCTGAGACAGAGATTGACTAGCGCACCTATCTTGAGGTTGCCTGAGGAGGGAGTAGGGTACATAGTTTACGGCGATGCATCAGGGACCAGACTCGGATGTGTTCTGATGCAGGAGCAGGCAGTGATCGCCTATGGATCACGTCAGTTGAGGCCGCATGAGCAGAACTACGCTACCCATGACCTGGAGTTAGCAGCAGTGGTCTTCGCTCTGAAGACATGGCGACACTATCTGATGGGCGAGCGCTTTACAGTCTTTTCCGATCATCAGAGTCTCAGGTATATCTTCTCGCAGAAGGACCTGAACCTGAGACAGCGGCGATGGCTCGAGTTCCTCCAGTACTATGACTTTGAGATAGTCTATACTCCTGGGAAGGGGAACGTAGTAGTCGATTCCCTTAGCAGGAGGACGGGCATTCAACTACTTGAGGAGGCGACGGAGCAGCTAGCCTCTTTACATATATCCTTCGTGGATAGAGATGAAGCAGCCTTCCTCCAGTCTCTCACAGTCACCCCTCCACTACTGCAGCGAGTCAGGGAGGCACAGCGTGGGGATGCTGACTGTGAGACACGGCGTGCACAGATATCCTCGGGACAGACATCTGATGGTTTCTCCCTTGGAACAGAGCACGACATCCTTTTCAGAGGGCGTACCATGGTACCAGTCGCTTTGCGAGAGGAAGTGCTGAGAGATTTTCACACTTCTCCTTTGGAGGTACATCCTGGAGTGGCGAAGATGTACCAGGACCTCAGACGACAACACTGGTGGCTGGGCATGAAGAAAGTTGTAGCAGAGTTCGTTTCTTGATGCCTCACCTGCCAACCGGTGAAGGCAGAGCATCAGGTACCAGCAGGCTTGGTACAACCCTTGGAGGTTCCGGAGTGGAAGTGGGATGAAATATCTATGGACTTCGTGACTGGAATTCCACGCACTTCCATAGGTCACGACTCCATCTGGGTGATTGTTGACTGACTCACCAAGTCGGCACACTTCTTACCCATTAGAGAGCAGGGCTCAGTGGAGAGCTTGGGACGTCTCTACGTTCAGGAGATTATGCGGCTCCACGGTGTGCCATCATCTATCGTCTCCGATCGAGATTCTCACTTTACTTCCTGGCTTTGGAAGGGGTTACAGGAGGCGTTCGAGACGCAGCTACGTCTGAGCACAGCCTTTCACCCTCAGACGGATGGTCAGACGGAGAGGACCATTCAGACTCTCGAGGACATGCTCCGCGCATGTGTCCTCGACTTTGGTCGTAGCTGGGAGGACCACCTACCCTTGGTGGAGTTTGCGTACAACAACAGCTACCACTCCACCATCGGGATGGCACCGTACAAGGCATTGTACGGACGACCTTGTAGATCTCCTTTGTCCTGGACAGACCCTGGGGAGTCAGCACTTGTGGGACCGGAGATGGTCCAGGCCATGACAGAGAAGGTCCAGGTCATCCAGGAGTGGATGAGGACAGCTCAGAGTCGGCAAAAGTCTTATGCTGACAGGAGGCGGAGGACACTGGAGTTCGAGGATGGCGACCACGTCTTCTTGCGGGTCTCACCTCGACGTGGTATTCGGAGATTTGGCTGAGGCGGCAAGTTATCTCCGCGCTTCATCGGACCCTTCCAGGTCCTCAGCAGGATTGGTGAAGTGGCTTATCGCCTGGCTCTACCACCTCAGTTGCACCGGGTGCACGATGTCTTCCACGTGTCTCAGCTGAGGAGATACGTGCACGACCCGACACACATCATTGACCATGGGGAGCTTGACGTTGACGATGTGGCGAATTTTACGGAGGTCCCGGTGGAGATAGAGGATCGACAGGAGCGGGTCCTACGTGGGCGATCGATTCTTCTTGTGCGCATCAGATGGCAGCACGGGAACCTCCAGGAGAGCACATGGGAGCGGGAGGCTAAGATGCGTGCTCAATACCCTCATTTGTTTCCCTAGTTTTTGATGTATCTTTACGGGGACGTAAAGCCCTGAGGTGGGAGTAATTTAAAGACCCGTAAAATTCAAGGGAAATTTTTTCTTAATTTTCTTTGGAATTTTACAAGAGCGCGGTTTCAGACGGCACCTGATTCCGAGGCCCGGAGTGCCCGGAATCAATTTACGAAGTTTGGCTCGGGTACGTTCAGTGAACGAATGAGCGGGAATTTCTAACTTTTGATCTGGTGCTCGGAATTGAAATCCAAGGACACCGATGAACTCGCAGCGCCGATATTCTCTTAAGGAGACATTTTCCGAGGTTGCGTTTATTTTGGGTTGAGAGTTAGTTTTTGGGAGTTTAGAACAAGTTAAATAAAAATTGTGGATTACAAATTTTTATTTAAACTTGTTGGTTAACTTCTCTCAAAGGAAGTTAGGGGTGGGACCCACACCCACTTAACCTCCCTTGAGAGGATTAAGTGTGGTGGGGCCCACACGAAACCCAACCTTCCATCTCCTCTCAAAACTCCCTTTAACCCCTCTTTAAATGACATGACAAATTGTTATTTAATTTTGGAGTTATCTTATTTGAATTTCAAACCTTTGAAATTCAATTTGTTAAGTCTGTGAATAAAATAAGACTCTATCTTATTTTATTTGGTTAGAATTGTTTAGCCATCTTGAGAGCTTTTGGGTTCTTCTCCTTCTTCTTCAAACTTTGACGAAGAACGCTCAAGCTTTGACGAAGAACGCTCAAGCTCCGACGAAGAACGCCGCTCCTCTCTTCTTCGTCTTCCGTGTCAACGAAAGGGAATGCCGCTTCCTCCTCAGACTTCCTTCGTCGGCATACGAAGATTCTCCAACGACGTACCTCTTCGGACGTACCTCTTCATCAACGGATTTGACGAACGATTACCGCGACGCCCGACCTCCGCGACGTTGTCTTCCGCGGGACGTTGACAAATCTTCGAACCTATACCCAAGGTAGGGGTTGTTGTTAATTGTTTATTTATTTATCCTTGTTCGTGGTTCTAGCATGACTAACGTGAGGATTTTAAATATGTGTTATTGTTTAACGTGAGGGGGTCGGACCGCATGAACACAGCCGAACCCCCTCCTTTGTTCTTGATGATTTATCTTGCGGTTGAAACAAGATGGCGTGGTGCCGTTGCACCACGCGGATATCCGCACGTTTATTTTGCGCGGCGCCGTCGCGCCGCGCCGTGGAAGGATCATCAAGAACGCGACGCCGTCGCGCCGTGTTGAAGGGAATCAAAGGCGCGGCGGAGGGGCGCGGTGTCGTCGCACCGCGTCGGACGACGAACATCGCGGCCGGTTCCGGGCCGCGGCGGGACAAGAAGACCGGCGGCCGGGCCGCCGGCGTCGGAAACCGGAAGGGGACCGGCTTGCCGGTCCCGTTGGAGAAAAACCGGCCGGCCAGGTGGCCGGCCGGAAGGTCAAAGACCGGGGGAATAAATTCCCCCGGTCAACTCTCTAAACCCCCCCCCCCATTTATGGGGGGGGGTTCTTTGAGGGGGGTAGGCGGGCCCCCCGGTTCCCTCAAGCAGGCCCCCCATGAGGGGGGGGGGTCTCCAAAATGGCGCGGCTAAAAGCCGCGCCGCCATGCTGGAAGCGGGGGCTTAGCCCCCCGCGCGTGACCCCAGCGGCGCCGGGCCGCGCCGCCGCCGGCCGGGCCGCGCCGCCGCCGGCCGGGCCGCGCCGCCGCCGGCCGGGCCGCGCCGCCGCCGGTCGGGCCGCGCCGGTCCGCCGCCGGCCGGGCCGGGTCGGGTCGACCCGGTTCGGGTCGACCCGGCGCGGGCCGACCCAGGGGGGGGGGGGGGGGGTCGGGCCGGGTCGGCCCGGACCCGGACCCCCCGTTTTCGTGTCGTCTTCGGTCTTTTGTCCATAACTTGAGACACGGACCTCCGATCGACGAACCGTCTGCGACAACGCGATCCTTAGATCGAGACGGTCGTTTCGGTATATTGCACTCAAAGTTTTGGAACACTTTGAGTTCGGCCGGGTTGGTTCGTTCACGAAACCAACCGGGCCTTCGGAGCGAAAACGCTCATATCTCGAGCTACGGACGTCCAACTGACGTACCGTCAGCTTTGTTGAGTTCCTCTTAGTGAGACAGATCTTTTGGTATACTCCGCCCGAGGTTTGGACGCAGGTGGAGTACGGTCGGGTTGGTTTTGTCTTAAAAACCAACCGGGCCCCGGGGACGAAAATGCCAATAACTCTCAGACCGGGCGTCCGATCGACGCGCCGTCTGTTGCGTTGAGTTCCTGTTGACGATACGGAACTTTTGGATACATCAACTCTGGGCTTTGTGACAGTTGATGTATCAGCCTCTCGGCTCGTGGAGCGGACCCTCCGAACGAGCATGCTGTGTGCGGGAACCCTAGTGCTGGCTGCGACTGTGACTGCTACTACTACTGCTACTGTGACTGCGACGACGACAGTACAGAGATCCTGTGTGGATTCGACGACGACGACTAAAGCACTCAGCGATCCTACGTGGATCAGTGCTACAGGTCCTGTGTGGGCCCGATCCTGTCTGGGTCCGATCCTGTGTGGGTCCTTGCGCTCAGCGGTCCTGTGTGAACCAACGCCTACAGGTCCTATGTGGGCCCGATCTTGTGTGGGTCTTTTGCGGGGGTTAGTTACCTATCGATCCTTCGTGGGTCCGAAGACTTAGATAGATCAGAGATCATCTTTATCATCCTTTGAAGAAGTATACCTGTGTGAGCTGAATCCTGTTGCTTTCCTCTGTGGATTGTGTTGTGCTATCCTGTGTGGATTACGTTTTGCTTTCCTGTGTGGAATACGTTTACTTTCCTGTGTGGACTGAGTTGTACTTGGGCTCAGAGGTTGAAGCGTATTTGAATTGATGATTTAGGTATATGTATGGGCATATACCTAAGCAGTGTCGGTTGTTACTTCGTGATTGTACCTTTCTTCGTGGTTTATCCTTTGTGGATTTTGAGAGACCTTCAGGGGTCTCGGGGTCCCTACTGAGTAGCTTATACTCACCCATGCACGGGCTTTGCCCACACTACGTTGTGTTGGTTGCAGACGATGGACAGTGTTGATCTTAGATGAGGCTTGAAGAGCAGGACGGTACCTGGAGGTGGACCACTGGGCGGGGCGTGCTCGGAGTGGACAGCGGGACCCGTGGAGCAGTGGAGCTATATGTACCCACCCTTCGGGTGGGATTTCCAGTAGACAGCTCGGTGTAGCGGATTTTACTTTTCAGTTGCTGTTTTCCCTTTTCGAGTTGTACTTTACTTTCAGTTTGGGTTTGTATACTGGCCCATTTACTTTTCTGCACTTTCAGTTGTACTCTGCTTTTGCTTAGTGTTTACTTTCCGCTTGCTTACTCTGTGGTGTTTGTTTACTTTACAAAGTCAATGCCTTCCCTTTTTACCGGGATTTATGCCTTGGTGCTAGTCACCAGCCCCTGGCCTATGGAAGGCGGGCTTGGGGTAGTCACGACACGGACCCCGAGGGCGGGTCGTGACAGTAATTGGAATATATTTTTTAAACCTAAGTGGTTTTAGAGGTGTGAGTAAGGGGGGGAGGTGGTGGCCTTTTATAGGGGAGGGAAAAGACTCACTTGGTATTTTTGAAAATAAGTTAGGCGTACCCACATTTTTACCTAAAACATTCAAAATAAAAAACTAAAAAAACTAACTAATTTAAGGTTTTTGTCCGAATAATTTCAATAAAATGGGGTTTGAACAAGTTTTTAGGTCATTTGGGCCCTTAATTTTAAGGTTTATTCCTTTGTTAAGCTTAATTTTATCTTAATTGTTGTAATTAATTTTAATTACTTTCACTAATATTTTTAGTCTAAAAATAAGTTTAACTTACTAAAAATTATAAATTATGTTTATTACAAATATTTAATCCATTTTTCCAAATTAAAATCACATAAGTGGAATAAATTAATTTAAATTTAATCTAGCAGACAGGACGACAATGCAGGTTTTTAAAGTAAAAACGTTCATAACTTTTCTATCTTTTTATATTCAATTTCAATATGAAATTGATTAAAATGACATAAATTTAATTAATTGATAAATAATTTATATAATTTTAATTTAAAACCAAATTAAAATACAATTTAACACTATGAATAAATTAGATGAATAAGTAGTTTGGAATTAAAATTTAGTATTTTTCACTATTCATTAAAAAATGAAACTTCACAAAAAATACCAAAAATTCACCCTAATCTAATTTTTATGTTTCTATTTAAAAAATGAATCTTATTTTTACATATAAAATTTGAAAAATTTCCAAAATTTTGGTTTAAAATAGGCTCTCCATTAAAACCTGGTAAAATTGCTTTTAGAAAAATATAGGTTTTTATGTTTAATATTAGGTTTGTCCTTATCTGATGATTATAAAATATATTTGATGAATGTGAAAAATATTTTATTGAATATATAACATAAAAATTTAATTATTATCATTCTCTAATAGTAATTAATTTAAATTATTAATATAAATTTCATTTTCTCACAAAAAAAATAGTCTTTTATAAAATCCTTCCCTTTATATTCATTTGGGTTCTATATTAATTTCTAATTAATAGGTAACCATATAATTCACAATTTATTTAATCCTATTTATAATAATGAATTTAATGGCTAGTTTATATCTTATTATATTAAATAATAATATTTTTAATATTATATTATTGTTCGGTAAAACTCAGTAATATGTGTATCGCAAGCCAAGTTGGTGTTGTGTGTAGTGAAAGATCACCTTGGTGTAGAGTGTAGATAAAAAGAACCTTTATATTGTGTGTATTCCATGATTAATATGGTATTTCATATAACTCAATCCAAAATTAGTTCTTTAATATATAAAAAACTATTTTCAGTGTTGCCTGAAATGAAAAATATAAAAACATTAAGTTAATTCAAAAAAATATTTCACAAAAATCATGAGGTATTTAATTATACCCTCTTTAAATGAATTTATCCCATGAAATTTTTTCTGGATTATTAATGTTTTAATACTTGAAAGTTTCTTTCATAGAAACCCATATTGTAAAAATAAATCTTAAAACTTCATTTAAAAAGAGAATGTTGGAAACATAACGGTTATCCAAAGTAACATATAACTAGGTTTCCATATAGGAGAACATAGATGGAAAGTAAAAACATGGACTTGGTGGAAAATTATAAATATTCATAGGGAGTGATTGAGGTCATCAATCAAAAATAAGTGATTTATCAATGAAAATTTGGGGGACTCAAAGTCATAAATTTTTGAATATTTAAAAGGCCATAAGTTCAATAAAAATTAATGTATTAAGACAACATCTTTTTGATCATTTTCCTAACATTAAGTAATTATTTTACTGAAGAATAATATAATGAAATATACTTAATTTATATATTTAAATATAAAAAATACATTCTTTGGTTGTGATTTTATCAATTTATAATTCATCCATTACTTCAAGAAATGGATATCCAGAAATCAACTTTGATGCTTGAAGTACTAAAATATACTTTTAGCATATCATAAGGCCTATAAAAGAATTAAAAGTATAACTATTTGTCTCTAAATATTCTTCAAAATCAATATGTTTAATATATTAATCTATAATCATAAAAAGTAACTCTACTGGTTCATCATTAATATTTATTTATCACAAATAATTACACATTAACTAGTACATCACGTAGGCCAGTGGTAGGCATGAGACCCTTATCATCCTTTGGTCATGGGTTCAAGACCTACGTCCTTGCTAGACTTGATTGGTTGTCACCTAATATACATGATGTCCTTTTCCAAAACCACACTAACATAATTTCCAAAATAAATATGATGAATATCCTTGAAATATGTTTAATCACTAAATATCCTTTTAAATAAGGTTTTCAATACAACCTCGATAAAAAAATACTTCCTATGAAGTTTAACTTAAACTTTTCATGAATGGTTAACCTTATAATGATTCTGAAAGATGAAAATCCAAAATATTAGAAAGAAGGTCACAAAATCAGCTTAAAATTGATCATTTATATATCACAAAGTGTATCTTGGTTGTTACATTCCAAACATGTGAATAACTTTATCATGTATTCTATTGAAACATGGTGATGACTTGTATTACCATAAATCCTTATTGAAAACATGAATTTTTCCTTATTAAAAAGTATATTTAATCTATTCCTTAAATCCAAAAAAAATTTAAACTTCATTAGTGATAGCATAAAACACATATTAACAAGTCCTTACTTAGTTCCAATGTAATCAGTACCATCCAATTTACTTATTAATATCTCACATATATTTATTCAAAAAAAATTATAAGGAAAATATTAAAGGTTTTCTTCCCTTATTAAAGATATCACCTTGTCATTAAATCACTTTACCAGTCCATAAAAAAAATTCAATATAAACTTGTAAATACTGAGTGAAAAACATAAGCAAAACAATCCTTGTAAATTTTGATCATTCATATAACATAATTTTTTAATCCAAATACATAAAAAATTCAATTATTCCACTTCATCCTTAATCCATAAAAAGGATGCCACATCCTATTATTTAACACCTATTTCCTTTTTCATTTTATCTCTAGTATTATCATCATCAGAAATATAACCACTACTCACACCACCTTGCTGATTCTATTCGATAGATTTCCCCTTATTAAATTGATTTACATGATGACCATTCATTCCACACTTAAATCATTTTACCTTTGATTATGTCTTAGTTAGACTTATATTTCCATCCATTTCATTAATCAAACCCTTCATTTTTTCTTTGCAATTACCTACTTTGTGTCATTCTTTTCTACAGTCAAAACACATTATTGTTTCTCCAAGACATTCACTTTGGTGATTCTTTCAACATTCTCTACACAAAGGAAACAAAATCTTCTTTCCTATATGTTCTCTATTACTTGAACTCTTAGTGAACTCCTTCCTTCTCTTCCTTGGTGAGTCTAAGAGTTAGTTAAGGTATACATTATTAATCATGTTTTGTGAAAACTTACTAGGCATGATTAAAAAATCATTAACTCTACTGACCATCCCACTTAAATGATCATCAAAAAAATTTCCATCACATTCAACATTATCCCAATTCCTTCTGGTTCCCACTATTGACTAAAACCAAAAATCATAGTGTGAGCAACACTTATCATAGTGTAAAGACACATAATCATTAAAAATAAATACTTATAGGATGTCGAAATCATGAAACCTTGCTTAAGCTATGACACCTCAGGTTTATTCTATGTTATTCATATCCAGCTTCCATTTACATCCTTCATAATGGTTCAATAATAGTTTGTGATTGTTTTTGGGACCACTTTGGGTTTAAGTTGTATTTGTTTTCAACTAGTGTCAATAATGGTCAAAATGAATAATGAATTCCAAAGTGAATAGAGATTGGTTGAAGTGAAGATTCTTGAATAATTATTTTGGATTCATAGGATTGGATGACAAGCTTGGGAAATTCTCTATGTTGATCAAATCAGACGATTATTGAACTGGTATTGAAGTTCAAATAACTTGTATCATTTGTGATACATTATTTAAAAAATTGAAGGATTGAATCTCATTGGAATTCAAGTTCCAAAAAGAAATGGTTTTGAGAAGATGAAGAGAAAGGGGGTCATGCATGGGTTGGTTTATGTTTAAATATGGCCATGAATTTGATTTCATACTTAGTTTTTTACTAAGTATTTTTTTGGAATTACTTAAAAAATGGTTCCAACCCACGAGATAGCTACCCAGACTCAACCCGAGGCAGATGAGGGACTACAGGGTCTAAACTCTCTCATGGGGAATCCAAGAAGAGCCATCCTGTGAGCATCATAGTGGACTCATATCACTCCCTAAGAGCATGTTCCACCATGAAGGGTGGCACAGAGGTAAGGAGGCATAGGGTGGGAGCAGATCATACCTGCAGAACATGGTATGGGGAAGTACCGTGGATAGGGGAGGGGAGTTATGAGTTGTTGTTGGGATGAGTTAATTGATAAACTGCATTGAACCCACATCTTCGTTTTGATGTGGGATGACATTTTTAATTAGCGAAATGATCTCAGCCATCCATTCAATCCAGTGTAAGATCTTTGACGCACACCTCATCCTGCTTCCCATGATCTAATCGTCGTTGTCCACTGCATTCACGCCTCAAATGATCAAACAATGGTTGTATGATTTCCTTGTGGTTTCTAAACCCCCAGTGTCATCATCTTCTTCCTCTATCCCTTTCCATAACTGCTACCACTCGTTGGATAAGAAGAAGAACCACGATCCAATCTCCATGGATGATCATCTCAATATCATGAAGACTCTTTGGAGTGCACTAAAGCCATGAATGCAATAAATGATGATCATTCATGAGAAAATATTGGAGAAGAAGCTTCGGGAGAGGAAAAGGAAGTTGTCGTGGCCATGAGGATCCATGCGAGAGTCATGAAAAATTTTCACACCTGAGAATCATGCACATGTTTTTGAATCCATGCATGAAGATAGAAGCTCGCGTTAAAAAGGAAACACCCTGAGGATATTGACTAATCTAATCTGTCGATATGAAGATTTTCAAAAGTTGAATATCGCAAGAATTCAAACTGCAATCCCTAAATCTTCTCACACATATTTTAGATACGGAAGAAGAGCTCCCCTCTCCTATAAAAGTAGGATTCTGAGATGAGAATTGATGCTACTCTCATATACCTGAGAGCTTCTATTTTTGAAAAATAGAGCATCTCCTAGTGCACCATTTCTCGAAGACCATTCAGGAGTCCTATGAGCTTTGTGCTCTGCAAAGTAGAGTTCTCGCAAGTGTTTGATAAGTTATTTTCACTCTCAAAACACTTTACGAAGAACCGGTATCCATGAACACATGATTGGTTTTCCAAAACCTTTATTGTGCTTTGTAAAGGCTAGACCATCGTGATCCAGTGATTGAGCCTTTGTCTCTCACTATGCTTTTTGAAGAGGTAGATCTATGCACCTCATGCAAAAAAGAAGAATTGTGAATCCTCTATGTGAAGAACATTACATGTGGACACCCTAGTTTCACAAGGTGAAGAATAATTCCCTCAGGTTTCCATGATTATACTCTACGATTTATAGGGGGTCATGTTTTGGTGAAGAAGGAGATTGGAAGAGAAGGTTGGTGAACATGCATGCACATACATTCTTTGATTGAAGGAGATTGAGGTCATGTTTTGTGGTGAGAAGAAGAAGTTCATGTGAGATAAAAGGTTTTACCCATTTGGTTTTGAAGAAACATATACATATGAAACCAAAAAAACACATGAATCTAGTATAAGATAAAGAAGAAAGAGAAGATGAGGTCATGTGTGTGTGTTCAAATAACCATACCCATTAGGGTTTTCACACAAGAAGAAGAATATGATATTTCATGCTTTCATTCATGCACATGAACACGTGAAGTCACTTAAATAAATAACCAACACAAGTGTGTTCACGTGTGTAAGGAATAAGAAGAAACAAAAAAAGGGTTCAGCTTAAATGACACATGAATCATTACATGCATTCATGAACAAGAGAGACAAGAATTAACTCTGATGATGCCAAGTGAGTCGATCCCTAGTGTTTGAATAATCGCATTGGTGTATGTGATTATACCTAAAGAAAGAATAATATTAGTTTAGTCGGTTGTTTCACTAAGAATGAGAAATAATATGAACTAGTGTAGTTGGGTTTTCACTATAGAAGAAGAGAAAGAAAGAAGAGAATTGCTTGAATACTTATTTTCAAATAATTAAGTGAAGAGCACTGAAATAATCAAGATCAGAGCCTAAATTTTGAAGAAGTAAGAAGACTCTCCTAGATGGAAGTATAAAGAAACAGAAATTGTAAGGGAATATCCTACTTTTTTCAAGTTGGAAGAGGATTATTTCCCTTCCCCTCTAAGTGTAGGGACTCACACTGGGAAGTGATTATCTCCTTACCTCCTCTAAGTGTAGGGATCCACACTGACTAGAGAATTGTTTTCTTAGTTAACCATTATAAAAGAATATCATTTTATAATGAGAATCCATGTATTGGCCATCACCATACATGGAAATGACTAGATACTCACATTGATTAGTGAACCTTGTAAAAATATCATGTGAATATTTTTACTACTTTCTATAATTTCATTTAACTGGGAAAATATAATAAGAGAATAAAGATCTTAACAGGTCAAGATGTACAGGGATAAAAAGTTTTAATTGGTTTAAAAAGTCTCCAATACTGATTCACCCCCCCCCCCCCCTCAGTGTTAGGTATATCCCAAACTATTCCTCTCAATTGGTATTAGAGGGATAGGTTCACCTCTGTTGGATTTTCTACAGTGAATTTATTCTCTTTTCAATACTTGAATTTCTTTCCTGAGTTATCAATGATGTTTAGTTTCAATGAATATTCAGTTGTCTCTGAGAAAAATATCATATCTACCAGGACCATTATGAACATGGAAAAGAAGGAGAAGATAAAGTTGAATATGAAGTCCCTCTTATCTAAATAAGAGGAAGAATATAGTTCTAGATAACTTTCTAAAAATGAATGCATATTAGTCTTGGAAATTAATGATCAGGTGGTTCAAGTTCCCACCAAGAATATGGATAAAATTCCTACCTCAAGTGATCACGAGGTATGTGTTAGTATATTTGGAAATTATACTCATGATGAAAATATTATCACAAGTGGTGATGATCAATATCTAACCTCTCAAGAATTATCTATTGATAGATTAATAATGATTATGCATAGTATTCCTAGAGAAAATGCAGCCCTTATTTTTGGATTATTTCAATGCAAGTAAGAAGATATCACCCAAATGGAAGAAGAAACTGATATTTTGGAGAGAAAGTCTTACAAGATTTTTTTTTTGAATGTTTAAATCTCTCCAGACAGGTTGGAGCCTTTGAATCAAGAAATAGGGTATTTGAATTATGTTCTTCAAAGTGGATCAAATATGTTAAATAAAAGGAGGGATTAAACAAGACTCTAGAAGTGAAGATCCATGCACTTGCAGATGGTATGAAAAATAACAATGAAGTCAAGGAGTAATATTTGGAAGAAAAATCCAAGATGATCAAAGAACTTGACTCTTTGTTACAAAACCAAGTGAAGTTGAATTAAGAGTAAGTTGAAAGATTAAATAAGGCTTGCGAAGAGAATATAACTATGATTGAATATCAGAAAGTCATCCTCAATATGAAATTTCTAGAATTGGAAGCTCAGTTGACCAATCTTGATAAGATAGATATTCATACTTCACAAAAGAAGAAAACAATTGTTGTTGGTACTCAATTCTCACTGGAAGATTATACTATCAAAATACCTCCAACACATGATAAGAAAATCATGGCTTCACTCATTTATCTATCACAACAAGTTGAGAAAGTAAAGGTACCATCCATACCAACTTGTACTAATGTTTCTAAAAATTTTTCTACAAAAAGTGTAGGTTGGAAGAAAAAATATAAACAAATATTGATGAAGAAAAGTGGGGAAAAACCTACCAACTTCTCTAGGGTAGATAGGGTAAAGAGTTTCAAACATATCTTCCCATAGAGATCATAGAAAATCAATAAAAAGGCTCAATAACCTTATACAGAAGATATCAAAAAGACATGGTTTTTTTGTCAATGTTGGTGCTATAATAGATTTGGGCATTGTGCGTTGGATTTTTGGTACAATACCTTAAATAAAAAAGCATAGAAAAAAAGCCTATATAAAGGGGGATAAATCCAGATAATAATAAAAACATCCATATATCTCGATGCATCTTTACACTACAAATAGATTTGGAATTCTAGACATCATCTGTGATGTATGCAATGGGAGTGGTCACATGGTTGGTACACATTCATAACAATAGTTACCTAAATATGATAATAAAACAAGATCATAAAAGCAGGATAAGAAAAAAGGTTCATCCAAAAGAACTCCTAAGAATGATTTCACTCACAAAAAGTTATGTGGAAGATCCAATATTGATGCCTCAATTCATAATGACCTATTGGTTATCTGGCCAGAATATTTGGAAAGAATGATGAAAATGGAAGATACATAGGCTAAGGCTATTGAAAAAAGAAAAAAAGAAGATTCTACATATAGATAAAGAAGTTTTGTGTGTGAGGTGCAACAAGGCTGGTCATACTATTATAAAGTGCTTTGAATATATTCTAGCCCAAGAAGAGTTACTCAAGAAGATGAAAGTTGCACCAAGGGATTCTAGTGCTTTGAAAGATCTTGAAGAAAGAATGTTCACACACAAAGAGGTGGAAGATACATAGGCTAAGGCTAGTGCAATAGAAAAAAAAATTCACATGAATAAAATATATTTCTATGTGTGAGGTTCAACAAGTCTTATCACACTATTAGAAATTTCTTTGAATTCATTCCATCGCAAGAAGAATTTCTTAAGAGGATGAAATGTTCACCAAGATATTATAGTGATTTGAAAGACATTGAAGAAATAAGATTCACACACAAATAAATAGAAGAAATATTGAGTTCTACACAATCACATTCAATGTTGAAGATCCGTTGTGAAATTGTAAAGAATGGAGCATTTGGGTTGAGAAAATAATCTCAACCTTACTGTTCAAATTGATTAAGCAAAGAGGATCCACCTTATTCCCATAAATTTTTATGTATTGTATTTGTTCTTATCATATAGGTAATTGAAGGTGAAGTAATATCTCAGGGGGGTAGAACCTGAGATTCAATGATGATAAGTATTCACTTAAGGGGGATACACATGAAGAAGCTACCAGAGTCGCTATCTCAATAAGTATCAACATCAGTTGGTATAAAATTCAATTACATTGAAGATTTTCTGAAGATCATGTAATTGTAAAAGGTATGTTATTTATTATTCTATCTTCCTTATTTACTCAAAATAAAGATCATTATACAAAGGTGGAGTAACTAAATTACTCAGTGATATAATAAGAGTGGATGAGTTCTCATCTCATGAGGTATCATGATCAGTGGATTATGGATAGCTTTGATGTCTAAGTTAAATCCTTTTTTTCTACACCAATCATTGCTCAAGTAGACTTAGAGTGAAATGTTTTATAGAAAATTGCTTAAGTATGGAATTATACCCTCTCTACCATGAACTTTTTATTTCTTTTCAATAAGGGGGGGTAGAAAGTGAAATGGAAGTTTAAAATTGAGAGAAAAGAAAAGTGAAGGGGAAAGAAAATCTTCTCATTTTGATATTGACACATCCATTTGAGATAAATTTGAAGCATTTATAACAAATAAAAAGGGGAGATTATTGGGAATACTTTTTGTATAAGTTTTATTTGTTGTCAACTGGTGTCAATAAAGGTCAAAATGAAGAAGGATCTCTAAAGTGAATAGATATTGGTTGAAGTGAAGATGCCTGGAGAATTGTTATAGATTCATATCATTGGATTCCACACATGGTAAATTCTTCATGTTGATCAAATCAGATGATTTTTGCACTGATCTTGAATTTATAATAACTTGTATAATGTGTGATACATTTTTTACAACATTGAAGGATTGAAGCTCATTGGAATTCAAGTTCCAAAAATAAATGGTTTAAGAAGACGAGAAGAGGAAGAGAAAGGTGGACATGCATGGGTTGGTTTGTGTTTAAATATGGCCATGAATTTGAGTGCATACTTAGTTTTATACTAATTATTTTTATTGGATTTAATTAAAAAATGTGGCCAACCCACAATCTAGCTACCCACCCTCAACCCAAGAAACATGTGGGACCACAGGGGTTGACCGTGCCTATGGGGAAGCCAGGAAGAGACACCCTGAGAGCAGCATAGTGGATGCATAGCATGCACGTAGAGTGCACTCCACCATTTAGGGTGGAACAGAGGCAAGGAGGCATAGGGTAGGCACAGAGTGCACCTACATAACATGGTATGAGGTGGTACCATGGAGATGGGAGGAGAAGTATGAGTCTTTTTTTGGACGAGTTGATTGATAACCCGCACTAAACCCACATCTCCGTTTTGATTTGGGACAACATATTTAATGAGAAAAATAATCTCACCCATCCATCCAATATCTCATAAGATCTTAGCCGCAATCCTTATCTCATTTCCTATGATTTAATTGTTTTCGTCCACCACATTCGTGCCTCACATGATCAAACAAGGGTCGTTCAATTTCCCTATGGGTTTTTAACCCCTAGTACTATCATCTTCCTCCTTTATACCTCGTAATCACCACTGACACTCATTGGAGAAGAAGAAGAATCATGATCTGATCACCATGGATGAGCATCTTGACATCGTGAAGTTTCATTAGAGGGAACCAAATCCATTCATGTAATAAATGGTGATCGTGCATGCGAAAATATTGGAGAAGAACCTTCGGCCGAGGCCAATGAAGTTGTCACGGCCACGAGGATCCATTCAAGATTCATGCACAAGATTCATGCGCAAGAATCGTGCATGAATTCTTGACTCCATGCACGAATATAGGAGCTCGTGTTGAAAAGGAAACCCCATGAGGATCTCAGTTAATCTAATCCACATATTTGAAGATTTTCAAAATCCAGATATCACGATAATTCAAATCACGATCCCCACAGCTTCTCAAACATATTATGTATGTGGAAGAAGAGATCCCCTATCTTATAAAAGGAGGATTCCAAGACAAGAAGTGATGATTCTCCCACATAACTGATATATTCTGTTTTCAAAAAACAAAGGATCTCTCTATGCACCATTTTAAGAAGATTATCTAGGAGTCTCGTGATCTTTCTATTCTGTGAAGTCGAGTTCCCGTGAGTGATTGATAAGTGTTTTTCACTCTCAAACCTATTTTTGAAGAACCGATACCTGTGAAAACATGATTGGTTTTTATATACCTTTATTGTTCTTTGCAAAGTCCGTGCCATCTTGAGCCAGTGATTGGGCCTCTGTCTTTCACTGAGCTTTGTGAAGTGGAAGATATGTGCACCTAATGCACAGAGAATAAATGCACATCCTCTGCATGAAGAACATGACCTATGGCCACCCTGTTTTCATGAGGTGCAGAATAATTCCCTTAGGTTTTCATGCTTATAATCTACTGTTTACAAGGGTTCATGTTTTTGTTAACAAGAAGATTGGAAGAGAAGGGCAGTGCACATGCATGTACATACATGATTTGATTGAAGGAGCCCGAGGTCATGTTTGGTGGTGAGAATAAAAATTTCACATGATACAAGAGGTTTGACCCATTCGGGTTTGAAGAAACATATACATATGAAACCAAAAAACACCCCAATAAAGTGAAAGATAAATAAAAAAGAGAAGAGGAGGTCGTGTGTGTTTTCAAAGAACCATACCCATTAGGGTTTTCACACAATAATAAGAATAGGAGAGTGCATGATTTCATGAATGCACATTCACACATGAATTCGCTTAAATAAATAACCAAAACAAGTGTGTGTACATGTGTAAAGAAGAAGAAGAAAGAAAAAAAGGTTCAACTTAAATGACACATGGATGATCACATGCATTCATGAACAAGAGAGAAAAGAATTAACTCTGATGATTACAAGTGATATGATCCTCAATTTTTGAATAATCACATTGTTGTATTTGATTCTAGCTAAAGAAATCATAATATTAGTGCATTCAGTTGTTTCACTAAGAAGAATAAAGAAGATGAACTAGTGAAGTTTGTTTTTCACTAGATAAGAAGATAATTTCTTGCCTATTGCTTTGAAAGAAATCAATTTAAGGGCACTGAAATAATCAAGAGTAGAACATACCTTTTGAATAAGGAAGAAGACTATCCTAGATGGAAGTATAAAGAACTAGAAAGTGTAATAAAATATCCTACTTGTTTCAAGTTAGAATAGTACTATTTCCCTTCCCCCTCTGAGTATAGGGACTCACACTAGGAAGTTATTATCTTCTTCTCTCCTCCAAGTTTAGGGAGCCACACTGACTAGAGAATTTTTTTCTAGTCAACCAATGTAAAATAATATCACTTTATAGTGGAGAATACATGTACTGGTCATCACCATACATGGAAAGGACTATCTACTCACATTGAGTAGTAAACCTTGTAAAAATATTGTGTGCATATTTTTATTGGTTTATATTATTGCATGCGACAGGGGAAATAGAATAAGACAATCAAGATCCTAACTGGTTAAGAGGCATAGAAATAAAAAGTTGGAATTGGTTTAAAAATTCCCCAACACTGATTCACCCCCCCTCTTAGTGTTAGGTATATCACAAATTGGTCCTCTAAAATTTCCAAAAAAAAATCCCTGGGAGTGTCAAACCAAGTGTGTTGCAGGGCCTGTTGTCGCATATCAAGTTATGCCGATTTAGGCCCAACACACCTTGTTAGATTTTTTACTCCTAGGTACATCTGTTCCAGAGCCACATCCACTTGTAGTATCTAGATAGGGATGTATTTCTAGAAAACCACTCACTCTATCCTTTACTAAAATTCTAGTATATTTTACTAAACATTATATCATTCTTATAATTATCATTTGATACATCTATAGACATATCCTTAGAAATATACCTAGGGATATCACTAAATTTTTCTCATCCTAGTTTCTAAAGGTTGACTAAACCTTCAATATGATACCAACTATAAGGACCTTGTCTTAACATACATATACATTACCTAAATTTTGTAGAATACTTAAGACACTACATAAACTGACACTCAAATACCGTATTATTTTAGTGCATTTGGAAACATAGAAACATAAAAAATGGTACATAAGGTAGATACATTATCTCCCAATAGGTTATCCAAGACTAGAATCATTGTTATACATTTCATACATAAAATATATCTTCATAACCTGGGGATGGAAAAATAAAAATGGGTGATCTCAAATTCTCAGTAAGGGTAAACAAGGTTTATATCTAAACATAATCATGAGCATAAGGTTATCAGAATAGGATCATGAAAATATAAGATCGTACCCAGAATATCAAAGATTATAAACATGAATCATGGAATAAATATTGGAATTTCATAAGACATTAATCCTAAGTAAATAAATAAAATAATCCATGAAATCATAATATGGGAATAACCCATAGAATTGTGGAAAAAATAAGCATATAATATGATTTCCATAGTAGTCAAGCCATCACTACCAAGGCCATATTGATAGTATGGGTTCACTCCCCATACCATATTGGTAGTCATGTTTCACTCCCATGTCTATATTTGTAGCGTGATTTTAATCCTCATACCATCTTGGGGGTCATGGTTCACTCCCATGGCCATCTTAGTAGCATGATTTCACTCCTCATAAAATATTAGTAGTCATGGTTCACTCTCATGGCCATATTAGTATTCAAGGTTCACTCCTAATACCATATTATTATTTATCATGAGATATAAATCTTTACCCAATGCATTGGAGGGAGATATATGTCCCAAAAATACCATAATGAAATCATACATACATGTTCCGCAATATCATTAAAAATAATATAATAACTCATGAATTGAAATGGGTATCATAAAAATGTAATCATGTCAAAAACTATGAAAAAACATATAGGTTTCATTAACATTTCATCATAATAATAACCTATGAAAAGAAGAGGATTTCAAAGGAATATAACCTGTGAAAGATAAATGAGTTTCATAAACATTATTCCATCAAAACATAAACCATTTAGAGAAATAATATGAATGGAAACATTAAATAATTACCCTAGAAAGGCATGAGTAACACCAAAACATTTCATCTTAGATGGGAAATAATTGTGAAAGATATTTAAAAAATATTTCTTGCGGAAATTATTGTTTCTTCTTGAAAAAATATTTTTAAATCTTAAAACCTTTTGAAATCCATTTTCCTTGAAAACTTATAAAATAATTTTTAAAAATTTGAAAACATTTTTTCTTGAAAACATATAAAATAATCTTTAAAACATTTCAAAACCCATTTTCCCTTAAAATATTTTGAAAACTTATAAAATAATATTTAAAATCACTTAAAATACTTTTTAAACATAAAACATTTTTGAAAAAAAATTATTTGAAAACCACTTTAAAACAATGAATTTATATAATATTTGGATTTTTTTTAAAAATAACTTGTAATATTGTAAAGTAATATTCAAGGGAATGATGGTCATGACAGTAGGTAAATCCATACATGTTACACATTCCTTTTGCATCATAAAAAGTATAGAAAAGTGTATCGACCAGAAAATGACAAGAATATTCCTTTTAAAAAAACCCTTTTTTGTAAAATATAAAACATAGGTATAAATTTATTTTAATGATCATAAGGGAATATTATAATTTTTTTGAAACATTTATTTTTTTTAAACATGGTTTGAAGGAACATAGATTTCTGACTGAAGATAGGGTGAATTTAGGCTTTCTTAAAACACTTTCTTACCTATATTATGTACTAAAGAGTGGAAAAATGGTAAAAATACATGAATATATCATTAATAAATAGATGAGATTAAAATTAATGAGTCTTTTTGAGATATGTATTATAATATTTCATCAATGGTAGCATAATCATAAACAATCTCAAAAAAGAATGATATTGTTTCAATAAACTCTTACCACTTGATAAATTTGAACCATAATCCCTATTTAACAAAATAAAATTACATGAATCTTAAAATATCATGAAAATATGGATATTCATGATATAAAATTTTAAATTAAGTATATAAACCTAATGTAAAAATATAGGTTCATAACATGTCATGTGTCTCAAAGAAAGAAAATTGAGACAAAATTACTTTACCAATTTGGTAACTTTTCAAACATAAACCCCATGAAATAAATATCAAAAAATTTAAAAGTAAATTCTAATAAATTTAACTATAGTAATCATATAATTAATCCATTTTAAGTATACATACCACACAAAAGTAATGTGTGGTGAATAAATCATGTATCTCTTATAAATAAATAGTGAGATGAAATTCCTTTACCTTGTGTCTTGACTCTTGTCGTTATCATAAAAACATAATGTATAATAAATATAACTTTATTATAAATATATCACAAACCATATTCCTATATCTAATAACATATATTTTTTATGACTTTATATTACCCACTTGTTAACCAGTTCATGTTAAAGTTATTCTTTTGGTAATATTTGGTTTGTTTTTCACATGCATCTTAATTTGTTATATCATTGGTACTTATACATATATCATGATATAAAGAATATAAACCATGATATAAATATCATTTATATTCATTATAATTTTATTATAATCATCTATATAATATTGAAGTATGGAATATAATGTTCACGGAGACGGTAGGTCATACATACGCATGAACATTGTTTCTATTTTATTTTCATGTTGAAAGAAAGAAAGTAAATCAAATATATGTATATATGTATATAATATAATTAAAGTAGAATTATTAGGTCATATATATCATATAATTTCACTAAACACATATTTAATACATTCTATGTAGTGTGTGAACAAATCACATCGCTTTGAGGGGGTGTAGTCCACACTTCCTCTAACAAAATTATCGTATTTACCCAAAATAGAAAGTATAAATATATGTGTTTTAAAATAATTACATAATATTAAAGATATAATATATATAATATATGAATATCATTTACATCATAATTCCCAACCATGAAAGGTGGTAAAGTAAAAAACAAACAATCATCGTTTCGTGAGGCGGTAGTTCACCGTACACATACACAGTATGTACGTTACCCATTAGATGGAAGTGTGTGTATGTGTGGGTAAAAAATTATCATAAATACATAAAATTATATTTATGATAATTTATTTTATGTATAATCATGGAATAAGGAGAGTGTATGGGGTGGATAATGAAAATAAGATAAAGGAGCTTAAGGGAGGATGTTGGCTCTTCTTTGGGTAAATCCTTTTGGTTTTCACCAAAGGGATTTCTTGAGTTAATTTATGCCCAAAATAGGATTAAAGAAGTAATGTAGGAATTTTAGGAAGTGTATTGGGTAGATATTTTCCAAACCTAAGTGGTTTTAGAGGTGTGAGGAAGGTGGAGAAGTGGTGGCCTTTTATAGGGGAGGGAAAGGACTCACTTGGTATTTTTGAAAAACAAGTTAGGTGTACCCACGTTATTACCAAAACAAAAGTCATCCAAAACACACTAAACTAAAATATTTAAGGTTAATGGAATAATAACGTCCATACAATGGGTTTTGGAAAAGTTTATAGGTCATTTAATCCCATAAGTTTAAGGTTCATTCCATTGTTAAGCTTAATTTTTCCTTGGGGGGGGGAATCATCGGCCAGTGAGAGACCAGGGGTTTTCCGACCTTTTTAAAACCCCAAATTCCTTCCCCCTTTTTTGAAAATCTCGTTGAGTCCCAAATCTTCAGATCTGATCGAAGGGTTCCCTAATCTTCAACTTTCGACTTTGAAATTCTTAGAATCTTTCGCACTTCTAAATCTTACCCTGATTGCACAGTTTAGGCACAGACGTCCTTATGTGGATGCATTCGATAGATTTATCTTTGGTTCTTGGGATCTTCAGGATAGAGCAGTTTTTGGTTTTCTTAACAGGAGCTGCATGATGATTTGGTTCAAGTTAGAAGCAGACCTTATTACAGCTTGGTCGAGGGCTCCTCGTAGCTTCAATGGATATCGATTCTTACTATTACAGTGGTCCTTTGAGTTTCACATGAACCGTGACTCACCGTCGGAAACGGTATGAGTAAGCTTCCATAATCTTCCACCGCCTTTTCAGAATCTTGTTGTTATTCACATTCTAGGTAATCTTGTAGGAAGTTTTTTGTGTTCTGATTCTCGAATTGAAGTTTTGTGTCACCCGGTTAATCCATGGGATTGCGTGGTATTGTATGAATCCTGGAGGCCTTTTGATTATGTGTGGATTACAATTGGAGAGGATTACAGGTGAAAAAAACAGGTGGTCTATGAGGACTGGATGGATTATTACTCTTCTTGTCATCACTTGGGTCATACAGTGGCGGTTTGCAATAGGGGAGGGTTCTTGAAGGCTCATTGTTCAAATGCCCAGGTGTCTACTTGAAGGGAAGGAGATGCTACAGGAATAGTTTCAGAGGCTAGTGTGAGGGAGGGTCCAAGACAGAAGGAAATGGGAACTGATGGTGGAGGTAAGGAGCCTCTCCTTCCTATGGTGGAATGGAAATTGGTTGAGAAATGTAGAATGATGGCTATGGATGGCCATGGTTCTGTGCGAGGGGAAGGAGATGTGCTGGGCAAGACGTTGGAGGTTGGTGCGAGGGTGATTCTAGAGGAGAACAGACTAGAAGGAAGTGGTAGGGAGGTTCAGCCTCCAGTGGTGGAATAACAGATGGAGGATAACAGTAGATAGTTGGTTGAGGACGGTTAGGGAGTTGTGGCTACTTTGGGTACAATGAATGCCTTGGAAGGTCTTGTGCTAGGTGTTGAAGGGGATCGATTTGAGGAACACAGAGAGGGGGAGGTGACCCATCACATGCAGTGGAGGATGACAGATCTAGATCCTTTATGAAAACTACCTCCACAGGGGGGGCTAGAGGTATGGATATCTCATTGAGGACTTTTATCCCTTTAATCAACAGGTTTTAAAGCCTTTCCAATGGCATTTTTGAAGTCGGTTTATGTGCTAATTTAGAAGAAGGGGGTGCAGGTGCTAGGGTCTCTATGAAGGAGCCGATTGGTGGAATTCTGGGACAAGAGGAAGTTCCTAGGGCTGTGGAAAATCCTACTGATGGGGTTAGATGCCTTGATCAGATTTAAAAGAATACTTTGAACCAAATAATGAGGTGGAATAGTAGGGGAAATGGTATTGGCTCTAAGGTTTTCCTAGGAAAAGGGAAGGACTAGGATGGGGGCGATAAAGAAAATATGAGTGGACCGGCTATTCGTTCATATAGAGATATAGTACAAGGTGGGAACAAGAGGATGGTTGAGTGTGAAGGAACATTATCTAAAACCCTAAGAACAAGAACTAGGAAGGACTACTCTTATCTCCCAAGCCCGATAATAACCATATTTGCTTTTAAGCGAGATAACGGGGTGATTCTTGCCTTTAAAAAATATAGCTTGGCCAAACAGTCTTTTGGAATCCAACCTCCTCTAGATCAGTCGATGAGCTGGGATCTTGGTGATATTGGTAGGCAGCACGGACCGACTTTTGTTTGGGAATCGGCCACTGTAGATGACGAATCTGGTATGGGATGCAGAGACGATTATGGGTACTATGATCTGTAGTGTGGTGCTGTTTATTTTGAATGTGTTTGAGTTTCAAGTGTTGGTTTGTGGAGTTTTATGTCATTTGGAATTTCTCTGAGTTTTCTTTGAACCTTGTTTTGGGTACCGACAACCCATAACCCGACTTTTAAAATGGAAAAAAATGTTTAGTAGTACAATTCAGGTTTTTAAAGTAAAAATGTTCAAAAGTATGCTATGTTTTTATATTCAATTTCAATGTGAAATTGATTACAATGACCTAAATTGAATTAATTGATAAATAATTTATATAATTTTAATTTAAAACCATATTAAAATATAATTTAACACTATAAATAAATTACACAAAAAATAAATTTTGAATTAAAATTCATTATTTTTCAATATTTATTAAAAAATGAAACTTCACAGAAAAATACCAAAAATTCACCCGAAACTAATTTTTAGGTTTATATTTAAAAAATTGAATTTATTTTTACATATAAAATTTATAAAAGTGCCAAATTTTTTTTGAAATAGGCTCACCATTAAAAGGCACTAAAACTGCTTTTATAAAAATATAGGTTTTTATGTGTAATATTGGGTCTCTTCCCATCTTATACTTATAAAATATATTGGAAGAATGTAAAGAATATTTTATTGAATATATAACATAAAAATTTAAATAATATCATTCACTAATATTAATTAATTTAACTTATTAAGATAAATATCCATTTTCATAGAAAAATAGTCTTTTATAAAATCATTCCCTTTATATTCATTTAGTTTCTATATTAATTTCTAATTAATAGGTAACCAATGAATTCATAATTTAGTAAATCCTATTTATAATCTTAAATTTAATGGCTAGGTTATATATCATTATATTAAATAATAAAAGTTTTAATATTATATTATTGTTTGGTAAAACTCGGTAATGTGCAAATCGCAAACCAAGTTGGTGTTGCGTGTAGCGCAAACTCACCTTGGTCAGGCATGTAGAGAAAGATAACGTTTATGTTGTGTGTATTTCATGATTAATTTTGTATTAAGTATTACAAAATCCAAACTTAGTGCATTAAAATATTAAAAAAATATTTTCATTATTGTTTGAAATACAAAATATCAAAAATATTAAATTAATTGGAAAAATTATATTTCACAAAATATTGGGGTGTTACAGTTTTGCACAACATGAGTTCCCTTTACATGACCCTAATCTTCATGCAGCCCTGAAATTTTTGTGCACCTATACCCCCATTATCCATGTCATTACCTTATTCTAGATCCCATATCTCGTGCAACGCTACTTACATGTGCTACTCCAGAGTTACAAACAACAACTTACAGGCCCCTAACCCTATGCCTTCTTCTACCAAACACAATTATTCACAAGTTGAGTGCTTAGGTTCTCCACACCTATTCAAAATGATTTTAACCATTATTTAATCACTTGAAAAAATGGTATCATCAACCCTTGAACCTATACCTTTTTCTCCAAGCATGGGCTTAGTAGCCTCAATGCCTCTTCCTCCTAATCATAGGCACCCTAATGTTAGTACCCTTTATGCTACCCCAACATAGAAGTTCTTACAACTCATGCCATCCAAAATCACCTACATAGTAGACTGATAATCCCAAAAGGTGGCATCATTATGGTAAACTATTTACCTTTCCTTATGAAGATGGATATTGTTGTATCCTTCTCTCTTGATTAGAAATGGTCTCCCTGTCTAAAAAATCCAACCATGCCCGAGCCACAATACTTTAAACAATAGATCCTAATGTCCTAGTCACACGATGTTAAAATACATGGAAATATACTTAGAAAATGAAGTTAAAGTGTAGCCTTAACATGTGTGATGAACATAGTATTCACCATGTATGAATAACATGGGATGATGCCTCACCTACTAGGTAGACCATATCCATAGGCCCCTATCCCATCCCTTGTTGTCACTCTTTATATGAAATGAGAATCATTACTGCATTATGTAAAATTGTATGGACTGGTCTCCTCACATGACCTTAAACTGTACATTTGAACTATATGGGCTTTGATCACTATCTTATATTGGGGTATATAGGACACCTATCCGGGGTTTTATTTATATATACATGTTACACCTCCCTGAGTTTCATTCCTAACATCCAAAAATCCAACTTTCCTTGAGAGGTCATAACTCTAAACCTTATAGGAGTATTCCAAACCCCTCACCACCTAAACCAATCTTTCCCCATAATATGTTAAACCTATGACCAACTTTTCCCCATAAGACACTAAACCTATGATCCAAAAGTCCCAAAAAGACACTAAACCTATGAACAACCTATCCCAATAAGATATTAAACCTATGAACTAACTTTCCCCAAAAGACACTAAAACTATGACCCACCTATCCCCAAAATACACTAAACCTATAAAACTATTGTCCCTATAAGAAATTAATCTTGTGAACTAACTATCCCCATAGCACACTAAGCCTATGACCCACCTATCCCAATAATAGAATAAACCATGACCAACCTATCCTCATATGAAATTAAACTCGTGAACCAAATGTCCCCATAAGAAACTAAACCCATGACCCACTTTCCCCAGATGACACTAATCCTTTGACTTACTTATCCCTATATGACATTAAACATGTTAACCAACTATACTATAGAAGTTGAAACTTGTAATTCCTTGTGGTTTACAATAATTCCTACCACATTCAATGCACATGATATTCCCTAGGATTTAAGCCTTAGATTCCTTATATCCCTGATATACATTTCCTCATAGAGGATATGAAATGTCTTGGGTTCTACACCTAAGATGCCTCATACATGAGATTCTCTTAACTTCAAATGAGGAATAATTTTACATACTCTAAACATTCCCAAGATTCCAAACATCCTAATCAGCTCTAAACCAAAGGTATCCACCGTAGAAATCTATGTAATTAACTAGTGTCCATCTTGATATCTCGTTGAGAACGGGATTGACAAACATGTCTTAGATCTGTGATAGGGACTCAGACTAAGTGAATAACTCCAAGGAGGAATCCATGGAAGGAAGAACCGACATCGCATCATCTCATTTTGATAAAGGATTTGACATCATCGAACATAGTGGTAGAGTTTACTCATCCTTGGAAAGAAATAATATGAGGTTACACACCCTAGTGGGACCATGACCAGTCCAAGGATGTAGGACACTCTAGAAGAGAAATATAAGTGAATCCTAATCTCGATGTATTCCCCAATAGAAAAATCATTAGAAACAATCACATTCAAAATAAATTAGAATTTTTTAATGAGGTGATTATATTTTTCATATTTTCTTCTTGTTTTTGGAAATATATTCAAATTTTAATTTTATATAAGTAAAATATATTTCATGATTTATGGGTTTATTTAAATTAGTATGAACCTCTGTAGTATAATCGCTTTTTTCTATGGTTAATTTTTCACATATTTCCATAAAAACCTATTTTCGATAGAAAACCATTTCAAATAGTATTTTTTGCAAAAGAGAATCACTAATACTATTTTTTATGATGAACCATTTCAATTAACCCTATGGAGATCATATTTTAGGAGGATTATTTTTCCATCATAATAAATATTTTATCAAAACTTTTTTGCAATGGAATATATATTTTTTCACATAAAATTGTTTGCGACATAATATTTATTCCATTGTAAAAAGGTATTTTTATGGCATACATAGTCCATTACAAAAAAATGTATTTTCTATGATTACTTGTAATGGAAGAACAATTCCATAAAAAATAACTAATTTTTTTTAAAAAAATATGCTAAATAATAAAAAATAAGAAAAACATCATTCATTATAAAATAAAAACTAATATATTACTTGAAATTTTATATAGAAAAACATATAATAACAATGTCATTGAAGGGACATGTGATTAGGTCCAGCTAGTGGAGGGAACTCTATCCCTAAATCATGTGTAAGATGGTGCATATACTCCATCATCTCCTCATATTTTTTCTCTTGTTGTCATCATTGTTCTTATTTTTGGCATCGTTGTTCTTCCATCCCTCTGGTCAATCTTTGTATAACCTCATCCTAAGATCACTGCCTCACCTCATACTCTATGGAAGTGAATGATAATGATGGAAACACTGATCCCTTCAAGCCATATGATTCCATAACATCAGTTCCATATTAACTAGTTGGGATCGCTTGTGAACCTATACCAATCACCCATTCCTTTTGAAGACTTGTTTTTATCACCCACATCCAAGCCACCTCATAAAAACATGACTCACATGAGGCCTCATCCTCACCCTCTATCTCAGAATAACTCTCACACATTCAAGAAACCTATATCTCATATATATTCTACAACTGTATAAATAAAAAATAATTATATTAAAATAATTATATTATGTTGATTTAAAAAAATTAAAAAATACTAACCATAAGATGTCGATTTCAATGACTAATAATATGTCTAGTACTACTATCAGTTTACATCTTCGTGTACACATAAAACTCTATAATGGTTAAATTAATTGTAGACTATATAAATTTATCATATACATTTAGTATAAAAAATAAATATATATAATTATTAAATAATATTACTTACCAAATTTTATTTATGTATACATAAATTATGACTCTCATCTCTGTGTGTGACATCATGTATCCCTCGATTATATTGACCAAAATAAGATCTCCTCTAGAAAGTCTCTCTTATCCAATATGTGAACATTACCTCCCTAGCCTGAGTGGGGATGTAATTAGGTTGATAATTCCTACAAGACTCATCAAATGCAATCACATATTCTCTATTCATATTTCTCCTACAAAATCTATATAAAAACTCATAGAAATTATCACACATGAAAGCCTCCCATGCCTCCCAAATAGCGTGTCTCATTCTCTTGTAAATAAGATACCATAAAACCTTAAATTATTTAATAATATAATAAACTATAAATTATATAAATGTTACAAAAAAAAATATTGTTTATTTATATGTACCAAATAGTGCTTGAACATACAACATTGTAACTTGATAATAACTTGATCCTCTGAAACCAATGGAGCAGAAAAATAGTTCCTCAAAATATTACAATTATGACCAACTACTATATGTAAAAAACCTTGAAAACAATAATAATTAGTAATATAATTAATAAATAGAGTAAATTAAATTGAAATTAAATAGTATTAATTTTTAAACTTAATTCCTTTGATTAGAATCAAATTCAATATATGGACTCTTCTCTAGAACATGATCTGGATTCATCAATCGTGGAAGGCATTAACCCCTCCTAGAAGCCGATGTTGGGTAAACACCCTCAGCTAATGAATCAAGAGTCTCATCACTAGGTATATAATCCTCAATCAATCTATAAATCATGTCATCATAATCATCTTAATCCATCTGAAACATATAATTATTTTTATAACAAAAAAATTTTAATCTAATCTAAAAAAATGTTAATAATTTAAAAAATATAGAACATTTTTTAAAAGAATTTAGGTGAAGATAATGTTACCTACAAAAAATTATATTTATAGATATAAAATATAAAAAACTAATGAATATTTATTAAAAATAAATAATACATCATTATTCATCATCTTATTCTTCATTATATTTTTAGGCCTAAAAGGGGCTAAGATACCCTGAGAGGGGGTGAATCAGGGTATGGATATTCTTTTTGAAATTCTTCCTACCCCACTAGATCTTGTTCTCTTTATTATATGGGTCACTTATTTTTCTCTTTGGTGTTTGTGTTGATATTTTCCTTTCCAACTTTATCTGATGATGATGCATAGAGAGTAAAGAAAGAAATAAATCACAACTTAATATAGATTTTTACTTGTTTCACCCTTAGTGGGTTATATCCAAGCATTATACAAAGGCAATGTGACAATATAGAAAATACACTAAAGAACATTGTTATTATTCAAGGCTAGGACATTATTTTCTAGGATCACTTCCCTTACAATGTTTAGGGAAGATACACTATCTTTCTGGGATCAGCTACATTTTATTACCTCTTATGATCACTAATTTATAAGAAAAATAAATTGGCACATAGGATAAATAATAGTATCCTTTACTGTTGATATTTTCACTGAATATATGACAGGTGCCTTTAAACTTCAAGTGATATTGCAAAAACTTGATGTGAACATCCCATTGAGAATAACTTTCCCATAATATGTATTAGAAAATCATCCTCACATTAGAATGGTATTCAAGAGATGCTAAATATTTCTTTCACTGTATAGAAAATAGTAGTGAATAAACTCCAACAAATATATTCAGATGGTTTAGATCCCTAGTTTTTTTCTTATTCTTTCAAATTCATATATGTAAATGATATTGTTCACAAGTTAACCCTTGAAAATGTTGTCTTGTGAAAGAACCTGATATATTACCCCTATGTGATACCCTGGCATATAACCCTTATGTGATATCCTAGTGCGCAACCCTTACATGAGATCCAAGTGTGTAACACTTATATAAGATCTTGGTTCATAACCCTTGTGCAAGATCCCATCATATAATACTTTCGTGAGACTCTTCTATGAAACCCCTTTGTGAGACCTTGTTCTATTCACATGGATTGTGAGTCTTTTCTCTATTCATATGGATTGAAAGACTTTTTTATGTTCATGTGGATCACATGACTCTGGCACAAAACCTTATTTAGGTTACACAGATTATGTGATATCAATGGGTCTACCTATATGTTCAAACACCCTAAGCATAATTCTCTTCACAATATACCATCATGAGACACCTTTTCAAGACTTTTTTCTGATTATGAAGATCACATAATTCTAACACAAAAAATCATTCTTATCATGTGAAAAAATTATCAATGTCAATCATGTATACTCCTCTACTTCATGAAAAACCCATTCTATAAAATTTTCTTCAGATAAAAATTTTAAGAAAAAAGCATCAATTCTTAAGAATGGGCCCGTGGGTATTTATAGGAAAAATTTCACCACCTTAGCTACATAAATCATGGACAGTCATCCATTCCACTTCCTCAGCAATCATTATTACAAATTTACGTGATTTCTTCTCAAGATCCAAATATATTCATGTTGTGGTTAGATTCATTTCCATTTAGTGATTCATATAATCCCATCATGATATCCAAAGACAATAATGAGTGCTTCACATTATCCCATCATGATATCCAATGACAATCATACGGTCAGTGACATTGTCTTCCAGTGCTTCACAAGATCTCACAACGTGATCCAAATTCAATCATGTGGTTATGAGATTTTGAATGACTGTATGATATCTCCATCATTTCTAGATTCTTTTTCTTCATGCACTTTTGTGATCTCACTGTGAGATCCACTAATAATCATACACTTCATGTGATTTTGAATGATCATGATATATCTATATCCTTACCATCTATTTTTCTTTCATGTTCTTCATAGGATCCCACCATAATATCCCTAGAAAATCATGTGGTGTTCCAAATTATCTCTTCACGATATCCCCTAACCGTGATGGGGTGTTTCATGTAACTCCTTAATGTGATCAATTTAGGCATTCACACATTTCATGATCAGTTATGACATTCACACTCCATGTGATCAATTCAGACATTTTCACTTCACATGATAAATTTTGACACTCATGCTTCACATGATCAATTTTAACATTTTCACTCCATGTGATCAGTTCAGACATTCACACTCCATGAGATCAGTTCAAACATTCATGCTCCACAAGATCAGTTTTAATATTTACGCTTTGCAAGATCAGTTCAAACATTCATGCTCACTCTTCACACATCCTTTGATATCCAACCTTTTTCAACAACCTCAAACCTTTTCAAAAAACACAATCAACCTAAAATCACCATCAAGAATTATTTTTACCAATAATATCCCATTTTTCATTTGTTGACAACACTTCAAAATATCAAGAAACAACTTGTTGAAAAATAATACATATTCTAAACCATTTTTCTTCTGCAACCCCAGATAATGATCAAGGATTTACATAACTTATACTTTGAACCCACATGAGTTAAGTTCGGCATGAGAAACAAGAGTAGCATGAAAATTTCATTGATGACTCTCTTCATTCTCAACCTTTCCACTAGAAATATTCTTGACACTAAAAGATAAAATGAACTTAACTCTCAATATCACTTCCTATGTCTACTTCTAGAATCATGAAATCAGAACTCTTTTTAATGATTCATCTTCATTAAAATATCAACTTTACCATCATCATATTTAAAACTCCCCCAGTTTCAATTCTCACTCTATCAGCTTATCCCCTATATTGATCAAGACATGTTCTCCCCCTTTTTCATTGAACCTAAAGGTAACTCCTTTGTTTTCTAAAACATAGTAAATAACATACATCAATACATAGGGAAAAAACACACCACGCCCTAGGGAGAGAGGGTTACACTTCCACATTTTTCAATTGTGGGGATTCGATTGAACTCTAAGATCTAGTCGATTCCACTCAAATGAATATTTGGTTAAGACCTTAATTAAAATGTTTGTAACCTATAGGTTATTCGACACATAATACATATTCTAAAGCCCATTCTTCACATTCTTTTTAATGAAGTGATATTTTATTTCAATGTTCTTTTTCCTTGAAATATGGAGTGTATTTTTGATAATATTTATAGAACTTAAATTATCACAATGGATACCGATCAGAGACTTCACTCCAGTCTTCCCCTTTATCGTATAAATCAATAGGGTATTCCTTAATTTATTAATATACTCCCCTTTATTCAATGATCTCCATGCATCATATTTTCTATAATCACTTGGTATTGAGTCATTGACAGATAATTTAAACCTACTGATTCATAACTCTTTATAGGAAACAAGAGTTTAAGACAATAAAATCCAATGATTTCCATGTCATTCACTTACTTCCATGGATTAAAGCAACATGAATTTCCTTAATTTTTTAGAGGAATCTCTAGTCAGATGAGGTTATACTACTTAGAGTGATTGTCACTATATCTACCTGAAAACCTCTATCTTTGGACTGATATATATCATTAAAATCAATTATTGAGATAAATTTAAATATTTAATTACTCTTTATAACATGGATACCACTTATTAGAAATGTTATTTATTTTCACTTATAGCTTCTCGGTATCCTAAAAATTGTCATTTGATACCACATTGTAAGAAAAAATAGATAATCATAAAATACATGAATGTTGTTACTTCTCCCACAATCATTCTTTTTATCAGTGGCAAAATAAAACTTGAACTGAGTTGTGATACCAATGGGTGAATATTCAATGCAACTTGGAACCACTAGATCATTCAAGTATAACTTTGACAACTCTTCAATTTTACATCAAGATCTTCATCCTATAATCTACCTTTTCCACAATACACAACTTATAGATACATATTTGAAAAATAGAGTTTTTGTGCAAAACCACTTGTTGAATATGATACCATATGTGAATTTAAAGAGTTCATATTCTTCTTGTCACATGTATCTCTATTCAATTTACGCACTTGTTCCCTTTCAATATACACACACCCCATGGATTCTATCTCCCCATTAATCCCACACAAATTCCAGGATATATGAGAATCATTTATCACATAGGTAGAGGGGTACCTCTAGAATCCTTAATAAGAGGATAGTGTATGATCTTGATGGATCAACCCTTTAATAATTTCTTGAAAATAATTATACTCTTCCTATGATTATTCCAACTACCCAACAAACATCAACATTTTTCCATACAACTAGAAATTATCTACCTACATTATTAGTCTTCTTCTAATATGTAAGTTTTATTGGCTTTTCCTTTTTAACAATTTGGGGTTTATACCCACTAATACAAATTTCTTTCTTTGATACTCCAACTATACTCCATTCATCATGATTCATTATCTGGGTAGGATTCTTTCCACTGGTCATCTACACGTTCTTCATCCTCCATTAGAAGTATATTTATATTTCCTTCACTTCTCGAATTGTGCCATGACACATGAATTTATCAATGAATTATTTATTCATTTTTCTTTTATTATTTATCTAAGTCACATAACCCTTTATTTTTGGGGGTGAGTCTTTCATTGAACTTACATTCTACTTACTCACAACTAGAACATATCCTCCATTTTTCTTATAGGTTCATTCATATAATTTCTAAGAGAGTTATTATGAGTTTTGACGGAGGAGTTTCTTGGTAAACCTTTCATTGAGATCCATGGGTTTCCTTTGAGGCTGTAAATATATTTCTCCACTTATCATGTTGTCTTCTAATATAGGATTTTTTGTTATACACCATCAGGTTTGGGGATCTACTTTAATTTTCCTTTTCCTTCCAGACTTTCTTCTAACTTCAATATCTTTTTAAATTTTCATTATTATCACATATAAAACATCTCTCTTTAAACTTTTACCTCATGTCCTCATTTCTTGATTGAGATGTTGATACAGCTAGAGTTATTCTTTTCACATTAAGGACCCAAGATTCTTGAAACATACCCATAGTGTGTCCCATTATTCCATAATAGTATCATTTCAAAGATACTTTCTTTTGAGAGACTCTTCTTTCATATTTCTCAAGAATCTTATGCTTATTATCATATTTAGAAATATTTTTGTCTTCAAGTCATGAAATATATTCCAAATCCTCAAAAAATTAACTTGAAATATGACTATTCATACCACAAAATAGCATATATTTTCATTACTTCTTATAAAATCCTTTTTAAGTATGTTCCTAGAACATATGGGGTTTTCCCTATTTCTATAACTATTAAAGACTCTCTTACTCTCATGCATGGGAGAGGGTTCATTATATATAATTATAGATTTTCCCAAAACTGAATGGACACTATGATGAGAATTATTTCATTTTTTCTAGGAAATATCATATTTTCATTTAATTTCATTATTACCTACCAAAGGATAATCAAAAAATTAATGAAAAGTATCCTTCAATTTGGGATTGCATTTGGCATTAGATTTATCTACTTCTTTCTTGACTGGTTCTAGCTCTTCCCCCAATTGTTAAATCTTTTTTGCACTATAGTCAAGTTAAGAATTAAGTTATATCATGAGAATCTTCCCACTAGTCATCTCATCTTCTAATTCTTGGGAGAGCTTATCCACCATGTCACTTTTTTCCTTTATTTTTGATTTCATCCGAGCAACTAAATCTTTAAATAATTCATTCTCTTAAACTAGTTCTGATAGGTTTGTATTAAGATATTCATTTTTGGATTCCAAATTATGAATTTGTTTTGAGTTTTGGTTCTTTCCATTTTCATTAACTTTGATTTATTTTAGTTCTTCAACTTGAGAATCATTATACTATATTAGATCAATGGACACTTAAATAATTCTTTTATTTAAATGTTTTAGCTTGTTGACTTCAATTTAAAACACTTGGATCTAGATATCTTTAGACTTATTTTCTTCTTTAAATTTATGATCTAATTCCTTTATTATGTTTAAAACTCTAACTTTTGGTCTTCTTGGAATTTCATCATCATCATTAGTTCCATCATCACTTGGAATATCAGATTTTGTACTTATTCCTATAGTATCATTTCATAAGTGTATATTTTCACTATCTGACTCATCCAAACATTTATTTAGTACATTTTTGGTTTCCTTCAACAAAATCACAATCTTTCCATAGAAACTTACACACTGAGAAATATCACAAGACTTATACTTCTTATTTGAATTTATTCCCTTTTTCATTGCACACCGAGATAATAGAAAAATAAAACTTTAATTTCAATTGAAAAACTATCCATTTAGATTAAAAAATACAACAAAATAAACCTATTATTTGATATAATTTTTAATCCCAAAAGGGGATTAGATACACTAATAGGGATGTGAATTAGGGCATGAATATTATTTTTGAAATTATTCCTGCACCACTAGATCTTAACCTATTTATTATGAGGGTCACTTATTTTGATATTTAGTGTTTATGTTGATCTTATCCTTTCTAACTTTATTTGATGATGATACATAGAAATTAAAGCATGAAATAAATCACAAAGACACATATTTTTACTTGTTTCACCCTAATTATGTTACATCCAAGGAGCATACAAAGGTAATGTACCAATATACCAAATCCACTGAAGTGCACTATTGTTAGTTTAGGCTAGGTTACTCCTCTCTAGGATCACTTCCCTTACAATGTTTAAGGAATATACACTATCTCCCTCAGATTACTTCCCTTATACTTCCCTCTTATGAACATTACTTCAGAAGGAAAATCAATTGGTACACAGGCCAAAGAACAATATCTTCTATTGTTGAGAGTTGCGCTGAATGTATGATAGGTTCCTTCAAACTTCATATATCTTTTATTGCCTTGGTATGAACATCCCCTTGAGCATCAATTTTTCATGCAAGGTTATGAAAAATACTCCACAATTTAGAAATATATTCAGAAGATTCCAAGTCTTCCTTTCACTACCTTGGATATAACAGTGAATAAAATCCTTTTACAAATATAGTCAGATGGTAAAGATCCTAAATATTTTTCTTCTTCTTCAAGATTCGTATATAACAATGATATTTTTCATAGGTTAACCCTAGAATATATCTCCTTGTGAAAGACCATGGTGTATTACCCATATGTGAGATCCTCGCACATAACCCTTGTGCGAGATCCTAGAGTGTAAACCTTTCAAAATATCCTAGCGTGAAACACTTATACAAGATCCTGGTGAATAAACCTTTTTGGTGCCAAAATTTGGGAAGAGTAAGAATAAACAAAAAGCCTTTGGGTTGGGCTTGCAAAGCTTGTTTGTGGATCCCCACAACACCACGACTGGTGAGAAGCCCCCCCCCCCTCTATGCAATCGTCATGGAGTAAGGATGCGGGAGGCTCCACGAACCAGTTTGATGTTTGTGAAGCTTCCATGGAGAAAGGAGGCGAGAAGATCCATGAACCAGTTTGACGTTTGTGAAGCCGTTGCTAAGCAAGGAGGAAGGAGGATCCATGAACCTGTTTGAAATTTTCAAAGCTTCCACGGAGCAAGGAGGTGGGAGGCTCTGCAGTTATGACAAAATTCCATGTGTCTTCATGCACAACAGGCTCTGATTCATGGCACTTCTTGCCTATAAATACCAAGCTCCCCTCGATCCCAAATGACATATCCTCCAACCTTTCACCTTCTTATCTATCAAATCATGATGCAATTTTGGATCTTTGAACCTTGATCTCTTCAAGGTACTTTATCATCACGAAGTGCATCTCCCTTTGCTTGAATTCTACCCGTCTTCAAAGAGGGATGCCCTTCGCAGAGACCACGGGCCTCTGCAAAGTAAGGGGATCCCCAAGGGGACTCAAGTCTTCGTGAATCACTTATTCTTCACGAAATACCATCATTGCACATGTGACCCACATGCTAAGGTAGGGTCACTGTGTTTCATGGAGCACATTGCATTGCAAAGCTACGCTTCACAAGGCACCCTTGCTTCGTGAAACACTACTCCACAAATGCATTTCCACTTCGCGAAGCACCTTCTGTATGCACCTATGCCCTAATCCTAGGCTAGGCCACTTAACTTCATGAAGAATACCCCTTTGTGAAGCCTCTCCACTACATGAATCACCAGAGCTTCATGAGGATTCTTCCTGTGAACCCCTTTGCTCTGCAACTCCTTTTCCCATGAGACCCTCCAGGTTTTCCCGAAGTTATTTCAAAGTCCCTTGGGTAGTGCTTCTCATTGTATTGCTTCACCTCATGCTTCTTTGCATAGGAACACTAACGAATATTACTTATTTGCATATCCACACTAACTTGGTCCCCTTAATGGATCACTCCATGACACCCCCTCACTAAGGAATTTTTTATGCCTTCCCTTCCTCAAGGGTGGGAAGGTATCAGTTATGTAAGTCCTAGGGGTGTAGAGTGAACCCGCCTCATCCGAGCTGCAGGACGTTAAACTGCCAAGCACCATCGTCCTCAGCACATGATGTTAAACTATGACCCCGCCCCATAAATAATATGCGGGGTTCCCCATCTCAGACATTATCTACGCCCACTGGTCTCCACAGGAGTGCGATCTTCCTCACATGGAATGAGATCCTCTTTGCTGGAGTGGTATCTATACATGGGGAAAGGTAAACCACCTTGGTGTAAGCCCCCAGCCTTTCTTGTAGGAGGTAGTACCCTTACTCTTCCTTTATTATTATGTTACAAGAACCATAGGGGGATGGGTACCATGACCTTCATCATCCCATCTCTCTCCCTTTGGGATTTTTCGCCACACGGGCCTCCATCTTAAAGTAAGTCCCAATCTCTATCTCCCTGGGCTGTGAACCACGTGTAATCCCATGTTTCCTCTTTGGGATACTAACCATGTGTAATCCCCATTCCACTTCCCATGGATGCACCTTTCACAAAGGTTCAATCCCACCATCCATTGGTTCTGAATCCCTTCACGTCAGTTCTCCAAACCCCATCTGAACTACGTGGACTTTGATCCTTGCTAAGGAAAGGTATTTAAGAAGCATCCCTAAGGTTCAATCACACCATCCATTAGTCTCGAATCCCTTCACACCGGTTTACAAAACACTATCATAACTACATGGACTTTGATCCTTTCCAAGGATAGGTATGTAGGAAGCCTCCTTGAGGTTCAATCCCACCATCCATTGGTCCCAACTCCCTTCACATCGGTTCACCAAACCCTCCTGAACTACATGGACTTTGATCATTTCCAAGGAAAGATACGTAGGAAGCCTCCATGAGGTCCAACCCCAACAACCATTGGTCCCGACCACTTCACATTAGTTTACCCCCATCCTCTATGACATTAAACTCTATACCCCCTTTTGTCATGCATGACACTAAACTTTCCCACATACAGCAGTAAGACGTTGTGATCCCCTATTCAACAGTAAGTAGTTGCAATATCCATTCAGCGGTAAGCCATTTCTAAACCAAAACCAGTGGTAAGACATTTTCATCCCTTTCATTGGGACCCATATCTTTGGTCTGTCCTAGTGGCGTCAAACCAACCTTGGCCTGCTAACCACGCGTAAGCCCCATTATATCATCGGGTTGTTGTCCTTTGTGTACACATCGATCCTATACCCCATCCTGAAATATGTGGACTTTGATTCCCTACCACGAGGATATGTAGGAAGTCTCTTTGAGGCTCAAGCCCAACATTACCATCGCCCTCGAGTCAACTCCATCTCATTCTCCATCAACTTCACTCAACCATCCATTATCCATATTGATTCTTACTCAGGCCACCACATCCCAGTGAGATCACGTCAATTCACCTCCTAGCATCAGTGATCCCTCCAGGGTTTGCACCCATATGATCCTCTAATCAGTGTTCCGATCATTTTGATCCATCTCTGCTGGACGTTAAACCTTTAGTATACCCTCTGTTAAACATTGGAATCTGAGGAAAACCATAGAGACATTCCTATGACATATAATTCCTCACATTCGACGTGGGATGCCTCAGGATTCTATGCCCTCGAGAAGCCCTATAATAAGGGTAATAACCCAGATGTGTCAGTGTTCCAGCATCCAGACATGCTGAGGATGTCCAACATGACTACTCCCCCGACCGAAGGTTGTTGCCCTGATTGGACCCCCTGGAATGTCACGACAGAAGCATTGTAATTAATCGGCGTCTACGAAGATATGACATTGGGAAGAAGATAAAACACAATTTTATTGAATATTTTATTGATAATAAATTATATGATTTCCCCAAATTATGCTAAATATTATCAATTATGAAATATTTGGAATTAGATCATTCATTTGCAAATTTGATGAAAATTCCAGATTTACGCTTTTAAAATTCACTGTAGTATTTCGGGAATTAATATTGTTATGTAAAAATTTTGACTTAAAATTTTGTAACTATGTTCCTGACATAATGGGATACAAATTCTATTTAGGAAATATGAGTTGGATCGTGCATTTTAGTGGAGTAAATGGGTCATGAAGGCAAAGTTGGACAGAACCATCCAGATTGGATACCACTTTACTATTTAGGATGTATCTTCTTCATATTGACTCGGATTGAGCCCAAATTTTGAAGGAATCTCGGGTGCATAATTAGAAAAAAACCATCCTTCTAGAAGGCCGGACAATTCATGAATTTTAGATGCCAAATATGCGGTGCAACGTGGAATAAATTATTTGTCCAAGTTTTCATTTCACACTTAAAAAAGTTATGTAACCATAGCCCTCAAAAAGTCTATTTAAATTGGGTTTTCACTCTTTTTGAGAGCTGGTATAGGATTTGGGAAGGTGTTTCATAATGGGTGTCTCTTGGGAACATGTCACAACCCCTGGAATATGTAAGGCCTTGTGCAAAGTTCTCTTCCAAGAAGGCTCTCTTCTCCCACCTCCTCTTTGTTTTTCCTTACTTTTATGCTTGTAACATGAATTTTATTCAATAAATATTCTATGTTATTATCTTTTAATCTTCTTATTTTTCTTCTTTGGTTGGAATCTAAGAGTGGAGATGATATTGGGTATTCCTCTTTCAATCCATTGCTTATGAAAAACGTCTCCACGATGACAACTCCGCCCATGGAAGAGTGATTTCTTTCGTAGTTGATCTAATGACCAATACCTTAATTTATTTATTTTGAATCTATAAACATACTATACTTCATAAATTGGTATCAATTAATTGAGTTTTAATTTCTAAGTGACTCAATCAACTTGCACTTGACCGCGTGGTCGGGCTTGTGTAAATCGTGTGAGTGAAACCGCAATCGTAAAATCTAATCAACTTGGGATAGAATTGTAAGGTTCAAGTATCATCCCCAAATCAATTAATTCTCAAATATAGGGAGGACATACTTCCCTAATTAAACATTGATCATAAATTGGATTTTGGATCACAATCAAGGCAGGCTGCTGCGATTGGAAGTCTCAAAGTTGACTGAAGGCTCGTTTTTTCAATGTTTTTGGTTGTGTTAATTTTCGTAGGGTTCGGGGGATGACAAGGTTAGGGGATTAAAATTGAATAAATTATAATCATATGAGATAATAATAAATTAATTATGAAGGGGTAAAATTAGATCAACTATGTCTTCTCATATAAGTGTTTTTAAAGAAATTGTCTCTTGATAGTTGCTTCTCATTTTCTTGTTTAATTTACTATTTGAAAAGTCACAAAAAAAAACCCCCATATTTCTTTTCCTTTGTTTTGAACTATTTAAATACTTACTTAAATCCCATTAATAGTTGTTTAATTCACTTCCTCCTTGAGAGAATGACCTAGATCAGCCATTGTGTTGCACTTAGTAAAATCACAAATAAATATTTTTGAGAGTGTGTGCGACAACGTCCTTTCAAATTGGTGTCGTTACCAGGGAGGCAAGTAATTATTTAAACCAATTAGAGTTATTTATTTAATTTTACATTTTATTCTCTTCCTCTCTTCTTTCTTCCTTCTTTACCCAATATGAATTTGTTTTCTTCTTATTTTATTTTCTTCTACTTCTTTTTAGACCATCAACTCAAGCTTCTCATTTTTATTTTACTATGTTCCACTTTCCATCTTTTCATTTTTATTTTATTTATGACATGAAATAATCCCAAAGATCTCTTATATATTAACCCTGATATTGAACACAGCCTTAGGGCTCAAATTAGACATTCTCAATCTACGAGAAGTTTCAACATTCAAACAGTCGGAGAATTTCTTCACTCCAAGAACATTGAAATTGGAAACACTTCTAATTACAACATAAAACAAAAAACAATGGGTGAAAATAATTGAAATGAACTTAATAGAACTATTCTAGAATTGGCTTCCCCTGATATTAATTATCAACCAAATTTTATTGCATACCCGAATCTCGAATCAAACTTTGAACTGAAATATTGGTTAATTCATCTTATTCCAAAGTTTCATGGATTATCTGGTGAGGATCCAAACAAACATTTTCAAAAAAAATTAATGTGGTTTGATCAACCCTTAAATCCCGAAATGTTTCTGAAGATCAAATCAAACTAAGAGAATTCCCATTCTCACTTGATGGAGGTGCGAAATATTGGATGTATTATTTACAACCTGAAGATGTAACTTGTTGGAATGATTTGAAATGTCTTTTCTTGAAGAGATTTTTTCCAGCTTCAAGGACCACATCTATTCGAAAGGAGATCTTAGGGATCAAGCAAGCCCAAGGGGAGTCAATATATGAGTACTGGGAGTGATTTAAGAAGTTGTGTGAAAGGTTCCCACATCACCAAATCAGTGAGAAACTCCTCATCCAATAATTCTGCGAAGGACTTACACCTATGGAGAGGATCATGGTGGATGTTGTAGCAGGAGGAGTAGTGGTGGACATGAAACCAGTAGTTGCACATGCATTAATCGACAAAATAGCCCAAAACTCCCAACAATTTGGCGATCGAGGTACACCACATGTTAGGGGAGTATATATGGTAAGTTCATCTTCTCATGAAAGTCATTTGATTGATACCAAGTTGGAATAATTGACAACTATGGTGGGGAAGATTTATTTGGCACAAAAGACATCCTAACCCCCTAATTCAAGGCCTTGTGGGATTTTCACTGAGACAATCCACCCAACTGACTTTTTCCCACAACTACAAGAGACAAAATATTGTGAAGCAGTGTTTTTTTGGAGACCATATCAGTAGAAACAACAACCATATCCGTAAAAGAATCTTGATCACTTTTCACCAACATACAACCAAGGGTGGAAAGATCAATCAGACATGAGGTATGGCTCTGGACAAAAAAAAAGATCCCTTTTCAAAAAAACTTTGAGAAGCCTCCACTTTACCAGTAGGGTTTCCAACAACCCCAAAGGAGATTTGAATCTCAAGCATCAACAATCCAACAATAAGGGAATCCCCAAAACAAGGTAGATTCTAACACTGATGACCTTTTGAAGAAAAATTTTCTTAATCAATAAAATGAGCTGAAGAGTCAAGGTTCAGAGCTGAGGGAGTTGAAGACTCAAATGATCCAGATTTACACTGACCTCCATGAACTGGTAAGTAAGAATTCTAGAAATCTAGCTTCCCATACTACTCCAAATCCTAAGGGGAATTTTAGTTCCATCACATTGAGAAGTTAGAAGCAAATGAATGATACATCTGTACCTACCATTCCACCGGGATTCACCTCAAATCTAGAGAATCCCCATTCAAGACCAGCTGAAGAGAAACCAAAAGAGAAAGATAAAGATAAGAAAAATATTGATGATGTTCCTCATAAACCCCTTACATTTCCAAACAGGTTTATACAAACCAAGAAGATGACTTAGGAGGTTATGCAAAAAAGAAGTTTTGGATACATTCAAGTGTGTGGAGATAAACATCCCTTTACTTTAAGCCATTAAACAAATACCAAGGTATTCCAAATTTTTAAAAGAACTTTGTACCAATCGAAGAGGGATTAAGGGAAATGAGAGGATCAATCTTGGAAGGAATTTTTGAGCACTCATTACACCAACTCTAGCAATGCCAAAAAAGTGCAAGGATCTTGGGACATTCACTATCCTATGCACCATAGAGGATTTTCAATTTTCTGATTCTCTTTGTGATTTGGGAGCTTCCATAAATGTGATGCCTCACTCTGTATTCTCTTTTTTCAGGTTGGTGAGATGAAGCCGATGAGAGTAGTGGGGTATTTGGAGAATAGATCTACATCATATCCTGCGAGAGTCCTTAAGGGTGTACTTTTTTGGGTAAGAGACATGATCCTTCCAGCAGATTTCTACATGCTTAACATGGAGGATAGTTAGGTAAGTTCTCATGCTCCCATTATCTTGGGAAGACCCTTCCTCAAAACTGAAAAAACTATCATAAATGTCAATTAGGGTACAGTTTCCATGGATTTTGGATATGAAGTTTTTAAATTTAATTTTATGGACTCCATGAAGTACCCCTCTGAGGACCATTCTGATTTTTTTATATCTCATTTTGAACCACCAAATAAAAACTGTAGGGATATTTATTTTCCTATGCTTAGGGAGATTATGAGTATTGGTTCTAGTTTGATGTCTAAGAGTACTTCCAAACCTATTTCTAATGAACAAGACTCTCTTAGATTTTATTTTTAAATACAATCATATTCTAATCATTTGAACTCTGATTATGACATGGTTATTGAGTATGCTGATGGATTTGATGCTTTATTCTTTGATTGGGATGATTTCTATTCTGATACTGATGCTCTTTGTGCACATATTTCTGTTCCTTCAATGTCTCTATCCATACACCACCCCCTTCATTGGAGCTCAAGCCATTTCCACCAAATCTCAAATACTCATACTTGTTGAGTGGCAAAACATTACCTATTATAATTGATAATAATCTTCCTTTTGAACATGAAGAAAAACTTTTGAATCTTTTGAGGGAGAACATTAGGGAAATCGGGTGGACCTTGGATGACATATTAGGTATTAGCTCCTCCATTTTCATTCATAGGATTCTTTTGGAGGATGGGGATAAACCGGTTAGGCAGCCATAAAGGAGACTCAATCTAACCCTTCTAGAAGTTGTTAAAAAATAAGTTAATAAATTGCTCGAGGCAGGTATAATCTTTACCATTTCAAATTCTAAGTGGTTAAGTCCTATTCAGGTTATGCCTAAGAAAAGTGGTGTTACAATTGTTAAAAATGAGAAAGATGAGTTAGTTCTAATGATGGTACAAAACAGTTGGTGTGTGTGTATTGATTATAGGAAACTAAATCAGTCTACTCAAAAAGACCATTTCCCCCTACCATTTATTGATCAAATTATTGAGACACTATCTAGGAAGACACATTATTATTTCTTGGATGGATTTTCTGGATATTTTCAGGTTCCTATTACTCCAGAGGATCAGGAAAAGACAACATTCACTTGTCCATTCGGTACATTTGCCTACCGGAGGATTCCATTTGGACTTTGCAATTCCCCAGGACTTCCTTTGATGATCTAAAGAAGTGTCTGACCACTCCACCAATCATACATCCCCCACGGTGGGAGATTCCTTTTGAGCTTATGTGTGACGCCTCCAACGTCGCAGTTGGAGTTATCTTATCTCAAAGGGTGGAGGGAAGTTCACATGTGATCTTTTATGCTTCAATAACATTGGATTTGGCCCAATAAAACTACACAACCATAGAAAAGGAGTTTCTTGTTGTCATATCCACTTTACATAAATTCTGTTCATATTTATTGGGCTCTAAAGTAGTTGTTTTTTCTAACTATGGAGCTTTGAGGTACCGCTTGAAGAAACTAGATGCAGAGACCAGACTTACCTGATGGATGCTCCTTCTTCAGAAATTTGATACTGATATAAAGGACAAGAAGGGGTAAAAAAACATGGTGTCAGACCACATGAGTAGACTTACTCACACACTATAGGATAACACCTTGGACCAGGTACCACTTCAAGACACTTTCCCCAATGAACATCTTTATTCCATCTCAGGTATGCATCCTTGGTATACTGATTTAGTTAACTAACTTTCTTCCTCTAAAATCCCTACAAATTTAAAAAACATAAAGTCCAAAAGTTAAATAGTGAGTCGAGTTTTTATTTTTGGTATGATCCATACCTTTGGTTCATGTGTAGTGACCAAGTTATTAGGAGGTGTGTTCATGATCATGAGTTTGAGTCTGTTCTACAGTTCTATCATATACTTGTTTGTGGTGGACACTTTTTGACCCCAAAGGATAGCTAGGAAAGTTTTGGACTTTGGATTATATTGGCCTAGCTTATTCCATGATGCTCATGTGTATTGTAAGTCATGCTCTCATTGCCAACACACTGGGAACATTTCTAGGAGACATGAGATGCCCTAACAACCAATACTATTATGTGAGATATTTTATGTATGAGGCATCAATTTTATGGGTCCTTTTCCTAGTTCCTTTGGATTTTTGTATATTTTGGTTACTTTTGATTATGTGAGTAAATGGGTGGAGGCTAAGGCCACCAGGACTGATGATTCTCATGTTGTTGTGGAATTTATCAAAGTGAAGATTTTTTTACAGGTTTAGAGTACTGAAGGTCATCATCAATGACCAAGGGACACACTTCTACAATCATAATATTTCTTCCATTCTTCAAAAGTATGGGGTGACACACAAAACATCAACACCATACCACCCCCAAACAAAAGGTTAGGCTGATGTTTCAAATCGTGAGTTGAAACAAATTTTGGAGAAAACTGTGCAGCCAAATAGGAAAGATTGGAGGAGGCACTTGGATGATGCATTGTGGGATTATAAGATATCATACAATACACCCATTGGTATGTCCCTATTTTAGATTGTTTTTGGGAAATCATTTCATCTCCCCGTGGAAGTTGAGCATCAGGCTTATTGGGCTATAAATAAATGCAACATGGATTTGGCCCAAGATGGAATCCAAAAGAAGCTACAAATTCAAGTGCTTGAGGAGATTCGATTGTCTTCATATGAGAACTCAAGGCTCTATAAGGAAATATCAAAAAAGCTCATGAAAAAATGATCCAACAAAGGGAGTTTCATGTTAGAGAAAAAGTCCTTCTCTAAAGTTCACAACTGAAGTTGATGATTGGTAAGTTGAATTCTAGATGGTTAGGTACTTATGTTGTGACTAATGGTTTTCCTTATGGTGTAGTGGAGATCACACAAGAGGAAATACTAATAATATTTACACTCAATGGGAAACGTTTGAAAAAATACATTGAGGTACTTCCTACTAATGTAGTGGATTTCATCACACTGCATGACCCCATCATCACTTGAGCATAACAGGCTGTTCTTAACCCTTTCACTTTTATATTATTTGTCCTATATAAAATTCTGCATTTCATGGACATATATCATCTCATGGGTTCACATTGAGGACAATGAAATATTTTAAGTGTTGGAGAGGGAACCTTTTATTTTAGTAATTTCAATTGTTTTCCTATTTTAAAAAAACAAAACAAAACAAAATTGTGTGTTTTTTAAATTTTGTGTGTTTATTTTTCAATTTTTTGTGTGTTTTTGAAACTTTTGAGCTGAAATGATTCTCATAAACATTTTGAAATTCATATAAATAAGTGAAACAATTTATCCCTTGAAACTGAGATTAAATGAATGCTGAAAATGACTTTGTTTCAAGTTCAAATATTTAGTAATTTCATGAAAGTTACACTAAATTTTGAATCCCATAACACATCTCACTGTCTTTATATTTGAAATCACTTTTTTGTGAGGATTCTGAACCATTATTTTCATATTCTTTATATTTACCTCACTTCTTGAGAGAACCAAACCATGCTTGATTTAACCATAATTTGATTTATTCCTGTCAAAACTTGAGGGTTTGAGGTACTTATATTTAAATGATTGAGGCATTTGTTTGGTATTAAAGCCCCTATTTCAAGAATATTTTTCTTATAATGGCATACTTTGAACATTTAATCCTTTTATCCCTTATAAGACATGAATAGCCTGTTAGGTTATCCACATTACAAGCCAATTTTCCCTATCCAACCAACTCTTGAAGTGAAATTGCGTAATCTAGTTGAACTTAAGTGTAGGGGAAGTTGTCTTGTGTTGTGCTACCACATTCTGTGATAATTTGGGTGGAAAATTAAATTATTAAGAGACATGTTTTCTATTGAAGAAAATAATCATATTGAAAGATGTGCCTTTTCTGGAGCTTTCATGATAAGTGAAGTTGTGACTTTCTGGTGCTTCTAATAGAGAGAGAAAGTTGTGTCTATCTGGAGCTTTCAAGAAAATCATGTTTCAGAAGATTGAAATTTTTACTGCTGAAATGTTGAATGGTGTGCACATTCCTTTATTTTTCAAGATGATGAACATGAATCGATGCTATGAGGATTGATGAGGAGGCCATATTAAAGCGAAAATTAGATTAATGCAATTTTTCTTCAAAAAGAGTCAAGCCCTCCTCCTTCAACCTCAGAATTTTTCACATCTTAATCCTACCAACCAAAAGCCACAGAACAACCCTAAAAAGTCCTCATGATAAACATATGTCCTTGACTCATATCGGGTGCTGATTTAGGAATTTATCAAGCCTATGGTAACCCCTGTATGAGTTCAGATGAGAAATACATTGAGAAAAATTGACATTTGTGTGATAAGATAAAATTCAATTGAGGTAAGTGTTTTGTGCATGGGTGGATAAATGAAGTAGAAATATATTGAATGATATAAATATAGAACTTGAAATAATGGTTTTTTATGATTCATGGTATCTTTTTTTTCTTGGTGTGTAATTGTTGTATCTCAAGGATATGTGTTTTAATTTTTTTTTAATTTGATGTTTACTTAATATGAGGCTTTTCCCATGAGTGCATAAGGGTAAGTGTGGGGGAGTTGATAAAACACAATTTTATTGAATATTTTATTGATAATAAATGATTTAATTTCCTCACATTATTCGAAATATGATCAATTATGAAATATTTGGGATTAGATCATTCATTTTCAAATTTGATGAAAATTCTAGTTTTACCCTTTTAAAATTCAATATGGTATTTCGAGCATAAATATTGTTATGTAAAATATTTTGACATAAAATTTTGTAACTGTTTTTCTGACTTAATGGGATACAAATTATTTTTAGTACATGGGAGCTGGATCGTGCATTTGAGTGAAGTAAATGGGTCATGAAGTCAAAGTTGGACAGAACCATCCCAATTGGATGTCACTTCACTATTTAGGCTATATCTTCTTCATACGAACTTGGATTGAGCCCAAATTTAGAGGGAATATCTAGGACATAATTAGGAACATATAATCTTTGTAAAAGGCCAGAATATCCATGTGTTTTGGAGGTCAAATATTCAGTGAAACTTGAATTAAAATATTTGTTCGAGTTTTCATTTCACACTTAAAAAAGTTGAGTAACCCTAGCCCTCAAAAACTCTATTTAAATGGGGTTTTCACTCTTTAGGAGGTCTGTTCAAGGATCTAGGAAGTTTTTTTTGAAATTGTGTCTCTTGGGAACACCTCACAACCCTTTTAATAAGTAATTCCTTGTTTAAAGTTCTCTTCCAAGAAGGCTCTCCTCTCCCACCTCCTCTTTGTTTTTCCTTGTTTTTATGCTTGTAATGTGAATTTTATTCAATAAATATTCTGTTTTATTCTCTTTTAATATTATTATTTTTCTTATTTGGATGGAATCTAAGATTTGATAAGATATTTGGTATTCCCCTTTCAATCCATTACTTATGAAAAACGTCTCCACGATGACAACTTCACCCATGAAAGAGTGATTTATTTCATAGTTGATGTAATAACAACTCACTTGATTTATTTATTTTTAATCCATACACGTACTGAAATTCATAAATTATGATCAATTAATTGTGTTTTAATTTCTAAGTGACTCAATCTACTTGCACTTGACTGCGTGGTCGGGCTTGTGTAACCCGTGTGAGTGAAACCGCAATCACAAAATCTAATCAACTTGGGATAGAATTATAAGGTTCAAGTCTCATCCCCAACTCAATTAATTCTCAAATATAGAGAGGATATACTTCCCAAATTAAACATTTATCATAAGTTGGATTTTGGATCACAATCAAGGTAGGGTGCTGCGATTGGAAGTCCCGAAGTTGACTGAATGTTCATTTTTCCAATATTTTTGGTTGTGTTAATTTCCGTAGGGTTCGGGGGTTGACAAGGTTAGGGGATTACAATTGAATGAATTATAATCATATGGGATGAGTATAAATTAATGATGAAGGGGGAAAATTAGATCAAATATGTCTTCTCATATAAGTGTTTTTAAATAAATTGTCTCTTGATAGTTGCTTATCATTTTCTTGTTTAATTTACTATTTGAAAAGTCACAAAACAAACCCCCATCTTTATTGTCCTTTGTTTTGAACTATTTAAATACTTACTTAAATCCCATTAATAGTTGTTTAATTCAATTACTCCTTGAGATAATGACCTAGGTCAGCCACTGTGCTTCACTTAGTAAAATCACAAATAAATATTTTTGAGAGCGTGTGCGACAAAATCCTTTCAGAAGAGTTTCACGAAAAACGTCCTAATCTATAAGAGAGACCCAGACTAGGTGACGAGTTCCAAGTAGTAATCCACAGAAGGAAGAACTAACATCCCATCATACTATTTTGATCAAGGAGAAAATGTCCCTGAACAAGCGATGGATGCCACCCGCCTTTGGAAAGTGGGAATGCGGGGAAATAGTCAACACGTTCTCGTCCTCAGAAAGCAACAAATGTGCATGCCCTGAAAAAAGTGTCAGAAACAGAAATGGTGAACCCGATGTGAAGTTCTTCTCCTCAATGTAACGATTAGTATCATTCGATACATCAGTGGATTAGCGTGTCATCAGATCCAGTTATCCAGCACCTGGTTCAGCCAAGAAAATAGTGGGCCTAGTGTGAAACTCACCAAAAGTCAGAGTAGATAAAATGTTGGACATCTCGATCTACAATATTGTCAGTGTAGATCCTTCTTACCAGCCATGGAATATGGGATGACACTAGGGAACTGGACGTTGATTTCCATTTTGCAGCACTAATGGTTTAATTTCCCTGTTTTTCAGGACCCAAGCTGTCGCAATAGGAAACCGATCACCACCCACCCACTGACGTAGAAGTAGGGGAAACATCAATGCGATAATGCCCTGTGGCTCCACCATTTCCGCGACAACCTCCACAACCAGATCTGCTTGGTGCCCACACCACATTTACCCTTCTGAATTCGTTCAAGGAAGGGTGATAAACGACCTCATCTTCCGATACAAGGAGGAGGGGATTATCCCAACTTGGGAGCCTCTCCTCGGAACATTTCGAGGACTCCCTCCCCTACAACGATGAGATTGGGGATGTCTGGGATAGCCCGACTGGGATCATGTTTCAAGGGTTTCTGAGGAGGGCCCCCACTAGGCCGCGCCAGCGCCGCCACCCAGTCCCACGAGTTGAAGAGTAAGTAAGACATGTGCCTGAAACACCGGCCCCAGTCCGGTTAACCTGACGCTAGTGTAAGGCATAGGCCGAGGAGTACGCCCTCCAAGGAGTGTCAACGTCAACAACTACTATGGAATGGGCCACTACCAATGTATATCATCATCCCCACATGTATGCTAAGCAGGGTCACTTATATAACCATCCTGAATCAAGGCCCCAACTACCCCAAGATCAGGTTGGGTCGACTCTCTTGGTCGTTGGTGCAGGTAGTGCCAGCCGCAAACTGAACCGTGGGAACAACTCCCAGTACAGAGGTCCTCCTCGTACCACCACTATGGAGAACATGGGTCCTCCCCATTTAATCTCGGTGTGGAGGTCTGTCTCATGCTACCTTCAGTCCAAATGAGGGTCCTCCCCATAGTAGTGACACTCCGTATGAAAGCCTCTTCCATGCTCATGAAATCAGGTATGAGGACATTCCTCCTGCCAACGGCCGCCAACATGGAGATGTTATGCATCCAGTCAATCTTTAGCGTGGGGGCCTCCCCCATGTCCTTATAGCGGCCGGTGAAGGTCCTCCTTGCCTCAACAATCAGAGGTGTGAGGGTCATCCTCACTTAATTGGCACCCAGTACGGGGACCCTACTCGCACGGAAGTTTCTAGGGGAAACAAGCATGGAGGTCCTACCTGTGCTTCTATCATCTCCAACATAGGTCCTACCCGCTCCAGCACTTTCTGCAGAGATTCCCTCCACACATCAGTCAATGAACACAGAGTTATTTCCATTGTTCCCTTTGATATCTATCTAGGTGCTCCTTGCATCCCAAGTCACTCAGGCAGTAGTCCTCTTCGCCCCAGCACCAGTACGATTTAATTTCCTCCTCACGTCGGATATCTACCCTATCCCAACGAACCATCCTGGAGTAGGAGGTTGGGTCATCACCGCCATAAAAAGAATACCGAGAAGATTTAGACTGAGATTAAACTAGTCTAATTCTCATATTCTAAGGCGGGATACGACTCAGCTATGGAACCCTCGCCTAGATCCTATGTGTCAAGGGTCAGGGAGGGAACATGGAAAATCAGCCTCATACTTCTATAATGTGAGTTACATCAGATTCCCACCTACCTCCACAGGTACATCTAGGAGGATGAAAATTTGGCATCTCCACAGGTTCTGATTATGCAATCACCACCGTCATCACCAGACGAACTATCTACCTCGACCAGAGATCACAGATAGTTATCCTGGGAACCAATAGAGGATGAGCAACATCATGGTCCATCACCAGTATCTATAGTCCATATGATAGAAACTACAGTCGTTAGCCCGTCTTACCGCGATGTGGTATCCAAGTTACTATATTCTTTGGAGGATATCCCAAGATGTGGTGGTTACTCAGCTCACTCGTTGTATTGTCCACCGTTTAGTCTTCCATCTCAGCAGTCTGCTTCAGTACTGCTACTGGTTCCCTAGCTACCTCCGGTTGACAAGTGGGGCAATGAAAGGCCAGACCCAGAATCTGGACTAAGGAGCTTATGGGATATTCTTGCAGTGGAAAATTTCCCATAGATGTTTTGGCAAGTTTTAGCTCCAAATTTTTGGGTACCAGAAGCACTCACCCTAGAGAAGGTTGGATGCTTTCTCCAGACCCTCTGGGCGACTCATTTCCATCTTCTTCATTAATTAGTGTCCTACCCCAAGAGTCAGGCGCACTTCTAAGACATCGACCAACAATGTCATTTGTTTGATTTGGCCGCACTCCCTGTGGCCCAATGCCCTGAGTCACCAAGTCGCTATAGGACCTTCCAACAATGATGCGTCCAGAACTTTAAAGTGCTCCACAAGATAATCAATGAGGATTATCCCCACGTGAAAATCTGTGGTTGGGGTCAGTACGCGGCCCTCCATTTCAGTTCCATCCGGCACCAACCCGATATGTCAGGAGACATATAGGATATGCCTCGAGGCAGGGTTGAAGTTAATATGGCCGAACTACTAGGGGTGAGAATGATCTAGAGATTCTTGGATAGGACCTACCCCCTACGGGAGTTCCACACCTCTTAGATCTATTGGGAAGGATCACTTTCCATCAAAGAAAATTTTTGGGTCTTCTTGTACCTACCGAGTCATTAACCCTCGGTCGGAATCTAAATAAGGGTAAAGAGAACCTCAGAGCCATAAATCCGTCCGACCCATCTACCTCAGTGCAGCAGGCGGAAGATGATCCTGAAAAATCCGTGTTGTGTCAGCAACTTGCAGAACACAAGAATATGGTTGACGACTTCCTTGGTGAACTTGCTACGGAAAGACATCTACACTATGGTGATCCTCGGCTGGGGTAGCAAGGGTAGACACAACTTCCCCTTGACTAATTTCCTCCAGGTGACCCTGACCATCCTGCCCACACAGAAAGAGTTGAGGCTAGAACTTACGAAAAGAGGGAGTGGTATGTGTTTCCAAATCCACCAGAGCGACGAGACAATCTCTAAGATCCGGCTCATATTCCCCTAGATCTTCCACAGGTCATCCCACTATCTGCTCCACAAGCCACTGGGCCTACTTATCGTGTTGAAGAACCTGCCAACACACTGTTGGTCAGGGATCCCTATCAATATAGGAACCCCCATCTAGATGATCCAATGGAGGTACCCATTACCCACCTCGAGGTGTTGGAGACTCAATAGGTGGAAATACCGCATGATGGAAAGCCTTATCTGGTGTGGTTGGATGATATTCCAGCACCCCAAGGTTTTAAAAATTCCACATTTTCCCCCTTCAACAGGATAGGTGACCCACTGTAGCACCTAGCCCAATTTATCTCAAGGTATGGGCCCATGTTGGGAACTCCAGCACAGTAGAAGACTGCCAAACTCTGATGCTTCGTAAAAACATTGGAGGGGTCATCATTCGTCTGGTACAACCAAATATCCATTGGATCAGTAGTTGGTTGGGAAGACCTCCATAGGCAATTTCTCTACCAGTTCAGTTCCACCACTAGGAAGACAAGTTTTTCAAACCTCTTCAAGTGCAAGCAGAGGCCTGATGAGCATGTTTCAAAAAATTTCGCCCGGTGGAAAGGGCTCACATATTTCCTTGACATGCCACTAACTTAGGACAAACTGATAAATATGTGCATAGGAAATTTCAAGACATAACTGGTCCCCTCCCTTATTACTTAGAATTTCCCCAGGGGATTTTGTGACTTCTCTGATAAGACCCAACGCTTAGAGGAATCCTTACAGTAAGCTAGGCAGGCATGTCTGTTTCCACCTGAAATCCCCAAAAGAAGATTCTCTAGGGTCGATCCCACCATAGTGGCCTAAGTAGAGGTCCCTGGGCAACTAGAGTTGTTACCAGTGGAGTCGTCTCCACAACCTCGTAGGGTCCCTCCACCTCAGGCACAGCCTCCGACCAAGTAGTTCCCACCTCAGAATTGGAAGGTGATGTTGTGCAATGTGCCACCACCGCTTATGCGAGATAATTTGGCTCCACATCCTCGATAGGCTCCCCCAACCCCTCATCAGGGTCCGGCTCCCAGGGCCCCCTTTTCAGACAGGAGGAATCGAACCTACTCGTTCCACAAGTCTTAGGTCCCCAGTTATTTCCATAGTTCCTTAGAGAAAGGGATTGTACGTTTTCCTGAATGCAGGAGGCCAGAAGAGGCAAACCTCACTAATCACCCTAATTATTTCCCCTATCACTAGATCCTAGGGAACACCCTCAAATAGTTCTATGTGTTTAAAGACTAGCTTCAAGACTAGGTGGATAACAACATAGTCCAGTTAGGCCCAGCTCCGACGTAGGTGGCATGTGTCTTCATGAGGCCAGACAACAATAGTGACAACAAGGGTGAGTGACATCGTGTTTCTAACCATGGGTTCCAAAATTATGATGACTGGATGGCTCGTAAAATAGTCTCTTGTCCCATGGTGTTATCCATGCATGCCTGAATTGACCATAACATTTAGAAGCGACAGTTACTACTTCTGTATCTTCTTCTCAGTCGTCCCCTTCTCAAAAGAGCAAGCATCAGCGGTGTAAGGGAAAACAAAGTCCCCCGCTGATGCCATCGTCATCCCATAATCTTAGTGACTTCATGCCCCCATAGATGGAAATCCCTCCCAAAATCTGTCTAGTAGTGGATGACTCTTCGAGTGACAGTCAAGGGTACGCCTCAGTTAATATCGTAGAGATGGTAAACCCCTACATGATTTCTGAAGGTGAGGAGAACCTGGAGGATCCTCCCAACGTCCCCAGTATTTACCAGCATCGGCGAAGCCAGGGTTATATGGGTCATTGAAGTACCTCATTCAGTACTTTCATCTAGGTTGTGCATGCTACCGAAACCAGGAATCATGCCCAGTATAGATCTCAGCACGCGCAGCCTTCTCATCTGGTGTCATCGGGTCCGCCTTCGTCGCCATTTGTGTTGCTTGATTAGGTAGATCCACCTCAGCCATGTTGTGACCATCCATGCTTTTATATGGACCGGTCTCCGTCATCGGTACCTTATCTAGTAGTCACTCTGTAGGCTTCAACTAGTGAGCAGTGAGATATTCCTAGCACCAGTCAGCTGTCGGTCCAGTCGGCAGGGTCCACCATACCTCCTGTCATATATCGACCTCCTGTAAGCAGAAGTTCATGTCTGTCATGGAAGTATGATTTCCTCAAGCATCTTTCCATCATTCCATCAAGTCTCTATATCCTTGAGGCCCTTCACCAGTCATCAGATATGTGTGAGGCCCTCACCGAGGCTTTAAGGAGTCTGCTCCAGTTTGAGATGGAGGTAGCAGTTGTGGAAGCCTTCCATGCTGAGGCGGTCGAGAATGCTGAATACCAAGCCATCATCTCATTTCCCTAGATAAGATTAAGGATTTCCCATACAAGGTCACATTCTCTTATTGTACATCATCGACCATTTTAATGGTGTGGAGGTTCGTCGTTGTCTTGTCAACACAAGCTCTGGGATCAACCTAATCTCGACTCAGACACTATGAAAATTAGGGTTGTCTGAGGTTGATATGAGTCCCTTTAACCTAAAAATCCAGGGTTATGATAGGAAGGAACAGAAACTAGTTGAAAATATCCACTTGAAGACCTAGTTCGGTGGCCTAGTTTCCAGAATCGAGTTCATGGTTGTCTCACAAGACACTGCTTACAACGCATTGATGGGTAGGTCGTGGCTCCACCTACATGTAGCGGTTTCTTCATCATATCACCAGTGCCTCAAGTACTCCATTAATGGTCAAGTGGGCATGCTTCAAGGTGATGTGTCTCCCTTTGCCTCTTGGTAATACTTCTATCTAGATGTTGACTATTACAATATAAAAGACAAGTAGATTCAGGCTAATGAGGTTGAGCATTCCATGTTGCGACCAACTCGTAGACAGATCTAGATGATGCCTACATATTTTTAATCCACCAATTGGAGGGTACAACCCAGGACATGGGATAATGCTTCATTTTTTTTGGAATGGAGGGGAACATATTCCCAAGTCTAAGTGACACCAGAAGATCACCTCATACTCCTACATAAATCAGGCTCAGGTGATCTTGGAGCCTCCTACTCCCATAAGGTATCAGGACGTCTGCCCCATTGTATTGGAAATACGTCATACTTGCTTGTTTCATCGGGCTGGAATTAACCATCTAAATCCAACGTGTCACTATTTATTTGATATCATCAAGTGTGGCACCTTGGGATAAATACCATATGGGATCGGATCAACATCCTTCATCGCTATGATTTTGGCAATACAAGAGTCCCCTGATGCAGTATCCATTGCCACTGAGGCTGGTACCAGCCTCCCATTGGGATCTTTCAACTCAGAGGAAACTCCTCCCGCCAAGGATCCCTCATCTATAAGTGAAGAAGAGGATTTAGAGGATTCTCCTACCTCCTTTGAAGAGGGTGTCTCGATGAATTGGTACAGGTGAACCTTGGTAGCGAGGAAGACCCGAAACCCACACCGATAAGTGACTTTAGGCCCCTCGAGGAGCAACAATAGTACGTGGATTTCCTAAAACAATATTGTGATGTATTTTCCTGGAGTTACAACAAGATTCCATGACTAGATCCTCAGGTATCCTTCCACCGCCTTGGTCTCCCGAAAAGTCATCGCAGGTTCAAGCAGCCTCCCAGAAAGATGCAGCCTTCTCACGGTGCCATGGTTGAGGTAGAATTTGATAAGCTCATCAGAGCCAATTTTTTCAAGGAGGCCCAGTACCCCAAATGGATAGCCAACATTATTCCAGTCAGGAAGAAGAATAGATAAATCAGATTCTACATCAACTTCTGGGATCTCAACCGTCAGTGTTTGAAGGATGATTTTCCCCTTCTTGTGAAGAAATTTTTGATCGAATCTACAGCTAGGTTCCATGACCTCTATTTCATAAATGGGTATTCCGGGTATAATCAAATCTGAATAGATCCTGAGGATGAGTAGTCTACGTCCTTTAGGGCACCACAAGGTACTTTCTATTACCAATTCACACCCTTCAGTTTAAAGAATGCAGGTGTGACCTACCAGTGGTCTATGCATCTCATATCTAATCCAATCCTTGGAACATTGGTAGAATGTTATGTGGAAGACCTAGTATTCAAATATTTCTAGCATCAGGACCATATCAAAGGCCTTGATAAAGTGTTCAACTTTCTTCATTCTTACCACCTGAAGATGAACCCATTGAAGTGTGCCTTCGGGGTCACCTCAAGAAATTCCTCGGTTTTATTGTCAAATACAAGGGCATCGAGATTGTCCCAGAGAAGATCAAGGCCATTAGCCAGATGTCTCCCACAAGCAACCTCTGAGAGCTTCAAGGTTTCAAAGGCCACTTGGCCTACATACACCGATTCATTGCGAATTTGGCCAGCAAGTGTAAGCCCTTTTCTCAACTCATGAAGAAAGGGAACTATCTACCAGTGGGATGAAGAATGTCAGACTGCCTTTGACTAAATCAAGTAGTACCTACTTAAACCTTTGGTCTTAATGCCACCTATCTTCAGAAAGCTATTGGTCCTTTGCATGACTTCCCTAGAACAGTCTCTCAGTGCCCTTTTGGCCCATAAGAACAATAAGGGGATGGAGAATAATCTCAAATATATCAGTCTCATTCTCTTTGATGTAGAGAATAGATACTCCCTTATCAAGAAGAGTTTCCTCACACTGGTATTTGTGGTACAGAAATTGCAGCATTACCTCTAGCACTATGAGGTATAGTTGGTGTCCCAGGTAGATCCGCTGAAGTACATCCTGAACCACCCCATGTTGAGAATATTTCTAGCTCAGTGGGTAGTAATCCTTCAGTAGTTCGACATCAGGTTTGTTCCTTAGAAGGCTATCAAGGGACAAGCATTGGCAGAATTCCTTTCCGCTCATCCATCTCTCGCGGACTAGTCTCTAGACCTTGATTTTCTTAATGAGGCAATTATCTCAATAGACCAAGCCATTCTATGCTGGAAAATACACTTCGATGGTGCTTCCCGGATCCCCAAAGGTAGAAGGCTCAATGACCCCAGGCTCAATAGAGTACGCCTGGGTATTATCTTCATTACCCTAGCACAAGACATTCTACTGTATTCATTCCAATTGTTAGAAGACTGCACCAACAATGAGGAAGAGTATCAGGCTCTCATTACTGGCCTCGATCTATCCCTCGAGATTTATGTTCCCCATTTTCAATTAAAAGGGGACTCTGAACTAGTCGTCAATTAGATCAACCATGAATATGTCATCATAAATACAGAGCTCGTACCATTGTTGGAATGCACTCTCCAGGTAATGGCCCAATTCCCATCACAGACAGAAGTTACTCATGTGCCTCGATCCCAGAATGATCGAGTTGATGCCTTGGACAGCCTTACTAAATCACTTTTAGAGCCCAAATAGGATGATTTGATTATTCATGTGGTGCACCGGATAGTCATTTCTCCTGTCACTCCAGATGATGATGATATCCCACAGGTAATCCACCTTACCACTGGCGCCTCCACGTTAGGACCTCTAGGTCCCCAAAATGTGGTGATTGAGGTGAATCCCGATTGGAGAACCTCCTTTGTCGAGTACCTCCAAAATGGTAATCTCCTGGAAGATCAGGTCGAGTACGACCGAATTCGACATCGCACATTACAGTTTACCCTCTAGGATAGTCCTAGTCGTGAGCAGATCCTCTACAAGTGTGGGTTTTATGGGGTTCTTCTCCATTGCATTCAAGGAGTCAATATTTCCCAAGTCATATAGGAGGTTCATGCTAGTTCCTGCAGGGCTCATCAGACTGAGACGAAACTATCTCACCAGATCCAGAAACTAGGGTGTTTTTGGCCCTCCATGATCCATGACTACATCGAGTTCTCCAAAAGGTGCCATGCATTCCAAATTTATGCATCGGCCGCCGGAGCATCTCCACACTACCAAGTACTCTTATCCATTTTCAGTATGGGGACTCAATGTCGTGGGACCATATCCACCAGCAACAGCTTGCCAGTGCAGGTTTGTCGTGACCGCTATAGATTTCTTATCCGAGTGGGAAGAGGTGGTCCCGCTCAAGGAAGTCAAGGCCTCTTCCATCATTAAATTTGTGAGATCCAACATCATCTACAGATTTAGAGTCCCTCACGCTGTCCTCACCAATAACGGCATAAACGTTTATGCAGCTGAGCTAAAGAAATTATACGCTAAGTACAACATCTGTTCTAACCATACCTCCCATTATCATGTGAAAGAAAATGGATATATTGAGGCGTTCAACAAAACCCTCTATAACATTATACAGAAAATGGTTTGTGAGAATAAGAAGATTTGTCTAGACAAGATCCCCAATGCCCTATGGGCTTATCATATGATGACTCGTAATTCCACCCAGGTGACCCCATATTCCCTGGTGTACGGAACATAGTTCATCCTGCCCATCGAGGTTTAGTTTCCTTCATTGCGCATAACTATCTATGATAAAAAACACCAGATAAAGTAGCTAAAATCCATCTGGCTAAGTTGGAAGCACTCGACGAGAAAAGTATTTGTGCCCTGCACAACCTGTAAAGGCGTCAGAACAAGATATCTAGATATTTCAACAAGAAATTTCACCTCCACTCCTTCTTGCAAGGCGACTTGGTGTTGGCCCTGAGAAAACCAATGATACATGGTAGGAAACCACCCAAGTTGGATCCCAAATGGCAAGGACCTTATATTATTCACAAGGTTTACTACAATGGTGCATAGTCCCTTGTTACTGTGGATAGTAGGTGTATAACTCCTACCACCAATGTCATGTTCCTCAATCAATACTTTTCCTGAATAAGAAGGGTCCTACATGATCTTAAACTATCTGGTCCTACATGACCTTAAACTATAAAATGTACCACATGACATTAAACTGTATGTCGGTCCTACATGACCTTAAACTATAAAATTTCTCACATGACATTAAACTATATGTCAGTCCTACATGACCTTAAACTATAAAATGTACCACATGACATTAAACTGTATGTCGGTCCTACATGACCTTAAACTATAAAATTTCTCACATGACATTAAACTATAGGTCAGTCCTACATGACCTTAAGCTATAAAATTTCCCACATGAAATTAAACTGTATGTCGTCCCGCATGACGTTAAACTGTATGTCATTATGCTAGACGTTAAACTATGTGTCGTCCTATAAGATGTTAAACCGTAAGAACTATGTATGGCTTGATTCTCATATTAATGGGATATTTAGGAATACTCAGATGCTTCATCTTGATTCTAGCCCCTAGTTTCCTATTTGACTATCCCCCATGTGTATAGTTCTCTTGGAGGATCCCACATGGTGTCGGGTAGGCTTCTTTGGCCCCACTCATGTCAGGATTAAGATGATTGCACCATGTTCCTTCCCTCGTTCTTCTCTCCTCCCACGTCCTCACTGCACGACGCTAAATTGCATGGCCTTAAGAACTACGTATGGCTTGATTCCCATACTTATGGGATATGTAGGAATGCCCAGACATTCGTCCATAGGCCTATCCCCAAACTTCGGGACCTCTCATTGGGTTGAAACACATGGTGTGGTGTAGGATTTTTCCCTCACTCACATCGAGTTCATCATGACCGTACCAGGTATCCCTCCCCCTGAAGATCTCCACCTCTTCTACTATCCATATTGACTTTAAATTGCATGGGAAAATTTATTCTTTGCACAATCCCTGTACTTGGGACTCCATTATCCTTCCCATCCGAAGGGACCCCCAAATGGAATGGATGCTCAGCCCAAGGTCTCTCCTACCATTATGGGACAACGTCCTCGAGGGTTTCGAACAAAAAATTGATACAAGTCCCACGTTGTGAATATGGTTAGCAGCTGACACTCACTTTTTGTTCCCATTTTAGTTTACATGATATGGAAGCTCTGTTTCGAATCTGGTCAACAATTATCCTTTGTTGTTGTCACCACCCCCATATGTTCCAAACATTTAGTGTAGTGGTTCGTTCTGCCCCACTGTCTCTTCAAGCTTCGGTCTGCCTCGAGCAGGAGTGTGATTATAGCTATCGAACCCTTATAAGATGGTGATATCCTAGTCCTACTCCTTGTTTCCCACACTGAGCATTGATCTTGTGGGATTAGGAGCTATGAAAAGGCAATGCCCGCATGAGAGGTCATATGGCTACAGTTAGCCGAGATGCCCAGCCTCAGGTCCCTCGGCCCTTTTAGCCCCTTGGCCCAAGTTCTCATTTAGGATTGTGTGGGGTTATGGACTCACGTCCTCATTCATGTCAGGATATTTTTTCGTGTCACACATATCCCCTTGATACATCCCTCCTATATTTATCGTCATTTCCACAAGAACAGTCCCCGCCATGCTTCACGCACCCCATCACTTGGGTTTCCATCATCGTTTATATTTTAAAGGGCCTATGAATAATGTAGATGCTTAGCCCAAGGGATCCTACCATTTCAGACCAACATCCTCGAGGATTGTGAGTGGCAATTTGATGCAAGTCTCGTGTTGCGAACACGGTCAACGGTTGATGCTCAATTGCTTTCCCCCGACCTCCAGTAACATAAATATGGTTACTGTGTTGCAAATGTGGTCAACAGTTATCTTCTATTACTGTTTCAATTTTTTGGTTTTCCAGAGGCACGATGATTCGCCCTCTCCACTCAATTATCCCATGCATATGACATTAAACTGGGCATCTACAGTCTGAGCCCTACGACCTTAAACTAAGAGCACCATCGTCCTTGTTTCATGATGATAAACTGCACAACATCCTTCTCTGGCGCTATGTATGGCTCGATTCTCATCCTTATGGGATATGTAGGACTTCCAATATGTCTAAGTCTTCGGTTCCATCCCCATCTCTTAGAAACCTCCTTATCATTATAGCCCCTTGTCCTGAGTCCTTCCAGGAGAGGGGTATGCGGTGTGGTATGGGCTTGTGTCCCCATTCATGTCGGGTTTGTAACAACCACACCACATACCTCTCTCCCCTGAGTACCATTCACTCCCTTTCCCTACACTCATCTTTTAGAGTAGGTTGCTCTTAATTTTCGTCCCTCGACCCTCTTCGGTGATTCTTCATTGTGCCTAGGAGTACTCTGGTTCAGTTCCTAGAGTGTCGGATTCTACCTCAGATTCTACAGACATGCTTTCACCCATTTTTTAGGTTTTTGTTTCCCTTAAATTGGGCTTTCATTATCTTTCACATTCGAAGTATAACGCCCTGACCCTAGTCACCCAGAGTTGGTGAATTATTACATAACATTGGAATGATCACAAAAGATCAAGTCTCGAAAGACCGATTAGTTTAGTATCATGGGAAGTACTAGATACATTAATAAGTTTTACATTACATCATAAAATAGAAAACTACAACAACTTTGTTTCCATAGACAACACTGAGATCCCATAGACTATCCCGGCAGGTCAGTCATAATATACTTCTCCGCATCCTGGAAAAAATAAAACATAAAAATGGGTGAGCTCAGATGCTCAGTAAGAATAACAATATAGTGGAAACTTTCATAAATAAGTATAAACATTTAAGGAAATGTATAGAAATAAAAAAAATACTTTTAAACATAAACTTCATCATAATATGGAAAATATAAATCAAAATAATTCCATTTACCTAGTCACATGGATATTCTACTAGTCTAATAATCACATGCAATATCAATAGCCACTTTCATAATGATGGAATGCATAATTCCATACTTTCATAACCACATAGTCAAGGCATTGTGCCAAGACTACAAATAAGATTTTGTCAAGTCCTTGTTCCAAGACACTAGTTTGTCTCATGAGACCTACCGATGTATCTAGGAGATATATTGGGCTCTACCCATCACTTACTAAGTCCAATGCATTCCTCATATGAAAAGGTTTAAACATAACATAAACATTCGTATTAAGACTAGCATACGAAATGTAAATAATTTATCCATAAACCATGAATGGTATAAAATAGCGCATCCACGGTCAAACATATCACAAAAACTTCAATAAAATATGGAAGTTTTGTATCATAATAAATCAACTACAAATAAACTTAAAATCCATCAAAGGATGTTGATATAGATGAAATAAAAACCTTTTTTAGAGAAATATATATTTCTATTTTCAAATAATTTAAGAGTCACATAATTATAAAGAAAACATTTATTTTGAAAATATTCTTATAAGATTTTAAGGGAAGCTTCAATGATGTTATAACTACGGAAAATAGCCGCACCCGCTGTATAAGTTAAAAAAACATTCTTACCTTAATTTTGTTGAAAAGGTTATAAAGTACTTTGTTTAGAAAATGACAAAAAGATTCCTTTTGAAACATATAAGGTCAAATAAGGGTATAAATGACTTTAACACATAGTTTATTAAATAGTAAAAAAAATTTGGAATACTTTTTTAAGAAACATGGATGTGGATGATAAAGATGTCCCAGTAGATACTTACGTAAAAACAACCTCAGATAATAAAGAGATTGTGAAATTAACCCTTACCTTTTACTTTTCCTTGGTAGAGGGTAGTTTAACCTCATATATAATGGTGAAATAATTTATATTAAATTATAAAATAATCATATATATTAATATAATATCATATATGATCTTTTAACATTGCTTCGTTAATAATATCTTAGTATTATCGTCGCTTTGGGTGTTAACTGGTTCTTTTTTCCTTTATATGATTTATTATGTAAGTAATGTTTATTATGGATATGATGTGTCTTATTCATATTAATAATTATATTAAGTCTTTAAAAATTATTTTTAATCATCTAATGAAAATTAGTCTTGAATGGATACGATGGGGAATGAATCTCATCGTGTTCATGGAGACGGTAATCCGTACGTACGCACGGGCGACAATATCATTCTTTTGATATTAAAATAATATAAAATTGGATGCTATATAATATATATAGAATCATTATAATGTTATATTTATTATTTACATCAATTACATATCATTATTATACCCATCCAAATAATAATATATTGAATAACAATTACATCACGACGTGGAGAGGGTAAGTCATACGTACGCACGTATGGTGACATGTCATTCAAAAGATGGATAGAATAATGAATATGGTTGTACCATATTTATAATAACATCATAGTATATATAAGATACTGGAGTTATTATTTTAGAATGGAAACAACAAGGAAAAAAGAAGTGGAGGAAGGAAAAACATGAAAGAGGTGGTGAGATATTTACCTATTTTTCTGGTTCTTCCTTTTGATTTGATCAAAAGAGATTCTTAGGTTGTATTTATGACTAAAAGAAGGCCTCTAGGATTAAGGGAGGAAATTTTAGATCATATTTTTTCAGGTTTTGGCCGATCCAAATGGATTTGAAGATGTGAATTAGAGAGAAGGGGGAGTTCCCTTATATAAGAGGGGTGAGGGGCACCTTAAGAAAAGCTAGAAATATTATTTTATAATAAAATCATTCTCGATTTATAATGGCTCAAAAATGAATTATTTAAAGTCTAAGGTGGGGATGGGTTGAAAATCACTCAACCAATAGGTTTTAGACAGGTTGTGGTCACTATATTAACTTTATCTTTTAGATTTAACTCTTAGTTAAATAGTTTGACATTTACCATGTCTCTTTGTATTTTTATATTACATGGTTAATATAATTACTATAAACTTCCAAGATAACCCCGAGTGGTTCATTAATGATACACCTATCATTATATAAGTCTTTTTTACGAACCTTAGATTTTTAATAATATAATATCAATTAATAATATAATATATTTTTTTAAAACTCTTTTATGTCAATTTTGACACTATTTGGTATTTTGTTTTTTCTAAATTCATAACAGCATTATTACTTCAACCAAAATTCATTTAACCAACCCTAAAATGTCATATTAAGCTATAAAATTAGTTTAATTCATAAAAAGTCTCAAATTACATTTATTTGGATATTTATAATATTAATTATTTTAATATTTCATTAATTTGGTAATTAATGCATCATCATTGTGTCATAAATAAATTATATTATTTAATTTATAAAAAATATAAATAAAATATAATTATTTAGGAAATCTTTTTATCTTTATAATGAATATTTATAGTCGAATTTATATTATGTGTAACTCTATATTAAAAATGGTTTAGTTATTAAACATTGAATTTAACGCTTTTAACTCTTCTTTGAATTAAATAATAATAAATATCCTAATCTAATCCAAGTGGACCAAAGAGGTTCATATTTTATTCCTAAGGTTTTTTTTGGTCAAATTATACTTATCTAGTATAATTAGGGCATGTTTTATGGTAATAATAATATCATTTGTTTCCTTAATTTCCCTATTTACTTTTAACCGTGGTAAATAAAAGTAAAAAGTTACTATTCAACAAAAATTATTTTCATCTTATTGAACCACATTTTAATTACTGATATCAACCATGTCTCTTGTATTTTTTAAATTCAACTCATAGAAGCGGTAAAATTAAGTTTTATGTAAATTTTCAAATGCTTCTAGGAGTTGGATAAAAGACGGTAAAAAGTTCAATAAAATTTTTATATATCTAAAATTATTATAAACTAAATCCAATGAATTATATTGAACTTATATAGGTATTATATATCTATTTTGACCTAAAATATATTTAAATAAAATAATTAATTATTTAAATAAAAATTCAGTTTTAAACTATAACTCAGTGTTTTTCACTATTCATCAAAAATTGAAAGTTTTCAGAAAAATACCAAAAAATCACCCTAAGATAATTTTGATTTACCAAATCCAAAAATGAAGTCCATTTTGAAAGATAAAATTTATAAAATTTCAAAAAGTGGGTATTACTATTCATAACGTCTAGTTTGATTAGTTGTGGTGGGTTAGAACTCGAAGTTGCGCACAACACACGCTACTGTATTATTCAAAGAGAAGCGTATCGTGGAAGCTTGGGGTGTTACATTCTCTCCTCCTTTAAATAATTTCTTCCTTGAAATTTCTATAATATTACTGCATAAAAATACTCGGGTGTTTCTTCATCATAAGTTCCTCGGGTTCCCACATTGCCTCTTCCATCTTATGGTTTCTCCGTAGAACTTTTACCAGATGAGTCATCCGGTTTCTCAACACTTGTTCTCTTGTATCAAGAACCTTGACAGGATGTTTGCAATAAGATAGATCTGGTTCCAGTTCTAATTCTTCATAGGTGAGTACATGCATTAGGTTAGGCATGTATTTTCTCAATAGTGATACGTGGAATACATCGTGAACTTTGGAAAGACTTGGCAGCATTGCCAAATGGTAAGCTACAGCCCCAATTAGTTATAGAATTTCAAAAGGTCTAATGTGCCTGGGACTCAATTTTCCCTTCTTATCAAAACTTATAACACCCTTCCATGGAGATTCCTTCAAGAAAACATGGTCTCCTACCTGAAATTACAAATCCTTCCTTTGGTTATCAGTATAGCTCTTCTGCCTACTTTGAGCTTCTTTGATGTGGGTTTGGATTACCTTTACCTTTTCCATCGTTTTATCTACACATTTTGGGCCTACAAGTTTTCTTTCACCAACACCATCCCAATAGGTTGGTGTGTGACATCTCTTTCCGTATAATGCTTCATATGGTGCCATCTGAATACTTGAATGGAAGCTATTATTATAGGAAAATTCTACCATAGGTAAATATTGATCACACATACCCTGAAAGTCAAGTGAGCATGATATCAACATGTCTTCTAAGGTTTGAATAGTCTGTTCTGATTGTCCATCAATTTGAAGGTGGTAGGAAATGCACAAATGAAGTTCAGTATCCAGGTCTTTCTGAATACTTTTCCTGAATCTTTATGTAAAATTGGGATCACTATCAGAAACAATCGATAGTGGTACTCCATGAAGTCTTACAACTTCATTAATATATATTCTTTCTAAACGTTCATGTGTTAAATCTTCTCTTATAGCAAGAAAATGTGCTGACTTGGTAAGACGATCAACAATGACCCATATTGCATCATTCTTTCTAAGAGTCTTTGGTAGTCCCATGACAAAGTCTATCGTAATATTATCCCATTTCCACTCAGGTATGGGAAGAGGCTGCATGACTCCTCCAGGCTGTTGCCTTCTAGCTTTCACTTGTTGAAAAACCATACATCTTGACACAAAATCAGAAATATCTATCTTCATGTTGTCCCACCAAAAATGTTCCTTCAAATCTCTATACATTTGGGTGCTCCCAGGGTGTATAGAGAAATTGGAACTATGAGCATCATCCAACAATTCTCTTTTTAGATCAGGTATATCGGGAACACAAAGTCTCTTCCCAAATTTCAAAATTCCATCTTCATATACAAAGTCACTCAATCTCCCGTAATTCATAGCTTTAATATTCTTTTGAAACTCTTCATCATCGGTATGATAACTCTTTATACTTTCTAGTAAATATGGTTTGGCATCCATTTGAAAAAGTTTGGATGTTTCACCTTCCATGTTAATTCCCATATCTATATTTACTAGATCCATGTATATAGGATCCTTTTAAACTCTCATCTTGTTAAAAACTCCATGATCCTTTCTACTCAAAGCATATACCACCTTATTTGACTTACCCAGGTGGTAGTGTATAGTGAAATCATAATCCTTGTGTTGTTCAAGCCATCTCCTTTGCCTCATATTGAGTTCTTTCTGTGAGAAAATATACTTCAAACTCTTGTGATCGGTATATATCTCAAATGTTTTACCATATAGATAGTGTCTACAAATCTTAAAAGCAAATATTACAAATGTTAACTCAATATCATGAGTAGGATAGTTTTTCTCATGAATTTTTAGCTGTCGTGATGCATAGGAAATAACCCTATCATTCGGCATAAGGACACAACCAAGTCTTTTCTTTGAGGCATCACTATAAATAAAAAACTCATCATTCCCTAATGGTAGAGTCAAGATAGGATAATTGACTAATATTCTCTTCAATTATTCAAAACATTCTTCACACTCTATTTTTCAAACAAATTTAACCCCTTTTCGTGTGATATTTTCTAATGGGTTAGCCAACCGGGAAAAATTCTAGACGAAACGCCGATAATAACCTGCTAAACCAATAAAACTGCGTACCTCAGTTATAATTTTCGGTGCTAGCCATTCTTGGATTTCTCTTGTATTATAAGGATAAACAGAGATTCCATCCTTAGAGACAATATGGACAAGAAAAGAAATCTCTTGAAGCCAGAATTCACACTTGCTAAACCTCCCGTATAATTCGTGTCTTCTAAGAGTCTTCAGGATAATGTGCAAGTGATTTTCATGATCTTCGTATCTTTTGTATTATACCAAGATATCATCAATAAATACCACTACAAAGTCATCAAAATATTCCTTGAAAACTCTATTCATTAGATCCATGAAGATAGAGGGTGCATTAGTCAATAGAAAAGGAATTACTGTAAACTTGTAATGCCCGTACCTGGTTCGAAATACTATTTTTGGAATGTCTTCCTTATTCACACACAACTGATGATATCCAGATCAAAGTTCAATCTTTTAAGAGTATTGAGCTTCATGAAGTTTGTCAAATAAATCATCAATGTGAGGTAGGGGATACTTGTTCTTTATTGTTATAGCATTGATCTCCCTGTATTCAATGCACAACCTCATAGATCTATCTTTCTTCTTAACAAAAAGGATAGGGGATCCCCATGGAGAAACACTAGGGCAAATAAATTCCTTATTACTCAATTCCTCTAGTTTTTTCTTTAGTTACACTAATTTAACAGTGGCCATTCTATAAGGGTCTTCGATATGGGCCTTGATCTAGGAATTAAATCAATGGAAAACTCAATTTCTCGTTCTGGAGGATGTCCAGGTAAATCTTCTGAAACACATCAACATATTCCTTCATAATAGGTAAACCCTCTATTTGAACATTCTTTTCCTCACCCATAGTTATTTCATTCTCTTCCTCCCCAATAATTGAATTTAGTTGAGCTAATGGGGGTGGATCTAGATAAGAATTAGGTGGTGATGATTATACTCTAAAGATAAGGTGTTCTCTATCATCGTCATCAAAATAGTAACCTCCTTATTCTTACAATGAATTTTTGAATCATGGTTTGATATCCAATCCATACTAAGGATTATATCAAATTCAATCATGGGTGTGATGATGAGATTAGCAGATAAAGAACATTTATATGCCCTAATGGGAACTAATTCCCAAAACTTTGTAACAATGATACTTCCCTCGGGAGTTTTGACTGAAAAATCCCATGTTAAATAAAATTGAAAATATCTAATTTTCTTAGAAAACTGGGAAGATATTAAACAATGCGATGATCCAGAATCAAATAAAGCATTGGCTAAACTAGAGGAAACCATTAAATTACCTGCCACTACGTCTTTCGGAGCTTCAACCTCAGCAGTAGTGACAGCATAAGCTTGGCCTTGGTCCCTTGGCCTCTTCTGAGGTAATTTCCCATGATTATTAGGACATTCATTTTCATAATTCCCCCTTTCTATACAATTATAGCATTCAACATCAACAGCCTCTTTCTTCCCCTTGCAATCACGAGCTTGGTGGCCTTTTTCACCACACTTGTAACAGACTCCCTTTCCATTCAGGAAAGTACCGAGGTGTTTATTCCCACATTTACTATAGGATGGATATTCAACTTTTCCCTTATTCCCCTTATTTCCATTTCCAAAGTGTTCAGAAGATCTCATCTTCTCTTGTTTTTCTTTAAAGTCGTAAGACTTAGAGAATTATTTTTCTGTCTTGATAACACATGAGACAATATCTTTGTACGATGAGAAGGGTTGTGAGACTAATTCTCGATAGAGAAATGGTTTTAACCTATCAAAGAAATGATCAATATTAATTCTTGGGTTATGTATATAATATGCAGCATGCCTCGATAACCTTGTAAAGTCAGCTTCATACTTTGTGACATTCTCATCCTCCTTTTTCCTCAGGCTCAGAAATTGCCTTTCCATATCTGCTCAATGGTCATGAGGAAAGTATTTTTCTAAGAAAATTTCTTTAAACTCCCTCAATTCCATATTTGATACTTCATCATCTTTCTTTGTGTTTTGAATCAATGACCACCATTGATCAGCATCTCCAGTGAGGTAGTAAACTGCCATGAAAACTTTTTCCCTTTCGCTACTCCCCAAGGCGTGGAATATTTTCTCTAAAGAATTTATCCATTTCTCAGCTACTAGTAGATTTTTACCCCCATTGAATGTTAGTGGTTGTTTCCTCATGAAGAGATCTAACATTGATCCTCCATGCTGCGGATCAGGGTGCTCCATATGGTTAAGGTTATTATTCATAACCTGAGTGAGTTGTCTCAGTATGGTGATTACCTGATCAGCACTGGTTGCATCACCAGCTCCACTATAATTATCTTGATTAGGAGGTAAATATCTACATGGAGTGCGTGTATTTATATGGTTTTCATTCCTTCCACTAGGTGTCATTTCTAAACAATGGCACAAACTAGATTAGTTTATGAATCGAAAAACATAATTCTAAACTTGTAAAACTCTTAACATAAATTGAACAGTTTATGGATAGAATCCATAATCATAAAAAAAAATTTATTTGACGAAGTATATACTCATAAACCCTTCATAATGGTTTGTAAAGAAAATGATAATTATCCTAATAATATCTCTCGGGAGTGTCGTAACCAAGAGTGCAGCAATGCCTTTTGTCCTGCACCAGTTACTGTTCGAGTCTAGTTCAAAGCAGTGTTTTCAAGTTTTACCCCTAGGTACATCTGTGCCAGAGCCGCCTCTACCTACTCATATCTAGAGAGGGATTTATTGCTTGGAAAACTCAAAAAATCCCTACAACACCAAAATTATAGGAAGTTCTTCTATACTAATCCTCAAAGTTTATCTTAGGGTAATGTGCTCTAATCAGAGTTTATCTAAATCTAGATTCCAAGGTTTTTACTAAACTTCCTATGATACCAAGTATAATGCCCCAAACATAGTCACATAGAGTCGGTGCATTATTACATAAAATTATCATAATCACAAAAGATAATATCTTGAAAGACCGATTAGTTTAGTAGCCTTGTAAGTACTGGAAATATTCATAAGGTTTACATTACATCATAAAATGGAAAACTACAACAAAATTGTAACACCTCGAGCTTCCACAATACGCTTCTCATTCAATAATGCAATAGCTTGCATTGTACGCAACTTCGAGTTCTAAAACACCGCGACTAATCAAAGTAGCCGTTATGAATAGTAATAACCACTTTTTAAAATTATAGAAATTTTATATTTCAAAATGGACTTCATTTTTGGATTCGTAATATCGAGATTAGCCTATGTTGAATTTTTGGTATTTTTCTGAGAACTTCTAATTTTTTATGAATTGTGAAAAATACTTAAAAACAACTTTTTTAATAAAAAATATTTATAGTGATAAATTATACTATTTAGTGGTTTTAAAGTGTAATTAGAATATATTTTTACCATTTTATCCAATGGTGGTCATTAGAATTAATTTAACATTGAAATTGGACATAAACAATTGTCAATCTTTTGATATAAATTGTTTCTTAAAACACGCTATTTGTTGTGACAGCGGGAATTAATTATAAAATTAATTAATGCAACTTATATGTTTGTAATTTTGTAAAATATACATCATTTTTGAATTCGGAATATCAATTATAGCTTACGGTGAAATTTTGGCATTGTTCTGAAAAACTTCAATTTTTGATGAATAGTGAAACCACTAAGTGGCAGTTAAATAACTGATTTTTCGTTTAAATGAAATATTACCACTTCTGTGATTTGATTTTCAAAAATCTGACATACATGGTTGTCATTAATAAGTAAAATGTGGTTCAATGAGATTAAAATAATTTTTTGGTGAATAGTAACTTTTAAGTTCTTAATCGCGATTAGAGGTAATTAATGTAGTTTAAGGTACAAATAATGTTTTAATAATATGAGATGAGCATGACACTTGTCCTACTCCTATTGGATGAGTCATGGCCGACCAAGACAACCCATGGGTCAACTTGGGGACCCCATGGATCCACTTTAGTTGGAAAATGACATTAATATATATTTATTTAATGTTAAAATTAAATTGACACAAACATGAGTTATTTTGCTAAAATAGTTTTTAAGTGGGGTTAAACAAGTCCAAATTTTGACTATAAATATTAATTAGAAATCTAAAAAGATTTCCTACATCATAGTATTTTTTTATAATTTTTAGACATTAAATAAAGTAAATTATTTATGACATCATTATGATGCACCGATGACCTCATTATTTAACGATTTTAATAAAATGAAAAGATAATGTAAAATCCAAGGCTTACACTTGTCCAAAGACTATTGGATGGGTATATTTAGAACCCTTATCATCTTATCCTAGAAGTATATAAGTGTGGGACCTCTAAAATCCGAAACTCATTTTATAATAAAGTGACTTTTCTTTACTTTCCAAGAGTGCCCCTCCTCTCCACTTATAAAAGGCCCCCACCTCTCCCACCTAATTTACACTTTCAAGCCATTTGGCTCGGCCAAACTCTGCCCAAATACTCTCCCAACTTCCCCCTCTTACTCCTAGAAGCCTCACTTTGGGCAGAACTCTTCCCAAGGAATCCTTTGGCTCAAATCAAAAAGAGTTACCCGATTTTGAGGTAATGTCTTCTCTAATGTTGTTTTGTTTTATTTTTCTTCTCCAACCCCCTAAACTATTTTTATTCATTTCTTTTGTAACAACACCAGTATCCTCAATATACTATGATGTTGTTATAATAAGGATTAGAGCTACACTTACACACACCTACATCTAATGGTTAAAGAACATACGGTTTCTGTGAATGGCGAATTTCTGCCTCACGAAACGATGATTGTTAAACACTCATATAACACCTTAAAAGGTGGCCATTAAGATGTCACTATATTTATATATGATATATAATGTGTTTATGTTTTACTTATGCTTCTTTATTTCTCATTTATGGCATACTTTATGATTTCCATTCTGGGTAAAACGTGATAATTTCATTTTAGGAAGCGCGGACTACCGCCCCCTAAAAGTGATTTGAATCGTTAATACCATATGTGGGATGTATAAAGGATGGAGTAAATGGTATTATATTATATATTATACTGGAATTATATTATACATTTATATCATTATGATTTCATTACATTAAATACGAAATAGAAATGAAAGTAGCGTTCATGCGTACGTACGGCTTACCGTCTCCATGAACGGTGCATTTCATTTCTTACCTCTAAATGTTACGTGACATTATTAATGAATGTATATACTGGATATATATCATATATATGATATCTACATCATGAATATAATTCTGGATATAATGGATATTTCACCACATGAACAACTTGAAATTATAGGAAGTTTATTTTTGACTCAAGTACCAAAGATCGACAAAACGACCGTTATTAACTTAAATAATTAAATAATATTCATAACATGGTAATAAGTGATATAAATGGAATAATGAACCTGAAAATGGTTCTTAAGTAAATAGTAATTAACTCTAGTTTATTATTCAGGAGGTTAAAGAACGGTCGAGTCAGGACAGGACGCAAGGTAAGGGAACTTCTTAACCCAATTTCTATTCTATGGGTTAATCTCCTACTTTCAAATTATGTCATGATATTATTATGTCCTGTATTGTATTTTTACATTATTTATGTGTACTTATAGTGAATACACATAATATATCTATTTTATTTAAAAAATGATCATTGTAATGGAACTTCTTAACCCAATTTCTATTCTATGGGTTAATCTCCTACTTTCAAATTATGTCATGATATTATTATGTCCTATCTTGTATTTTTAAATTATTTATGTGTACTTATAGTGAATACACATAATATATCTATTTTATTTAAAAAAATGATCATTGTAAGGGAATTTATTAACCCAACTTCCATTCTCTGGGTTAATCTCCTACTTTCAAATTATGTCATGATATTATTATGTCCTATATTGTATTTGTACTTTCTTTATGTGTACATATAGTGAATACACATAACAGATCTATTTCATTTTAAAAATGATCTTTTTAAAGACTTCGTCTCAATCTCCTTTCATTGAGGCATACTTTGTTTTATACACAAATTTCTTTTATACGGTGTATAAACCCCTTTGACTTTTACGTTTATTCAAAATGAATCTTTTTTATATGAAGCGTTTTGCTAAACGACAAAAGGTAATGTTTTTCTTTCTGTACTTATGTGGAGACAACGACTTCTCCGCCGCCGTGACCATTATTTTAGTTTCGGCTTCCTCTACAAGCCATCATTTTTTTTAATGAAAAATAAATACAAAGTTTTAACTTTCTTTTATTTTGGTATTGAAAATGGTTTTGAAAGCGTTTTTATTATATCAATGTGTTGTATTGATATCTTGTGATTGAAATGTGGAAATGTTATGTTTCCTTTATGCATGTTTTATGTGATATGATTATGTTATGGTTTATGATATGTTTAAACCTATTCATATGAGGAATGTATTGGACTTAATAAGTGACGGGTGGAGCCCGCTATAGCTCCTCGATGCATCGGTAGGTCTCATGAGACAACTAGACTTGGAATTGGCCGAGGCCCTTTCCCAATTTGATTTATGGTTTTGGCCGAGGCCTTAATCATTTTAGACGTCTTGGCCGAGGCCTTGACAAAATGTTTCAGAATGTCCGGCATTATACATTCCCTCATTATGAAAGTGGTTATAGATCTTTCATGTGATTATTTGTCTATTAGAATATCCATGTGAGTAAGTAAGTGGCATTATTTGATTTTACTTTTTCCATATTATGATGAAGTTCAAGTTTAATAAGGTTTTTGTTTAGTTATACATTGCCTTAAATGTTTATGTTTATTTATGAAAGCTTCCGCAATATTGTTATCCTTACTGAGCATCTGAGCTCACCCCTTTCAATGTTTTAATATTTTCCAGGATGTGAAGAAGTATTTTATGAATGACCTGCAGGGATAGTCGGAAGGGGATATGAGTGTGGACTATGAAGACTTTGTTATTAGTTTTTCACTTTATGATGTAATGTAACGTTTATGAATGTATCTAGTGTTTCCAAGGCTACTAAAATAATCGGTATTTCGAGACTTGATCTTTTGTGATCATGCCAATGTTACGAAGTAATGCACCGACTCTGGGTAGCTGGGGTCGGGGCGTTACAGTTGGTATCAGAGGCAGTTTAGTACTAACCTTGGAAGCTAGATTTAGATAAACTCTGATTAGAGCACATAGCCCAAAGATAGACTTTGAGGATTAGTATAGAAGAACTTCCTAGAATTTTGGTATTATAGAGATGTTATGAGTTTTCCGAGCAATACATCCCTGTCTGGATACGATCAGGTAGAGGCGGCTCTGGCACAGATGTACCTAGGGGTAAAACCCGAAAACACCGCTTTGAGCTAGACTCAAACAGGAAATGGTGCACGAAAACGGGCCTTGCTGCACTCTTGGTTACGACACTCCCGGGGAAAATGCTTAGGATAATTCTCATTTTATTTACAAACCACTATGAAGGGTTATGAGTACATACTTCCTCAAAGAAAACATTTCTTTTTATGATTATGGATTATATCCATAAATAGTTCAATTTATGTAAAGTGTTTAACAAGTATGGAATTATGTATTTTGATTCATAAACTAATCTAGTTTATGCCATTGTTTAGAAATGGCGCCTAGTGGAAGGAATGGAAACCGTATCAATGCACGAACTCCGTGTAGGGATTTCCCTCCTGCTCAAGATAATTATTGTGAATCTTGAGATACAACTGGTGCTGATGAACTTATTACCATACTGGGACAACTCACTCAGGTTATGAATAATAACCTTACTCGTATGGAGCACCCTGATCCGCAACGTGGAGGATCAATGTTAGACCGCTTCATGAGGCAACAACCACCAGCCTTCAATGGGAGTACAAATCCGTTAGTATCTGAGCAATGGATAAACTCCTTAGAGAAAATATTCCACGCCTTGGGGAGTAGCGAAAGGGAGAAGGTTATCATGGCAGTTTACCGCCTCACTGAAGATGTCGATCAGTGGTGGTCGCTGATTCAAAACACAAAGGAAAATGATGACGTATCGAATATGGAATGGAGGGAGTTCAAATAGCTTTTCTTAGAAAAATACTTTCCTCGTGACCATCGAGCAGATATGGAAAGGCAATTTCTGAGTTTGAGGCAGAAGGAGGATGAGAATGTCGCAAAGTATGAGGCTAACTTTACAAGGTTAGCGAGGCATGCTTCCAATTATATACGTAACCCAAGGAGTAAGATTGATCGTTTCTTTGATAGGTTAAAACCATTTCTCCGTCGAGCTTTAGTATCACAATCCTTCTCATCATACGAAGATATTGTCTCGTGTGCTATCAAGACAGAAAATGAATTCTCTAAGTCTTATGACAACAAAGTAAAGCAAGAGAAGAAGAGAATGGTGGAACAAGAGACAGATAAAGGGAAAAAGGGAAAGAAGTATTTTCCATTATGTGATAATTGTGGGAAGAATCACCCTGGTACGTGCCTAAAAGGAATGGGAGTTTGTTATAAATGTGGAGAAAAGGGTCATCAGGCTCGTGATTGCAATGGAAAGAAAGAGGCTGTCAAAGTTGAATGCTACAATTGTAGAGAAATGGGTCATTATGCAAATGAATGTCCTAAGCGTCAGGGAAACTTACCTCAGAAAAGGCCAAGGGATCAAGGACAATCTTATGCTTTTACTACAGTAGAAGAATAATAACTAATGTATTGGTGCTTTTGGACTCATGGATTATATTTTGGTTATTAGAATAATGTGATATATAAGGATTGTACTGCAGTACATGTTGTTTTCATTAAGGATTTAATATGATTAAGGTAATCATATTTTTAGTATGTGACAATAAGAGAAAATTTTCTTTGTTTGGGGAATCTGATGTTACAATTGATTTTGGAATTTAGATACCTTTTAGAGAAAGTTTGGACGGAGGTATTTTGGATAACTATTAAGGTTGGAATGGATTAAGTTGAATCATGGATAGTATTGTTTAAGGTTAAATCATTTCTGAAGATTAATTTTGGAATATTATAATACTATAGTTTTAGGAAAAGGACAACCTGCAGGGTGGGGCATAACCCGTCGTGTCGGACAAAGCTGCCGGAATCGAACACACAACTATAGTGCGACAGGCCTTTATTTCCTACCACTAGCCTACAGGAAGTCCCTGGTTATTATAAAATAATTTTACTAATCTAAATGGTATGTGTTAACATTTGGAACCTTATACAATTAGGATAAGTATAATATTTTTTAGTTCTATTATCTTTTTGAGTGAAAGATGAGTTGAAGGTTGAAACTATAATTGTCAAGCATAAATATATATATATATATAACTCTTATTTAATTAATAAATTAATTCTTAAACTTTAGTAAAGGGATATTAAAACAAAAAAATGTGTTATCCTAATACCTTATGTCTTGTTGAACTGATGATATTTTAAATCAACATAGATTGAAGGCTTTGAGGCCCTCAATTTCACAGTTGATTGTGATTGATGAGATAAATCACTCCCAACAAATATTTACATTTTTCCTCCAATTATATGTCTCTAATTTCCACCAATGTTCTCCTTATCGAGATCATAATTTGGTGGTGACTTTCTTATTTCCATTTCCCTCTTATCAAGGCTAAATTTTATTAACCTTATTTCCGATGTGGGTTTTCCACAAAGTTATTTTCTATTTTCAACCTTTTATTTTCAAATAAAAATATCAAATTGCAAGGACGCAATTTATGAAGGTGGGGAGAATGTAACACCTCGAGCTTCCACAATACGCTTCTCATTCAATAATGTAATAGCTTGCATTGTACGCAACTTCGAGTTCTAAAACACCGTGACTAATCAAAGTAGCCGTTATGAATAGTAATAACCACTTTTTAAAATTATAGAAATTTTATATTTTAAAATGGACTTCATTTTTGGATTCGGAATATCGAAATTAGCCTATGTTGAATTTTTGGTATTTTTCTGAGAACTTCTAATTTTTTATGAATTGTGAAAAATACTTAAAAACAACTTTTTTAATAAAAAAATATTTATAGTGATAAATTATAATATTTAGTGGTTTTAAAGTGTAATTAGAATATATTTTTACCATTTTATCCAATGGTGGTCATTATAATTAATTTAACATTGAAATTGGACATAAACAATTGTCAATCTTTTGATATAAATTGTTTCTTAAAACACGCTATTTGTTGTGACAGCGGGAATTAATTATAAAATTAATTAATGAAACTTATATGTTTGTAATTTTGTAAAATATACATCATTTTTGAATTCGGAATATCAATTATATCTTACGGTGAAATTTTGACATTGTTCTGAAAAACTTCAATTTTGGATTAATAGTGAAACCACTAAGTGGTAGTTAAATAACTGATTTTTCGTTTAAATGAAATATTACCACTTCTGTGATTTGATTTTCAAAAATCCGACATACATGGTTGTCATTAAGAATTAAAATGTGGTTCAATGAGATTAAAATAATTTTTTTGTGAATAGTAACTTTTAAGTTCTTAATCGCGATTAGAGGTAATTAGTGTAGTTTAAGGTACAAATAATGTTTTAATAATATGAGATGAGCATGACACTTGTCCTACTCCTATTGGATGATTCATGGCCGACCAAGACAACCCATGGGTCAACTTGGGGACCCCATGGAGCCACTTTAGTTGGAAAATGACATTAATATATATTTATTTAATGTTAAAATTAAATTGACACAAACATGAGTTATTTTACTAAAACAGTTTCTAAGTGGGGTTACACAAGTCTAAATTTTGACTATAAATATTCATTAGAAAGATAAAAAGATTTCCTACATCATAGTATTTTTTTTATAATTTTTATACATTAAATAAAGTAAATTATTTATGACATCATTATGATGCACCGATGACCTCATTATTTAACGATTTTAATAAAATGAAAAGATAATGTAAAATCCAAGGCTTACACTTGTCCAAAGACTATTGGATGGGTAGATTTAGAACCCTTATCATCTTATCCTCTAAGTATATAAGTGTGGGACCTCTAAAATCCGAAACTCACTTTATAATAAAGTGACTTTTCTTTACTTTCCAAGAGTGTCCCTCCTCTCCACTTATAAAAGGCCCCCACCTCTCCCACCTCATTTACACTTTCAAGCCATTTGGCTCGGCCAACCTCTGCCCAAATAATCTCCCAACTTCCCCCTCTTACTCCTAGAAGCCTCACTTTGGGCAGAACTCTTCCCAAGGAAGCCTTTGGCTCAAATCAAAAAGAGTTACCCGATTTTGAGGTAATGTCTTCTCTAATGTTGTTGTGTTTTATTTTTCTTCTCCAACCCCCTAAACTATTTTTATTCATTTATTTTGTAACAACACCAGTATCCTCAATATACTAGGATTTTGTTATAAGAAGGATTCGAGATACACTTACACACACCTACATCTAATGGTTAAAGAACATACGGTTTCTGTGAATGGCGAATTTCTGCCTCACGAAACGATGATTGTTCAACACTCATATAACACCTTAAAAGGTGGCCATTAAGATGTCACTATATTTATATATGATATATAATGTGTTTATGTTTTACTTATGCTTCTTTATTTTTCATTTATGGCATAATTTATGATTTCCATTCTGGGTAAAACGCGATAATTTCATTTTAGGAAGTGCGGACTACCGCCCCCTAAAAGTGATTTGAATCGTTAATACCATATGTGGGATGTATAAAGGATTGAGTAAATGGTATTATATGCTATATTATACTGGAATTATATTATACATTTATATCATTATGATTTCATTACATTAAATACGAAATAGAAATGAAAGTAGCGTTCATGCGTACGTACGGCTTACCGTCTCCATGAACGGTGCATTTCATTTCTTACCTCTAAATGTTACGTGAAATTATTAATGAATGTATATACTGGATATATATCATATATATGATATCTACATCATGAATATAATTCTGGATATAATGGATATTTCACCACATGAACAACTTGAAATTATAGGAAGTTTATTTTTGACTCAAGTACCAAAGATCGACAAAACGACCGTTATTAACTTAAATAATTAAATAATGTTCATAACATGGTAATAAGTGATATAAATGGAATAATGAACATGAAAAAGGTTGTTAAGTAAATAGGAATTAACTCTAGTTTATTATTCAGGAGGTTAAAGAACGGTCGAGTCAGGACAGGACGCAAGGTAAGGGAACTTCTTAACCCAATTTCTATTCTATGGGTTAATCTCCTACTTTCAAATTATGTCATGATATTATTATGTCCTATCTTGTATTTTTACATTATTTATGTGTACTTATAGTGAATACACATAATATGTCTATTTTATTTAAAAAAATGATCATTGTAAGGGAACTTCTTAACCCAATTTCTATTCTATGGGTTAATCTCCTACTTTCAAATTATGTCATGATATTATTATGTCCTATCTTGTATTTTTACATTATTTATGTGTAATTATAGTGAATACACATAATATATCTATTTTATTTAAAAAAATGATCATTGTAAGGGAATTTCTTAACCCAACTTCCATTCTCTGGGTTAATCTCCTACTTTCAAATTATGTCATGATATTATTATGTCCTATATTGTATTTGTACTTTCTTTATGTGTACATATAGTGAATACACATAACAGATCTATTTCATTTTAAAAATGACATTTTTAAAGACTTCGTCTCAATCTCCTTTCATTGAGGCATACTTTGTTTTATACACAAATTTCTTTTATACGGTGTATAAACCCCTTTGACTTTTACGTTTATTCAAAAGGAATCTTTTTTATATGAAGTGTTTTGCTAAACGACAAAAGGTAATGTTTTTCTTTCTGTACTTATGCGGCGACAACGACTTCTCCGCCGCCGTGACCATTATTTGAGTTTCGGCTTCCTCTACAAGCCATCATTTTTTTTAATGAAAAATAAATACAAAGTTTTAACTTTCTTTTATTTTGGTATTGAAAATGGTTTTGAAAGCGTTTTTATTATATCAATGTGTTGTATTGATATCTTGTGATTGAAATGTGGAAATGTTATGTTTCCTTTATGCATGTTTTATGTGATATGATTATGTTATGGTTTATGATATGTTTAAACCTATTCATATGAGGAATGTATTGGACTTAATAAGTGACGGGTGGAGCCCGCTATAGCTCCTCGATGCATCGGTAGGTCTCATGAGACAACTAGACGTGGAATTGGCCGAGGCCCTTTCCCAATTTGATTTATGGTTTTGGCCGAGGCCTTAATCATTTTAGACGTCTTGGCCGAGGCCTTGACAAAATGTTTCAGAATGTCCGGCATTATACTTTCCCTCATTATGAAAGTGGTTATAGATCTTTCATGTGATTATTCGTCTATTAGAATATCCATGTGAGTAAGTAAGTGGTATTATTTGATTTTACTTTTTCCATATTATGCTGAAGTTCAAGTTTAATAAGGCTTTTGTTTAGTTATACATTGCCTTAAATGTTTATGTTTATTTATGAAAGCTTCCGCAATATTGTTATCCTTACTGAGCATCTGAGCTCACCCCTTTCAATGTTTTAATATTTTCCAGGATGTGAAGAAGTATTTTATGAATGACCTGCAGGGATAGTCGGAAGGGGATATGAGTGTGGACTATGAAGACTTTGTTATTAGTTTTTCACTTTATGATGTAATGTAACGTTTATGAATGTATCTAGTGTTTCCAAGGCTACTAAACTAATCGGTCTTTCGAGACTTGATCTTTTGTGATCATGCCAATGTTATGAAGTAATGCACCGACTCTGGGTAGCTGGGGTCGGGGCGTTACAAAAATTGTTTCCATAAACAACATTGATATCCCATAGACTATCCTTGCAGGTAATTCATAATATACTTCTTTGCATCCTGGGGAAAATAAAACAAAAAAAGGGGTGAGCTCAGATGCTCAGTATGGATAACAATATAGCGGAAACATTCATAAATAAGCATAAACATTTATGGAAATGTATAGAACTAAAACAAAAGGCTTTTCAATATAAAATTCATCATAATATGACAAATATAAATAAAAATAATTCCATTTACTTAGTCACATGGATATTCTATTTGTCGAATAATCACATGCAATATCAATAGCCACTTTCATAATGATGGAATGCATAATGCCAGACTTTCATAACCACATAGTCAAGGCCTTGTGCCAAGAATACAAATAAAATTTGGTCAAGGCCTTGTTCCAAGACACTAGTTTGTCTCATGAGACCTACTAATGCATCGAGGAGCTATAGCGGGCTCCACCCGTCACTTACTAAGTTCAATTCATTCCTTATATGAAAATGTTTAAACAAAACATAAACATTCGTATTAAGACTAGCATATGAAATCTCAATAATTTATCCATAAACCATGAATCGTATAAAAAAAGCACATACATAGTCAAACATATCACAAAACCTTCAATACAATATGGAAGTTTTGTATCATAATAAATCAACTTCAAATAAACTTAAAATCCATCAAAGGATGTTGGCATAGATGAAATCAAAACCTTTTTTAGAGAAATATCTCTTTCTATTCTGAAATATTTTAAGAGTTGAGTAATTATAAAGAAAACATTTATTTTGAAAATATTATTATAATCTTGTAAGGGAAGCTTCGACGATGTTATAACAGTGGAAAATAGCTGCACCCGCCGTATAAGTTAAAAAAACATTTTTACCTTTATTTTGTCAAAAAAGGTCATAAAGTACCTTGTTTGGAAAACAATGGAAAGATTACTTTAAAACATATAAGGTAAAAATAAGGGTATAAATGACTTTAATCTATAGTCTAGTAAATATTAAAAATGTTTTGGAATATATTTTTAAGAAAAATGGACGTGGATGATAAAGAGGTCCAAGTAGATACTTACGTAAAAACAACCTCGGATAATAAAGAGATTGTGAAATTAACCCTTACCTTGTACTTTTCCTTAGTCGGGGGTAGGTTAGCATCCTATATAATGGTGAAATAATTTTAAATAAATTATAAAAAAATCATATATATTAATATGATATCATATATGATTATTTAACATTTCTTTATTAATAATATCTTAGTATTATCGTCGTTTCGGGTGTTAACTGATTTGTTTTCTTTTATATGATTTGTTACGTAAGTAATGTTTATTATGTATAGGATGTATCTTATTCATATTAAGAATTATATTAAGTCTTTAAACATTATTTTTAATCATCGAATGAAAATTAGTCTTGAATGGATACGATGGGGAATGAATCTCATCGCGTTCATGGAGACGGTAATCCGTACGTACGTACGAGCGACAATATCATTCTTTTGATATTAAAATAATATATAATTGGATGATATATCATATATAAAGAATAATTATCATGTTATATTTATTATTTACATCAATTACACATCATTATTATACCCATCCAAATAATAATATATTGAATAACAATTACACCACGACGTGGAGAGGGTAAGCCGTACGTACACACGTATGGTGACATGTCATTAAAAGGATGGATAGAATAATGAATATGGTTGTACCATATTTATAATAAAATCACAGTATATATAAGATACTGGAGTTATTATTTTATAATGTAAATAACAAGGAAAGAATTGGAAGAAGAAAAAACATGAAATAGGTGGTGAGATATTTACCTATTTTTCGGGTTCTTCCTTTTGATTTGATCAAAAGGGATACTTAGGTTGGCTTTATGACTAAATTAAGGACTCTAGGATTAAGTTAGGATAGTTGAGAGGGTATTTGGGCAGGTTTTGGCCGAGCCAAATGGCTTTGAAGATGTGTATTAGAGAGAACGGGGAGTTCCCTTTTATAAGAGGGGTGAGGGGCGCCTTAGGAAAAGCTAGAAATATTATTTTATAATAAAATCATTTTCAGTTTATAATGGATCCAAAATGAATTATTTAAATTAGAAGGTGGTTATGGGTATAAAACCACTCAAAAAATAGGTTTTATACAGGTTTGGGTCACTATATTAACTTTATCTTTTAGATTTAACTCTTAGTTAAATAGTTTGATATTTACCATATCTCTTTGTATTTTTATATTATATGGTTAATATACTTACTATAAACTTCAAAACGAACCCCAAGTGGTTCATTAATGATACAAATATCATTATATAAGTCTCTTGGATGAACATTATATTTTTAGGAATAGAATATCAATTAATAATATAATATTTGTTTTAAAAACTCTTTTATGTCAATTTTGACACTATTTGGTATTTTGTTTTTTCTAAATTAATAACAGCATTATTACATCAATAAAAATTCATCTAACCAACCCTTAAATTTCATATTAACCTATAAAATTAGTGTTATTCATAAAAATTCTCAAATTACATTTATTTGGATATTTATAATATCAGTTATTTTAACATTTCACTAATTAGGTAATTACAGCATCGTCATTGTGTCGTAAATAAATTCAATTATTTAATGTCTAAAAAATATAAATAAAATATCATTATGTAGGAAATATTTTATATTTTTAATTAATATTTATAGTCTAATTTATCTTATGTTTAACCCTATATTAAAAATGGTTCAGTTATTAAACTTTGAATTTAACACTTTTAACTCTTCTTTGAATTAAATAATAATAAATGTTCTAATCGAATCCAAGTGGACCAAAGAGGTTAATATTTTATTAATAAGGTTTTTTTTGGTCGAATTATACTTATCCAATAGAATTAGTACATGTGTTAGGGTAATAATATTATCATTTTTACCCTTAATTACCCTATTTACTTTTAACCGTGGTAAATAAAAGTAAAAAGTTAATATTCACTAAAAATTATTTTCATCTTATTGAACCACATTTTACTTACTGATATCAACCATTTCTCTCTAATTTTTGAAATTAAACTCACAGAATAGGTAAAATTAAGTTTTATTTAAATTTGAAAATGCTCCTAGGAGGTGGGTAAAAGGCGATAAAAAGTTTAATAAAATTTTTGTATATCTAAAATTATTATAAACCAACTCCAATGAATTATATTGAACTTATATAGGTATTATATATCTATTTTGACCTAAAATAAATTTAAATAAAATAATTAATTATTTAAATAAAAAATTTGTTTTATGCTATAACTCAGTGTTTTTCACTATTCATCAAAAATTGAAAGTTTTTAGAAAAATACCAAAAATTCACCCTAAGATAATTTCGATATTCCGAATCCAAAAATGAAGTAATTTTGAAAGATAAAATTTATAAAATTTCAAAAAGTAAGTATTACTATTCATAACATCTGGTTTGATTGGATGTGGTGTGTTAGAACTCGAAGTTGTGTACAACACACGCTACTGTATTATTCAAAGAGAAGCGTACCGTGGAAGCTTGGGGTGTTACACGAAGGGAACCCCAAATAGCCTGGATGCTCGTCCCAAGTTCTCTCCTACCATTACGTTCCAACATCCTCGAGGGTTTCGAACAACATATTGATACAAGTCCCACATTGCGAATATGGTCAGCGGTTGATGCTCATTTGTTGTTCCCGTTTCAGGTCACACGATATGAATGCAGTGTTTTGAAAAAGTTCTATAGTTATCCTCCATCGTCATGCCAACCCCATAAATCCTTAAATGTTGGTTACATGATTCATATCATTTTCCACCCCATCACATCCAAGTGGAATTTCAACACTCTTGGTACTATCCCTAGTGCACATTTGCAAATTAAGATGACAAAGCCGCAGTAAGGCATAATTTGGGGCTCCACACCTACTTCCCCTTTACGTGTATCCCATGTGTTGCTAAGACATATTCCCCCCTTGTTTCCCACACCGATTTTGACTCATGTTGTCTTAGGAATCAGATCGAGGTCTGCACTCACTTGGAAGAGTTTTACTTCTTCATAGTCCAAGCTATAAGACCTTAAAATAATATCTCCTTATATGTCCTCTTCTTAGAACTATGTCTAGCTTTATTCCCATGATCATAAGATATGTAGGAACACCCAATCATCTCATATTTGGGTCCAGTTCAAATTTCACTAATTTTCACTTCTGTTCAGCCTTTTAGGATCCAACCTGTATAGGATTGAGTGGTGTGGCGTGTGTGGAATTATGTCTTCATTCACATCAGGTTTGCAAGAGCTACACCACGTACTTTTCTTTCGAGATCTATTCTCACCTTACCTATATTATCTAACCTTTTATGGCCCCTCGTCCTGAGGTTTCTTTCCTGGAATTGCACGCAGTGTGATGTGGACCTCATCCTCATTCACGTCGGGTATGCTTTATCATGCCGTGCACATACCCTCTTGAACCTCGTTTCTCCTGCATATGTCTGAGCTATATGAATTTAAAATATGCTTCCTAGTCCCACATGACTTTAAACTATTGTGTTTGTACTGCACGACATTAAAATTAATGGTTGGTCCCATCACATGACCCAAAACTGTGACATTATCGTCCTGGCCACAAGATGAAAAAACGGCACTACATCGTGGTGTCCTCACCCGAGGGGACATCATGTTTGGTATCAGTCACCCACCATACTATTTTTCAACGCATGTATATGGATTGATTCTCATGGAGACCCCTATACTCTCTATCCTAGGTCCATAACTTCACAAAAAAAACCCACACACATTCATCCTAAAGGACAAACAAGATCTATCAAATACTACTTCTTTTGGTGCAAGGACTAGACCTGTACAACCTTATTATCCCTGTCACTGGTAACTTATCATGACACCTTCAGAACTATGTATGGATTGATTCCTATCCTCATGGGGTATGTATGAATTCCCAGACACTTTTCCTTGGGCCCAGCCTAACTTTAACTTTTGGTCCCCTGACCTAGAAGTTCCCCGGGGAGCACATTGTGGTGATACTTACTCCTACTGTCCTCATTCACATTGGGTTTTTAGTAATTACTTCACCACATGTCTCCCTCCTTCAGTTCCGATTTTGGTCCAAGATCTATGACCATAAACTAAGACCACCCCATGTCCTTGTCACAAGACGTTAAACTGTATGACATCTTCCAGAACTACGTACGGATTGATTCCCATTTTCATGGGATACGTAGGAACACCCATACATCTTGTCTCCAGGTCCAGCCCTAGGAATCTAAAATCATGCCCCCACTCTTTAGCCCCTTGGACCAAAATCTTTTGGGAGCATGTGGTGTGGTTAGTACCTCTTGGGTTCTCATTCACGTCAGGTTTTTAAATAGTTGCACCATGAGCCTCCCATGTCTTTTTTCAACCTATTTTGAGTTCTATGACCCTAAACTAAGATCTTCTTATGGGAACTACACATTGGGTTTGGCTACTTCTCCACCCTACGCACAATCCATTAAATCAAGCTCCCCTTAATGGAACATCCTATAACCTTAAGTTAGAAGCGTGCAACCCCATGACCCTTGTCCTTGGAAAGGGACTCAACTCCCTCTATCTGATACGTTTTACTATCATACTCAGATGAGTTGTGACAAAGATCTCGAAGTGTGGAATTTTCACGTGGACATTCCCCTCATTCCATGCCCAAGATTCATGATCCCATTATTTGGATCCTCATCCTCTTCCATGTCTGAAGGGACCCCATTTATGGCCTGGTCTCATGCCACATTAGTTTACCTACCGTCTTGGGCCTACATCACAGAGGACCTCAGACGACATTTTCTATAGGTCTCGTGTTTCAAACATCATCCACGGTTGACCCTCATTTGTTTTTCCCCATTCCAGGATAAATCAAAATGGATAATATGTTTTGAACATGGTCAACAGTTATCCCCTATCATCATGCCACCATCATTGTGGTCTAGATCTCGAGCATCATGGTTCTTATATTTTCACTCCCTTATGTTCAAGTAGAATTACAACATACTCGGCTTTACCCCTTCGCACATCTAGGTGTGTCAAGTAGGTGGGTTAGAATTATTGGGACGTCATTCACCTACCATCCCATCGCACCTAACATGTGCCTTCTTGTACTAGGGAAAGTCCAATCACTACTCCTTGATTCCTACATCGAGCATGACTCATGTGGGCTTAGTAGTTTTGGTTGGATGTGAACTGGCGCATCCATGCCACACATGCCTTTCATCATCCCACATGGCATTAAACTTCACTTTCATAACTACATACGACTTGATTCCTATCCTCATGGGGTATGTAGGAACACCCAACCGCTTTGCTTCGTTCCCAGCCTAACTCTCAGTTTTGGTCACTTGAACTAAAAAATTTCCTCCAGGGATATGTGGTGTGGTGATGACTCCCTATATCTTTATTCACATTGAGTTTATAGCTACCACATCACATAATCCCCTCTTGGTATCGCACCTTTCACTCCTTGTCCTATAGTATGATGTTAAAATACATGAGTCCATATGCCCTCAATGCATGATGCTAAACTTTGGTTCTACCCTGAACAAGTTCAAGATGCCCCCTGTTAATCATGGGATGTGTCAGTTTCCTCTACAGAGAGGATTATCCCTACCAGCATTGGTCTTTGAACATGCTATGCTTCAAGAACAACGTTTTTCTTGATTCTCATCCTTATGGGATAATTAGTGACGCCCAGGAATTTGGCCTTGGGTCCATCCCCAGGGTCATTAATGTTTTTTTCCCCTCAACCCTGATCTTGGTCCCAAAAGTATGACCTTTAAACTATGTGAACCGTCCTCACCGTACGACATTTAAACTATAGGTCTATCATACTTATTGGTATGATGTAAAACTACATATAATTCAAGGTTCTTACCAGAGAGGTTCTATTCCGGAGTAAGTTTGATCCCTGATTAGATCAATGTGCCCACCTAATGTGTTTCCACCACGGTGGCATAATTTCAAGAGTGTTGGACTCCATTTGAACAACCCATCATTCCACCCTTCACACTTTGCGTGCCCTTTATTCAGACCCTTATCCTCTTTCACGTATAAAGGAACCCCCTAACAGTATATATAATTAGCGTATGGCTCGCCTATTTTCCTAGGCCAACATTCTGGAAGACTAATGGGTAGCATTTGGAGTCAATCCCTGTGTTTCGAACATGGTCAATGGTCGGCCCTTGTTTGTTATCTCCATTTTAGGATAACATAATAAGGATACTACGTTTCGAATGTGGTCAACAATTATCCTTCATTGTCATTCCACCCCCACAATGTTCCTAATCTTGGGTATTGTGATTCACACTTTACACACCCCTATGTTCAGATTAATTCCTAACACCCCTATCATTACCTCGCTCGTGCACTGGAGCACATTGGGAAGACCACACGTCGATTATTCTAAGATCTTCATTCTCCAGTTTAGCCTCTCCCTTTCTTCACAGAAATTTGGATTGGTTGTTCAAACCCCAGATTCCTGAAGCTTTGTTTTCACTCTTATATTCTGATTGAATGAAAAGGTGGTCATCCCTTATTTCTCACATTGGGCCCGACCCATGTGATCTTAGGGACTAATCGCTGGATGTTCCATGAATGTAACAGAAATGCAATAGACCAAAAAATGAATAACAAAACTCATGCATTCATCTATCATAAATAATCAAAGAATGAAAGTATGTTCAAAATTTGCATGCATCACAGTACCTGAGGATCGACCCCTCCCATGGACTAGTTGACCTTGTCAAAAGAGCATTGAAACTCTCCCACCCTCTGACTTGTGGCGTCCAGGGTTCGTTGTTGCCTGTTCAGTTCCCGCTCCTCCTCGGCAGCAATGGGGCGCAGTTCATTAGTCGCAATCTGGGCCCACTCCTTGTTGGTTCAGATAACGGTCATCTCCTCAAAGGCCTGCCTCATGCGCTCTTCAGCCTCTGCCATCTAGGACTTAATATGCAATATAATCTCTGATTGCACGATGAGGAAAGTAGAATTATCATCTTCCGAGACGTGCGGCCGATGAATCTCATTTTCAGTCTCTTGGATCCTCTTGATTTTCACTGGTTTTCTCTGTTTCCAACCCACACCAATGTTGCAGTCATATTCCTAGATCTTCTCCCCCATGAGATCTCGGATGAGCATGTGGGGTCACTGGGCATCCACCCCCCCAGCGCACAATTCACGCAGCTTCGAATGAAGTCTCTCCATCTGGTCTATCCATTGTGCTTGAGGGGTGTCATCGATAAAGTGATTGATTAGCTTCCATGACTAGAGACGGACTATCTTCATATCCTCTTCATCAGAGGTCATCTCTTCCCAGTCTGTGGGGTCGGCAGGCTCATATGCAGGGAACTCCCCCAAGAACTCGTCAGCAGGGTCTGCATCTCGTGTCTGATCGGGTATGGAAGGACCCATGCTATTGGATCAATCTTCATTGTTGGATCCTACCTCAATAATCTTGGGTTATGTATTGTTAATGGTCCCACAAATGATCTGGAGCACTGCAGCTTAGTTAGTTTGGGCACCCTCCCCCATGACCTCCAGCATTCTCTAGGGAAAGGAACCGTCAGGAACTTCGACCAACCTTGCTAAGGCAGCCCAGACCATTTGAAGATCTGTGCATACAAAGAGTGCATAGATGTCAGTTAACCTAATAAATGGGTGGCAATCATAAGTTCTATAAAGAAGACCTAGAGAGATCAAATAGTCGGTCTCGCTCCTGGGTTATTGTTGTTAGAACCTGGAGGTGTGGCCCTTCGTATATTTTTGGGAAGTCTGAAAACTCTGAGGGAACCACCTCGGGTGTCTTGGCCCCGGTGGACATGGTAATCGCCATAGCTGTGGGCATAGATCCCAAAGGCCCTGAATCTTCATCTACTGAGGGGAAAGAATAGGTTCTATGTATAAGGCCCTCCTGCATAGTTCAAATATTAGAAAGGGGTCTAAAGTAACCTGGAAGCGGATCTCAGGGAAGAGACTTCGGGTTTTACCTTGAGAGCCTCTGCAAACTCTTCAAGTTCTGGGTCCAAATCGCCAACTTCACCCTCCTCTAAACATCTCCCTCTACTGGCCTCCTCACCCCAGTAGAACTCGTCCAATTATTCTAGAAAAGGAAAGCGATCCCTCAGCTCAGCAGCCAACAACTATGGAGGGGTTGTACGATTCAGCAACACCTTTACCCAATCTGTCATTGGATGTGGGGCACCCCGGGAGTGTACAAAGTCCTCTAACTCAGCCAGGTATTGCTCCACCTTCGCCTGGGATACTATAAAGCTGAACCAAACAGGGATGATTCTTGGAAAATACATCCCGATATGGTTCAAGTGATACCACATCTCGTATGGGTTGAAGAATTGTCAGTTGACATCCTAGATATCCCAAGATTTCGGAAAGATGGAATTATCTAGCATGTTTATATGGCACAACCACTTCCCCAGATCCCAAGTGGATATCCTACAGAATCCCCTTGGTGGCCTCCCCTCTAGATGAATCTTCTCTTCTGGGACCGTCGGGTCCGCTACCGCTGCTTGATCCACTATTACCTCCCATTCAACCAGTGTGGGCCTCACCGCCAATGCAGCCTTGCTACCATAATATGTCCTCGTAACCTTATGACCCCATACTCGTGGTTGGGGAGGCACCCCATCGCTAGCCCAAACGGTTGGCTGCTTCAGCATCTCCCTAGGGTAGTCTACCTCCTAGATTTTGGCGTACTCCTAAACCAGTCCAAAGATAGCCATGGGCAGAGGCAGCTCGTTCCGCATCTTCATGTCTTTTCGTGTGATCATGAGTCATATCTGCCTCATCACGCATGGGTGGTCCTAATAGCTCACCCCCAAATAGACCAGTGGGTTTAGTCATTTCATACAACAAAATTGCCTTTCAAATCAGTGCGGGGTGTACGGCTCACATAGGGACTCGCGGTCCACCTGCGCCACCAGGACTCCACCTCAGAAGGCTAGGAGGTAGGACTGATTCTCTTCTATTCCCTGACTATCATCAGCGAACATACCTGTTGGCAATGGAAATAGGTGTAAATTTAACTCATCTACCATCCAGACCTAGTTCAGTACCGCCTGCATGGTTATCTTGGTTGGAAATCTCCCCACAGCATTCAGAATGGATGGGCAGAAGTTCGATCTTGGAGGAGAGATGGGGTTAATATATTCATAGACCCCCTAACGTGTGCCTCTATCCACCCATACAAGAGGTGTAATGGCCCACATATTCTCTGTGGATTCTTCCCCTCACTAATATGACATAGCATCTGGTACAGCTTGGTGAGCATTGGGATCCCGAGGTTGACCTGTCCTCCTATCTCCATCATGGATTCCATGATAAACATGCTCGTACTACTACAAAAACGGGCAAGGGAAGCGCTGCCCTTTTATCAACGCTAAAAAACACTGATAAACGGGGGCCTTTATCAGCACTAAAAAAAGCACTGATAAAGCCCCCCCCCCCTTTATCTGCGCTTTTTTAGCACTGTTAAAGAGGACCCCTTTATCAGCGCTTCTTTTAGTAGCGCTCATAAAGGGGGGCTTTATTAGTGATTTTTCCAAGCGCTGATAAATTTTATGTTTCAAAAAAATAATTTTTCATGAAAAATAATATATTTTTATATAAGTATATTTATATTGATATAAATGAAATATATATTTTTTCAATATGTTTTAGATAAGTTTCAATAGACTATTACATTTAATATATAAGAAATTTAGTGAAAATGGCTTTAAAATATTTTAAAAAATATAATTAATTAATAATTTGCTAATTATTATCAATTAAAAATCATTTAATAACAATTTGAAGACCCAAAAATTCAAAAAAATAATAAAATATCTAAAATAAGTTGAAAATGTAACTCAAACTTCAAACGACCATAACTTTTGATCCGGGTGTCCGTTTGAGCTCTACAGCATATCAAATCAAATCCTGCGATGAGATCTACATGAAGGTGACCCAAGAAAAGCTTCTGTAACATTTTTCAATGCCAGAAAGGCCCATAAGTCCTCCAAAACTGAGTTTTTATTCGGGATACCCTGATTTGTTAACATTCAAACAAGTATAACTTCTGATCCGGATGTCTGTTAGGCCTGTACCACATATCATATTGAAAATTGTTTCATTTTATTTGATTTGACTAGTTGTGGAGTTGAAAAAGGCTTTTGGATTAGAATCTATGGTTATTTTAACATTCTATGGCTTTTCAACTACACATATATATATGTATTTATTCATAAATGTGTGTGTGTGTGTGTGTCTATGTGTGTCTCTGTGTGTGTTGTATATATGTATGTATGCATTTGTTTATTTATAAGCACACATAAAAAACATATTTTATAAATGTATTTAAAACTAATCTTATAAATATATATTATTATACAAATAAATATATGGATAAAAATTATAACTAAATATATATATATAAATAATTATAAATATAAATTAATATATGAATAAATATATATATACTAATATATGAATAAATATATATGTATTAATATAACTAAATATATTTATATTAATATAAATCTATATTATTATATGAATAAATATAACTATATATATAAATAAAAATAAATATATATTAATATATGAATAAATATATATGTATTAATATAACTAAATATATTTATATTATTATAAATATATATTAATATATGAATAAATATAACTATATATATATAAATAAATAGATATATCATTAAATAGAAAAAAACGAAATGGTTTAGTGGTAAAGGTGCAGGAGCGCAAGGGGGAGGTTGTGGGTTCGAGTTCTCGTGGAAGCAAGGAGGTGCACGTGGGGGATATGTGTTGGACAGGCAAGCAAGGGCAGCGCGCAGAAGTGGTCCACCTAGCGATGATAAAGGGGGTCAACCACTGTTAAAAACTCCTCCCCCCCCCGAATTATATATTCTTTTTTTTATATTTATCAGTGCTTTTTAAGAGAGATTATAAAAGGGGTCTTTTATCAGCGCTAAAAAAGCACTAATAAAGGACCCCTTTTATCAGCTCTTTTTTTTAGCGCTGATAAAAGGGATCGTTTATCAACGCTTTTTTAGCACTGATAAAAGGGAACCCCCCTATATTCGCCTCGATTAACAATGCTTTTTTAGCACTATTAATGCAATTTTCTAGCGCTGATAAAAGCCATATTTATAGTAGTGTCGGTCACACACCCATGCTTGTGTCTCTCACTAGCAGGATCCAACTGCAGATGAGTGCCGCAATGAATGTAGCCAACCTGACTACTGGGTGTTGCTTGGTACTGATGCTGAATCCCCACATCTTCCACTGGTTATCCTCTAAGATATGTCATTATGAGTGCTTCTTTCCTTGTTGAGCCCCCTTCGGGAAAGTCTGAGGCCTCACAGGGAACTGCCTATTTTCTGAGAAGTTCAAGAACTGCTTAAACCACCATTTGAAGTGGAAGTCCCTCACTAACTGCTTCTCCTATCTCAGCACTAGGATCATCAATGCCATCGCCAGTGGTGGAATCTGCTCCAGATCCTCCCACACACCCATAACAGGGAGGAACTCATCATATATCACCCCCAGTATTGGGACCCCCGAGATCTGATGCAGGTCCCATAAACTGATTCCGACCTCTCAATGGTGCAAATAGAAGGTATTGGTCATCGATGACCATCTGATCAGTAACTCCTACATCATCTGCTTCGACGGATAGATATGGAATTGGGAGGCCCAATCCACCTCATATAGGCCCACTCTTCTCAGATCTGCCCTGAATTCCTCGCACGAAGCACCTACACAGTAGGCCCATGCCTAGTCGTCTGTGAAGTTGCCACCCTAGTGCAGATCCCACTCATCAGAACATTCCCTTTTCTGAGTTCCTCAGGGCTGCCTTCAAGATGGTATGGTACAACGGGGGAGATTTCTCTGGTTTTAGTTCCTTCCCATCAACGTTGTTCAAATGATTATACAGACAACCAGCGTTGACAGGCGTGAAGTCCTCCCAGGCATGGCCGTCAGCCGCCCTGAACCCCTGGCGCTGACATGATGTGCTCCTGAACCAATAAGTTGGTTCATCCATGGTCGCTTAAGGGATAAATATGCCATCTATTAGTCCAAATACATACAGAGGAAGCCTCCTGTATAGTGGATAATCCTTCTAGATTTCCAACATCAGTGCCACCAGTGAGTTATGGTCAGAATGGCTTCTCACAAACTCCCCTATACCAAATCAATCCGCCATCTCCTCCCTCCAGGAAGTATTTGAAAGTAACCCCTAATAGCCTCTGGGTGATCCATTCAGTTTTTGAGGTTTGGATGTTTTTGGTTTTTGTTCGTGAAGCTCTTTCACGGAGCTCATTCGCAGAGCTCGTTTGCGAAGACCGTTCGCGAAGCTCAATCCCAGCAAAGAAATCCTGAAGCCCTGACCTTCAGATGAAAGTCATAGATCACACCATCATGAAGTCAAAGATTTGATGTACACCACGAAGAAGAAGGCCCAGTTATTAGAGAGAAATCATGGAGTATGCGGAGCTTCGCGAATCGAGAGCGCTAAGTGCCAAAAAGCGGAGGTGAGAAAGGACAAAAGAGAGGCCATCCCCTCTTATTTATAAGCAGTGACCCATTTTTCTTCATGGCGCATCTGACATCGGTGAGCATCATGGCGCTCTCAGACCACGTGTCGCCCCTCTACCTCATGAGACTCCTTCAGGATCCCTCTTCGTGATCCCACTTCACGATTGGCTAAGGAGTTTTGGAGATTAACTCTTAGACTTTAACCCTCACTTTCTCCTTGGCTCCAAGTATGAGGGGAGGCATTTTTTGGTTCCAAAATTTGGGAAGAGGAAGAAAAAATGAATAGACTTTGGGGAAGGCTCCCGAAGCTTGTTTGCGGAGCCCCACAGAACCGTGATTGGCAGGAAGCTCCACCCTCTGTGTAACCACCACAGAGCAAGTAGGCAGAAGGCTCTGCAAACCGGTTTGACATTTGCGAAGCCGACACAGATCAAGGAGGTGGGAGGCTCCGTGAACCAGTTTCACATTTGTGAAGCCACCATGGAGAAAGGAGGTAGGATGATCTGTGAACCTATTTGATGTTTATGAAGCCACCACAGAGCAAGGAGGTGGAAGTCTCCACCGTTATGAAAAAATTCCATGTGTCTTCACCCCCACCAAGCTCTGCTTTTTGGTTCCTCTTTCCTATAAATACTGGGATCCCCTCAATCCCAAAGGATGGATCCTCCAACCTTTCTACTTCTTATCTCTCAAATCACAAAGCAATTTCTTCTCTATGACCCATGAGCTTTTCAAGGTACTTTAGCATCCCGAATTGCCTCTCCCTTTGCTTGAATTCAACCCATCTTCAAATAGGGATTCCCTTTGTAGAGCCCATGGACCTCTGCGAGGGAAGGGGATCCCCAAAGGGACTTGGGTCTTCAAGGAGTACTTATACTTCGTGAAATACCCTCCATGCACTTGTGAACCACATGCTAAGGCAGGGTCACTGTGCTTTGTGAAGCACATTGCTTCACAAAGCAACGCTTCACAGGGCACCCTTGCTTCACGAATCACTGCTCCGTGAATGCCTTTCCACTTCACAAAGTACCTTCCATATGCACTTATGACCTATTCCTAGGCTAGGACACTTCACTTTGTGAATCATACCCCTTCGTGAAGCCCCTCCACTATATGGAGCACCAGAGCTTCACGAGGTTTCTTCTTATGAACCCCTTTTCTCTGCAACTCCTTTTCATGTGCGACCCTCTAGGTTTGTATGAAGTGATTTTCAAAGTCCCTTGGGTGGTGCTTCTCATTTCATTGCTTCTACTCATGCTTCTTCGTATAGCCATGAAAATGTGGGACCCTCAATGGATCACTCCACGACACCCCCTCACCATGGAATTGTTGATGCCTTCCCTTCCTCATGGGTGGGCGGGTATCAGTTATGTAAGTACTAGGGGTGCGGAGTAAATCTTCCTCATCTGAGATGTAGGATGTTAAACTGCCAAGCACCATCATCCTCAGCACATGACATTAAACTATTACACCACCGTGTGCATTATATGCGAGGTGCCCCATCTTGGACTTTCTCTACGTCCACTAGTCTCCATGGGAGTGAGATCTTCCTCACATAGAATGAGATCCTATTTTCTTGAGTGACTTCTATCTATGGGGAAAGGGAAACCACCTTGGTGTAAGACCCTAGCCTTTCTTGTAGGAGGTAGTACTCTTACTCCTCCTTTATTCTTCTATTCCAAGTACTATAGGGGGGATGGGTACCGAGACCTTCATCATCACATCTCTCTCCCTTTGGGTTTTGTCGCCACCTGGGCCTCCAACCTAGAGTAAGTCCAAATATCCATATCTCTGGGCTGTGAACCACATGTAAGCCTCCCTTTCCTCTTTGGGCTGTTAACCATGTGTAATACCCATTCCACTTCCCACAGACGCACCTTTCACAACGTGAATGTCAGGTCTCTATTGCTTCTTGTTTCTCACACCAAGCATGACTCACGTGGGCTTAGAGTAAGCACTGAGCATGACATCCTTTCTGGGCCACCCCAGAGTGTAATCCCTAAAACCCATCTGAACTATGTATACTTTGATCCTTGCCAAGGTAAGGTACATAGGAAGCCTCCTTGAGGTTCAATCCTACCATCCATTGGTCTCGAATCCCTTCACGTCAGTTCACAAAACCCCATATGAACTATGTGGACTTTGATCCTTGCCAAGGCAAGGTATGTAGGAAGCCTCCCTAAGGTTTAAGACCACCATCCATTAGTCCTGACTCCCTTCATTTAGGTTCACCAAACACCATCTGAACTATGTGGACTTTGATCCTTTCCAAGAAAAGGTATGTAGGAAGCCTCCCTGAGGTTCAAGCCCACCATCCATTGGTCCCAACTCCCTTCACATCGGTTCACCAAACCCTCCTAAACTATGTGGACTTTGATCCTTACCAATTCAAGGTACATAGGAAGCCTCCCTAAGGTTCAATCCCAACAACCATTGGTCCCAAACACTTCACGTCATTTTACCCCCATCCTCCATGACATTAAACTGTATGCCCCCTTTTGTCCTACATGACACTAAATTATCCCCTATCCATCAATAAGCAGTTGTGATACCCTGTCCAATGGTAATCCGTTGTGAACCTCACACAACGGTAATCCATTACGATCCCCATTTAGTAGTAATCCGTTGTCAACCCAAACCCAGTGGTAAGTCGTTGTCATCCCTTTCGTTGGGACCCATATCTCTGGTCCTTCCTAGTGGCGTCAGACCAACCTCGGGATGCTAACCACATGTAATCCATAGTATATCATCGGGTCGCTATCCTCTATACACACCCCAATCCTATACCCCATCCTAAACTACGTGTAATTTGATTCCCTTCTACGGGGATATGTAGGAAGTCTCTTCGAGGATCAAGCCCAACATCATCATCACCCTCGAGTCGACTCCATCTCATTCTCCATCTACTTCACTCAACCATCCATTATCTATATTGATTTTTAACTGGGACACCACATCTTGGTGATATCACATAAATTCACCTCCTAGAATCAGTGATCACTCTAGGGGTTTCACCCATCTGATCCACTCTAGTCAGGGTTCCGGTCAGTCTGATCTGTCTGCGCTAGATGTTAAACCTACGACATACCCCATGTTAAATAAGGGAAGCTAAGGAAAACCTCAGAGACATGCCTATGAAATATAATTTCCCTCATTTTATGTGGGATTCCTCAAGCTTCCACGCCCTCAAGAAGCCCTATAATAAGGGGAAGAACCAAGATGTTCTAGTGTTCTAGTGTCCAGACACACCAGTGATGTCCAATGTGACTACTCCCACGACCGAAGGTTGCTTCCCTGACTGGAGCCCCTGGAATGTCCCAACAGAAGCAGTTTAATTGACCCAAATCCATAAAGATATTTCACTAGGAAGATTTTCATTAACAATGTCTTAATCAATAAGGGAGGCTCAGACTAGGTGACAAGTTCGAGGAGGAATCCACAAAAGGAAGAACCAACATCCCATCATATTGTTTCAATCAAGGAGAAAACGTACCTAAAAAAGAGATGGATGCCACCCATATTTGGAAAGTAGGAATGTGGGGAAACATTTAGCATGTCCTCATCCTCAGAAATCGACGGATTTTCATGCCTCAGTGAAAGTGTCGAAAACAGACCTTGAATGAGATCTTGTCATATAAACCTTCTATGAGACTCCTCCACGAGACCCCACTATGAAAACTTATTATTTTAACATGAATCATGAGTCTTTTTTCTATTCATGTAAATCAGAATACTTTTTTCTATTCATGCATATTTCATGAGTTTGTTCTATTCATGTGGATCGCATGACTCTGGCGTGAGGCCTTGTTCCAGTCATACAGATCTTCTGATATCAATGGGTCTTCCTATTCATGTAAGTACCCTAAGCATAATTATCTTCACAAGATACCATCATGATACCACCTCCCAATAATTTTTTCTAATTATATGGATCATGTGATTTTGGTTCAATACTTCATTCTGATTATGCAAAACACTTACATAATGTCAATCAGGTATACTCTTCCACTTCACGTGAAACCCCTTCTTCAAAATTTTCTTCAGATAAATATTTTATAAAAAACATCATAAGCTCTTAAGGATGGTTCAATGGGCATTTAGGGGAAAATTACACCACCTTAACTCCAAAAATTGTGGGAATACATTTTTTCACTACCTTATTAATTGGCATTATTCACTTTGTGTGATTGCTTTGAAAGATCCCAATATATTCAGGTGGTGGTAAACTTCATTATCATTCGATACTTTGTGTGATCCCATAGTGATGTCCAAAGACAATCACGAGTGATTCACATGATCCCATCATGAGATCTAATGATAATCATGTGGTCAGTGACATTATCTCTCAGCACTTTATGAGATCTCATCACATGATCCAAATAAAACCACGAAGTCATATGTGATTTCAAAAAATCATGTGGTTTCTCCATCATTTATAGATTATTTTTTTATTAACTTTTCATGATCTCATCATTATATCCACTAAAAATCATATACTACATGTTATTTTGAGTGACCATGAGATATCTCCATCATTACTAGTAATTTTTTCTGTTATGCACTTCACATTATCCCACCGTGAGATCCCCTGAAAATCATGAGGTTCTTCACATGATTTGTTTATGAGATCCCTTGGAAATCATGTGGTGATTCACATAACACCTTCACATAATCAGTTCTGACATTTTTGCTATGTGTGATCAATTCTGACATCCACGGTCGATGTGATCAATTCAGACATTTTCGCTCCATGTGATCAGTTCTAACACTCATGCTCTATGTGATTAGTTATAATATAATTCTCCATGTTATTAGTTTATAAATTCATGCTCTACAAGATCAATTCAGATATTCACACTCTGTAAGGTCAATTCATACATTCAATCTCCATGTGATCAGTTCAGACATTTGTGCTCTCTCTTTATGCCTCTTTTATCAACTGGCCTTTTTCAACATCCTCAAACCTTGTCAACAAACACAATCACCCCAAAAGAACCATCAAGAGGGATTTTCTCCAGTACATATTCAATTTAAACTTTAATTTCATTAGTTTCAAATTTTTCATCTTCCTCTTAGACATAATTAATTTCCATATGATCTTCAATTTCATCATCCCTTGTAATATTAATTTCATTGGTTACATCATCAACATTATCAATACCCTCAACCCTTAACTTTGGGGTCTCATCATTGATATCTATTTCTCTTATATTAAGAGATATATTCAGTGGTATTTCTAAAGAATTTAAATATTTTTCACTTCTAAAACACTACATTAATTTTCCATAAACTGATGAGATTTCATTTTTATTACACTCCACAGTCATTTTAATCTCCTAAAGAAGCAAAAAAAAATCATAATAAACATGATGTTTTGATATTCTAGTAAAAATTGTTCATTTTCTAAAATAAAACTCGTATATTTAATATCAATGATTTCATATCATGGATGAACATGAAACCATCTATTATCATCAAACCAATGATATTTAAATATCATTACATAATTTTTCCCCATATTAAATAACTCAATTATTTCATCTAGCATCCCATGAAATCTAACTTTACCTTATTTATAAATATATACTTTTAAATAAACACCATTGTTTATTTATTTTTGATTCACCGTATATACATTTATTAAATTTAAATTCATTAACCACATAAGCATTATAATATTTGACCAATTTGGATTGTGGATTACTCGGTGCATATAATTGACTATAAATTTTATTTCCATGTTTTGATACCTAGATAAAAAATAAAAATAATTAAAAATATATAAAATAACAAAATGATTTTATATATTCAATCATAAACAAATTAAATTAATAGCCTTTGAAACCAGTAGAAAAAATTACATTACCTACATTCTTCAAGAGTAATTGAGGTAACTTTTGTGATTTTTTTATACGATCATCATATAATATATAAAAAAATAATATAAATTTACTTATAATAAATATTTAAAATATATATTTCAAATTATTTCTTACTGTAAGAATCATATCATTTCTTCACAATTGAGCAGAACATATGTATAATCTTTGTATAGTTCTTTATCAAAAATCCATCATTAATAATGACCACTAAAAACAAGTTTAGGATGATTAAATGTTGACAATATATGTTTTGTGAAACCATCAACATTTTCCTCATTATGGACCATTTGATTTTTTTAAGGATATTCAAATTCAAAATAATAAGAGTGGAAATTTGAAAATTCCTTTTAGAAGTACACATTAATAATTGACCCTTCAACTGATTCCTTATTATGTAACTTCTTCTTCAAATTTTCAATAAATATCTATAATGAGAACATCCATCATAATTGTACTGGCCCTCCACATTTACCTTTATATAGAAATGAAATATTAAATGTTTCATTGAGTCAAATAAGGCTAGTGGGAATATTTTTTTCCAATTTACATAAAATTATAACATCTTTTTGCAGTGTACTCAATTAATCATAGTCTATTATTGTATCATAAATATATTATAATAAACATTATATTTCAATCAACACATCCTAGATTGAAAAATTCAATAACCCTATAAGATTAATATGTATTAATCTTTTCATCATGATATGATAGTCATAAATTTAACCTAGTAATATGTCTATTTTTTACACAGGGAAAATTAGAATCATGTCCATATTGTAATATAAAATATTTAATCCACTAAAAAAATAATAGTCAACATTATTTAGAAAGTACATATGATGATTTTCTACTCATTAATTTCTATGATCTTTCATTTTCAAACAACTCAAGTTCAGGACACCTACAAATTTGATTCAGACCTAATCGTTCCTTCATAGTATTGTTGGTATTTTTAGGTGCTTACAATGTGGTATAAAATATGTTATCAAAAAAATCTTTTCAATATATATTATATATAAATTGTGATGAAATAATAAATCATACCAACATGGTAACTTTTGAAAAATATTTCAGTTTATCCAATTAGGATCACCCCCAAAACCACCTATTTTTTTCTTTATAGTTGTTCCAAAAGTAATAAAAGGAAATGAAGAGACAATATATTTTACTCAAATACCTAAGAGAACCATTTTAGTTTAATATATTTTAATTATTTTGTAAAATTATATATATTCTAATAGAATGGATGATTTGTAGGAAAAAATATTTGATGACAGTCTAAAAAAAGTCTTTCTTCCATTTATGTGAATAAATACTTTTCTATCAGCCATGTAGTATAAAGTAAATTTTGGGTCATGTGTAATCCATTCAAATAAAAAACCATATATTGGAAAGTCACTGATTGTTCACATTAATTAATCATTGAGTATAAAATTCTAACATGAAACTATATCATATATTGTTACACCATCATTCAACGATAAACTTAACTCATCAACCAATGGATTCAAATAAACATTTATACTCTATTTTGGATGTCCTAAAATTAGTAATTCAAAACATATATATATATATATATGGTTATTTCATCAACATACAAGGAGGTAAGTTATACAAAGTTATGAAAATAGGTTACCAATAATATGAACTCTTGTAAGTACCAAATATAAAGAAACCATTAGTAAAAATACCCAACCATACATTACATGATTCTGAAGAAAAATAATAATTTACATGATCAATGTGTTTCCAAGAATCACCATAATAATGATGATTTAGTATTTTAATAATAGAAACATTGTATTTATTCCATGTCATCAATGATGTTTTGTTATGATACATAAATAGACTTTTCATTCAATATGTAATCATAAAATATCTAAATTTTTTAGCAGGAATAAATATGGACTTTCCCTATTGTAACTCTTTATTTATCAATTTTCCACATGTTGGACAATTAGTCAACTACTCATATTATCCATAATATAAGATTCAATCATTTGAACATGCATAGATGTTTTAATAACTTTGTCCCAAATTACGAACCAACTTTTTTTATTTAATAGAAATTTACTAGAAAAGTATTCCATTCAAGAAAAAATTATTTAACCAAAGAAAATATTTGATCAAAACAATTATTTGACATTAATAAATCAAATTTAATAGGCATAATTTTTTAGATGCATAAAATTTTCTTCTCTTGCATCTAGGATAAAATTCCTCCTCAACAGATTTCCAAAAATCATAAATTATATATAGTTCCAATTTAGGATTAGAATCATCATTCTGAGTTTATATTTATTAAAAAGATATTCCAACAACATCATGTACTAAATTTTAAAATAGAGACGGTTCTAGATCAAAAAACATTTGTATTTTCTTCTGAATTTCATTCACCATGTTGGTACTAAAAGATATAAACATTTGGAAAATAGAAAAGTAAAATATGAACCCTGACATTATCAAATGTTTCATACCTTCTAAGATTACACTTCTTACATGGGAACTTAATTTTTCCATCTGAAACAAATTCTGACTTTGATGATGTGAATGATTTAAACACTTTGACACCCTCTATGTATATAGGATTTATACAATATCCCTTTGGATTTCTATAATGGTTTATCCAATCATGATCTAGTAAAAAATGTTGTCTATTTCATGGGTCCATGGTTTTAAAAATATAAAATTAATTAGTTTATTATATATAAAATGTATCACACACCTTTTTTCATTTCATTACTAGTTAATTATTTTTTATAATATATTTAAAAAAAATATTGAATTTTGAATATTATTACAAATTAAGAAATTTTAAAAGATGAATTTTTACAGATTTCTATTAATTTGTACTAATTTATAGTAATTTATATAAAATTATATCAATTTATAGTAAATTATACAAATTTTTATTAATTTTTATGAATTTTTACTAAAGTGTAATAATTTTTACTAATTTATATTAATTTATACAAATATTAAAGGAATTAATACTAATTTATACAAAATTATATCTATTTATAGTAAATTATACTAATTTATACTAATTTGAGAGTAATAAATACTAATTTATAGTAATATATATTATTTTATAATAATTTATTCTAATTTATAACAAATTTTATTAATTTATACTGATGTATTTCATTTTTTAGTAAGTTATACTAAATAGTACTAGTTAATACTCATTTGTATTAATTTATACTAATTTTTATGAATTTATACTAATTTTTATAAATTTATGAAAATTTGCATCAATTTACTATAAATTTTATCAATTTAAATTAAATCATACTAATTTATACTAATTTATGAGTAATTAAAACTAATTTACTGTAATATATATTAATTTATAATAATTAATACTATTATGTAATAACTTTTATTTATTTATACTAATGTATAACAATTTTTATTAATTTAAACTAAATAATAATAATTTATATTATTTTATAATAATTTTTAGGAATTTATACTAATTTTTATTAACTTATAGTTATTTTTATTAATTTATACTAAATTATATCATTTTATAGTAAATTGTAATAATTTTTGAGGAATTAATACTAATTTATAATAATTTATATTAATTTATACTAATTTATATGTGTGGATAACAATTTATAATAATTTACACTAATTTATTCAAATAAATAACAATTTATATTAATTTATTCTAAATCATACTAATTTATACTAATTTATACTAGATTATAGTAATTTTTTTAATTAATTTTGGTGCTGAAATTTCATCTAAATCCTCAAATGGCTAGTTTTGGGTAAACTGAGCACGCATCCCATCCTGAAGGACCATCCTGGGATCAATGAGTGGGGTGCGCGCAAGATTCCATTATTGCATGCAAGTCCATCATTCTGCATGCAAGGATCTTATGTGATAAAGGAGATGAGATTTGTTGTTTCTTCCACTAAGGTCAAACAGATTTCCAAGGCAACCATGTGTAGGAAAGAAAGACTGCGTGAAAGAAATAAGGTTTTCATGCAACATCCCATTTTACACACCAAAGATGACATCAAGTTCATCACCTTGCACGCCCAAACTCTAGCATCAAAGGACCCAACCACATGAAAATTAATTCCGCACCAAAAATCTTGTGCACCCTCCACCAAAAATTTTGGCTATAAATAGAATGTTACCCCCATTCTTTGGGGAAGCCCTCTGGAAGATGAAGCGTCGCTCTACTATGCATAAAAAAGATCTTCCATTACAACGTGAAACATAGACCACCCAAGGTAGATAATTTTATGTGAAAGGCCCCCTGTGGGTCTAAACCTGATGTGGCCCATAGTGGAGTGATCCTCACACAACATTTATTAATGTAGCTAAGGTGAGAGAAAAAAAGATACTTATACCCAACCCTGATCTGCACACAACCAAAATATTATGAAAACCTTCTCTCTTAGGCTACATGGACTACCCTTGTGCTAGATCCCCTGGCTCACACAACTCTTTTTAAAAACCCTCCAAATAATCACACAACTTTCGGATCCCCTACCTAATGTCCTCTATGACGTCACAGCACCAGCTTCTTAGCATGGGTACTCTAACCCTGGTAGCTTCTGAGAACAAGGACTCTAACTTGTACCTCGTTACCAGACACTCCAGCAGTTGTTGTACCATGGCAGTTCCAAATACATGCCCCACCCAATGTCACATGAGTGTTGGTCACATAATCCCTACAAGTATAGAGTGAGTCCACCCACATCTAAGTTGTATGGCGTAAAACTTCCTAGATCCACGTCCTAGTCATATGATGTTAAACTACATGACAACGTCCTTAGAACATGACATAAAACTATAGCCTAACCCTATGCATCAAGCACAGGATACCCTATGTGTGATTAACTTGGGATGACCCCACCTTCTACCTTGTGCGAAAATCATGGGATTCCCTATGTATGATCATCATGGGATGCCACCCTCTCTCCCACTGTGGTACAAAGACTATTAATATTGGAAAGCTAACATGTGTAATCCCCACATCCTTTACTAAAGAGCAATCCTCTTGTGAAGGGAACCCCTTCTGGAGTAAGCCCCAGTATTTTCGGTGGGAGGCGAAACTCTTACTCCTCTTTGCTTGTTCAGGTCGTAACCGGATAGACCATCAGATGTGACTATCCCGGTTACCCAAATAAAATAGGACAAGGGTGCTGGAGATCACCCTCTCCCTTTCCATTTGAGCTTCATCATCCATCCATCAGTAGAAAAAGTGGGTCGTGTGATCTTTAGGTTTATTGCTTCCTTTTTTTCTCACACCAAGCATGACTCACGTGATATTAAAGGTTAGTGGTGATCATGACACCCCCATGATCCCAAACCTCCAATTTTATGGGCCTCTTATTCGGTTTAAACCCCAACTATATTCAAATGGGCCTTTTCCATAGATGTAAGCCCCAACATCCATTCGAACAGGCCTCCTATTCAATATATGACCCAACCATAATCAACCCATTGGGCCTTCTCTATAGATGTAAGCCCCAACCTCCATTCAAATGGGCCTCCTATTCAGTGTAATCTCTGACCTCCATTCAAAAAGGCCTCCTATTCGGTATAATACCCAAAAAATAGTCACCCTAGTGGGCCTCCTTTATAAGTGTAATCCCCAACCCTTTTGAACTATGTGGTCTTTGATTCCCAACCAACTGGGATACGTGGGAATCCTCCTTGAGGTCCAAACACAACACCCAAATTCACCCTTATGTTCTTTGGGCCACATTCTTTATAGGTTCATATCCAATTTAAAGGGCCACATTCCTTACATTTCTCTTTTATCACCATCCTTATTGAGTCACATCCCCAATAAGATCATTCCCATCACTTGGGAGACTATATCTCTTCTGGGTACCTTAGGACACCTCAGCGTAATTCCCACACTATCCTTGGCCAATCACCTTTTTCCTGGGCATCCTTATCGCATGACATTAAAGTGCATGGACCAGTCCTATCACAAAATCTTAAATAGAGTCATCAAACTATGTTGTTTTTTATCCATGTATTCTAAATAGGGTACATCGGATTCCTCTATGTTGTTCAATCCCAACCAATGGTAAACCTATTTACTCCATCCTAGGGATGTACCTCTCATATCCACCTCAAGAGGGGTCTTAATCCCTTCATCTCAAATTCAACTCAAGGGGTGTTCCAATCTATTCCTCCATGATCCACCTCAAGGGGTGTTTTGATCAACCTTTTGGATCCATCTCAAGGGATTCTTGATCTATCCATCATGGGTCTGCCTCTATGGGGTGTTTTGATCAATCGATAAACCTTCAGGTGTAAAATAATCCCTCTTAGGGACACAACTCCTAGATACAACTCAAGGGGTGTGTTGATCCATTCATCCCTAATCCACCTCAAGGGGAATTCTGATCAACCTTTTAGATTCATCTCAAGGGATTAATGATCCATCCATCATGGGTCTGCCTCCATGGGGAATTCCCATCCATTGGTAAACCTTCATGTGTGACATCATCCCTCCTAGGGACATAACTCCTGGATCCGCCTCAAGGGTTGTTCTGATCCACTAATCTTATATCCTCTTCCACAGGGCGTTATGATCCATTGGTAAAATTTATGGTGTTCCCTCATAGGGATACACCTATTTGATCCACCTATGTGGGGTTTTTTTATCAATATCATCCTTTCTCCTTAAGATGTTAAACCCATGCCCCAATCCATCTCAACCAGGTGTTCCAATCCATCTCCATAGGATACAGAACTTGTAACATAACCCCAAAAACATACCCTATACATAAGCATGAGATGCCTAAAGTGAAATACTTGGAAGATATATACCACTAGAATCATCTACCTTATGAAAAACATGAGATACCTAAGGTAAAAAGGCCATGGAAGATATAAATCCTTATCATTATTACCTCACGATCGACACAGAATGCCTTGGGTTAGGCACCTAATATTCCTCATATGATATTCCCTCTCAAGAGGAAGAATATAGGTGACCAATGCTCCTAGAATCCAAACATGAATAGTGATGCCCAACGTGACTACTCTCTTGACTGAAGGTTTCTTCCCTATCAAGATAGAATTAGAATATCTATATTGAATTTATGTAATTAACTAGTGTCAAAAAAGAGATGGCATAGGTAATGAGTTCTGCAAACATGACTTAACTCTATAAGGGATACCCAAACTAGGTGATGAGTTCGAAGGAGGAATCCATGTATAGAAGAACCAAAATCCCATCATCCTATTTTGATTTAAGATAATACATCACCATTGAAAGTGATGAAAGTATCTTACCTTTAGAAAGTAGGAAAGTGGGGCAACAAAGTAACCAGTGCAAATAACCATGTGTGAACATATGGGCGTGCCCGGATGAAAGCATCAGAAATATAAATGGTGAACCTAACATGAAACTCTTCTCCTCAACATGGGGACTAATAGTGTTAGAGACATCAATATATTTATCATGTCACTAGATCTAGATATCCAACACTAGGTCCCATCAAGAAAATGGTGGACCTAGCATGGAACCCACCAGAAATTAGGGTAGTCATCATTTGGGTATCCTCGACCTATGGAATTGTATATCCATCTCTCTCTCTCTCTATCATCAGGATATTGGAAAACATTGGGGAATTGTATATCAATTTACTTGTATCTGCACTAATGGATGAATCCACCTACCTTACAGGACCCTAGCTATAAGAAATCAACCACCCAAAACCCAAAGATGTCGGGTAAGGAGAAACATTGATGTAGAGATCCCGTAAAAAAATTATTCCTCCACAAAATCAACTATTGGGCATCCACGCCCCATATCACCCTCTGAAATTATCCAGAGGAGGGTGAAGTACACCCTCATACGCCAGCATCAGTAGAAGGGGGTCATTCCCACTAAGAAAATGGTCTTTCAGGACTTGGAGGCTGCAATACCTCATCGACACTTGTACCCCTAAGGGTCATGTTGGGAGAAACCACTCCCCATGCCAACAAAAAATCGCTTTGGGAGTCTCTCCCTAGATTAATCCAATGACTCATTCCCCTATGCCGAGGAGTTGGGGGATTTCTGAGCCACCCTGACCGTGACTACCACTCGGGATCCTCCAAGTAGGGATCCCACCAGGCCCCATCAACACCAACAAATACAGGTCCCTCAAGCTAAAGAGAAGGTGAAATTTACCCCTACTTCTTTGTCCCCAGTCTAGACCACCCAACGCTAATGTCGGGCATAGGCTTAGGAGAATTCCTGACATGGGGAGTAATATTCCAAGGATACAGTGTCCCCTACCCCCATCGACACATTCCGCTAGATCCCTATGACAAACGAGTAGGGATCCATCTTTTCCTGATTGGGATTAAGACATTATCCAACCTACAGGTAGGTGTGGTTTGCTTTTTCAATCATTGGCACCACTGAAATCCATTTTGGCTTACTCATGGTGATGAGTTTCAGTGCATAGGTCCGCTTGGCACCATCACCAACTCAATTGGTGGCCATACCTACTCTTATAATCATCACAAGGGTTGTCCTTGTGCCATTACCAGTTCAAGCATAGGTCTTCCCCAATCTAGTGTCGATTGAAGCAGAGATCCTCCATACCCTTTCATAAACCAGTATGGATATTTTCCTCATATAACTACTCCTTAACATGGAGTTCTTACACATGTATCTTTCAACTAGCATGAAGTTTTTCTTCATGCTCCAACCATCCAACATGGATTTCTTCCCCATGTTTCCATCAACAAAAGTGGAGACTCTCCCTAATTCATCAACAAATAGAGTGGAGGTCCTCCCCACTCCAATAGTCAATGTGGAGGTCCTACCCACTTTGAAAAAATCCAATACAAATTTCCTCATCATATCTCAACTAACCAAAGTGGATGTCCTCCCCACGTTACCACCCACCATTATGGAGGTTCTCTCAATGTTGAATAATTACTCTTCCTCAAAGAACCTTCCCATAGAAAAAGGGAGAAAAATCACTTCCAAAGGAAAAATCTTGGGAAGCTTCAAGTCATCGTTAACCACATAAATATTTCAGACTCCAAGGATACTAATGACTCAATAATGGTGTTTCCACCCCTACTTCTAGAGTGAGGGGAAATATCCCAATAGGTAAAGTTCACCATCCCTAAATGAAAAATCTATAAGATCCCCAAATCCCTCCATAGGTACATACAGGTGGAAGAAGATCTATCTCCATTACAAGTGCTCAAAGTGTAGTCATATTCATCACTTCCAGTCTCCCTCCCTACCTCTACCCTAGATAATTGAGAGTTCTTCTGGAATGGGCTAGATTATGAGTACATGGATTAGCCACCGATGAGTGTCACTACCCTTGAACATGATTCAGTGGTGAAAACTTAGTCCAATAAGGTTGTGATAATGCATTTGGTCCCACATCTAAGATATTATCTAGAATATAGCAAAAAACTGACTCATTTAGTGGCTTCTCTGTAAGCTAACTAGCCACCAAATGGATCAACATCGGTTCCACCACCCTTCTCTCAGCCAGTTCCAATCAAAGTTTGGGTTGATCAAGAGCAGGGTCCTACTTCCGAGAAAGAAGTCCTATGGGAAACTCTATACACTGATCAGTTTTTGGTGGTGCTTTAGCTAAATACAACTCCCAAATTTGACATCTTGGAGTCCCTCACTATGAGCCAGGACACGTATTTCCACCAGACCATCTGGGTGATCTGTCACTGCCTTCATGGTTGTTATTTTATCTACCTAGGAAGTCAGGATCACTTCAATGACATCGATCAACAATGTTGAATGGTTGAGTTGGAAACACTACCAGTGGTTCAGTGCCCTGCGTCGCTCGGCTACTGCTAGACCCTCCAAGATAGATGTTTCAATATCCTTATAGAGCTACTTGGAATTATGGAGGATGTGTCTCTGCATGTACAGATCTGGGGTTGGGGAAAGTATGTTTCTCTCCACTCAGGCCCTATCCTCTGACAACCTGACTTACCCATCCACGACGGTACCTATATTTTGGGTATTGTCATTTTAAACATGGTAGTTTCTAAATTTTTAAAATATGGGGACTCTGAAATATGGTTTTTTGAGGAAAAATCACCCCCTGGGGTGGCAGAGTACCATATGGACCCCCATACAGGTGTATATACTCATTATAAGAGGTAGGAAATAAGCCTCAAGGATCCATCTAAGAATTTACTTTTCCATTGAAATATCAACAAGGGTAAGGATAATGTAACACCCCAAGCTTTCATGATACGCTTCTCTTTCAATAATGTAATAGCTTGCATTGTACGCAAGTTCGAGATCCTAACACACCGCGACCAATCAAAGTAGCCGTTATGAATAGTAATACCCACTTTTTGAAATTATATAAATTTTATATTTCAAAATGGACTTCATTTTTGTATTCGGAATATTGAAATTATCCTAAGTTGGATTTTTTGTAAACTTCCAATTTTCTATGAATAGAAAAAAAACTTAAAAAAAAAATTTAATCAAAATAATTTATAGTGATAAATTATACTATTGAGTGGTTTTAAAGTATAATTAGAATATAATTTTACCATTTTATCCAATAGTGGTCATTAGAATTAATTTCACTTTGAAATTGGACATAAACAATTGTCAATCTTTTGATTGATATTGTTTCTTAAAAACACGCTATTTGTTTTGACAACGGGAATTAATTATAAAATTAATTAATGAAACTTATATGTTTGGAATTTTGTGAAATATACATTATTTTTTAATTCATAATATCAATTATAGCTTAGGGTGAATTTTTGGTATTTTTCTGAAAAACTTCAATTTTGATGAATAGTGAAACCACTAAGTGGTAGTTAAAAAACTGATTTTTTGTTTAAATGAAATTTTACCACCTCTGTGATTTTAATTTCAAAAATATTACATACATCATTGTCATTATTCATTAAGATATGATTCAATGGGATTAAAATAATTTTTGGTGAATAGTAACTTTTAAGTTCTATTAATCGCGATTAAAGGTAATTAGTGTAATTTAAGGTAAATATAATGTTATAATAATATTAAATTACCTTTAAACTTGTCCTAAACTTATTGGATGAGTCATGTCCGACCAAGAAAATCCATGGGTCAACTTGGGGACCCCATGGAGACACTTGGGTAGGAAAATGACATTAATAACTTTTTATTTAAAGTAAAAATAAAATTGTCACAAACATGTGTTGTTTTACTAAAATAATTATTACATGGGGTTATATATGTTAAATTTTATACTATAAATATTCATTGGAAAGATAAAAATATTTAATACATGATGTTAATTTTTTTATAGTTTTTAGACATTAAATAAATTAAATTTTGTATGACACCATGATGATGCATCGATTACCTCATTAATTAACCATTTAAATAAAATGAAAATATAATGTAAAATATAATACTTACACATGTAAAAACCTATTTTATGAGTATATTTAGAACCCTTGTCACCTTATCCTCAATATATATAATTTTGGGACCTTTGAAATCCGAAAATCACTTCATAATAATGTAACATTTCATAACTTTCCAAGAGTGCCCCTCCTCTCCTATTATAAAAGGCCCCCACCTCTACCACCTCACTCACACCATCAAATCCATTTGGATCATACAAACTCTGCCCAAATACTCTCTCAACATTCCTCCCTTAATCATAGAATCCTTACCTTAGGTAGAAAGCTCTTCAAGAAGCCATTTTGGTTCAAACCGAGGGGAGTTACCCGATTTAAAGGTAATGTCTTCTCTTATGTTGTTTTGTTTTATTTTGCTTCTCCATCCCCCTAAACTCTTTTTATTATTTTATTTTGTAACAAAACCAGTATATTCAATATACTAGGATATTTTTATTAGAATTATTATTTTTTACACTTACACACACCTTCGTCTAATGGTTAAAGAACATACTGTTTCTGTGGGTGGCGAATTACTACCTCACAAAACGATGATTGTTCAATCTTCTTTTAACACCTCTCATGGTGTCCATTATGATGAAACTATTTTTATATATGATATATATTATGTTTAGGTTTTCCTTATGCTTCTTATTTTTCATTTATGGCATACCTTTATGACATCCATTATGGGTAAACGCGATAATTTCATTTTAGGAAGTGCGGACTATCGCCCCCTCAAAGTGATTTGAATCGTTAATGCCATATGTGGGACGTATAAAGGATGGAGTAAATGATATTATACTGGAATTATAATATAACTTTATATAATTATGATTTAATTCTATTAAATACAAAATATAAATGAAAGTAGCGTTCATGCGTACGTACGGCTTACCATCTCCATGAACGGTGCATTTCATTTCTTACCTCTAAATGTTATGTAATATTATAAATGAATGTATATAATTGATATGTTTTATATATATGGTATCTTAATCATGAATATAATTATAGATATAATGGATATTTTACCACATGAACAAATTGTAATTATAAGAAGTTTATTTTTGACTCAAGTACCAAAGATCGACAAAACGACCATTATTAACTTAAATAATTACATAATGTTCATAACATGGTAATAAGTGATATAAAAGTAATAATGAACTTGAAAAAGGTTCTTAATCAAGTATATATTAAATCTATTTTATTATTCATGAGGTTAAAGAACGATCGAGTCAAGTCGGACATGAGGTAAGGGAACTTCTTAACCCAATTTCCGTTCTTTGGGTTAATCTCATACTTTCAAATTATGTCATGATTTTATTATTTCCAATATTGTATTTGTACTTTATTTATGTGTAAATATAGTTAATACACATAATAGATATATTTTATTTCAAAAATGATCATTGTAAGGGACTTCTTCTCAATCTCCTTTCATTGAGGCATATTTTGTATTATACACAAATTCTGTTATATGGTGTATAAACCCCTTTGACTTTTACTTTTATTCAAAAGGAATCTTTTTATATAAAGAGTTTTTAATAAATGAAAAAAGGAATGTTTTTTCTTATGTATGATGTGACAAAGACTTCTCTGCCCCTGTGACCATTATTTGATTTTCGGCTTCATCTACAAGCCATAATTTTTTTAAAATGAAAAATAAATACCAAGTTTTACTTTTCTTTTATTTTGTTATTGAAAAAGGTTTTATCATTTCAATGTGTTATATTGATATCTTGTGATTGAAATGTGGAAATTTTATGTTTCCTTTATGCATGTTTTATGTGATACGATTATGTTATGGTTTATGATATGTTTAAACCTTTTCATATAAGGAATGCAATGGACTTAATAAGTGATGGGTGGAGCCTGCTATAGCTCCTCGATGCATCGGTAGGTCTCATGAGACAAACTAGTGTCTTGGAACGAGGCCTTTACAAAATATTATTTGCAGTCTTGGCATGAGGCCTTGGCTACGTGGTTATGAAAGTCTGGCATTACGCATTCCATCATTATGAATGTGGTTATTGATATTGCATGTGATTATTCGACTAGTAGAATATCCATGTGAATAAGTAAATGGCATTATTTCATTTTATTTTTTCCATATTATGTTGAAGTTCAAGTTTAAAAGGCTTTTGTTTTAGTTATACATTACCTTAAATGTTTATGTTTATTTATGAAAGTTTCCACAGTATTGTTATCCTCACTGAGCATCCGAGCTCACCCCTTTCTGTGTTTTAATTTTTCCAGGATGTGAAGAAATATTTTATGACTGACCTGCAGGGATAGTCTGAAGTGGATATGAGTGTGGACTATGGAGACCATGTTACTGTATTTTTTCAATTTATAATGTAATGTAACATTTATGAATGTATCTATTGTTTCCAAGGCTACTAAACTAATCGGTCTTTCGAGACTTGATCTTTTGTGATCATTCCAATGTTACGTAATAATGCACCAACTCTGGGTAACTGGGGTTGGGGTGTTACAGTTGGTATCAGAGGTAGTTTAGTACTAACCTTGGAAGGTATATTTAGATAAACTCTGTTTAGATCACATATCCCTAAGATAGACTTTTAGGATTAGTATAGAAGAACTTCCTAGAATTTTGGTATTATAGAGATTTTTTGAGTTTTCCGAGCAATACATCCCTGTCTGGATACGAGCAGGTAGAGGCGGCTCTGGAATAGATATACCTAGGGATAAAACCCAAAAACACCACTTTGATCTAGACTCGAACGGGAACTGGTGCACGACAACGGGCCTTGCTGCACTCTTGGTTACGACACTCCCGGGGGATATGCTTAGGATAATTCTCACTTTCTTTACAAACCATTATGAAGGGTCTATGAGTATATACTTCCTCAAAGAAAACATTTTTATGATTATGGATTATATCCATAAACTGTTCAATTTATTTTAAGTATTTTACAAGTATGGAATTATGTATTTTGATTCATAAACTAATCTAGTTTATGCCATTGTTTAGAAATGGTGCCTATTGGAAGGAATGGAAACCTTATCAATGCACGTAGTCTATGTAGGTATTTCCCTCCTGCTCAAGATAATTATAGTGGATCTGGTGATACAACTGGTGCTGATCATCTTATCAATATACTAGGACAACTCACTCAGGTTATGAATAATAACCTTACTCGTATGGAGCACCCTGATCCGAAACGTGGAGGATCAATGTTAGACCGCTTCATGAGGAAACAACCACCAACATTCAATGGGAGTACAAATACCTTAGTATCTGAGCACTGGATAAATTCCTTAGAGAAAATATTCCATGCCTTAGGGAGTAGTGAAAGGGAAAAGGTTATCATGGCAGTTTACCGTCTCACTAGAGATGCTGATCAATGGTGGTCATTGATTCAAAACACAAAGGAATATTATGAAGTATCAAATATGGAATGGACGGAGTTAAAAGAGCTTTTCTTAGAAAAATACTTTCCTCATGACCATCGAGCAGATATGGAAAGGCAATTTCTCAGTCTGAGGCAAAAGGATGATGAGAATGTCGCAAAGTATGTGTCTAACTTTACAAGGTTAATAAGGCATGCTGAAGATTATATACATAACCCAAGAAGTAAGATTGATCATTTCTTTGATGGGTTAAAACCATTTCTCCGTCGAGCACTAGTATCACAATATTTCTCAACATACAAAGATATAGTCTCGTGTTCTATCAAGATCGAAAAGGAATTCTCTAAATCTTATGATAATAAAGTAAAGTAAGAGAAGAAGTGAATGGTGGAACAAGAGAAAGATAAAGGGAAAAAAGGAAAGAAGGATTTTCCATTATGTGATAATTTTGGTAAGAATCACCCCGGTACTTAACTAAAAGGAATGGGAGTTTGTTATAAATTTGGAGAAAAAGGTCACCAGGCTCGTGATTGCAATGGAAAGAAAGAGGATATCAATGTTGAATACTTTAATTGTAGGGAAATGGGGCATTATGCAAATGAATGTCCTAAGTGTTAGGGAAACTTACCTCAGAAAAGGCCAAGGGATCAAGGCCAAGCTTATGTTGTTACTATAGATGAAGTTGAATAATTATTGTATTTGTGTTTTTGGACTCAAGAACTATATTATGGTTATAAGAATAATGTGATATATATAAGGATTGTACTGCAGTACTTATTGTTTTCATTAAGGTTTTAATATGATGAAGGTAATAATATTTTTAGTATGTGACAATAAGAGAAATTTTACTTTTTTGGGGGAATCTGATGTTACGATTGATTTTGGAATTTAGAGACCTTTTATAGAAAGTCTGGACAGAGGTATTTTGGATAACTATAAAGGTTGGAATGGATTAAGTTTAACTTTGGATAGTATTTTTTAAGGTTAAAAATTTTTTGAAGATTATTTTTGGAATATTATAATACTATAGTTTTAAGAAAAGGACAACCTATAGGTTGGGGGATAACCCATCGTGTCAGACAAAGCTGTAGGAATCGAACCCACAACCATAGTGCGACTGGCCTTTATTACCTACCACTAGCCTATAGGAAGTCCCTGGTTATTAAAAAATAGTTTTCCTAATCTAAATGGTATGTGTTAATATTTGGAACCTTGTACGATTAGGATAAATATAATATTTTTGATTTCTATTAACTTTTTGAGTGAAAGATGGGTTTGTGGAAAAAAATTATTAAAGAATGAAATTCTACATGACAAGTATGTATATTTCCTTACGTTTTTAGTAAATCTCCTAAATAAATTCCTCAACTTTATGAAAGTAACTTAAAACAAAAACGTTGTCGGTTAACTTTTCCTACTGGGGAATCAATTATCATTTAACCAATCACAAGTTTGTGATTTTTTTATATTTAACTTTCTCCTAATCCTATTTTCTACAACTCTCCATCAGACCTTGATGGTTTGTTTCTCCTCCATATCCATATTTTCATAGAATCCTAGTATGGGCTATCTCAGGTGACCTTTGTACTTCTCTCTCTTTCTTTTAAAGTTATATTTTTATTAACCCTATTTCCGATATGAGTTTTCCATAAAGGTATTTTCTTCTTTGAACCTTTTATTTTAGAAGAACATTTTCAAATTGCAATGACGCAATTTATTGAAGGAGGGGAGAATGTAACACCCCAAGCTTTCACGATACACTTCTCTTTCAATAATGCATTAGCTTGCATTGTACGCAAGTTTGAGATCCTAACACACCGTGACCAATCAAAGTAGCCATTATGAATAGTAATTCCCACTTTTTGAAATTATATAACTTTTATATTTCAAAATGGACTTCATTTTTTTATTCGGAATAACGATATTATCCTAAGTTGAATTTTTTGTAAACTTCCAATTTTCTATGAATAGAAAAAAATACTTAAAAACAACTTTTCTAATCCAAATAATTTATAGTGATAAATTATAATATTGAGTGGTTTTAAAGTATAATTATAATATATTTTTACCATTTTATCCAATAGTGGTCATTATAATTAATTTCACTTTGAAATTGGACATAAATAATTGTCAATTTTTTGATTGATATTGTTTCTTAAAAACACGCTATTTATTTTGACAATGGGAATTAATTATAAAATTAATTAATGAAACTTATATTTTGGGAATTTTGTAAAATAGACATCATTTTTGAATTCAAAATATCAATTATATCTTAGGGTTAATTTTTGGTATTTTTCTGAAAAACTTCAATTGTTGATGAATAGTGAAACCACTAAGTGGTAGTTAAAAAACTAATTTTTCGTTTAAATGAAATTTTACCACCTATGTGATTTGAATTTAAAAAATCTGACATACATAATTTTCATTAGGAAGTAAAATTTGGTTCAATGGGATTAAAATAATTTTTGGTGAATAGTAACTTTTAAGTTCTATTAATCGCGATTAAAGGTAATTAGTGTAATTTAAGATAAATATAATGTTATAATAATAAGAAATTACCTTTACACTTGTCCTACACTTATTGGATGAGTCATGGCCGACCAATAAAATCCATGGGTCAACTTGGGGACCCCATGAAGCCACTTGGGTAAGAAAATGACATTAATAACTTTTTATTTAAAGTAAAAATAAAATTGTCACAAACATGTGTTGTTTTACTAAAACAATTATTAAATGGGGTTATATAAGTTAAATTTTAAACTATAAATATTCATTGGAAAGCTAAAAATATTTCCTACATGATGGTAATTTTTTTATAATATTTAGACAATAAATAAATTAAATTTTTTATGACACCATGATGATGCAGCGATTGCCTCATTAATTAAACATTTAAATAAAATGAAAATATAATGTAAAATATAAGACTTACACTTGTCAAAAACCTATTGTATGAGTATATTTATAACCCTTATCACCTTATCCTCTAAATATATAATTTTGGGGCCTTTGAAATCCGAAAAGCACTTCATAATAATGTAACATTTCATGACTTTCCAAGAGTGCCCCTCCTATCCTCTTATAAAAGGCTCCAACCTCTACCACCTTACTCACACCATCAAAGCCATTTGGCTCTGCCAAACTCTACCCAAATACTCTCTCAACATTACTCCCTTAATCCTAGAATCCTTACCTTAGGCATAAATCTCTTCAAGAAACCATTTTGGTTCAAACCGAGGGGAGTTACCTGATTTAAAGGTAATGTCTTCTCTTATGTTGTTTTATTTTATTTTGCTTCTCCAAACCCCTAAACTCTTTTTATTCTTTTCTTTTGTAAAAACAAAATTATCTTAAATATACTAGGATTTTTTTATGAGAAGGATTTTATTTACACTTACACACACCTTCGTCTAATGGTTTAAGAACATACTGTTTCTGTGGGTGGTGAATTACTGCCTCACGAAATGATGATTATTCAATCTTCTTTTAACGCCTCTCATGGTGGCCATTATGATGACACTATTTTTATATATGATATATATTATGTTTATTTTTTCCTTATGATTATGTATTTTTCATTTATGGAATACCTTTATGACTTCCATTATGGGTAAACGCGATAATTTCATTTTAGGAAGTGTGGACTACCGCTCCTTCAAAGTGATTTGAATCGTTAATGCCATATGTGGGATGTATAAAGGATGGAGTAAATGATATTATATATGATATTATATTTTAATTATAATATACCTTTATATAATTATGATTTCATTCCATTAAATATGAAATAGAAATGAAAGTAGCATTCATGCGTACGTATGACTTACCGTCTCCATGAAAGGTGAATTTCATTTCTTACCTCTAAATGTTATATAATATTATAAATGAATGTATATAATGGATATTTTTGATATATATGATATCTAAATCATGAATATAATTCTTTATATAATGGATATTTTACCACATGAACAACTTGTAATTATAAGAAGATTATTTTTGAGTCAAGTACCAAAGATCGACAAAACGACCGTTATTAACTTAAATAATTACATAATGTTAATAACATGGTAATAAGTGATATAAAAGGAATAATGAACTTGAAAAAGTTTCTTAAGTAAGTAAAAATTAACTCTAGTTTATTATTCAGGAGGTTAAAGAGCGATCGAGTCAATTCGGACACGAGGTAAGGGAACTTCTTAACCCAATTTCCGTTCTTTGGGTTAATCTCCTACTTTCAAATTATGTCATGATATTATTATGCCCTATCTTGTATTTGTACTTTCTTTATGTGTAATTATAGTGAATACACATAATAGATCTATTTTATTTAAAAAATTATCTTTTTAAGGGGCTTCGTCTCAATCTCCTTTCATTGAGGCATATTTTGTTTTATACACAACTTTATTTTATACGGTGTATAAACCCCTTTGACTTTTACTTTTATTAAAAAGGAATCTTTTTATATGAAGTGTGTTTACTAAAAGACAAAAGTAATGTTTTGTCTTATGTATGCGGCAACAATGACTTCTCCACTGCCGTAACCATTATTTGAGTTTCGGCTTCCTCTACAAGCCATAACTTTTTTTAAAATGAAAAATAAATACCAAGTTTTACTTTTCTTTTATTTTGTTATTGAAAATGGTTTTATCATTTCAATGTGTTGTATTGATATCTTGTGATTGAAATGTGGAAATGTTATGTTTCCTTTATGCATGTTTTATGTGATACGGTTATGTTATGGTTTATGATATGTTTAAACCTTTTCATATAAGTTATGAAATGGACTTAATAAGTGACGGGTGGAGCCCGCTATAGCTCCTCGATGCATCGATAGGTCTCATGAGACAAAATAGTGTCTTGGCATGAGTCCTTGACAAAATATTATTTGTATTCTTGGAATGAGGACTTGGCTATGTGGTTATGATAGTCTGGCATTATTCATTCCATAATTATGAATGTGGTTATTGATATTGCATGTGATTATTCGACTAGTATAATATCCATGTGAATAAGTAAATGGAATTATTTCATTTTATTTTTTCCATATTATGTTGAAGTTAAAGTTTAAAAGGCTTTTGTTTTAGTTATACATTGTCTTAAATGTTTATGTTTATTTATGAAAGTTTCTGCTGTATTTTTATCCTTACTGAGCATCTGATCTCTCCCCTTTCTATGTTTTAATTTTTCCAGGATGTGAAGAAATATTTTATGACTGACTTGAAGGGATAGTCTGAAGGGGATATGAGTTTGGACTATGGAGATCATTTTATTGTAGTTTTTTACTTTATGATGTAATGTAACATTTATGAATGTATCTAGTGTTTCCAAGGCTATTAAACTAATTGGTCTTTTGAGACTTGATCTTTTGGGATCATGCCAATGTTATGTAATAATGCACCGAATCTGGGTAACTGGGTTCGGGGCATTACAGATAAGGTTAGGACCTACAATCCAAATGATGTTTCATATAAATAAGAGTAATATAATATGGTGTCCTCCTTTATTCAGTAGGTAGCATATTAGAAATGAATAATCAGTGAGCTCATTTCTGAGCAACACCCAAATTACGGAAAAGCCTGACGAGATACCATTTCTCCTCCACTGGGGAAGAAACAAGTCCATATTGGTAAATTTACCCCAGTTGAACTCATAAATACCATTCACATAGATATATTAGAGGTGAGAGTATATAGAAATGAACTGAGATATGAGTCACCAAACCCTTCTGAATAGCATAACCACCCTCCTCAGGATCTAGTTCATATCACTCCACAAGCTGCTCAGCCTTCTTATCGAGCTGATGAGTCTATCAACACATTGGTAGTTAGTGATTCTTTTTAATATAATAACCCTCATAATGATGATTTGATATCCACTCTCACCACTCTCCTTGAATCCTTATATATGTGAAAGTTATTGATCTCACTTGACAAAAAACCAAACCTGGCATGGGTGGACCACATACAAGCACCCGCAGATTTTGGGAACCCCAACTTTTCCCCATTCAATGAGATGGGTGAACCACTACAAAATTTGGAAAACTTCACATCAAGGTGAAAACCTATGTTGGGAAACCTGAAACATCAAAAGGCCGCCAATCTTTGGTGCTCCATCCATACATTGGAAGGACCTACGTTCATCAGGTATAACCAGCTACTCATAGGGTCCATCATAGGTTTCGAAGATCTCTATCAATAATTCCTCTTCTATTTTAGCTCCACTACGTACAAGAGAGGCATTTCTGATCTCTTCAAGTGAAAGAAAAACCCCAATGAATATGTCACATATTTTTTTCACTCATTGGAAAGGCCTCATGTATTCACTTAATATTTCACTAAATCAGGAGTAGATATTGACGATGTGTGTGGGGAATGTCAAGAATGAGTTGGTCCCTACCCTCATCACTTATAATTTCCCGAGTAGGTTTAGGGAATTTTATGATAAGTCCCATCATTTGGAGAAATATTTTCAGTAGTATAATTAAGCACATTTATTTCCCCTTAAAACTCATGTGAGAAGGTATTCCAAGGTAGAGACCATAACTGCTATATAGGAAGATGATCCAAAGACACTTGAAATGTAGGTCACTTTTCCTGAAGATCATCATCGAGTGTAGTATCCCTATCAAGCACAGCCTCACCCAACAAAGAACCATCAGGTGCTGCCTCAGCAAGTGCAGCCTCCTAGATGTGAGAATGTAGCTCCATCCCCTCATTAGGCTCCAGCCCCTCATTAGGGAAAGGCTCCCAAAGTGCCCTTTCTGGACAAGAGTAACTAGACCTATTCCTTTAAGGATGCACATGTCCCCAAATATTTTCTCAATTCCATGGAGTAGGATATTCTGAAGCTTACAAAGTGAAAAAGTCCTAGGAATCAAAACAGACTGACCACCACAATCATTTCCATTACCACATGATCCTTGTACATGCCATCAATGACTTCTATGTGTTCAAGAATTGGATATAGGACCAAGTGGATATTGGTCTTGTCAAGTTGGGAAACATCCTGAAATAGGTGGAACGCATATTCACTAATCCCAATAGTGATAGTCAAGGTTCAGGTGAATGGGAGTAGGTTTCCAACCGTAGGACCTAGAAGTATGATAACTTGTTGGCTCAAAATATAGTCTCTCACCCCAATGGTGTCATATATTCACACCTAGGTAGGATAAAACCTTTCATAGATGATGTACCTTCTCTATATTTTTCCTATTCATCTACATTTCATCCTTCCGAGTCTCAAAAGAGTAGGCACTGATAGTGTATGGGAAAACAAAGTCCCCCACCAGTGCTAAAGTCATCTCACACTCTCGACGATTTCATGCCTCCAAAGATGGGGATCACACCTAGGGTCCACCCAACACTAGAATACCACTCTGATAATGAGTGGTAATATACATCAATGAATTTCGTCGAGTTAGTAGACTGTTTCACACTACCCGATGATGAGGAATGACCTAAAAATACAACAAATTCCTCCAACCAGTGCTATCAAAGGGGAGGCCGAGGACATGAAAACTACTAGAATACTCATTATATTGCCTAAAATAGAGTCGTGAATGATACTAAGACTTTATGGAAATTTTTTCATAGAGCTCAGTAGGAAAAAGCCTTCTATCCCATTCCATTAGACACACCGCCATAGCTGACCGTGTTAACCGACCGGGAAGAATAGTAATGACTGTATTGTGATTAGCCATGTTTAGCTAGATATAGGCCTTGGTCATTCAAAAATGGTTCTGGTAAAGTTAAATAGTTAGTAGTAGTATTTTTATAGTACCAACCAAAACCCATTAGTTCAACCAGTAGCACCCATCATGTCTCCTTCTAAAGGGCACCCCTATATGAGAAGAAATGTACTCCTGGCATGGAAGTATGATGTGTTAAAACACCTCATCAACATACCCAAAAGGATATAAATCATTAAGGACCTTCTCTTGTCCTAAGAGGTGCATGAATCCCTCATAGAATCCTTGAAAATACCACCTCTAGTTTAAAGAAGAAGCAGCTTCTATAGAGACCTACTACGCAAAGGAAGTCAATAAAGAGGAATGATAAGTCACCCTCTAGTTCTTAGAAGAGGATGATGCCTCCATCATGTAGAGGTACATATTCCCACTGTAAATCATAGTCTAGTTAAATGGAATGGAAGTCCATCACTTTCTAGTGGAAACAGATTATGGGATTAACCTCATCCCAACTCGGACGCTCTGCAAGTTGGGTATGACCAAAGCATATCTGATTCCTTCTAATCTGAAGATTAAGGGCTATAAAATAACTAATCATAAGACATGTGGAAGGATTAAGTTTAAGATTCATTATTTATGCTTGATATCAAGTAATGAATTCATTTTAGTCTCATAGGATACCACTTACAATGTGCTTCTAGGTAGGCTCTGGCTTTATTTTCATGAATCTTCCTCGTATAACTAGTGCCTCAAGTACTCCATCAACGATCGAGTAGGGGTATTTCAAGGTGATGATTCTCCCTTAAAATCTTGTGAAGCCTGCTATTTGGATATCGACTATTACAAAAGATAGGGGAATAAAGTTCAGACCAATGAGTTTAATCACACAACCACTGCGGTCGGTCTATGGGTAGATTTAGATGATGCTTTCATCCTCCTGATTCATTTATTGGAGGCTAGAATGCCAGACTGGGGAAGTTTATTCATTGTTTCTAAGAAAATGGTAACATCCCTAAATATAAGTAAATTCTAAAAAATACCTTGTAATCCTATACAATACAATCCAAGGTGATACCAGAAGCTCCCACCCCTGTGAAGTATCAAAATATTCACCTCATGGACACCCTTTCATGACATTCCCACCTATTCCACGTAATGGGGTTGAATTTTCAGAATCCAACTCACCAACATTTATTTTACATCAAGAATAGACCCCCATGGTAGAAGGCTTGATTTAATTGGATAGATATCCTCTTTCACCATAGTTTCAATAGAGAAAGATTCCCCTAGAGAAGATTCTTTATCTTCCCAAAAAAACACCATTGTTCCACCTGAGTCATCTAGCCTTAATGAACCTCCACCCACTAATTCTCATTCCTCAGACTACAAAGAGGATTTTGAATATTATCCTTCCATATTCGAAGTGGGTGTATCCACCACCTACGATGAGGTAATTCAGGTGAACATCACTACTGAGGAAGATTTGAGGTCGATGCTGATTAACATAGATATGCCTCTAGAGGAGCGGTAGCAGTATGTGGATTTCTTGAAGAAACATCATGATTTATTTTCTTGGAGTTATGATGAGATTCTAAGACTAGACCCATAGGTCATCATCCACTATCTTGGTCTCTCGAGAAGTCATCAAAGGTTCAAGCAGCCTCCTAGGAAAATGAACCCCCCTCATGATGTTATGGTCAAGCCTGAGGTTGATAAGATTATCAAATTCAACTTCAAAGGGGAAGTATAGTACCCGAAATTTCTAACCAACATCATTCTGGTTAGAAAAAAGAAATGGATTATCAGATTATATATCAACTTTTGGGATATCAATTTCCATTTTCTAAAGAATTATTTTCCCCTCCCAATGATAGATTTTTTGATTGATGCCACATCTAGGTTCCATGATCTCTCTTTTATGGATGGATACTCTGGTTATAATCAGATCCATATGGCCTCTAAGGATGAGGATTCAATCACCTTCAAGGAACCATAAGGGACCATTTGATACTAGGTGATACCCTTTAGCCTGAAGAATGCAGGATCCACTAATCCATGGGTTATTCAACAAATCTTCAAACCGATCCTCAGGACACTAGTGGAATTATACATGGGAAAATCATTGTTCAAATCTTTCTAGGTTTAGAACTATCTCAAAGACCTTGATAAAGTGTCTGGCTTCCTTCGCTTATAACATTTGAAGATGAACCTATTGAAGTTTGCATTCAAGGTTACCTATGGGAAGTTTCCCAAATTTTTCATCAGATATAGAGTCATTGGGAGCGATCTAGAGAAGATCAAATCCATTAACTAGATTCCTCCCCTGAGAAATCTCTGGGAGCTTCAAATCCTTTAAGACCACTTAGCCTACATAAGCCGATTCATCATGAACCTGGACGGAAAGTGTAATAAAATTTCTAGGCTCATGAAGAAATACATTTTCTACTAGTGGGATGAAGAGTTCCATACCTCCTTGGAGGAAATAAATCAGTATCTTCTATAACCTCTGGTTTTGATTCCACCCATCTCTGGGAAGACTCCAGTCCTCTATGTGACCACCCTAGAATGGTCCCTTGGTTCCCTTCCATACTAGAAAAACAATTAGGTTATAAAGAACAATTTATACTATCTCAGTCACATGCTCCTTGACACGGAGGCTAGATAATCCCCTATCAAGAAGAGTTTCCTCGCACTAGTTTTTTCAATATAAAAGTTATGACATTATCAACAACACCACTAGATGTGTCCAGTGTCCTGTGTGGATCCACTAAATTATATCCTAAATCACCCCAATTTGATGGGATTATTGGTGAACCGGTTTGTGATCCTTTAGTAGTTTTACATCAGGTTCATTCCATATAAATCCATCAAGGGTCAAAAATTGGTAGAATTTTTGGACGCCCATCTAGATTAGGTGGAGTTTCCCTTGGATTTTTATTTCCCAGATGAGGATATCTTCAGAGTGGATCAGACTAGTCCATGTTGGAAGATTTATTTTGATGGTTCCTCACTAAACCCAACCAAATGAAATATCAATGATCCCAAGCTCAACAAAGTAGGCATAGGGATCATCTTCATCACCCAAGAATAGGTTTTCCTTCCACATTTGTTCCTGATATCAGAAGGACACACCAAAAATGAGGCATGGAATGAGGCTCTCATTACTAGTATCAATAAGGACCTAGAGATTGACATCCCCTAATTACATGTGATGGAAGACTCCAAGTTAGTCATCAAATAGATCAATGATGACTACATCATCAAAAATCTAGAGCTCATGCACCTACTAGAGTGTAATCAGCAGATGGACTAGTTAACTTCTTATCCATAAGTGACTCATGTATCTCAGTCAAAAAATAGTTGAGATGATTACTTGGAGAGCCTAGCTTCATATCTTGAAATCCAGACTAGGATGACCTGTTCATTCATGTGGCGCATTGAATAATCATTTCTCCCATCATTCCAGATGATAAAGACTACAAATAGTTAAACTAACTAGCTGTCAGTGCCTCCACATCAGAACCTCTAGGTCCCCCTATAGTGTAAGAAACCTCCGATTGGACAATTCCTTTCATCGATACCTCCAACATGGTATCCTACCATCATACTGGGCTAAACGTAAGTGAATCTATCAATGTGCAGTGCATTTTACCCTCTATAGTGGGCCTAACCTTGAATAATCTCCACTGATGAGGGTTTGATGGAATTTTCCTTCATTTCATCCATATAGAGGATATTCCTTAGGTAATACAATAAGTTCATGTTGGGTATTGTGGTTATCATCATGAAGGGTTAGATCTTTCTCATCGTATCTAAAGGTTGGGATACTTTTGTCCCACTATAGTCCATGACTACATCGTTTATGCCAAAAGGTTTCATGCATGTCAAATCTATGTCAACTTTTTTCATCGACCTCCAAATACCCTCCCCACCACCAAGTATTCTTAGCCCTTTGCAGTATGGGGACTCAAAGTTGTGGACCCCTATCCACAAGATAGATCTCACCAATACAGGTTCATTGTGACCATGGTGAATTTATTTTCAAAGTGGGAATAATCAATTCCTCTTAAGGGATTCAAGTCCCAATCCATGATCAAATTTTTGAGCTCCCACATCATCCACCAATTTAGAGTCACTCATTTCATTTTTCACAAAAAACAACACAAACTTTCAGGATATTTCTCTAAGGAGATTGTACACCAAGTACAATGTCTGGTCAAACTATACTTGCCACTATCATGCATCACTGAGTGGTTAGATTTAGGAATTCAACAAGACCCTTTCAAACATTATGTAGAATATGGTAGGTTAGAACAAGAAAAGTCGGTTGGATAAGCTACCAAACACCCTCTAGTATTATTAGACAATGATTTGTAATTCCACCCAGGTGACTCCATATTCCCTAGTGTATAGAATGAAAGTATTCCTTCCCATTGAGGTTTCACTAGTGCAGAAAACGTTATTTACGTCACTATTTTTTAAGTCAGTTATATATAACTGACGTGAGAATCTGTGAAACGTGGTCTTTTACATCAGTTATTTTATAACCGACGTAACAAATGTGGTGAGTAGCTTTTTAACGTCGGTTATTTTAATAACTGACGTTACAAATTGCATGTGTTCGGTTTTTACGTCGGTTATAAATTAACCAACGTAAAAAACAAAAGTGCGGGGGTTTTTTACGTCGGTTATTTGATAACCGACGTAAAAAACGAGATATCTATGAGTTTTTTACGTCGGTTATAAAATAACCAACATAACAAACCAAAGAGAGGGGGTTTTTTACGTCGGTTATAAAATAACAGAAGTAAAAAAATGCAGCTTTGGAGGCCTTTTTGACGTCGGTTATTTTATAACCAACGTAACAAAACAACCCACAAAACAATTTTTATGTCGGTTATACAATACCCAACATAAAAACTGTGATTTTTGATGTCTTTTTTACATCGGTTATAGAATAACCGACGTAAAAAACCAACATGCAGATTTTTTTACGTCGGTTATTTTATAACTGACGTAAAAAAAGTTGTATCTGATGCATTTATAAGGTCGGTTATTATAATAACCGATGTTATAAATGTTAAAAAACAGTTTATAATGTCGGTTATTAAATAACCGACATTATAAAACATTTAAAAAATTAACAAGCCCCATGGATTGTCATTTACGTTTTTTCGATCGACAGTCTGGCGGCTCGTCTCTCTCGCACGGTAAACCCTAATCAACTCGTTGATCATGTTGCGTTAAACTCATTTTGACTTCATCGTTTATCATATTTACTCTCCTTGGATTTATCATCTCAACTTGCATCACTCAAGTATGCCTTCCACGAATTTATTTCATTCATTTTTTTTCCGGATAGTCTATATTTATGTTTTGTGATTTTTGTGTTTAAACTAGGTAAGATTATTCGATTTCGAACCCTCTTACCTCTTTTTTCCATCATTATCTTATTTATCATCCCTAGATCTATTAGATCGACTCGCAATATACATGTAATCCTCAACTACTTTTATTTAGTTTGTTTTTGTTTCGCGAATGCCCGGAATTGATGGTAATTTTTGTTGTCATTGACAACTAATGATCTCATTCACTTATATTACTACATAGAATGGTTATTGATTAAATGTACGAATTCATAAATGATATTTCATGTGTTCTTGCTTCTTATGTTTATCCTCTTTTATATGAGAATCTATTAGACATATAATGTAATGGTTGTTGACCTCTATGGCCCTTCGATGCATCGTTATGTCTCGTGATTCGAAATAAAAATGGGTTCTACTGAGGGCTTACCCTCGTATTTTTTGAGGCCTTGGCCAAGGCCTCAACAATATGTTTAATATTTCTAGAATTATCCATTACCTCATTATGATATTAGTTATCAAGAAAACTTGTGATCATTTGACTAGTTGAATATTAATGGTTATTTTTAATTATCATATGATCATTTAAGTAGCCATATTTATTAATATTTAATTCTATATATTTCATGCTGAAGTATATATTAAATTCATGTGTTTTTAGTTGTTCACCATGCCTAGTTTTTATATGTAAACCATTGTTTGGGGGGTTTTCCGGGGGGTGGGGGGCTGTCCAGAGGGTTGGGGTGTCCAGGGGGTGTCCAAGGGGGTGGGTGGGTGTGGGGGGGGGGGGGCTGTCCAAAGGGGTGGAGGCCTGTCCAGAGGGTTTTGGGGGTTGTCCGGGGGGTGGGGGGTTGTCCAAAGGTTGGGGGTGTCCAGGGGGGTGTCCAAGGGGGTCGGGGGTGGGGGTGGTGTCTAGGAGGGGTGGGGGTGTTGTCTGGAGTGGTGGGGTGTTGTCCAGGGGGTGGGGGGTTGTCCAAAGGGTTGGGGGGTTTCCAACGGGGTAGGGGGTGGGGGTGGTGTCCAGGAGGGGTGGGGGTGTTGTCTAGAGGGGTGGGGGATGTCCAGGGGGTTGGGGGTTGTCCAGAGGGTTGGGGGTGTCCAGGGGGTGTCCAAGGGGTGGGTGGGTGTGGGGGGTTGTCCAAGGGGGTGGGGGTCTGTCCAGAGGGTTTGGGGGGTTGGTCGGGGGGTGGGGGTTGTCCAGAGGGTTGGGGGTGTCCAGGGGGGTGTCCAAGGGGGTGGGTGTGTGGGGGGGTGTTGTCCAAGGGGGTGGGGGCCTGTCCAGAAGGTTTTGGGGGTTGTCCGGGGGGTGGGGGGTTGTCCAGAGGGTTGGGGGGTGTCCAGGGGGGGTGTCCAAAGGGGTAGGGGGTGGGGGTGGTGTCTAGGAGGGGTTATTTTATCCATCTGAATTTTTATTTTAAATATTATTTTATTATCAGGTTTACTCCATTCTCTCCAATTTTCTATCAACCATGTAAGCGCCATGGTTTTCTTTTATTCAATGGAATTTAAAATTGTTATATCTAACTATATTTTCTTTTAATAATAATATTCAAGCATATTTTTTTAAATACACATAGATTTGTTTTATATTTCAAAATTGTTTTACATTCAAATTATGATTTTTTTCATATAAACTTATATTTGTCTTATCTTAAAAATATATATATTTTTGATATTTGTTATAGGTAATAATGAGTCGAAGTTGGATTACGGCACATCGAATGAGTAATGAATATGAGGAAGGTTTTTATTCCTTTTTGCAATTTTCTAAACAAAATGTTCCAAGTAGTGACATTTTTTTCTGTCCATGTCTGAAATGTTTGAATATGAATAAGTTGAAAAGTAGAGAGATAAAATATCATCTGATATGTCATGGTTTTAATCCGAGTTACATCCCTTGGATTTGGCATGGTGAAACTGGACGAAATGTAACTGATGATGATGATTCACAAGATGGAAACTCTGATGGAATTGAATAAATGATTCGCGATATTGTAGCGGAACAAATTGAGATAGAACCGACAGTTGCACGTCTATATGGTGATGCTGAAAAAACATTATATCCTGGTTGTACAGATTTTACGGTTTTGTCAGTGGTGTTAAGATTTATTAACCTGAAGGCAAAACATGGATGGAGTGACAAAAGTTTTATAGAGCTGCTACAATTGATGAAAGACATTCTTCCAAAAGATAACGATCCTCCAGATTCACATTATAAGGCCATGAAAATATTATGCCCGATGGGATTGGGATACAAGAAAATACATGCCTGTCCGAATGACTGCATTATATATACGAAGGAATATGAATTTCTGTCAGAGTGTCCTAAATGTGGAACATCATGGTATAAGGTGAAAGAGAAATCACGGGCTGATATAGAGATTACAAAGCTCCCTTCAAAGGTATTTTGGTATATTCCTATAATTCATCATTTCAAACGTTTATTTGCTAATTCACATGATGCAAAAAGGTTAATATGGCATGCTGATGAGCGGGTATGTGATGGAAAAATATGTCATCCAGCTGATTGTCCACAATGGAAGAAAATTGATGCGCAGTATTCTACATTTGGAAATGAAATAAGAAATCTCATATTAGGGTTGTGCACAGATGGAATGAATCCATACCTAACCCTCCGTAGCACACATAGTTCATGGCCTGTTTTATTGGTAATTTACAACCTCTCTCCTGAAGTTTGTATGAAGCGCAAGTATGTCATGTTGAGTATAATGATCTCTGGTCCAACGCAACCCAGCAATGATATTGATTTTTACTTGTCATCGTTGATTGATGATTTGAAATTGTTATGGGCTGATGATATTAGGGTGTATGATTCTTATAAAATGGAATATTTTCAACTGCATGCAGTGCTTCTGTTCACTATAAATGACTTCCCAGCGTATGGAAATTTGTCTAGATACAGTGTTAAAGGGCATAAATCATGTCCAATTTTCGAACAACAGACGTCATATTTTCAATTGCATCATGGGAGGAAAACAATGTACATGGGACATCGAAAGTTTTTTCCTATGGATCACCCTTATAGAATACTAAAAAAGTCATTCAATGGATCACAATAATTTGATACTTCTCCAAAACCTTTATCCCAGGATCTGTATTTTGAGAGGGTGAAAAAACTTGATGTGACATTGGGAAAGACACAGAAATCTGGTAATGATAGACATATTTGGAAGAAAAGGTCAATATTTTTTGAGCTACCATATTAGAGGTATCATGAAGTTAAACATAATATTGATGTCATGCACATGGAGAAGAATATATTTGATTGTTTTATTGGAACATTATTAGATATTAAAGGAAATACTAAAGATGGGTTGAATGCAAGATTAGACTTACTATCAATGGGAATACGTTTGGAGTTAGCTCCCACTCCTAAAGGAAGATGAACATTTATTCCCCCGGCTTGTCATACATTATCGAAGAGGGAGAAAAATAGATTTTTTCAGTGTCTTCATGATATCAAAGTGCCTCAAGGTTATTCTTAAAATGTAAAAAAAAATTCTCATTGAAGGACTTGAAGTTGATAGGTATGAAATCACATGATTGTCACGTCATGATGCAACAAATTCTACCAGTTTCATTACGTGGAATATTGCCCATTCGTGTCAGAAATACTATGATGAAGTTGTGTTATTTTTTCAATTCAATTTGTAACAAGGCGATTGATGTGAATGCTTTGAACATTTTGGAAAAGGATACAATTTTTATACTTTGTCAATTGGAAATGTATTTTACTCCAACTTTTTTTGATATAATGGTGCATTTAATGATTCATCTTGTTCGAGAAATAAAGCTTTGTGGACCTGTATATCTTCGTTGGATGTATCCTTTTGAAAGGTATATGAAAATATTAAGGGGGTATGTTAAAAATCCATATCGACCTGAAGCCTCCATTATTGAAAAGTATATTTCTGAGGAGGTAGCAGAGTTTTGTACGAGCTACTTGGCTGCAGCGCAACACATAGGTTTGCCTCCATCTCGCCATGAATGAGTTAATAATGAGGGAAAGGGGATTCGTGGCTTGAAAGTCAAATCATTGTCAGCTGAACAGATAAAGAAGTTAGAATCATAAATCTTGAATAACATAGCTGATGCTCAACTGTATATCACATTGTATATTAATGAGTTGAAGCAATGTCATCCAAAGAAGAAAGAAATGTGGATTTTGAATGAGCACAACAAAACTTTTTTTTTCATGGATTAAAAAGAATTTGTTTGGTTGATCAGATGTATTAGAGACATTGAAATGGATAGTGGTTGGTCCATGTCTAAATGTGATAACATGGTCCGGTTATGACATTAATGGCTATATATTTCATACAAAATCTCAGGACAATAGAAGTGCAGTTCAGAATAGTGGTGTATTGGTGTTTGCAGAAGCAATACATTTTTCGAGTGCTAAAGACAAAACCCAATTTCTGCATCAAGTGCATATTATGGAGTGATTAAAGACATATGGTAGGTTTATTACTTTAAAATTAAAGTTCCTATTTTTAACTGTAAATGGTTTATCAGTAACAAAAGTGTCAGACATGATGAATTTGGAATGACACTTGTTAATCTGAATAGATTGGAAGACACAACTAATTCTTTTATAATGGAAACACATGAAAAACAAATTTTCTATGTATTAGATCAATCAGATATGCAGTGGTCTTTTGTTTTACAAGGGAAAAAAATATGTTGGTGAGGATGAAGTTGATGAAGATGCTGATTTATGTGAGATCCCTACTTCTATGGAAAGATTAACAGAACATAATGATGATCATGTTGAAGACATGGTCCGTGCCATAAGGAACGATCACAACTAAGGAATATTGGAAAACAATCCATTTTTACATTCCTAAAATTACAGGTAATATATGTTTATTTCTTGTTTACATTTATTTTTTTCATAAATGTTAGATTTTGTAAGTTTTTAATTTATTAAAACATGTTTTAAAACAAAATAAGTATAAGTTTTTGTTTGTTTTAAGTTTGTTTAGTTTACTTTATCATGTTTACCATTACATGAATTATATATCTATTATTTTTGTTCAGTGATAATTACTTTACCATGTTTACCAGGTTTACCATGTTTACCATCTTGACCATCTTTACCATCTTTACCATCTTTACTATCTTTACCATTTTTTAACATGCTTACCATATTACCAATGTTTACTATTATGTAACTTAGTACACTTTTCTATTTTCTGATTATAGTAGTATTAAAATATTTGAATTTGTATATTTTTGAACTAATGTTTGTTTTTTTGATTTGAAGGATAATGATAGATCATTCAGTTGATCAACCACATGATTCTGTAGATGAGCATATTGGTCATACCTCTGGGGAGGAACATTCACATGCTCCTATTAGAACAAAGAGTTCAAAGGTTGGTAAACGTGGGTGCACACGTTTACCAAAATTATCAGTTGCTCATATGCAGGATCAGAGGATAGTCCTTGAGTTTGATGATGATGATATTCCTAGAGGTCCAAATGCAAAAGATTTTAAGATTTTTGTAGCAACTCAGGCTAAGAGAAAAGTAAGCATTATGTATGATGACTGGAGAAGTGTGGATAAAGCGATAATCTATCAGTTATGGGAGACGATTTTGGTAAGATTTTTTTCTATTGTTTGAATATTCTTTAAATGTTTCTAGTATATATAATATGTTTAACCTCTTCTTTATCAGATGACATTTGATATTCCTGACATTGGAGGAGTCAAGAAGAAATACTTATCGTTGGCTTCCAAGAGATGGAGGGATTTCAAATCAACCCTCTCATCTAATTTCATTTATGGTCATAGGAGTAATGACAATCCATGTCGTATATATCCTTTTATAGATTAAGACACATGGAGACATTTTTTTGAAAGTAGAAGAAAAGAGTCATTTTTGGTAAGGGTAGTGTAAACTTTTATAATATTTCTTATATAAATGATATTATTAACGTTTTGTTAATGATTTCTTATTCTTAATTTATAGAAAACAAGGAAATCTCATCAAGAGATCCAATCTAAAAATGTATACCCTCATAGTTTATCTCGGGGAGGGTATGCATTATTGGAAGAACAAATGATGGCGGAAAATTTTCAACAACTAAGAGCTGAGTCTTCAAGCTCTGGAGAGGTGGCCCCTCCATCCCCTCCATCTAGACATGAAAAATGGAAGAGAGCTTGGAAGGGAAAAAAAGGGAAATATCTTTCGGATGAATCGAGAATCATAGCTGAGAGGATTGTAAGATATATATTTTATTTATTTAAGTTAACCATTTTCTTCATAAAATTTCAGTCATTACAGAAATGTTTAATTAATTAATACAGGACTCTCTTGAGGAGCAGAGTTCACAGGGGACATTTACAGCTACTGGGAGGGAAGATATTTTATCTGTAGCATTGGGAAGGCCCGAACATCCTGGTCATGTAAGAGGATATTCGGCAGGTGTATCAGTAAAAAAAGTGGTTCCATGTTCTTCAACTTCAAACGTTGAGGGGGTTTATAGAAAAAAAAATTGAATCCTTGGAGGCTGAAATTCATAATATTAATGCGACGATGGAGGAAAAGATTAGAGCGTCGGTGCAGTCTATGTTTGCAGACATGCAAAGACAATTTCAGACTGCATCTCCCACTCCTCCACCTCCCCCTGCAGACCCCATTATTTATCCTCCACCTCCGCCAGTAGCTCCCACTCCCCCACCTCAGCCTGCTGACCCCATTTTTTATCCTACTCCTCTGTCGCAGCTTCCTACTTATTGCAAGTTGTATTTTGATGATTCTCAACAACATATAGTAGCATATGGGTTGGTATATTGTATAGGAGATACAGTTCATCATCAAAAATTATAGGTATAGAATCAGAGGGTCACTGTACATGATATTATAAATAGATCAGCTCGGGTACCATTACCTACAGATGAGGTGGCGACAGTTGGACATAGTATCGGCCATTTTTTAATTTGGCCATCCAGACTTCTTAGACTCATTACCATAGAGGTATGAATGTTATATCTTTTATTTTATTTTATTTTATTAAAGTCGTTTTATCATTTGAAAACTAATATATTTTTCAATTTATTTTTACAGGAATACTTCAAAGGTAAAGAAATACTGTATAGACAACAACAAAGACAAATAGCTATGACATCAGATATATAATCTAGTAGTCTTGAAAGATTGTCAAGATATTCAAATTTGTTGGTGGATCATTATGAGTTTCCAATGGAAGCTCATGTTTTTGGATGTGAAATAAATGTGGGGATTATGAAAACTGATATCATGGAGCTTGTTACTGGAGATAAGTTGGGCATCAACGTGGTGAAATTTTTTTCCATGAAAGTCTTAACACCTTTTCCCTGCGTTATATTTATTAAAAATGTATACTTATGTCTATTTTGTATTAGGTATCTTTATAAAATTTGTGAGAGGAATGAGTTGACAGATGTATATGGATTCATGGACCCGCAATTGATTTCCCCTGAATCATGTGAATTGGATGAGAAACAAAGAATGCTTTATATTGCTGAAAGACTTGAAAAGAATATAGTCACACAATGTTGGATGATTCCTTTTTGTGATAGGTATGAAACACATCTCTCTCAAAGAGTTAATTATCTTTTAACATAAAAAACCACTAACGTTAAATTTCCTTTTATCAGTGATCATTGGATGTTAGGGGTTTTTTTCCCAAGGGATAAATCACTTTATTGGATATGCTCTGTCCATGATGATGTATGGGAAAGTTTTAAGAATATATTGGAAAAGTAAGTTTCAATTTCTCAATAGTTTTATATATTATAATGAATTTTAAATTTACCCCATTAGTATTATTTTCTAACAGGGCATGGGTCTACTTTTGAAAAAACGCAAAGAAAAGGAATGCAAAGATCAAATATGTAAATGCGAAGGTAAATATCCATTTATAATTTGTATGTTTTGATTTATTACATTAAAATAATATATTGAATTTACACTCATTCAAACAGAATTTTCATGAACAACAAGGCGTCATCGAATGCGGAAATTATATGTTAAGGTTTATGTATGAAATAATAACAACTGGGACAGTTTTGAATTTTGACCTGGTAAGATTTCCTCTTATACTTTTCCATAATATTTTAATTTGATTTATTCATTATACACGTTAACTACTATCCTTTTCATTTGTATCTTTTTGATGACCCTCAACCCTATAATGCTAAAGACATCAAACACTTACAAGTGGAGTGGTCAAATCATTTTACAGGTTTGATTAAATTTTAGTTGTTTGTAATGTAAAATGTAATTTTGAATATTTTCATTGTATTTGTGTATTTGGTAGTCTTTTAGGTTGTATTTAGTTTTTTTTTGAAGTTGACAGTGTAAGTTTTGAATGTTATATATGTGAATGTTTAGTTTTTCTCTACTTCTTGTTTTGGTCTACTTATGATGGTTTTTATGGTATGGATTTTGGTCTGGGGGTAGGGGTTTCAAGGGTGTGGGGGGTGTTCAGTAGGGTTGGGGGTGTCCAGGGGTCTGGGAGGGTTGTCCGGTGGGGTGGGGGGTATACATGAGGGTGGGGGGTTGTCGAGGGGTGTTTGCAGTTGTCCAGGGGGTTGGGGGCAGTCCATGGGTGTGGTGGGGGCTCCAATGGGGTGGGGGAGGGTTGTCCAGGGTGTGGGGGGTATACATGAGGGTGGTGGGGTTGTCCCGAGGTGTTTGGAGCTGTGCAGGAGGTCGGGGGCAGTCCAGGGGTGTGGTGGGGGCTGTCAAGTGGGGTGAGGGGGTGCTATTCATGAGGGTGGGGGTTGTAGATGGGTGTTTGGGGTTGTCCAGGGGTTCGGGGGGAAGTCCAGGGGTGTGGTGGGGGCTCTAATGGGGTGGGGGTTGTCAAGTGGGGTGAGGGGGTGCTGTTCAGGAGAGTGGGGGGGCAGTCCAGGGGTGTGGTGGGGGGATCCAATGGGGTGGGGGAGGGCTGTCTAGGGTATGGGGGGTATACATGAGGGTGGGGGGGTTGTCCCAGGGTGTTTGGAGCTGGCCAGGGGGCCGGGGGTAGTCCAGGGGTGTGGTGGGGGCTGTCAAGTGGGGTGAGGGGGTGATATTCAGGAGGGTGGGGGATTGTCGAGGGGTGTTTAGGGCTGTCCAGGGGGTCGGGGGGCAATCCAAGGGTGTGGTGGGGGCTGTCAAGTGGGGTGAGGGGGTGAGGGGGTGCTGTTCAGGAGGATGGGGGGTTGTCGAGGGGTGTTTGGGGCTGTCCAGGGGGTCGGGGGCAGTCTAGGGGTGTGGTGGGAGCTCCAATGGGGTGGGGGAGGGATGTACAGGGGGTATACATGAGGGTGGGGGCTGTCAAGTGGGTAAGTTTTATCTGTTATCAATGTAAATGCTTAAATTTTCTTTAGTTCATGTTTTGATCCTCTATTTTTGTGGTACGAATTATTGATTTGGTTTTTGGTTGATTTTGGGGGAGAGTCGAGGACTGTAGTTGTTTTTTTTTTAAAAAAAATTTGTCTTTCACGTCGGTTTTTTTCATAATCGACGTGATAAACACATGTGGCATGGTTTATCACATCGGTTATGTAATAACTGATGTGATAAAGGACCTAGGAAATGCTTTATCATGTCGGTTAATCAATAACCGACGTGATAAATGACCTGGGAAATGGTTTATCACATTGGTTATTTAATAACCGACGTGATAAACCATTTCCTAGTCCTTTTATCACGTTGGTTATTGATTAACCGACGTGATAAACCCCTCTCGGGACTGGTTTAGCACGTCGGTTATTTAATAACCGATGTGATAAACCAGATCCCATGAGTTTATCACATCGTTTATTTAATAACTGACATGATAAACTCCCCCGCATGTGTTTATGACGTCGGTTATTGTATAACCGACATGATAAATCCCCCCCCCAGTTTATCACATCGGTTATTACTTTCTCTCGTCGGTCAATCAATAACCGACGTGATAAATGGCCTGGGAAATGGTTTATCACGTCGTTTATTTAATAACTGATGTGATAAACCATTTCCCAGGCCTTTTATCACGTCGGTTATTGATTCATCGATGTGATAAACCCCTCCCAGGACTTGTTTAGCACGTCGGTTATTTAATAACCGACATGATAAACCATATCCCAGGAGTTTATCACGTCGAATATTAAATAACTGATGTGATAAACTCCCCTGCACATGTTTATGACGTCGATTATTGTATAACCGACGTGATAAATCCCCCCCCCCTCGGTTTATCACGGCGATTATATAATAACCGACGTTATAAACCCCACCCCCCGGATTTTTTCACGTCAGTTATTAATTAACCGACATGATAAACACCGCGATGTTATGTATGTTACGTCGGTTTTGAAATAACCGGCATAAAAAACATTATTTATAACATCTTCCGTATTAATGTCGGCTAAAACCCGACGTAAAAAATGAAAAATAACCGACGTAAATAACGTTTTCTGCACTGGTGTTTTTTTTTCATCAGTTTTAACATCTATATATAACCAGAATAAACCATAAGGAATATCATAAGTTTTTATAGATGATATTGAAGCCCTAGAAGAGAACAAGCTTCATGACTTTCATATTCTAGAGAGTCACCTGAACAAAGATAGAGATATAATTCAATAAGAAACTTCACCATTGCTCCTTCTTATGGGGTGATATAGTACTGGCTCTCAGAACTCCAATGATACCTGGAAATAATTCACTAAAATTTGATCCCAAGTGGGAAGGACCATACATAATTCATAAGTTCTATTCCAACAGATCATACTCTTTGATCACTATGGATGAAGAGTGGATCACACCTCCCACCAATGCCAAGTTTCTCAAGTAGTACTTCGTGTAAGGATACTTTTCCAAGAATCGTGAATTTAAACTATATGCAATCCATATTAGGAATATGTGGTGAGGCACTAGGCCTCTTAGTCCCTCATTAACATCAGGTATGTCACCTCTCTACACTATATATACCCATTTCAAGGGACCATGGTCCAAATTCTATGACATTAAACTAATAACCCTATTGTATGAACTTTAAGACCTTAAACTAATATCCACCCTACAGTTCATGTGGCATGACCTTAAACTAGTTGCATATGGTCTAGACTCTATAACCATAAACTAGAAGAAGTCCCTATAGTTAGAGTTGTATGACTTTAAACTAAAAATCCTAATGTCCTCAATGCATGATGTCAAACTATGATCTTACCCTATATAAAATTTTTATTTCTATTAATAATAGATTATTTTACCTTGCTTTAAACTGATATGCCTCTGAATAAGATAGGATAATTACCTTATGTCCCAAACATGGGATTCCCCCTAAAAACAAGGGGATGCCTCAATTCCCTTTATAGAGATGACTGCCCCCACGTGTGTTGGTATTTTACTACACTATGTTCCAGAACTACGTATGGATTTATTCTCATGCTTATGGGATATGTAGTGATTATCATAATTCTAATCTTCAAGACCAACTAAAAATTCACCAACTCTTTGGCTCCTTGTCCTTAGTTATGGTCCAAGCACTATTACCTTAAACTATATACAGTTTTCCTCCCAATACTTCTGTGATATGTGAGACTATTTTAGACTCCATTCATGTCAGGTTTTACCTCTTTTGTTCCACACATATACCCTTGGAGAAAACATCTCTAATAGTCCAAAAATCATGACTTTAAATTTTTTACCATGGTCTAGACCATACGACCATAAACTATGTGCAACTGGTTCAAAGAATGTGTGGAATTGTGTTGGGAATATTTGTTCCTCATTCACATAGGGTTTATAAACTCTTTTTTCCACACATATCCATTTGGAGCACCATCACCATGGTCCAAGAATTATGAACTTGAACTATTTGGCACGGTCCCAAGAGCTATGACCTTAAACTATGAGCATTCGCATATTGTTATCATGGTTTTCTTTACCCCAAATGAATCTTATGCCTCCACTCCCATCTAGAACTACATGTGACATGATTACTATCCTCATGGGATATGTAGTGATGCTCATACTTATCAATTCCAGGGTAAGTCACAAATTCATCAAATCCCTTGGCCCCATTATGGTCTGATCCTTAAGACAATAAACTAATAGCTACCTTGTGATCCTTGCAATGTGACCATAAAATATTTGAAACACCTGGGGTCAAATCTTACTTTTTGATATTCTCTATTGGAATGGTCAAATGCACAATGGTTTAGAACCTAGATTATTAAATCCCACATGGATGTTTCCTTCATTCCATTATCATTATTTGAATCTTTCTCAGTTTGGATTTCCATCATCATTAAAATCCAAATGGTCCCCCCAATAGAAATGGTGCGTAGCTAAATGCCTCATCTCCTATCATGTTTCAATGCCCTGATGGACCTCTATCAATAAATAGAATATCCTAAGATTCAAACTTGGTCAAAAGTCAATCCTACATTTTCTCACCTCATTATTGACTAATGAAGTTGTGGACCCTGTGTTTTAAACATGGTCAACAGTCGATCCATTCCCATTGGTCTCCCCTTATCTAAATCTCAAAATTCGTGACTTGCCACCTTTCTACCTCCTCATGTCCTGGTGGAGTTTTAGAACCCCTGGTGTTACCCCTCCATGCATCTGTGCGTATTGGGTGAGAAAATATTTATCGTTGGGAAATTCCCAACATGACATCTCCTTACCCTTTTTGTTCACTTCCATGTGTTGGGTACATTCCCCCACCCCTCCCTGTTTCCCACACCAATCTTGACTCGTGTGGGATTAAAAGTTTTGGTAGGGTTTGTACCCATATGGTCAAGTTTCACAAGACCCAATTCCATGAATCACGACATTAAACTGTGTGAAAGTATACCCTAGTAATGTGTCATGTGACATGGGACTCTTTGGTCCTCATTCATATCAGATTATTCTCATCACGTCACACATATAACTTTTGGATAGAGTACTCACCTCATGGTCAAAACTCTATGACCCTAAACGAGAATCCCCTAGTCCAAGAATCTCATCCTTAAATTTTGTGCAAGTCTCTTCTAGAATGTGTTATGTGGTGGTTCCTCATGGCCCTCATTTACGTTGGTTTTTTCACTCCATCATAATACACATATCTGTTTGAGATACCCCCTCATGGTACAAACTCTATAACCTTAAACTAAGAGTATGGTCCCTGAAACATTACCTTAAATTGTATGCAACCCACCCCAGATTCCATTTCTTGATGCAGAGTTTCCTGAAATTCTACCTTCCTTCTCCCTTGGCTCTCACATTCACATGGGTATCATTTTCATCACTTCAATATATCCCTTTTGGAATGATTTTAAATTGTAACTTTATCTCATACAATGAAAATGATATGCCCTCATAACTTGAAATGAGGAAGAAATGATGGGCCTCTTGGTGCATAAGACTCATACACCCCACGTCCTTATTGTATGATGTTAAAATAAATGTACAATGTTCTCACCATACATCCTTAAACTGTGTGTCTATCATTCTCATTACATGACATAAAACTACAAGTAATCTTAGGTCCTCTCCTAAGAACCTATTTTTCCCTAGGTGTAGGCCATCTACCGCATATTTAGCTATCACTTAGAATCTAAGACAACACTCCCCTAAAAGAAAATTTTGGATTTTTGTTATACCGATACACCCACATCAATTTTCTCCAAGAAACAGTGGCATAATTATGGGAGTGTTGGGATCTATTTGAACATTCCTTCACTTCGTTTCCATGTTTCTTATGCCCCTTATTTGGATCCTCGTCCTCATCCATGTCTGAAGGGACCCCCTAATGGAATGGTGTCTAACCAAGGCTCACCTACCATCCCAAACCAACACCCCAGAAGATTTTGGATGACATTTTGATGTGAGTTCTATGTTTTGAACAATTTCAATGGTTGACCCTCATTTGTTTGTCCTCATTCTTGGCTAAGTGATATGGATTTTGTGTTTTGAACATGGTAGATAAATATCCTATGCCGTGATGTCACTCCCCCTTGTGTTTCATATTTTATGAATTATGATTCACATTCCCCATTCCCATTTGTTCAGGTTGAATCCAATTCCCTTAGAGTTATCTCATTTGTTCACTAGAGAATGTTAGAAAAGTAATTCATCTTTTCAAGTACCTCATTCTCTAGTCATATCTTCTCTCATCCCAAAAACTCCCAATGGTCAACCAACAATAGCAGACCCTGAGTGTTCAATAATTGTATGATACTCTCATACAAATGAGCAATCATATGGTCATTTTTTGTTTCTCACACCAATCATGACTCATGTGATATTAGGTATTGGTTGTTGGTTGTTTCACAAATATAATTGAAGTGAAATAATTAAGAGTTATAAATTAAATATGTCCATGCATGTATAAAAATTTAAACAAGAAAACTGTGACATTTGTTGAGGGTCATCCACATGTTGGATCCTCTCTCGGGTCCTGCAAAAAAAATTCATATGGTTCTTCTCTAGTAATTGAGCAATGTAGCTCCACTAATCTATAGTGTGTCCTCCAAGGCTTGTCTCCACCTCTTGAGCTCTGCTTCCTCCTCATCTACCTCAGGTTGAAGCTCATCATCCCTAATATTTTCCCAATGATGCCCAGCCGGAATCTCATCTATCTAAGATATAACATACCTTGTATTCTTCTCAACCTCCTCTAGTTGTGCCCTCGGTTGGTTGACAACCTATGATTGAACAATGATAAAGGCAACATGATCATTTATTTTCTCCTCTAGATGATGGATTTGTTGATTGAATTCCTAGTGAATTTGAGTGTTATTATACATTTTTTGTTTTAAGAAACTCATAAATGTTGGATTCCTTCATGAACCCATTCATAAAGGAAGTCTTGGACCAGTTCATAGAGACGAAAAGTGTATACCCCTCCAGTGCTCATGTTACACAACTAGTGGTGGAGGGACCGCATCCGACTCATCAGGTCTAGTTCCCTAGTCTAGGTGATAAACTTTTGTATGTTCCTCTATGCCTTGTGTCAAAAAATTCTATTTTCTTTAGTATCCTCAAACCTGGAATCTTATTTCTCATAAGGAGTTGTAGGCTTGTGCTTGTTGAAATCCACAATAATGGAAGTAGGAGGGTCCTCCTCTAGGATTTTATCTGATGGGTTGGGCTCTAAATCATGAGTTTATTCATCCTCTCTTGAACCATCCTCAGCATCTGTACCTCTTCTAGCCTAGAGCTCTATCCTACTAGTGGCATCACTTACAGTTGTAGAAGACTATTTTCCCATTACTAAGGTTATATCATTTTGAACAACTGTCTCCTAAAGGATCGGAACGGCTAATAGATAAGGGAACCTGGATGTTCTAGCCTCAAATTTTTGTAGGTAATGAAACCTTTAAATCACTTCTTGTAATGGTAACATTTTATTCAATTCAATCAAAAAATGTAAAGTTGAACTTATGTGAGAGAGATAAATATACCGAAGCTGAGCATTGGTAGATTAAGTCCCTGAGCCTCAGAAAGGATCTCCACCAAAAGAGACCCCTCCACTCGAGTCGTTACTTCAATAAATAGAATCGTTTCCTCTTGTGTTTATTGAGTGGGAACTGCATGAAACAAAAAAAACATGTTGATGTGAAGTCTCTATACAAATTTGATAAGGTTCAAGTGAATTGGGATTTTCTTTTACCATAGAGAAGAGGGATTTCAATGATGAGCCACTCTAGGTGCACAAATTTCTTAAAAGTGGTATCCACTATTATAATACCATGGAGAGGTCCCCCATAGATAATAAGGAGCACCTAAGTCTCCAATGATATCATCCTAGCCTCCTCAAATGGCCCACTAGTTTCTCCCATCTCAGGCACAAGCTCGAGAGTGTTCTCTTAATCACCCAGTGGTGCACCTTCACCTCCTTCAGTAGGTTCCCCTTTCCCATATCCAAGATGCTCTTATAAAATACAAGTTTTAGTTAAGGATTATGGATGATTAAATTTAAGGATAAAGGGAGGTAGGTAAGTTAAGGCTTACCTTGAGAGGATTGACCAAGTATTCTTGGAGCATGTGATTTTTCCACTTTTCCAAGGACTCCCTTAATGAGAGGCTAGTCACCAGTATTCATCGATGGATCCCAATGATTCCTCATCATTTGGTTCCTCCTTAGATGAATCATTGACTGGTGGTGTCTCCTCCCACCCTGTCTCATTGCCAAAAATCACCCACACTTAAGTGGAATGAGGTTCATACTCCCCCTGCTAACATGTGTATGAAACCATAGCCATTAGATACATGTTCCTTTGATGGAATTTCACCATGGACATCATTCAGCTAGCCCAACCACTGGAAACTCAATTCTATCTCAAGTTATCTTTCACCATAGGTCCTCTATCAATCTTGATGTTTGCAGCATCCTACAAGCCTCCCAGGGAGAGGGGAAGATTGAATCATAATTTTTCTATAGAAATTATATTTTCTTATTCCTAGGAGCCTCCCTATATAAGATCATATCATATTGGGAGCCTCCTTATTTCCCCCAAGGTAGTTTTTAATACCCTTATCCTCCTTTAGGGGGTTGGGGTGCAACATCGCCTTGTGTTGTTCCTAATACAGCTCTATCTTGATATTCCTTAGATTCATGGATTGATCCATGAAGAGTATCCCACCGACCACCTTGTTGCTCTAGAATCATGCTCTCTAGATCAATCACCTAAATGTGCCTTCGTAAGATTTCCTCCAGAAATACTGTGTAACGCCCCGACCCCAGTTACCCAAAGTTGGTGCATTATTGCGTAACATTGGCATGACCACAAAAGATCAAGTCTCGAAAGACCGATTAGTTTATTAGTCTTGGAAACACTAGATACATTCATAAGTCCTAAATTACATCATAAAGTAAAACAAAACAACAACAACATCTTGTCTTCATATCCCCTCATACTATCCCTGTAGGTCATTCATAATATACTTCTTCACATCCTGGAAAAATTAAAACATTGGAAGGGGTGATCTTAGATGCTCAGTAAGGATAACAATATAATGGAAGCTTTCAAAAATAAACATAAACATTTAAGGCAATATATAACTAAAAAAAATCCTTTTAAACTTGAACTTCAAGATAATATGGCAAAGATAAAATGAAATAATTCCATTTACTTATTCACATTGATATTCTACTAGTCGAATAATCACATGCAATATCAATAACCACTTTTATAATGATGGAATGCATAATTCCAGACTATCATAACCACGTAGCCAAGGCCTCGTGCCAAGACTACAAATACGATTTTGTCAAGGCCTCGTGCCAAGACACTAGTTTGTCTCATGAGACCTACCGATGCATCGAGGAGCTATATCAGGCTCCACCCGTCACTTATTAAGTCCAATTCATTCCTTATATGAACAGGTTTAAACATATCATAAACCATAACATAATCGTATCACATAAAACATCCATAAAGGAAACATAACATTTCCACATTTCAATCACAAGATATCAATACAACACATTGATATAATAAAAACATTATCAAAACCATTTTCAATACCAAAATAAAAGAAAATTAAAACTTGGTATTTATTTCTCATTTTAAAAAAGTTATGCCTTGTAGAGGAAGCCGAAACTCAAATAATGGTCACGGCGGCGGAGAAGTCGTTGTTGCCACATACGTACGAAAAGAAAAACATTCCTTTTTTTTATTTATTAAAATGCTTCGTATAAAAATATTCCTTTTTAATAAACGTAAAATTCAAAGGGGTTTATACATCGTATAAAAGAAATTTTAGTATAAAACAAAATATGCCTCAATGAATGGAGATTGAGACGAAGTCCCTTACAAAGATCATTATTAAATAAAATATATCTATTATTTGTATTCACTATAATTACACATAAATAAAGTACAAATACAATATAGGACATAATAATATCATGACATAATTTGAAAGTAGGAGATTAACCCAAAGAACGAAAATTAGGTTAAGAAGTTCCCTTACCTCGTGTCTGACTTGACTCGATCATTCTTTAACCTCCTGAATAATAAACTAGAGTTAATTTATACTTTCTTAAGAACCTTTTCAAGTTATTTATTCCCTTTATATCACTTATTATCATGTTATGAGCATTATGTAATTATTTATGTTAATAACGGTCGTTTTGTTGATCTTTGGTACTTAAGTCAAAAATAAACTTCTTATAATTTCAAGTTGTTCATGTGGTAAAATATCTATTATATACAGAATTATATTCATGATTTAGATATCATATATATCATATATATCCAGTATATACATTCATTAATAATATTACGTAACATTTAGAGGTAAGAAATGAAATGCACCGTTCATGGAGACGGTAAGCCGTACATACGAATGAACGCTACTTTCATTTCTATTTCGTATTTAATGGAATGAAATCATAATGATATAAAGGTGTATTATAATTCCAGTATAATATTATATATAATATAATTTACTCCATCCTTTATACGTCCCACATATGTCATTAACAATTCAAATCACTTTGAGGGGACGGTAGTCTGCACTTCCTAAAATGAAATTATCGCGTTTACCTATAATGGAAATCATAAAGGTATGCCATAAATTATAAATACAGAAGCATAAGTAAAACATAAATGTAATATATATATATATATATATAATATATGAAAATAGTGTCATCATAATGGCCATCATGAGAGGTGTTAAAAGAATATTGAACAATCATCGTTTTGTGAGGCAGTAATTCGCCACCCACAGAAACAGTATGTTCTTTAACCATTAGACGAAGGTGCGCGTAAGTGTAAATCAAATACTTATCATAAAAACATACTAGAATATTTAATATACTGTTTTTGTAACAAAATAAAGTAATAAAAAGAGTTTAAGGGGTTGGAGAAGAAAAATAAAACAAAAGAACATAAGAGAAGACATTACCTTAAAATCGGGTAACTCTATTTGATTTGAGCCAAAGGCTTCCTTGGGAAGACTTATGCCCAAAGTGAGACTTCTAGGAGTAATAGAGGGAAGTTTAGAGAGTATTTGGGCAGATTTTGGCCAAGCCAAATGGATTTATGGTGTGAATAAGGTGGTAGAGGTGGGGGCCTTTTATAAGAGGAGAGGAGGGGAACTCTTGGAAAGTCATGAAATGTTACATTATTATGAAGTTATTCTCAGATTTCAAAGGTCCCAAAATTATATATTTCAAGGATAATGTGATAAGGGTTCGAAATATACTCATACAATAGGTTTTTTACAAGTGTAAGTCTTATATTTTACATTATCTTTTCATTTTATTTAAATCGTTTATTAATTAGGTAATCGATACATCATCATGGTGTCATTAAAAATTTAATTTATTTAATGTCTAAAAATTATAAAAAATATATCATGATGTAGGAAATATTTTTATATTTCTAATGAATATTTATAGTCGAAAATTGAACTTATATAACCCCATGTAATAATTGTTTTAGTAAAACAACACATGTTTGTGACAATTTTATTTTTACTTTAAATAAAAAGTTATTAATGTCATTTTCTTACCCAAGTGACTCCATGGGGTCCCCAAGTTGACCCATGGATTTTCTTGGTCGTCCATGACTCATAAAATAAGGTTATGACAAGTTTAAAGGTATTTTTATATTTTTATAATATCATTTTTACCTTAAATTTCACTAATTACCTTTAATCGCGATTAATAAAACTTAAAAGTTACTATTCAATAAAAAATTATTTTAATCCCACTGAACCACATTTTACTTACTAATGACAACCATGTATGTCGGATTTTTTAAATTCAATTCACAGAAGTGGTAAAGTTTCATTTAAACGAAAAATTAGTTTTCTAACTACCACTTAGTGGTTTCACTATTCATAAAAAAACGAAGTTTTTCAGAACAATACCAAAAATTCACCCTAATATATAATTGATATTCTGAATTAAAAAATGATTTATATTTTAAAAAATTCCAAACATATAAGTTTCATTAATTAATTTTATAATTAATTCCCACTGTCAAAACAAATAGCGTGTTTTTAAGAAACAATATCAATCAAAAGATTGACAATTGTTTATGTCCAATTTCAAAGTGAAATTAATTCTAATGAACACCATTGGATAAAATGGTAAAAATATATTCTAATTATAATTTAAAACCACTCAATAGTATAACTTATCACCATAAATTATTTTTATTAAAAAAGTTTTTTTTAAGTATTTTTACTATTCATAGAAAATTGGAAGTTCTCAGAAAATTACAAAAAATTCAACTTAGGATAATTTCGATATTCTGAATACAAAAATGAAGTCCGTTTTGAAAGATAAAATTTATAAAATTTCAAAAATTAGGTATTACTATTCATAACCGCTACTTTGATTGGTTTAAGTGTGTGTTAGAATCTCGAACTTGCGTAAAATGTAAGCTATTGCATTATTGAAAGAGAAGTGTATCATGAAAGCTTGGGGTGTTACATTCTCCCCTCCTTAAATAAATTGTGTCCTTGCAATTTGAAAATTTTCTTTGAAAATAAAGGTTGAAAATAGAAAATACCTTTGTGGAAAACCCACATCGGAAATAAGGTTATTAAAAATATAACTTTAAAAGAAAGAAAGAGAAGTAAAAAGGTCACCCGAGATAGCCCATACTATGATTCTATGAAAATATGGATATGGAGGAGAAACAAACCATCAAGGTCTGATGAAGAGTTATATAAAACAAGATTAGGAGAAAGTTTAACTACAAGAAAATCACAAACTTGTGATTGGTTAAACAGTCATTGATTCCCCAGTAGGAAAAGTTAACCGAAAACATTTTTGTTTTAAGTTACCTTTCATAAAGTTTAGGAATTTAGTTAGGAGATTTACTAAGAATGTAAGGAAATATACCTACTTGTCATGTAGACTTTTCATTCTTTAATAAATTTTTACCACAAACCCATCTTTCACTCAAAAAGATAATAGAACTCAAAAATATTATATTTATCCTAATCGTACAAGGTTACAAATATTAACACATACCATTTAGATTAGGAAAATTATTTTGTAATAACCAGGGACTTCATGTAGGCTGTTGGTAGGTAATAAAGGCCTATCTCACTATGGTTGTGGGTTCAATTCCTACAGCTTTGTCCGACGCGACGAGTTATCCCCCAACCTACAGGTTTCCCTTTTCCTAAAACTATAGTATTATAATATTCAAAAAATAATCTTCAGAAATGTTTGAACCTTAAAAAATGCTATCCAAAGTTCAACTTAATCCATTCCAACCTTTGTAGTTATCCAAAATACCTCTGTCCAGACTTTCTCTAAAAGGTCTCTATATTCCAAAATCAATTGTAACATCAGATTCCCCCAAAAAAGTAAATTTTCTCTTATTTTCACATACTAAAAATATGATTACCTTAATCATATTAAAACCTTAATTAAAACAAAAAGTACTACAGTACAATATATCACATTATTCTTATAACTAGAATATAATCCTTGAGTCCAAAAGCACCAATACATTAATTATTACTCTTCAACTGTAGTAACAGCATAAGATTGCCCTTGATCCCTTGGCCTTTTATGAGGTAAGTTTCATTTCCTCTTAGGAAATTCATTTTCATAATGCCCCATTTCTCTAAAATTGTAGCATTCAACATTGATAGCCTCTTTCTTTCCCTTGCAATCACGAGCCTGGTGACCTTTTTCTCCACATTTATAACAAACTCTCATTCCTTTTAGGCAAGTACCGGGGTGATTCTTCCCACAATTATCGCATAATGTAAAATCATTCTTTCCCTTTTTCCCTTTATTTGTCTCTTGTTCCACCATTATCTTCTTCTCTTGTTTTACTTTAATTTCAAAAGATTTAGAGAATTCATTTTCTGTCTTGATAGCACATGAGACAATATCTTCGTATGACGAGAAAGATTGTGAGAATAAGGCTCGACAGAGAAACGGTTTTAACCCATCAAAGAAACGATCAATCTTACTTCTTGGGTTACTTATATAATCTGCTTCATGCCTCACTAATCTTGTAAATTTAGCCTCATATTTTGGAACATTCTCATCCTCCTTTTGTCTCAGACTCAGAAATTGTCTTTCCATATCTGCTCGATGGTCACGAGGGAAGTATTTTTCTAAGAAAAGATCTTTGAACTCCCTTTATGTTATTAATATTTTCATGACTTATTATATACTCCATTTACTTATTTTATATGAAATGTGCATAATTTGTGTGAAATATTAATGTTTTAATATTAAGTATAATTTTTTATCATTTTTAGAAGTAGTCCAATTGAGTCAGTTTAATGTTTTAATAATAACTATCACTATACTGATCCTAATTGTGTGGTTCTTGTTTTTTATGATTCTCCTTTCAATATAAAACATTTCATTAGAAGGTACCATGAGACAATTCTTCCATTTTAAGGGTCATATGGTCCTCACAAACAAGACCAAAGAATCTGTGAATAAAATGGACCAGCCTTGAAGATTGATTTATTGGGCCCAATAAAGAACTCCAAAAACATTAAATCTCCACAATAATTCCGGGGACACTACATTTCATCTTGGATAAAAATTTCAAGGCCCAAATATAAGTACAAGGGGACCAAATGAATCTTTTAAGTCCAGACCACCATTCTGGACTAGAATTAAAATCAGTATAGTATGCATGACATATCTCATGATGTAAGAATCAAATCGAGCTGATATTTTTTAGTGTGAAATAGGAGATATAGGAGGCATACTTTGTTGAATAACCCATTCGTATTTGAAAGCATCTTCATATTCAAAAACCCTTTCACATTCTGGAATTCAAAAATACTGGATTGAAATGGACAGTTTTACTTTGTTTAATCAACCAGCCATAACTTTTGATCCTTCGGTCCAAATGACTCCAAATTTTGAGAGTAGTCAGAAATATTTATTATATACAACTTTTAAGAATGATATGTCTCTCGATTTGGCCTCCTTGATGTCCATATATGCGAGGCAATTGGAGGGGTATTTCTAGAATGTAAACAGTCCACCACCTTGGGCTATAAATACATCCCCTCCTCTCCTTTCAAAAGGTTTGGAATTTCAGAGAAAAGGAGGATTGATTGGAAGTACCAAGGCCCTTCAAAAGTCTTGGGAGTATCTTCCAAACTCAATTTTTCACTTGATAATCCCTTCCTCCTCTCTTTGTTTTCATTTACTTTTTCATTTTTCTTCGTTGTAATTTTGCAAGTGTTTGTCTTTGTAATTTTGTTTTAATGAAATTTTCTTCTTATTAATTTATTATTATTATCCACCTTATGTAGTTAAATATTAATGTTCTTATTGTAGTTTAAATCAATCTGAAATCCATCATCTTCTTTTACTTTATTATTCAATAAAAAGTCCGGTTTTTTTACTCTCATCATCGTTCATGTGTGTGTTCGGCGCACAACTCTTTTCTTATCCCTTTCTTTTTATTCTCTTTGTAATTCACCACCTTAAAAATAATAGACCAGATTACTAATAATTTAAATGGATGAGTAAATATATTATTGGGGTGAGTTATAATTTAGGGATGTTAAGTGATTGAGAGGTTTTACTCGATAAGTATTCTTTAATTTAACATTGTGTATGTTGGACTTAACATGTCATGGATTATTGACATATTATGTTCAACGTGTGGTTTCCATGGATTATTGGAACCATAAATACACTTCTACAATAAATCACTGATTGATATTAGAACCCTAAGTAAATTTAAGGCTTGGATTAAATTCTTAACACTTGGGAATTCCAATCAACATCAACTTTTGATGTGGGTGTTAATTTAATGCAATATAAAGAAAAGATCAAGGATATCACATGCTTAACTACCTAATAATGAACTCACCCCAATATTTATCAATTTGTTAAATCAAACATCATACATAAATTATTTCATAAGCTCTGCAAACAAACCCCCCAATCAGAATACAATTAACTAAAAACAAACGATTATTACAAAGTATCATCGCCGAGGATTCGACCCGAGTGCTGCTATACACATTAGCAGAGCACCGGAACCTTGACCGGTCAATAGGAGATAATAGGTCGCGTGTTTTAAATGGCGCCATTGCCGGGGATGGTGCTTTAAGTATTCATTAGTTTCTGGTTATTTTCAAAAAAAAACAAAAAAAATAAAATTTTAAAAAAAAATTGAAAAAAATCACAAAGAAAAACCCGTATTCTCATAAAAATCATAAACTGAAAAAAAAAACTCATCTTCCTATTTCTTCCAAAATCTCTCTAAATGTCCCGTAGCCTTCCAAACAATCCCTCGGATTTGTTTGACCCTGAAATTGAGCGAACACTTCGACAACTTAGGAGGAACATAAGAGATAATCAAATAATTCAAGAACCAGTCCTTGTCCAACCAGTTGAATTAGATATGGCCAATCCTAGGGAATAAACACTTAAAGAACTTGCTACCCCTGATATGAATTACCAACCTATTGGTATTCAATATCCAAATATAGAGGCTGACTTTGAACTCAAATCGGGTTTGATTCATCTTCTTCCTCATTTCCACGGGCTAGCCAGTGAGGATCCACATCTCCACCTTAAAGAGTTACAAGTGGTGTGCTCTACCATGAATCCTCAAGGGGTTTCTGAGGAACAAATAAAACTCCGAGAATTCCCTTTCTCCCTAGCTGACACTGCTAAGTCATGGCTCTACTACCTTCCTCCTGGTTCTATAACCACATGGAATGACATAAAGTGACTATTCTTAGAGAAATTCTTTCCTGCTTCTCGTACTGCTTCTATCCAAAAGGAAATAAGTGGTATTTGTCAGTTCCCAAGTGAATCAATCCATGAGTACTAAGAGAGGTTCAAAAAGCTTGTTGGAACCTTCCCACATCATCAAATACCTGACCAACTCTTGATCCAATACTTCTATGAGGGGTTATTGGATATGGAGAGAACTCTCATAGATGTTGCAAGTGGCGGTGCTCTTGTTGATAAAACTCCTGCAACTGCAAGAGATCTCATAAATAACATGGTTGCAAACACACAACAATTCCATACTCGATCACATGCTCAAGTCAAACAATCCCAAGATAATCAATCAATTGAACCAAACAAAATGACCGAGTGGATGAGTGAACTTACAGGTCTTGTGCGACAGCTAGTTGTGGCCACCAAATCCCCAACCTCGTCTTCTCTGCAATCAATGTTTCCTGGACCAATCAAAAACTGTGGAATCTAAAACTCTCCATCTCATCCAACTGACACTTGTCCACAACTTCAAGAGGATCAATCTGATTCATCTGGACCAATGGAGCTCAATGTAGCATATGCCCAACGGAACACCAATCCTCAACTATCAGGTCAGTTTGTTAGAAACTTCAAACAACCTCACTCTGAGACCCTCTCCTCTAACTTTAACCAAGGATTGAGGTATGTTAATCCCATCTCTCATCCCCCTCAATTACCTCCTCAAAACTCAAACTAGTTTCAATATAGTCAAGGTGTTGGTAACTTCCAACAACCTTATCCTTTTGTACCTCAACCTCAAAGGATCAATCCTCCTATTCCTCTTCCTGAATTCCACTATCCTAGTGAGCCTTCCCAATTCCCAAACCAATTCATTCGATTTCCCAAGAACCAAAATCAAGGCAATACCAATCCGGGACAAGCCTCTTCTTCCAAGCAACCATGGGAAAGTGATATTGAAGATCTTTCCTCCTTCACCCGTTCTAGTCTTAAGAACATTGAAACTCAAATAGGTCAACTTACATCCCACCTGAGCCAGCAACAATAATCAAATTCTTCCAAACTCCCAGATCAACCATTACCCAACCCCAAGGGTAATGTAAGTTCAATTGCACTTAGATCAGGAAAGCAACTTGCTATGCCTCAAGATAAATCCTCAAACCCTCCTTTGAATGTTGACCTAGAAAACGAAAATAAAAAGAAACTTGACATGCAACCTGAAACCATTGTCTCACCTGCTTCCATTCCACTTAGGAATACAATTCATTTTCCTCAAGATGTTTCTAAGCCAAAGAAGTCATTTAAACCTGATCCTGAAATGCTTGACATGTTTAGACATGTTGAAGTCATCATTCCCCTCTTAGATGCCATAAAACAAATTCCTAAGTATGCCAAGTTTCTCAAGGAGTTGTGTACCCACAAGAGGCAACTTAGGACCTTTGAAAATGTTTCCACCCAGCAGTCCATACCCATTAAGTGAAAAGATCTAGGTACCTTTACGGTTCCATTCCAAATTGGAAGTTCCAACTTTGATGATGCACTCATAGACCTAGGAGCCTCAATTAATGTCATTCCCAAATCCATATTCTCCAAACTTGGTCTAGGTCCCTTGCACCCAATGGGTGTTGTCATTCAGTTATCCAATTGAAGCATAGCCAGTCCTAAGGAAATAATTGAGGATGTCCTTGTCCGAGTCAATGATTTTATCTTCCCTGCTGATTTCTATGTCCTTGACATGGAAGGTGAGACGAACTCTTCTCGATCTCCCCTAATTCTAGGAAGACCATTCCTCATGACTGTGAGAACCAAGATTGATGTCCATTCAGGCATCCTATCCATGGAATTCGGTGACCAACTGGTCAAGTTCAACATTTTCCAATCCATGTGATACCCATCTGAGGATCACTCTATATTCTCAATCCATGCTTCTGAGGACACTTCGAAGATTCAATTGAACCCCAATCCACCATGTTCTTCATGTTCTAATGACAAAGGATCTTGTGAAATCTGCACCATGATTAACCAAGTCATAAATGGTGAAGTTGATGTGGACCTCTCATTCATAGACTCCATCAATATAGAAGAACTTGAAAACTCTATTGAATCCCACATCAACTCTGATACCTACTGCTCCTCCTTGGACAGTATTAAGGAGAATGAATATGAAGCAACTGAACTCCTTTCATCCATTCCTGAGATGTCTAACCCACAAATAAAAGATGAGACTAATCTGAAACCCCTTCCTGCACACCTGAAATATGCATTCCTCTTCCATGATCACTCATATCCTGTCATTATCTCTGCCACCCTTACTGAAACCAAGGATTCCAAACTTGTTCAGGTGTTAGAGGGGGAAAAAGGCCTTAGGTTGGACCCTAGATGGCATACAAGGAATCAACCTTGCCCTTTGAATGCATCACATCCATCTTGAGGAGTCATCCAAACCAATTAGACAACCACAAATAAGACTCAATCCAATCATCCTTGAGGTATTTAGGGAAGAGATCACCAAGCTTCTTCAAGTTGGTATTATCTACCCAATTTATGATAGTGAATGGGTTAGTCCAATTCAAGTTGTACCTAAGAAGGGTGGGATAATTATTGTCACAAATGAACATGGAGAGGTAGTCACAACTCGAGTGAAGAACAAATGGCGTGTGTGCATCGACTATAGAAAATTGAATGTTGAAACCCAAAAAGATCACTACCCTCTTACATTCCTTGATCAAATGCTAGAAAGATTGGCTGGAAAGTCACACTATTGCTTTCTTGATTGATACACTGGCTATTTCTAAATCCCAATCACACCTCAAGACCAAGAAAATACTACTTTCACATGACCCTTTGGAACATATGCATATAGAATAATGACTTTTGGACTTTTCAATGCTCTTGCAACATTCCAGAGGTGTATGATGAGTATCTTTTCTGAATTCATTGAACACTGCATGGAAGTCTTCATGGATGACTTCACCATTTACGGTGAGTCATTTGAATCTTTTTTGAATTCACTCTCTCTTGTCCTCCAAAAGTGTGTCAAGTGTAACCTTGTGTTAAATTTTGAAAAATGTCACTTCATGGTTGCAAATGGGATTTTTCTAGGGAACATAGTTTCAAAAGATGGTATTGAAGTCGATCCTGCCAAAATTGAAGTGATCCAATCACTTCCTGAACCCAACTCTGTTCGAGACATCCGTTCATTTCTCGATCATGTTGGTTTATATCAGAGATTAATCCATAAATTCAGTAAAATTTCTCTCCCACTCACTCGTTTTCTCCAAAATGATGTCACTTTCCATTTCGATGAGGTTTGCAAGAGAACCTTTGTTGAACTCAAAACTGCTCTAACATATGCCCCAATAATCTAACCCCCAGATTGGTCCTAATGTGTGATGCTTTTGATAGAAATGTTGGGGCTGTTCTTGGTCAAAGAAGATAAAATATTCCTCATGTCATCTATTATGCCTCAAAAACATTGGATGAAACTCAATCTCACTACACTGTCACTGAAAAGAAACTTCTAGCAGTGGTTTTTTCCTTAGATAAATTCTGGCCCTATCTCTTAGGTGCCAAAATCATAATCTTCACAGACCATTCTACTATAAAGTTCTTACTCAAGAAAAGTGATTCCAAACCGAGGCTAATAAGATGGATCCTAATGCTCCAAGAGTTTGAACTTGAAATAAAAGATATACTAGGAAAATAAAACCCTGTTGCTGATCACTTGAGTAGAATTTCTAATTCTTCTCAATCTGAAATCATCGATCCTAAATTCCCCACTGATCACCTTTCATATCTCACTCCAAAAATACCATGGTATTCCCCAATTGTAAATTACTTGGTTTCTGGTGTTTTTCCTGAAATGTTTTCAAAATAACAAAAAATGAAGTTGAAAAGTGATTCAAAATACTATTTTTGGGAAGAAAATAAACTTTGGAAAACTAGGGCTTACATGGTAATAAGGAGATGTGTCGATGAAAATGAACATTCTTACATATTATAATTATGTCACTCACTTCCCGGAGGTGGACACTTTGGACCACAAAGGACCTCCCGAAAGGTCCTAGACTCTGGATTCTTCTGGCCTTCACTCTTTAAGGACTCATATGAGTTCTGTCAATCATGTCCCACTTGCCAAAAGTTCGTCACAATATCTAAAAGAAATGAAATTCCCAAAAATCCTTTAATCTTTTGTGAAATCTTCGATGTTTGTGGCATCGATTTCATGGGACCATTTCCCCCTTCCAATGGAGTCTCATACATTCTTCTTATGGTCGATTATGTTTCAAGGTGGGTTGAGGCCAAACCCACTAGGAAGGATAATGCTCATACTGTTAGTGAGTTCCTAAATACCCACATCTTCCAAAGATTTGGCACACCACGTGCCTTGATCAGTGACTTAGGAACCCATTTTTGTAATAGAACCATGGAAGCTCTTCTAAAAAAGAATGGGGTTGTACATAAAACTTCAACTGCATATCACCCTCAAACAAATGGCATGTCTGAACTCTCTAATAGATAAGTGAAAAGGGTACTTGAGAGAATTGTTAAGCCCACCAGAAAAGACTGTCCTGAGAGACTTGGTGAAGCCCTTTGGGATTATCGAACTGCCTATAAAACACCCATTTGGATGTCTCCTTTTCGGCTAGTTTTTGGTAAAGCGTGTCACTTACCAGTTGAAATCCAACATAAGTCTTTTTGGGCTGTGAAAACTTGTAATTTTGATTGTGAAAAATCTGGTGAAGAAAGATTGTTGCAATTGGCTGAACTGGAGGAGCTTCAACTTGAATCCTATGAGAATTCCAATCTGTACAAAGAGAAGGATAAGGTACTCCATGACAGACACATCCTGAGAATAGTATTTCATGAAGATGAAAAGGTAATACTCTTCAATTCTCAATTTCCGCTTCACCCAGGTAAGCTTAATTCTCATTGGGAAGGTCCTTTTGTTATTACTAACGTTTACCCATTTGGTACAGTGCAATTCCAAGACCCCTCTTCCAAAATTACATTCACGGTTAATGGACATCGGTTAAAGCATCACCATGAGAGGATGCACAATCCAGGATCAATATTTACTTTCACTGGCTCCCCAACTTCTCTAGCCGACCTACCACTAGATGGAGAAGGCGACCCTCCAAATCCAAACCAGGGGGAACCTCTTTCCCTTTAACTATCTCTATCTCTTCCTCTCTCTACCTCTTTATTCTTTTTCCTCTCTCTTTAATTTTTTTTAACACTTTCTTTTTCAAAACCTTTATTTTTCACTTTCTCTTTTTTGTGGTTGTATCTTTATAAAAAAACAAAAAAATATAAAAACCTAAAAAACTAAAAAAAAACCAAGAAAACAATCACTTAAAAAAATACAAAAAAATTAAAGAGTCATGCTTACTCACCATCGAGTTTTGAAATTTTGTACAACCATTTTGGGGAGTTAATAGACATGTTTTCATCTAAAAAATTTTGTATTTTCATTATGAATTTGGATAAAGAATTTTGTGTCAAAACCAACACATTTTGAATGCTCAATTTTTGATTTGGAAAATGCTTTTCCCGAACCGTGAGGAACAACATTTTCTTTCATGCCAAGGCCACCAATGGCCATCTTTTCAAAATGTGTGTTTTCACCCCCATTTGTGAGTCTTGAGTTTGTGGACCTTCGAGCTGAATTTACTACCTTAGTGTGTATTAATATGATAGATGCATTTTCTGAACCACATGAGAATCACAATAGCCAAATAGCCTCCCATTTCCCTTACATTAATCCTCCTTTTGAAATCTCCTTAGAGCCTATGAAAACCTTTTCTTTGATAGCCACATTACAAGACCAATACCTTTTCCCACCCAATATCAACATGGATTTTCATTGCATAATTTTTTTTGAAATTTAAGTGTGGGGGGGGGGAATGGATTTCATTTTTTGGGTACCCTATTATTGATTTTCACCATGTTATCATATGCTTGAGGGAAAGAATCCATTTCAGTGTGGGGGAGAGGTTGACATTAAGTGTGTTTTGGGGAATGTAATGAACTTCCATTTATGTAATTTTGTAAATGTTATTGACAAGTGTTCAAAAAAATGATGAAAAAAAATTAAAAAAAATCAAAAAAAATGATGAAAAAATGGGTTGTGTCTTGGGTAGGTCAAAAATCACTCTTCCTCAACCTTTTATCTTGTTATAACTATTACAATTAGTGTCGTGATGAGATCAATCATGGGTTGGGTTATGAGTGTGATATATTTTCCAAGTTCAACTTTCGAAAAAAAAAAGAAAAAAAAAGAAAAAAAAGGAACACTTGCATTATATTCTTTTTGGGAGAAGTTTTGTGTTTTGTAAATATTTCATCTTCTAATTACCTTCATATTTTCTTCCTCTATTGTGTCTTTCTTCACATAATCATTCCCTTTTAAATATGTGTTTTCATTTCCTTCCATGTTTTATTTCAAAAAAATGTGCATTGATTTTTCTATGTTGGTGTTTTACCCCTCTTCTGCTCTCTTGGACATTATAATCCTACCGTACAATATCCACAGAAAAACCCCTTAAAAATAACTCTTGATTCTTGTGCACTTTGGATAGGGATTGTAAGATGAGAACTCTTTTCAAACTCTATGATTTTCACTTTTAGTTGGTGAAAGAGTGACCTCCACAAATAAATTTTATCATCTTGAGAGGTGTGAGTTTTGAGTGTCCACATTTTACATTTCTAAATTTGAGCATGAAAAAATGAATTAGTTTTGGAACATTGTTTCTGTAACAAATTGTGGTGGATTTTAAAATGGATGAGTGAAATAGTCTAAACCTCCCCTGATTGGAGAAAACAAAATTTTAATATCTGTTCGTGAGTAAAAATGATTCTGTCATGTTTTTATATTTGTTGAACATGAGGACATGCACAAAACTAAGTGTGGGGGAGTTGATGTTATTAATATTTTCATGACTTATTATATACTCCCTTTACTTATTTTATATGAAATGTGCATAATTTGGGTGAAATATTAATGTTTTAATATTAAGTATAATTTTTGAGCATTTTTAGAAGTAGTCCAATTGAGTCAGTTTAATGTTTTAATAATATCACTATACTGATCCAAATTGTGTGGTTCTTGTTTTTTAGGATTCTACTTTCAATATAAAACATTTCTTTATAAGGTACCATGAGCCAATTCTGCCATTTGAAGGGTCATATGGTCCTCACAAACAAGACCAAAGAATCTGTGAACAAACTGGACCAGCCTTGAAGATTGATTTACTGGGCTCAATACAGAAGTACAAAAACATTAACTCTCCAAAATAATTTTGGGTACACTACATGTCATCTTGGATAAAAATTTCAAGGCTCAAATCTAAGTACAAGGGGCCCAAATTAAGCTTTTAAGTCTAGCCCACCATTCTGGACGAGAATTAAAATTAGTATAGTATGCATGACATATCTCATTATGTAAGAATAAAATAGAGCTTATATTTTTCAGTGTAAAAGAGGAGATATAGTTGGCCGACTTTGGTGAAGAACCCATTCGGATTTGAAGGCATCTTCAAATTCAAAAACCCTTTCACATTCTAGACTTCAAAAAGGATGGATTGAAATGGACAGTTTTACTTTGTTTAATCAACCGGCCATAACATTTTATCCTTAATCCCAAATGACTCCAAATGTTGAGAGTAGTCGTCCAACTTTATTATCTAAAACTTTTAAGAAGGCTATTGCTTGAGATTCAGTTATCTTGATGTCCATATCTGCGACCCAATTGGAGGGGTATTTCTGGAATGTAAACAGTCCACCACCTTGGGCTATAAATACATCCCCTCCTATCCTTTCAAAAGGGTTGGCATTTCAAAGAAAAGGAGGATTTATTGGCAGTACCAAGGCCCTGAAAAAGGCTTGGGAGGATCTTAAAAACTCAATTTTTCACTTGATAATCCCTTCCTCCTCTCTTTGTTTTCATTTACTTTTGCATTTTTCTTCGTTGTAATTTTGCAAGTGTTTTTCTTTGTAATTCTGTTTTAATGCAATTTTCTTCTTCTTAATTTCTTATTCTCATCAAACTTCTGTAGTTCAATATTAATGTTCTTATTGTAGTTTAAATCAATCTGAAATCCATCATCTTCTTTTACTTTATTATTCAATAAAAAATCCGGGTTTGTTTACTCTCATCATCGTTCGTGTGTGTGTTCGGCGCACAAATCTTTTCTTATCCCTTTATTTTTCTTCTCTTTGTAATTCATCACCTTAAACATAATAGACCAGATTAATAATAATTTAAATTTCTGAGTAAATATCTTATTGGGGTGAGTTATAATTTAGGGATGTTAAGTGATTGAGAGATTTTCTCGATGAGTATTCTTTAATTTAACATTGTGTATGTTGGACTTAAAATGTCATGGATTATTGATATATTATGTTCAACGTGTTGTTTCCATGGATTATTGGAACCATAAATACACTTCCACAATCAAGCATTGATTGAGATTATAACCCTAAGTAAATTTAAGGCTTGGATTAAAGGCTTAACACTTGGGAATTCCAATCAACATCAACTTTTGATGTGGGTGTTAATTTAATGCAATATAAACCAAAGCTCAAGGATATCACATGCTTAACTCCATAATGATGAAATCACCCCAATATTTATCAATTTGTTAAATAAAAAATTATACATAAATTATTTCATAAGCTCTGCAAACAAACCCCCCAATCAGAATACAATTAACTAAAAACAAACGACTATTACAAAGTATCATCGCTGAGGATTCGACCCGAGTGCTGCTATACACATTAGGAGAGCACCGGAACCTTAACCGGTCGATAGGCGACAATCGGCCATGCATTTCATCCCTCCATTCCATATTTGATACTTCATCATCTTCATTTGTTTTTTTATCTATGACCACCATTGATCAGCATCTCCAGTGAGGCGGTAAACTGCCATGATAAACTTTTCCCTTTCACTACTCCCCAAGGCATGGAATATTTTCTCTAGGGAATTTATCCATTGCTCAGCTATTAAGGGATTTGTACTCCCAATGAATGTTGGTGGTTTTTTCCTCATGAATCGGTCTAACATTGATCCTCCACATTGCGGATCAGGGTGATCCATAAGAGTAAGGTTATTATTCATAACCTGAGTGAGTTTTCCCAGTATGGTGATAAGTTGATCAGCACCAGTTGTATCACCAGCTCCACTATAATTATCTTGAGCAGGAGGGTAATACCTACATGGATTGCGGGCATTGATACGGTTTCCATTCCCTCCACTAGGTTCCATTTCTAAACAATGGAATAAACTAGATTAGTTTATGAATCAAAATACATAATTCCATACTTGTAAAAGACTTAACATAAATTGAACTATTTATGGATATAATCCATAATCATAAAAATGTTTTCTTTGATGAAGTATGTACTCATTAACCCTTCATAATGGTTTGTAAAGAAAATGATAATTATCCTTTGCATATCCCCCGGGAGTGTTGTAACCAAGAGTGCAGCAAGGCCCGTTGTCGTGCACCAGTTCCCATTCGAGTCTAGCTCAAAGCGGTGTTTTCGGGTTTTACCCCTAGGTACATCTGTGCCAGAGCCGCCTCTACCTGCTCGTATCTAGACAGGGATGTATTTATCAGAAAATACAAAAAATCTCTACAATACCAAAATTATAGGAAGTTCTTCTATACTAATCCTCAAAGTCTATCTTATGGAAATGTGCTCTAATCAGAGTTTTTCTAAATCTAGCTTCCAAGGTTATTACTAAACTGCCTCTGATACCAACTGTAATGCCCCAACCCCAGTTACCCAGAGTCGGTGCATTATTGCGTAACATTGGCATGATCACAAAATATCAAGTCTCGAAATACCGATTAGTTTAGTAGTCTTGGAAACACTAGATACATTCATAAGTCTTACATTACCTCATAAAGTAAAAAAAAACTACAACAACATCTTGTCTTCATATCCCCTCATACTATCCCTGCAGGTCATTCATAATATACTTCTTCACATCCTGGAAAAATTAAAACATTGGAAGGGGTGAGCTCAGATGATCAGTAAGGATAACAATATAGCGGAAACTTTCAAAAATAAACAAAAACATTTAAGGAAATGTATAACTAAAACAAAAGACTTTTAAACTTGAACTTCAACATAATATGGAAAAGATAAAATGAAATACTTAAATTTACTTATTCACATGGATATTCTACTAGTCGAACAATCACATGCAATATCAATAACCACTTTCATAATGATGGAATGCATAATTCCAGACTATCATAACCACGTATCCAAGGCCTTGTGCCAAGACTACAAATAATATTTTGTCAAGGCCTCGTGCCAAGACACTATTTTGTCTCATGAGACCTACTGATGCATCGAGGAGCTATAGAGGGCTCCACCTGTCACTTATTAAGTCTAATTCATTCCTCATATGAACAGGTTTAAACATATCATAAACCATAACATAACCGTATCACATAAAACATGCATAAAGGAAACATAACATTTCCAAATTTCAATCACAAGATATCAATACAACACATTGATATAATAAAAACATTATCAAAACCATTTTCAATACCAAAATAAAATAAAATTAAAACTTGGTATTTATTTTTCATTTAAAAAAAATTATGGCTTGTAGAGGAAGCTGAAACTCAAATAATGGTCACGGCGGCGGAGAAGTCATTGTTGCCGCATACATACGACAAGAAAAAAATTCCTTTTTTTCGTTTAGTAAAACACTTTTTATAAAAAGATTCATTTTGAATAAATGTCAAAGTCAAAGGGGTTTATACACCGTATAAAAGAAATTTGAGTATAAAACTAAATATGCCTCAATGAATGGAGATTGAGATGAAGTCCCTTACAAATATCATTTTTAAATAAAATATATCTATTATGTGTATTCAATATAATTACACATAAAGAAAGTACAAATACAAGATAGGACATAATAATATTATGACATAATTTGAAAGTAGGAGATTAACCCAAAGAACGGAAATTGGGTTAAGAAGTTCCCTTACCTCGTGTCCGACTTGACTCGATCGTTCTTTAACCTCTTGAATAATAAACTAGAGTTAATTTATACTTGCCTAATAACATTTTTCAAGTTAATTATTTCCTTTATATCACTTATTTCCATGTTATGATCATTATGTAATTATTTATGTTAATAACGGTCATTTTGTTGATCTTTGGTACTTGAGTCAAAAATAAACTTCTTATAATTACAAGTTGTTCATGTGGTAAAATATATATTATATCCAGAATTATATTCATAATGTAGATATCATATATATCATATATATCCATTATATACATTCATTCATAATATTACGTAACATTTAGAGGTAAGAAATGAAATGCACCGTTCATGGAGACGGTAAGTCGTACGAACGCATGAACGCTACTTTCATTTATATTTCATATTTAATAGAATGAAATCATAATTATATAAAGGTGTATTATAATTCCAGTATAATATAATATATAATATCATTTACTCCATCCTTTATACGTCCCACATATGTCATTAACGATTCAAATCACTTTGAGGGGGCGGTAGTCTGCACTTCCTAAAATGAAATTATCGCGTTTACCCATAATGGAAATCATAAAGTTATTCCATAAATGAGAAATAAAGAAGATTAAGTAAAACATAAACATAATATATATATCATATATGAAAATATTTTCATCATAATGGCCACCATGAGAGGTGTTAAAAGAAGATTGAACAATCATCATTTTGTGAGGCAGTAATTCGCCACCCACAGAAACAGTATGTTCTTTAACCATTAGACGAAGGTGTGTGTATGTGTAAATCAAATAATTATAATAAAAAAATCCTAGAATATTTAATATACTGGTTTTTTTATAAAATAAATGAATAAAAAGAGTTTAAGGGGTTGGAGAAGCAAAATAAAACAAAAGAACATAAGAGAAGACATTACCTTAAAATCGGGTAACTCTTTTTTATTTGAGCCAAAGGTTTCCTTGGGAAGACTTCTGCCCAAAGTGAGGCTTCTAGGAGTAATAGAGGGAAGTTGAGAGATTATTTGGGCAGAGTTTGGCTGATCAAAATGGCTTGATTGTGTGAATAAGGTGGTAGAGGTGGGGGCCTTTTATAAGAGGAGAGGAGGGGCACTCTTGGAAAGTCATGAAATGTTACATTATTATGAAGTGATTTTCGGATTTCAAAGGTCCCACAATTATATATTTCGAGGATAAGGTGATAAGGGTTCGAAATATACTCATCCAATAGGTTTTTGACAAGTGTAAGTCTTATATTTTTCCTTATCTTTTCATTTTATTTAAATCGTTAATTAATGAGGTAATCGCTGCATCATCATGGTGTCATTAAAACATTAATTTATTTAATGTCTAAAAATTATAAAAAAAATATCATGATGTATTAAATCTTTTTAGCTTTATAATTAATATTTATAGTCGAAAATTTAACTTATATAACCTCATGTAATAATTGTGTTAGTAAAACAACACATGTTTGCGACAATTTTATTTTTACTTTAAATAAAAATTTATTAATGTCATTTTCATACCCAAGTGGCTCCATGGGGTCCCCAAGTTGACTCATGGATTTTCTTGGTCGTCCATGACTCATACAATAAGGGTAGGACAAGTGTAAAGGTATTTTCATATTTTTATAATATCATTTTTACCTTAAATTTCACTAATTACCTTTAATCGCGATTAATAAAACTTAAAAGTTACTATTCACCAAAAAAATATTTTAATCCCATTGAACCAAATTTTACTTACTAATGACAACCATATATGTCAAATTTTTGAAATTCAATTCACAAAAGTGGTAAAGTTTCATTTAAATGAAAAATTAGTTTTCTAACTACCACTTAGTGGTTTCACTATTCATCAAAAATCGAAGTTTTTCAGAACAATACCAAAAATTCACCCTAAGCTATAATTGATATTCTGAATTAAAAAATGATGTCTATTTTAAAAAATTCCAAACATATAAGTTGCATTAATAAATTTTATAATTAATTCTCGTTGTCAAAACAAATAGCGTGTTTTTTAAGAAACAATATCAATCAAAAGATTGACAATTGTTTATGTCCAATTTCAAAGTGAAATTAATTATAATGACCACCATTGGATAAAATGGTAAAAATATATTCTAATTATACTTTAAAACCACTCAATAGTATAACTTATCACTATATATTATTTTGATTAAAAAAGTTGTTTTTAATTATTCTTACTATTCATAGAAAATTGGAAGTTCTCAGAAAATTACAAAAAAAATCAACTTAGGATAATTTCGATATTCCGAATACAAAAATGAAGTCCATTTTGAAAGATAAAATTTATAAAATTTCAAAAAGTAGGTATTACTATTCATAAAAACTACTTTGATTGGTTGTGGTGTGTGTTAGAATCTCGAACTTGCGTACAATGCAAGCTATTGCATTATTGAAAGAGAAGTGTATCGTGAAAGATTGGGGTGTTACATACTGACACCCAATTGTTAGTATAATCCATTGGGAGGCCAGCAATGGAATTGGTTGTAAGTAGCACAATGGTCTCTACTGAGCCCACACATATCAGTATCCACCAAAGCTGTTCAAGGATATAGAGATGATTCTCCTCATATACCCCCATGTAGACTCTCTTCATCACCTGCTGGAGACACCTAAACCATCCTCCAAGGAGAGACAGTGTGTACAGTTTACAATAGACATGATCATCAATCCTTGATACCAGCACTCTCCCCCTAAATATCTAAAGGTACTCCTTCTATTCTCATTTATCCTATAGGTTTTCCACCATCATGACAGTCATATATGAGAAGGGATGGAAGTTTAAGTTCGCATGGTTGTCGATCGGAATCGTGACCCCAACCTCGTCAAGCGTCACTAGTTGTACCCCAACGATATTTAGTAGAGAGATCCACAAGCCAACATTCGGTGTAGAAATGGTATTTAGGGACTCATAACCCATGAAGTGTGCCATGATCCATCCATGTATGAACTAGAACATCCCATGAATCCTCCTCATTGTTATTCCCCTTTACACATGTACCAGTAGGTTGTAGAGTTAGGCCAATATAGGTACCCCTAGGTTGAATATATTATTAGCCACCAGAATTTCATCCATCACCAGCGTCCCCGGGAACAGAACCATCATGGTATCCCTAACAAAAAGCATCCAGCCACTCAAAAATGTTGAAAGAATGTGGTTTAGCAGACTATTGGGTCCCATCCTTCCTCCATGTTATACCCCCACTACTCAAACTGTCCTTCTTCCAAGATCAACCATTACGATCATGGAATCCTACTATGTAGTTCTTTCGGGTACTAATTTCTCCACCCATGCATCCTCACAGTCAGATTATTCTTTAAAATCATGTTGAACCACACCTTGAACAAAATTTGTCTATGAAAAATGGTAGCATGACCTAGTTTTTACTTCAGTTCCTATGGAAGATGTTGTTCTGGGAGAGGGATCTATTGGTTATTGTACCATGTGTTTTATGATGGGAGGAACTTATCATACTATAAACCATCCAATGGGATTCTGCCAATATAGTGAACATTTCATAAAATGATGCTTATTTCTCTGTGATGAAGATGAAAGGTATTTGTATCTGGGTACCATTGGATGAGGAGCTATGGTACCATATCCTATTGACGGTAGAAGTGGAACTACAACATCCAAAATGCCTTGTATAGTCCAACATGGAATATCTCTACCCTATACTCTAAGAAAGTGTAGTACACCCAGTATGCCCATGCCCATTCACTGGTGAATTTTCTCCCAGATCACAAATATCAATCCTTATGTCATCCCAAGCTATTTCCCCACATACAAATTTGAAAGATGCTGGTATAGTTGTTAGGGAATTATTCAGCCTCTGGATCCTTCCCCATGACCATCCCAGTCCATCCATTCAACACATGGATGGCTATAACCCTATGATCCCTATAAAGGTTTCCATAAACAAATATATTCTACAAATTGAGATCATCCTCATGTGTGAACCATTATTGTAGCATGTTAGCTTATTGGCCTACCACATTCACCTCATATGTTAGCTCAAAGTTCCACAAAGGAAGGTAGCCTCTTAGTGCATAGTTCTTTTGTGACTCCATCTGCATGCCCCTAATCATTTAATTATCTAAAACTACCCTATTATCTTGAGATATTTCAGTATTTCCCACCATTTCTACTCTCTAGGAAGTGGTAGCAGCTTCAATTTCAATTGGGTTCTATTGGTCGGCTATTTTAGATGGAATTTGAAAATTCTAAGGGAGGTGTGTGAAAGAAGAAGGATCGTGCATTAAAAAGGAGAGTTTCCATGAAATTTTAGTAAAGTATGTGAAAAAAAAAATTATTTTCACAAAATAAGGTGCATGAAAGGAGTTATGTTGTGAAACAAATGTGGTTGAGGATCAAATGTTTCACACATAATGGAAAATTACATGCACGAGAGCAATGAGCCTATCACACGCAAAGTCCAGGTGCCCTATAGCAGGAATCCTCCACCTATTTATAGGTATGGAACAACATATTTCACACATAAATAAGCCTTTTTCTGACCAACCTCCAATGTTTCATGCACCTATGGGAATGGACCACTTTCTTCTGCATTTCCCTCGGAACCCAACCTTCTGGTCCCCTTTTAGATCATATTTTGAGGGGGGCATTTTTTGGTACTAAAATTTCATATAAAACCTCAAATGGTTGGTTTTGGGTAAACCAAACATGTATCCCACCCTAAAATACCATCCTTGTATCAATGAGTGGGGTGCACACAAGAATCCATTATTATGTGCAAAATTGCTATTCTGTGGCCAAGGATCTTATGCGCTAAAGGCAATGTGATTTTTTGTTTCTTCCACCAAGGATAAAAATATTTACCAGGAAACCACGTGAAAGAAAGAAGTTCTATGCACAATAAATGAGGTTTGTACACAAAATATAGTTTTACATAAAAATGGCGATGTCAAGGTCGACACCGTGCATGCCCGAACTCCAACATCAATGGATCCAACTGCGTGCAAAGGCCTTCCACACCCAAAATCTTGCATTCCCACTACTAAATATTTTTTCTATAAATAAAAGTTTACCCCTTATTTGGGAAGGCCCTCTGAAAGACTAAGAGTCACTCTACTGCGTGTAAAATTGATTTTCCATGACAACGTGAAACATGGACCACCCAAGGTAGAGAATCTTACACCACTGGTCCTATGTTAGTCCAAACATGACTTGGCCCAAAATGGAGTGATCCTCATGCAACATATCTTAACGCAACTCAGGTGCATGAAAAATAGTCCACTTGTGTGCAACCTTGATCTGTGTGCAACCCAAATCTTGCATGCACTTACTCCCTTAGGCCCCTTGGCCTGCTCTTGTGCTAGAGCCTATGAATCACCCAACTCTTGAGTGAAACCCTCCAAACTTGCATGAAAAAAACTTATGAGTCCTCTACCTGATGTCCCTTATTCTTTTATATCACCTGCTTCAAAGCATGGGTACTCTAACCCCAGTTTCTTCTAATCATGGTGACTCTAACACTGACCTCATGACTAGCCACTTCTTCTATCATTACAACCTGGTAGTTCTAAATCCATTCCCTGCCCAAAGGTGCATGATCGTTGGTCACATAATCCCTATGGGTATTGATTGAGTCCACCCACATCCAAGATGCATGACTTAAAACTATCTAGATCCATGTCTTAGTTGTATGATGTTAAACTTCATGAAAACATCCTTAGAACATGACGTAAAACTATATCCTTCCCCTATGCATCAAGCATAGGATGCCTCATGTATGATTGACATGGGATGACCCTACCTCCTACCTCATGCGACAAGAATGAGATTCCCCATGTATGATCATCATGGGATGCCACCCTCTCTCCCACTACAGTACATTTACCTTCTATACTAGGAAGCTTACATGAGTAAGCCCCCACCTCCTTCCCTAAATAGTAATCCTCTTGTGAAGGGAATCCCTCTTGGAGTTAGCCCCAATATTTCCTATAGGAGGTGGAATTCTTGCTCCTCTTCACCTACTCGGGTCATAACTGGATAGATCACCCGACGTGACTATGCTAGTTGCCAAAATAAAAGAGGAAATGAGTGCCAAATCTCACCCTCTATCTTTTCCTTTAGGATTCAGCATCCTTACACCGGTGGAAAAAGTGGATCATGTGATCTTCAGGTCTACCGCTTCCTCTTTTGTCTCACATCGAGCAAGACTCACATGGGCTTATAGGTTAGTGGTGATCATAATACCCACAAAATCCCAAACCTAAACGCTTATGGTCCTTCTATTCATTGTAATCCCCATCCATATTCAAATGGGCCATCTCTATAGATGTAAGACCCAACCTCCATTCAAAAGTGCCTCATATTCAGTATAAACCTCAACCATACTTACCCCAGTGGGACTTCTCCATAGATGTAAGCCCCAAACTCTATTATAATGAGCCTTCTATTCAGTGAAATCCCCAACCATATTCAAATGGGACTTCTCTATAGATGTAAACCCAAAACATCATACAAAAGGGCCTTCTATTCAGTATAAGCACCAACTATACTCACCCCAGTGCACCTCCTCTATAGGTGTAATACCCAAGCCTTCTGAACTATGTGATCTTTGATTCTCTACTAACTGGGATACGTAGGCAGACTCTTTGTGGTCCAAAAAAAACCCAAATTCACCCTAATGTTCTTCGAGCCACATTCTCGGTAGGGTCATATCCAATATGGAGGGCCACATTCCTTCTGGGTCTCTTTCATCACCATCCTTATTGGGGCACATCCCTAGTAAGACTATTCCACGCATCTAAGAGACTACATCACTTCCATGTCCCTCAGGCTACCTCGGTGTAAGTCCTACACCATCCTTGTCCAAGCACCTTTCACATCGGCATCCTTACCGCATGACATTAAACTGCATAGACCAGTTCTGAAACATGACCTTAAACTACAGCATCAAACTGCATGGGTTCTGATCCCTATCTTCTAAATAGGGTACATAATATTATTCTCTAAGGTTCAATCCCAATCAATAGTAAACCTAGGTTATCCCACCTAGGGACATACCTCTCGGATCCACCTCAAGGGGAGTCCTGATCCATTCATCTTGGATTCACCTCAAGGGGTGTTCCAATCAATTCCTCCCTGATCCACTTTAAGTGGAATTCTGATCAACCTTATGAACTTGTATCAAGGTATTTATGATCCATCCATTATGGTTCTGCCTCCATGGGGCTTTCCCATCCATCGTTAAACCTTAATGTGTGACATCATCCCTCCTAGGGACACACCTTCTGGATCCACCTCAAGGGGTGTTCTGATCCATTCATCCATGATCCGCCTTAAGGGGAATTATGATCAACCTTTTAGATCCATCTCAAGGGACACCTAATCCATCCATCTGAAGTCTGCCTCCACTGAGCATTCCCATCCATTGGTAAACAATCATATGTGACATCATCCATCCTAGGGACACAACTCCTAGATCCACCTCAAGGGGTGTTTTGATCCATCAAACCTGGATCTACCTGTACAAAGCATTCTAATCCATTGGTAAACTTTCATTTGTTACCTCATAGAGATACAAATCCTTGATCCACCTCTATGGGGTGTTCTAATCAATCCCATCCCGTCTCCATAAGATGTTAAATCTGTGCCCCGATCCATCCCAACTAGAAATTTTAATTCATCTCCAAAGGATGTAGAACTTATGACATAATCTTAAACACATACCCTATGTATATGAATGAGATGTCTAAGGTGAAATACTTAGAAGATATATTCCCCTGGTGTCATCTACCCCATGAAAAAATGATATTCCTAAGGTAAAAATCCTTGGAATATATACGCCTCTAGCATTATTACCTCATGATCAACACAAGATTCCTTGGGTTTCTTGCCTAAGATGCCTCACATGAGATTCCCTCCCAAGAAGAAGAATATAGGTGACCAATTCTCCTGGCATCAAAACATGCAGAGCAATTCCCAATGTGAATACTCTCCTAAACGAAGGTTGTCACCTGGTCAAGAAATAATCAGAATATCCATACAGAAGCGGTGTAATTAACCGGCATCCAAAAATATATGGCACCAGGAATGAGTTCCATGAACATGACTCAACTATATGAGTGATACCCAGACTAGGTGAAGAGTTCGAAGGAGGAATTCATAGAATGAGGAATCAACGTCCCATTATCATGTTTTGATCAAGGAGCATACATCGCCTTTGAAAGTGGTGAAAGCCACCCACCTTTGGAAAGTGGGAAAGCATGGAAACAAAGCATCCGACTTGAACAACCATGTGCGGACATGTGTTCATGCCCCGACCAAAGAGTTAGAAATAAATAATACTATTTTTTGTAAATTTATACTAATATATAATAATTTTCATTACTTTATATTAAATTATACTAAATTATATTGATTTATAATAATTTTTTAAAATGTATGTAAAATTAGACTAATAATTATTAATTTATATTAAATTATACTAACTTGTATTAATTTATACTAGTTATATCAATTTATAGAAATGAATATTATTTTATACTAATTTTTGAGGAATTAACACTATTTTTTAGTAATTTATAATATTTTATACTAAATTATACTTATTTAGAGTAACTTATATCAATTTATATAAAAATATATTAATTTATGGAAATTTATAATTAGTTATGCTAAATTTTTGGTTATTTTATACAAAATGATATCAATTTATAATAATGAATATTAATTTTTCAAAATGCATACAAATTTATATGAATAAATAATTATCTATATCAATTTATGATAATTTATAAGAATATATAATATTTTTTATTAATTTTTTATTTTTTAATTAATTTTTATTAATTTACACTAATATATAATAATGTTTATTAATTTATGCCAATTTTTAATATTTTATACTAATTTATACTAAATTATATCACTTTATAATAATTTATATTTATTTATACTAATTTTATATGAATTTAAAATAATTTAAAAAAATTATATGAATTTATACTAAATTATATCAATGTATAGTAATTTTATTATAATTTAAAAAATATATAATAATTTTTATAAATATATAAAAATTTATAAAAATAAATAATAATTTATGTCAATTTATACTGATTTATAATAAAATATAGTAAGTTTTATTAATTTTTTTAATTTATATGAATTTATACTAAAATATATTAATTATTATTAATTTATACTAATTTTTAGTAATTTATATTAATTTTTAACAATTTATACTAATTTTTAATAATTTATACTAAATTATATCACTTTATAATAATTTATATTTATTTTTACTAGTTTTCTATGAATTTAAACTAATTTATAAAAAAATATATGAATTTATACTAGATTATAACAATTTATAGTAATTTTATAACAATTTATAATAATTTATATAATTTTTTACAAATGTATAAAAATTTATATGAATATGTAATAATTTATATCTATTTATAATAAATTATATCAGTTTATACTAATTTATATGAAAATATAATAAATTTTATTAATTTTTTAAATTTTTATCAATTTCTAATTATTGTGAATTTATACTAATTTTTAATAATTTATTCAATTTTTTACCAATTTAAACTAATTTATACTAAATTATATCATTATATAATATTTTATATTTGTTTATACTAATTTTCTATAAATTTAAACTAATTTATAGAAATTTATATGAATTTACAATAATTTCTATCAATTTATAGTAATTTAGTAATAATTATAATAAAATATATTCATTTTTTAAAATATAAACAAATTTATATGAATAAATAATAATTTATATCAATTTATACTAATTTATATGAAAATATAATTAGCTATAATTATTTTTTAATTTTTTATCAATTTATACTAATATATTTTAATTGTTTTTAATTTATACTAATTTATAATAAATTATACCAATGTATACTCAAATATATCACTTCAAAATAATTTATATTTATCTATACTAATTTTATATGAATTTAAACTAATTTATAAAAATTTATATGAATGTAAACTAAATTATATAAAATTTTAGAAATTTTTGTAATTTTATTACATTTTATAATAATGTACATTATTTTTTAAAAATGTATACAGATTTATATGAATAAAGACTAATTTATATCAATTTATACTAATTTATTTGTATATATAATTAGTTTTATTGGTTTTATTAAATTTTACTAATTTATACCAATATATATATTGCTATTATTTTATACTAATTTTTAATAGTTTATACTAATTTATACAAAATTATTTCACTTTATAATAATTTATATTTATTTATACTATTTTTTGATGAATTTAAACTAATTTATATAAATTTACACTAAATTATATCAATTTATACTAATTTTATAATAATGTATAATAATGTATATTATTTATTATAAATGTATACATATTTATATAAACAAATAATAATTTAGATCAATTTATAATAAATTATATAAATTTATACTAATTTATATGAATATATAATATTTTTTATTTTTTATTTTTTTATTTTTATCAATTTATACTAATACATAATTTTTTATTAATTAATACATATTTTTAAAAATTTATGATAATTTTTAATAATTTATACTAATGTATACTAAATTATATCACTTTATAATAATTCATATTTATTTTTACTAATTTTTTTGAATTTAAACTACTTCATAAATGTTTTTATGAATTCATACTCAATTATATCAATTTATAGTAGTTTTATAATAATTTATAATGTTGTACAAATTTTTTTAAAAATGTATACAAATTTATATGAATAAATAATAATTTATATCAATTTATAATAAATTTTATCAATTTATACAATTTTATATGAATATATAATAATTTTTATTAATTTTTTTAATTTTTTTAATTTTTATCAATTTAAACTAATATATATTAATTTTTATTAATCTATACTAATTTTTCATAATTTATACTAATTTTTAGTAATTTATACTAATTTATAATAAATTATATCACATTATAATAATTTTTATTTATTTATTCTAATTTTTAATGAATTTAAACTAATTTATATAAATTTATAGTAATTTTATAATAATGTAACGTGATTCTTATTAATTTACATGAATATATACTATTTTTTAATTTATATCAATTTTTACTGATTTATATTAATTTATATTAATTTATATCAATTTATACTATTTTTTATTAATCTATAACAATTCATAATATTTCTTCTTAATTCATACTAATTTAATATTAATTTATAAAAATTTATAATAAATTATCGTAATTTATATTAAACAATGTTAATTTATACTAAATGTAATGTCAATTTAATAAATTAAAATAATTAATAAACAATATGACTTAAAAATAATTAAATAGAAAAATTAATTAGCAATTAAAAATAAAGTTATAAAAAATACCTTGAAATTGATACTTTGTTAAAGGATTTGTAGATTCAGTCCTGAATCTATTGAGATAAAGGTCTGATCTAAAATCAAAGTGTTTCTTTCGATAGAAATAAATGGGATGTGGCAAGATTGTGAGGAGGAGATGGGGTGGAAAAATTTAGGGAAGGGGTTTTTAAAAGAAAAATTAATTTTTTAGGTCAGTTTTTTTGGATTATGGGATAATTGAGCATCAAATGAATTGATCTCGATTGTCCAAGCGGGGAGCGTCAATTCATTTGACGCTCTTCACCTGTTTTTAAACAAAAATTAATTAATTTTGTTATATATATATATATAACAAAATTAAAAATAGTATTAAAAATACATTTTTTTATTTTAATTTTTATTTATATATATATAACAAAATTTTAAACAATATTTAAAATACTGATTTTTTATTCGGAGTTACTGGCATTTAAGTAATTCCAAAATATAACTAAAAACCTCACCTGAGACACCCTTTTATAGGGGAGGAGACCTTGACATTCCTTATGAATTTTCCATGTGGGATTTGATTTTAATTTTCCAACATTCTAATAATAACATTTAAATAATAATACATAAATTATATATTTTACTAATTAAAAATTAACAATTAGTAAAATAATTAATAATTAATAATATTTCGTTAATTAGTTACTAATTAATGATTAATGATTAGTAATGATTAATAATTAATAATAAGTAATGATTATTGATTATTAAAAAATTAATAATAATTAATAACAATTAGTAACAATTAATAATCATTATTAGTAATTATTAATTAATAATTAGTAATAATAAATATTTATTAATAATAATGAATATTAATTAATTAATAATTAGTAATAACTAATAATTATTATAAATAATTTTTAATTATTAATAATAATTAATTTCAATTGGGGGGCTTACCCAAGTGATAAAGACTCCCCATAACCCTACATTAGACCTGGGTTCAAATCTGGGTGGGTGTGAATTTATGCAGGTACTATAGTAGTGTTGTAGAAGGCACTGTAACAATACTATAGTATTGATTCACGCTCAAATTTACCCAAAAGATGAAGGTAGAACAGTCCTTGTAGTCTAGCTTGGGTTGTCGAATCCATTGAGACCTAAGAAGATACCTAAGATACACAACCTATGAGATGGATTTTTTGGTTATGAAGTTGCCAACTTTGGGTTGATTTTAGATGGGTTTAAAGTATCACTAACAGATTTAAGTTAATTCAAATTAAGATAAAGAGTTGATCCTAGGTTATCACTCGGGGTGGATTGGATGAATTCCTTTTTTAAAGATTTCAATTTCATTAACTCGAGAAGGATTCATTCAATGAATTCAAACTAACCTCATCACCTACTGGTTAAACACCTTCACAAACACATTCTAATCACCTATACACTTGTAGGATTATTTTCATGAGCACTCCAAGGTAAAGGATCTTATAAGTACATAAAAGTGGGGTGATTAAATTCAATATGAAAGAGGAAGAGAGAAAATCATTGAATAAAAGAAAATCAAATAAAAGAAATTAATAAACATTTAGAGAGTTAGAAATAACATTCAATATATCCCCTTGATACTCCCTTGGATCAACCCATAAAAGATTTAGCCATCCATTGATGACATGTCCTCAACGGAAGCGGTAAGTAGGCTTATGAGGGTGGAATTGAAGAAGTAAAAACAACAACAAAAATCTATCACTCCATCGTTGTGTGATAAATATCACAAAGTATGGTGTGAATAAATTCACACTTTTAGGAAATGGTATCAATGTGATATATATAAGAACAAAATAAGAGTAAAGGGAGAACTTTTATTTAGAAACTAAGGTGAATTGAACAACTTACATGAGAAAGAAATGCGATTACAAACACAAAGCAGCACCATAACACTACAATGAAACCAAGAACCAAAGATGATAAAATACTCCACCACCACTGCCTTAAATAGGAATTTTCGGAGCCATTGGTTGATCCTCCAACAGTAAAAATAATCCCACTTGATTATGGTAGGCCTAGGGTGGTGGAAAGTAAGGAAGAGTGGAATTCTTTATCCTCGACTCGAAGTGGCAGCCAACTTGCATCCAATGAATAGACGCGCCTATATGTCCTTCTATATGGACGAATTAGAGTGGTCCATAGAATATAAAAGTAAATATCATGATTTCTCCTAGCGCTCTGTAAAATTTCAGCCCAAATTAATTTGTGGTTTCTGATATATGATTAAATTGGTGGGCTATTTTTCTGGACTGCAGAATCTGGCCCAGAATTTTATCTCTAACTTGGGCTGCTTGAATAACCAAAATGGAGGCCAAATTAGCACTGGATTCTGATGAATTTTATGTTCCTATATATTTCTTATATCATCCCATGAAATTTGGGCTTCATTGGGTCTGTATTGTGGGCCCCACATTCTCATCAGTGGGTTGGTGTCCAATCTTCCTTCTCCAGAATTATTTCCTTTCATCGCCAAATATCCCCATCATCCTTTATGAATCATCCATTGATACCTGAATGAAAACCATTTATATTGAAGTTTGGATCCATTTCCCAAAATATAAAATTAAAATATGGATAATTACATTCCTTAAAATCATATGAATCATTGGGCCTAAATTGGTGTACATTAGGAATGAAGTGCACAAATGATGAGAATGGATGTTCAAAATTAAAATCCACTAACTCAGGCCCATAAGATCAAAAATTAACACTAAATACCATTAAAATTTAATTAAAATATGTATTTTTATTGGATAATCACACCCCCCAACTTGAGATTTTCTAGTCCCGAGAAAAATGTATCTCAACAATATGAAATTCGAATTTATTTTTCCAAAAAAAAATTAATACACAATGATCACCCTAAACCCTTATACCAAAAAATCATGAAACCCATCAAAATATTTTAATACAAGATACCTTCATAAGCATATCCCAATCCCAATCCCATTCCTTTGTTCAAATTCATCACTATATTTCATCCAATATCAATTAAGAGTGATGATGTGTTGTTCATCGCATTAAACATGGGGGTTTATCTTTATTCAAGGGGGAAATGATGGAAGCGCTTGGTGGAATCACATTTCAATATTAAGATGAGTATTCAATTTTTTTTATTGTTCTTTTTATTGTTTTTTTTTTTTTGCAATTTTTCCATGGTAATTGAAATTGCACTCAAAAGAGTCATCCCCTGTAGTGAGACTTTTTCGATGTCTCCTAGGCTCAAAGACCTTAGGGAACCAAATGAACCCACATACTCAGGCATCATATTGAATTAAATCAGTCAAAAAAAAGTCAAATTACCATAAATAGAGTTAAATTATTAACTCTGGGCTAGAAAACTATGGAGTCACGATCCCCAAGTGTTGAAATCCACGCATTAGGTTATTTCATTACTCTATGTTCACATTTATTGTTTTTTTGAATACTCATATTAAAACTAAAATGATCACCAAACCTATGCTATTTATTTGGGGGACCCCAAGAACTCAAACTAATACCCCACTATCCAAAGGATGTGCGTTGTGATTCTTTTTTTATTTCGATGAAAATATAAACAATGAAATATCACATTAGATAGCCAAAATTTCCAAAATCTATGCTCATGAAATATACATGGATTAAAATCAGAATCAGGGCATGATAAATTATTTTATATTCAATTTCAAATTGTGTAATTTGTATTATCATGTTCAAAGTTAAAGGAATTTTTCCTTCCATTTACACACCATTTTTTTCAAATCATTTTTTTCACACAAAAGAAAAAAAAATTATCTCCCCCCCCCAACTTAAAATAACACTTTCCCCATTGTTTAAAGAAAAGAAAATTTAGAAGGGGTAGAGGTAGATAATGAGATTTCAAAAAGGAAATTAAAAATGAGGATCATGGAATGAAGTCACCTGGTGGTTGAAGTTGAAATTCTTGTTGTTTCCTTTTAATCTCTTGATCTCCATGTCACTCTAAGAATTATATAGTGGAAAAAGGGAAAAAAACAAACAAACAAACAAAACAAAACTATATATATATATATATAATAAATAAAGTAAAATATAAGTATATATACAAAAATTATAGAATAAGGGAACACTATAAGTCATAGGTTATTGGTAAGCGCACGCCCATGTCTCCCTTCGGTCCTGAGCTCGAGTCCCCGCGGCTTCACCGGTTGTGATGGGGTTTTCCCCACGACCTATGATGTGGCCTTTTAATTTTATTATTATTATTATTATTATATGTTTTTATTTTAACATAAAAATAAAATGAAATGATGATACATTGTCTTAATTTTAAATTTCTGGGTAAGGTTTTACTCAAGTATTACGCCACATGGCACAAATGAATATGGCACTCCCCTTTAATACCCATCCATACTCAAAATAGAAGAATAGGTCAATAGTCTATTTTTTATTATTTTTTAATATCAAAATGATTCATTAATCCTATTTAAAATATAAAGTTTATTAAAACAATAAAATGATTGGAAACTTGAAAACCATGGGTTGCCTCCCATGCAGCGCTTTATTTAACGTCGTTAGCTTAACTTGGACCACTAATTGATTAATTATTTTCATCATCTAAGGTAGTTTCACACAATTATTCATCAAATTCATGTTTTTGGAATGGTTTGACTCTATGACCATTAACTTTTAATGTTTGACCATTAGTGGGATTTTGAATGTCAACAGTCCCATGGGGGTACACCTTATGCACTATGTATGGACCTAACCATCTAGACCTCAACTTTCCCAGGTGTAAATGAAGTTTAGAACTATACAAAAGAATAGGCTTACCCAGTACAATGTGTTTGGTTTAAGATTTCAAGATTGGTAGTCTTGTACTTTAGCTTTATTGATCCTTGAATTTTCATAAGCCTTCATCCTAAGTTCCTCAAGTTCATTGAGATCTAATTTCCTTTTTGTTTCAGCCAATGAGAGGTCATAATTCATTTTCTTAATTTCCCAAAAATACTTATGTTCAATCTCTACTGGAAAATGGCATGCTTTACCATAAACCAACCTATATGGGGAAATTCCTAAAATGATTTTATATGTGGTTCAATAGGCACAAAGAGCATATAAGAGTTTTCTCGACCAATCTTTCCTAGATGAATTAAAAGTTTTCTCAAGAATTTGTTTGATTTATCGATTGGCTAACTCAACTTGACCATTGGTCTGTGGGTGGTAAGCAGTGGACACTTTATGATAAATTCCATAATTTTCCATGAGTTATTATAATGGATGATTGCAAAAATGAGTTCCATAATCAGTAATGATAGAACTAGGAATTCCAAATCAAGAGAAGGTGTTTTCTTTTAGGAATATAATCACAGTTTGATGATCATTAGATTTTGTGGGAATGGACTCAATCAATTTTGAGACATAATCAATATCTAAGAGAATGTAAAGATATCCCCTAGAGTTTGGGAAATGACCCATGAAATCAATTCCCCAACAGTAAAAGATTTCAACCACTAAGATGGGAGTGAGTGGCATTTGATTCATTTTTGTAATGCACCCTACTTGTTGACACCTAGAAAATATTTGAAAAAATGTGTAGGAGTCCCATGAGAGGGTGGTCCAGAAGATACCACACTGAAGAATCTTAGAAGATGTTTCCTTAGAGGAAAAGTGACCTCCACATGCCTCACTATGACAGAATTTAAGGATGGACTCTTGTTCAGATTCTGGGACACACCTACTAATGACTTGGTCAGGGAAGAACTTATAGAGGTATGGATCATCAAACACATAGTGCCTAACATTAGAAAGGAATTTCCTTCGATCTTGAGTCCCTAAGAATTTTGTAATGACTCCTATAACTAAGAAATTGTCTATGTCGGCATACCAAGGGAAGTCACTCACAGAGTATATGTGTTCATCAGGAAATGAATCAGACACAGAAAGGTGATTTTAGTTGTCTTTTAATTCCATTCTAGAGATATGACCAACTACAAAATTTTTAACACTCTTTTTATCCTTGATTATGAGGTCAAATTCTTTTAATAGAAGAACCCACCTAATCAGTCTAGCCTTGGAATCTTGTTTTTAGAAGAGTTATTTTAGTTCAGAATGGTTAGTGAACACAATGATGGGGGATCCTAAGAGGTAGGACCTAAAATTATCTAAAAAAACAATATCAAGTAACTCCTTTTCAATGGAGGTGTAGTTTATTTGGGCATCATTTAAGGATTTTCTTGCATAAGCAATGACATAAGGAGTTTTATCACAACGTTGTCCTAACACAGCTCCTACAGAAAAGTCACTGGAATCACACATAAGTTTGAAAGGAAGGTTCAAATTTAGATATTTAATAATGTGAGGAGAGGTGAGAGAGTATTTAAGTGTTGAGAATAAACCCTCACAACTTTCTGTCCAAACAAATGGAGCATTCTTTACTAGGAGAGCACAAAGGGGACGGGAGATTGAAATAAAGTCCTTGATGAATCTTCTATAGAAACCATCATGTCCTAAGAAAGACCTCACTTCCTTAACAGTTTTAGGTGATGGATGGTTAAGAATGATGTAAAACTTTTCTTTATCAACTTCAATCCCCCTACCCGAGACTATATGGCCAAGGACTAATCCCTTTTTAACCATGAAATGACATTTTTTCCAGTTTAGGACCAGATTCGTTTCTTCACATCTGGACAAAACTCTCTCCACATTCATAAGACATCCCTCAAAGGTATCCCAAAATATAGATAAGTAATCCATGAATACCTCAAGAAAATCACTTACCATGTCTGAGAATATTCCCATCATGCACCACTGGAAGGTTTCAGGTACATTGCATAACCCGAAGGGCATGCGTTTTAAAGCAAAGGTGCTGAATAGACATGTGAATGTATAATTACCTTGATCCTATAAGGAGACCTCAATTTGATTATACCCCGAGTACTCATCTAAGAAACAGTTTAAGGAATTACCTACCACTCTCTCAAGGACTTGGTCAATGAATGGTAAGGGGAAATGGTCCTTGTTGGTAAATGAGTTTAGCTTCTTATAGTCTATGAAAACTCTCCAGCCACTACTCACCCTTGTTGGAAGAATCTCTCCATCCTCATTGGTTATCACTATGATTCCAGCCTTTTTGGGAACCACTTGGATTGGGCTCACCCACTCACTCTCAGCTATGGGATAGATGATACTAGATTTTAACAATTTTAGAAGTTCTTTTCTTACTAATTCCATGAGATTAGGATTAATTCGTCGTTGAGGTTGACGACATAGCTTTGAATCAGATTCCAGAACAATCCTATGAGTCCCGATAAGTGGGATAATCCCAGGAATATCAAATAGGGTCCAACCAATGGATTTCTTATGTTTCATAAGGACGTATAGAATCATCCTCTCATGATTGGATTCAAGAGAAGAAGAAATGAAAATAGTATGTGTTTGATTGTCCACTAGTAAGGCATACTTGAGTGCATCGGGAAGTTCCTTCAATTCAAGATCAAGTTGGTTCAGAATTTCAGCTGAAGATTGGGACATTGGATCAAGATCAATTTTTTGTCCTAGAGTTTTAGATATAATTGATTCCCCACATGTATAAGTTTCAGCTACTAGATTTTCTTGATCAGATTTAGGGAAGGAAGTTGGAGTGGTCTCCATAAAAGTGGTTTCCTGAAAGGTTTCACTGATTGTTGGACCTAAGAATTAATCATAAGAGAAATTTGAAAATGATTCAATACAAGGAGATAAAAATCCTTTATGTGAACAAAGTAATTCAATATCATCATAACTTAAACATCCATAAAATATTCCTTCATGTTCTATGGATTAATTATCAATGCTTCCTATCATTTTTACTTCATGAAAGTCCTCATAATCATCTATTTGTGATCTTTCATTATAGATGTTTAAGTCTATAATTGTGTTTCCAAAGGTGATGGTAATGTTCCCATTTCAGACTAGGATAATAGATTTGATTGTTGTAAGGAAGGGATGACCAAGGATGATTGGGGTATGTTCCTTATTTCATAATTTTGGATGGTTGTCAAGGACAATGAAGTCAGCAGGGTACATGAAGTTTTCAACCTTTACCAGAACGTCCTTTAAAATCCCCTTTGGAACCCTAATGCTATGATCAGCAAGTTAAAGTGTAAAAGATGTGGTTTGGAGGTCTTCTAGGCCTAACTGGTAGTACATATCATAGGGGATGATATTGACACTAGCACCTAGGTCACATAAGGCCTTGAAAACTTTGCTCTCTCTTAGTTCAACATTGATGTAAGGGAAACCCGGGTCTTTCAACTAAGGAGGAATGGTCCCTTGAATGGTGGTACTCAAATTAGCATCCAAAAGGACTTGGTTTTTATGTAAAAATTTTCTTTTAAAAGTGTACAAGTCCTTAAGGTACTTTGAGTAGGCAGGTATGGTTTGGATTCCATCAATAAGGGGAATGTTCAGCTTGACTTGTGAGAATATTTCTCTTAATATTTCACTCAATTTAGGTTTGGTTTTCCCCCTCATGCATTGAGGAAATCGTGTAGGTTGTGGGGTTGTTTTTTGAAGAGTTGTTTCTTTCACATTATTACCAGTTTCTTCAGTTTGATCTTGTAGTTCATTTGAATTTTCATTGGATTTTGAAGCTTCACATAGTTTCTGACTTATTTTTCCAGGTTTCTCAATTGATTTCCCACTTCTTAAAATAGTCACAACCTTTAGTTGTTCATGAGTTGTTTGAGTGAAACTTTACCCTCCCCTTAATATTTTTTGTGGAATGTCTTGTTTAGGCATGGTTACCTTTCCAGTTTTGATGGTTTGAAGTTCTTGTTTAAGGGAAGAGACTTCCGAGTTCATCCTTTCCATTTCTTTACACAGTTGTTCTAGTAGGCTTTGTGGAATGGTTTGGGTTGGTTCTTGAGAATATTAGTTTATCCTAGGGTATATTTTGGAGGTGGGATGGTTTGTTGAAAATGGACTGGTGGCTGTTGGTATTGGATAGGTTGGGTTTATAACTGGTTATGGTTTTGGTAGTTCTAATGGGGGTAATTATTTTGTTCCTATGGTTGGATAGGTTGTTGGTTATCTTTCCAGCGGAAGCCTGGGTGGTCATTATACCTTGGGTTGAAGGTGTTTTGGTATTGAGGCTTTTGAAAGTTCAAAGAATTTACTTCCACTGGGGGTCCTCCTAAAATAACATCCTTGATGGATGGAATGGTTGGGCAGTTGTCTGCCTTATGGTCATGTTTGTCACAAATTGTGCAAATAGGGTCTACAGTTTGGATTTCATGGAATTTCCTAAGGTATATCTCTTCAACCTTCCTAGAGAGTGCTACAATTTTATCCCTAAGGATTTCCTCTTCTCTAATTGTATTAATTATAGTATTTCTTTGTGTATTTTCAGAATAAGGTGAAGTTCCCCATGTTTGGTTTTGTTCAGCAAGGCTTTCTAGATACTCATAAGCATCATTTGGGGCTTTGTTTTTGAAGGTTCCATTACAAATAATGTCAATGAATTATTTTTTCCTGATGTTATTAATATTTTCATGACTTATTATATTCCCCCTTTACTTATTTTTATATGAAATGTGCATAATTTGTGTGAAATATTAATGTTTTAATATTAAGTATAATTTTTGAGCATTTTTAGAAGTAGTCCAATTGATTCAGTTTAATGTTTTAATAATAACTATCACTATACTGATAAAAATTGTGTGGTTATTATTTTTTAGGATTCTCCTTTCAATATAAAACATTTCATTAGAAGGTACCATGAGCCAATTCTTCCATTTGAAGAGTCATATGGTCCTCACAAAAAAGACCAAAGAATCTGTGAACAAATTGGACCAGTCTTGAAGATTGATTTACTGGGCTCAATCCAGAAGTCCAAAAACATTAAATCTCCACAATAATTCGTGGGACACTACATGTCATCTTGGATAAAAATTTCAAGGCCCAAATATAAGTACAAGGGGCCCAAATGAAGCTTTGAATTCCATCCCACCATTCTGGACGAGAAATAAAATCAGTATATTATTCATGACATATATAATGATTTAAGAATCAAATAGAGCTGATATTTTTCAGTGGGAAAGATAAGATATAGGCGGCCGACTTTGTTGAATAAGTCATTCGGATTTGAAGGAATATTCCTGTTCCAAAATCCATTCACATTTTGGACATCGAAAAATCATGGATAGAAATGGACAGTTTACCTTTGTTTAATAAAACCGCAATAACTTTGGATCCACTTGTCCAAATGCCTCCAACTTTTGACAGTAGTCGGACAAATTTATTATCTACAACTTTTAAGAAGGAGATATTTGGATATTCGGCTGTCTAAATATCCAAATTGTCGATGAAAGTGGAGGGACATATTGGGAATGCAAACAGTCCACTATTTGGGCTATAAATACTCCCCCCTTCTCTCCTTGAGAGGGGTTGGCATTTCAGAAGAGGGTAGAACATATTGGCACGACCAAGGCCTTTCCAAAGGCTTGGGAGTATCTTCCATACTAAAGTTTTCACTTGAGAGACCTTTCCTCCTCTCTTTGTTTTCACTTAATTTTGTGTTCTTCGTTTTTGTAATTTTGTAAGTCTCTTTCTTTGTAATTATGTTTTATTGCAAGTTTCTTCTTTAATATCTCTTATTCTCCTCCACCTTCTGTATTTTAATATTAATGTTATTAAAATAGTTTAAATTCAGTTAAATCTCCTTCCCTTATTTTTCTTCCTCATTCAATCAAAAATCTTTTTTAATTATCATCATTGTTCGTGTGTGTGTGTTCGACGTACCACTCTTTTCTAATCCCTTTCTTTTTCTTCTATTATTAATTTATCATCATAATTATTATAACCAGAATATTAAACAATCAAATGTATGAGTAAATATCTCATTGGGGTGAGTCAAAATTTAGGGATGTTAAGTGATTGAGATTATTTGCTCGATGAGTATTCATTAATTTAACATTGTGTATGTTGGACTTAATATGTCATGGATTAATGACATGTTTTGTTTAGAATGTGGTTTCCATGGATTATTGGAACCATAAATACACTACCATAAACAAGTAATGATTGATTTTAGAATCCTAATTAAGTTAAGTCTTGGATTAAAGCTTTAACACTTAGGAATTCTAATCGACATCAACTTGTGAAGTGGGTGTTAATTTAAATGCAATATAAAGAAAAGATCAAGGATATCACAAGCTTAACTACCTAATGATAAACTCACCCCAATATTTATCAATTTGTTAAATCAAACATCATCCATAAATTATTTCATAAGCTCTGCAAACAAACCCCCCAATCAGAATACAATTAACTAAAAACAAACGACTATTACAAAGTATCATCGTCGAGGATTCGACCCGAGTGCTGCTATACACATTAGCATAGCACTAGAAATTTGACCGGTCAATAGGTGACAATCATACGTGCGTTTCAAATGGAGTCGTTACCGGGGATGGTGCTTTAAGTAGTCGGCAGTTTTTAGTTTTTGTAAAAAAAAAACAAAAAAACAAAATTTTAAAAAGAAATTAAAAAAAACACAAAGAAAAACTCGTCTTCCTCTTTCTTCCAAAATCGCTGTGAATACCCCGTAGCCTCCTAAACAATCCCTCGGATTTGTTTGACCCTGGAATTGAGTGAACACTTCGCCAACTTAGGAGGAACATAAGAGATACTCAAATAATTCAAGAACCAGTCCTCATCCAACAAGTTGAAATTGAAATGGCCAATCCTAGGGAACAAACACTTAAAGAACTCGCTGCCCCTGATATGAATTACCAACCTCTTGGTATTCAATATCCAAACATAGAAGCTGACTTCGAACTCAAATCGAGTTTGATTCATCTTCTCCCTCATTTTCGTGGGCTAGCCGGTGAGGATCCACATCGCCACCTTAAAGAGTTCCAGGTGGTGTGCTCTACCATGAAGCCTCAAGGGGTTTCTGAAGAACAAATCAAACTTTGAGCATTCCCTTTCTCCCTAGCTGACACTGCTAATTCATGGCTCTACTACCTACCTCCTGGTTCCATAACTACATGGAATGACATGAAGCGAATCTTCTTAGAGAAATTCTTTCCTGCTTCTCGTACTGCTTCTATCTGAAAGGAAATAAGTCGTATTCGTCAGTTCCCAAGTGAATCACTCCATGAGTACTAGGAGAGTTTCAAAAATCTTGTTGCAACCTACCCACATCATCAAATCCCTGACCAACTCTTGATCCAATACTTCTACGAGGGGTTATTGGCTATGGAGCGAACCCTCATTGATGCCGCAAGTGGCGGTGCTCTTGTTGATAAAACTCCTGCAGCTACAAGAGATCTCATAAGTAACATGGATACAAACACACAACAATTCCATACTCGAGAACATGATCAATTCAAACAAGCCCAAGATAATCAATCAATTGAACCGAACAAGATGACCGAGTGGATGAGTGAACTTACAGGTCTTGTGCGACAACTAGCTGTGGCCACCAAATCCCCAACCTCATCTTCTCCGCAATCAATGTTTCCTGGACCTATCAAAAACTGTGGAATCTGAAACTCTCCATCTCATCCAACGGAAACTTGTCCACAACTTCAAGAGGATCAATCCGATTCATCTGGACAAATGGAGATCAATGCAGCATATGCTCAGCGGAACACCAATCCTTAACTATCAGGTCAGTTTGTTAGAACCTTCAACCAACCTCACTCTAAGCCCTTCTCCTCTAACTTTAACCAAGGATTGAGGTATGGTAATCCCGTCTCTCATCCCCCTCAATTTCCTGCTCAAAACCCAAACCAATTCCAATATGGTCAAGGTGGTGGTAAATTCCATCAACCTTATCCTTTTGTTCCTCAACCTCAAAGGAACAATCCTCCTCCTGGATTCTATTATCCTAGTGAGCCTTCCCAAGTTCAAAACCAATATAATAAATTTTCCAAGAACCAAACTCAAGGTAATCCCAATTCGGGACAAGCCTCTTCTTCTGAGTAACCATGGGAAAGTGAAGTGGAAGATCTTGCCTCCTTCACCCGTTCTATCCTTAAAAACATTGAAACTCAAATAGGTCAACTTGCATCCCACCTGAGCCAGCAACAAAAATCAAATTCTTCCCAACTCCCAGCTCAACCATTACCCAACCCCAAGGGTAATGTAAGTGCAATTTCACTTAGATCAGGAAAGCAACTTGATATACCTCAAGATAAATCCTAAAACCCTCCTTTGAATGTTGACCTAGAAAATGAAAAGAAAAAGAAAACTGAAAAGGAATCTGAATCCATTCCATCACCTCCTTCCATTCCACTTAGGAATCCAATTCCTTTTCCTCAATCTGTTTCTAAGACAAGGAAGACCTTTGAACCCGATCCGGAAATTCTTGACATGTTTAGATGTGTTGAAGTCAACATTCCCCTCTTAGATGCCATAAAACAAATTTCTAAGTATACCAAGTTTCTTAAGGAGTTGTGTACCCACAAGAGGAAACTTAGGACCTTTGAAAATGTTTCCACCTAGAAGTATATTCCCATAAAGTGCAAAAATCCAGGGACCTTTACGGTTCCATGCCAAATTGGATGTTCTAATTTTGATGATGCACTCATAGACCTAGGAGCCTCAATTAATTTCATGCCCAAATATATCTTCTCCAACCTTGGTCTAGGTCCCTTGCACCCAATGGGTGTTGTAATTCAGTTAGCCAATCGAAGCACAGCCAGTCCTGAGGGAATAATTGAGGATGTCCTTGTTCGAGTAAATGATCTTATCTTCCCAGCTGACTTCTATGTCCTTGACATGGAAGGTGAGAAAACTTCTTGCAAATCTCCTCTGAATCTAGGAAGACCATTCCTTATGACATCTAAAACCAAAATTGATGTCCATGCTGGCATCTTATCCATGGAATTTGGCGACCAAATGGTTAAGTTCAATATTTTTCAATCCATGTGATACCCATTAGAGAATCAATCTGTATTATCTATCCATGTTTCTGAAACTCCCTCTGAGAGTGTGTTGAATACCAATCCAACATGTTCTTCATGTTCTACTAATAGAGAAGTTTGTGAATATTGCATCCTCATTAACCAAGTCATAGATGGAGAAATTGATGTTGACATTACAAATGCAAACTCCATTGATCTAAAGGATCTTGAAAACTCTTTGGAATCTCATCTCACCTCTGACCTCCAATGCTCCAACATGGATGGTAATGAGGAAAATGAACTAGAATGCTCATTTGTTGATTCAGATCAGATTATCCCGCATTCATCCTTTCCTATCCATGATTCTGAAAATTTTGTTATATGTGAAGTGAACCTTGAACCAATGTGTTTATATTGTCCTGATGGTAGTGATGTTTGTGATATTTGTACCCTAATTAATAAAGTGATCACTGGTGAGGTTGAAATTTACCATTCTTTTGCGAACAACATTGAAATAAAGGATATTGAAAATTTTATTTAGTCTTATGACTCCACTGATCCTCATTACTCTACATCGGTAAGTGATGAAATAAATGAGTCAAAAACAATTGGGATCTCATACTCTGCTTTTGTGTTATCAGATACTTACATAAATGAACCATCAGAATTGATCCATCTTCCTGAATTTCCAAGAATATAAAACCATTACTTTGTGGATAAAATCATTCCTCAGGTTGAAGACCAAAGTGAGGATAGAAATATTCTCATTCCAACCCCATTGAATTTCAAGCACACCAACAAGGATGGGAAGAAATTATCCAATGAATCATCAGGACTCCCAAAGAAAATTTTTTTCTAAAAGCACACTGGAGTTGAGAAAATACGATGGCCACCGTCAAACTATGGGTAGTCCACTGCAACTGTCCAGCTGTAGACAAATAAATGCAGTGCTTCTTGGGAGGCAACCCATGTTTTCTTTTAATTTTATGAAATTTTAATTTATGTTTAGTTTTTCATTATATGAATAATGATTTTTAATTTTCAGGTAACATCCCACAATCCTGTATCACATCAACATCAATTGGATCCCCACCTTCTGTAGTCAACCTACCACTAGATGGAGATGGAAACCCGCCAAATCCAAACCAGGGGGCACTTCTTTCCCTTTAACTCTCTCTCTACCTCTTTCTTCTTATTACTCTCTCTTTCATTTTTTTACCACTTTATTCATCAAACCCTTTCTTTTTCTCTTTCTTGTGTGGGTGTGTATTTTATAAAAACCTTAAAAACAAAAAAAAACCAAAAAAACACAATCACTTAAAAATTACAAAAAAAAAGAGTCATGCTTACTCACCATCGAGTTTTGAAATTTTTTCCAACCATTTTGGGGAGTTAACAGACATGTTTTCATCTCAAAAATTTTGTATTTTCATCATGACTTTGGATAAAGAATTTTGTGTCAAAATTAACAAATTTTGAATGCTCAATTTTTGATTTGGAAAATGCTTTTCCCAAACCGTGAGGAACAACATTTGCTTTCATGCCAAGGCCACCTATGGCCATCTTTTCAAAATGTGTGTTTTCACACCCATTTGTGAGTCTTGAGTTTATGGACCTTCGAGCTGAATTTTCTACCTTAGTGTGGATTAATATGATAGAGGCATTTTCTGAAACACATGAGAATCACAATAGCCAAATAGCCTCCCATTTCCCTTACATTAATCCTCCTTTTGAAAGCCCCTTCGAGCCTATGAAAACCTTTTCTTTGATATCCACATTACAATCTCAATACCTTTTTCCCACCCAATATCAACATGGATTTTCATTGCATTTTTTTTTGAAATTTATGTGTGGGGGGGAATGGATTTCATTGTTTGGGTACCCTATTATTGATTTTCAACAAGTTATCATCTTCTTGAGGAGAAGCATCCATTTCAGTGTGGGGGAGAGTTTTTCATTAAGTGTGTTTTGGGGAATGTAATGAACTTCCATTTATGTAATTTTTTAAATGTTATTGACAAGTGTTAAAAAAATGATGAAAAAAATCAAAAAAAAATCAAAAAAATGAAAAAATGGGTTGTGTCTTGGGTAGGTCAAAAATAACTCTTCCTAAACCTTTTATCTTGTTATAACTATTACAATTAGTGTCGTGAGGAGATCAATCATGGGTTGGGTTATGAGTGTGAGATCTTTTCCAAGTTCAAATTTCGAAAAAACAAAGAAAAAAAGAGAAGAAAAAAAGAACACTTGCATTATATTCTTATTGGGAGAAGTTATGTGTTTTGTATATATTTCATCTTCTCATTACCTTCATATTTACATCCTCTATCGTGTCTTTCTTCACACAATCATTCCCTTTTAAATATGTGTTTTCATTTCCTTCCATGTTTTATTTCAAAAAAATTGTGCATTGTTTTATCCATGTTAGTGTTTTAGCCCCTCTTTCCACCCTTTTGGACATTATAATCCTACCGTCCCATAGCCACAGAAAAACCCCTAAAAAGACCTCTTGATTCTTGTGCACTTTATAATGGAGAATGGAAGCTGAGAGCTCTTTCAAACTCTAAGATTTTCACTTTTGGTTGGTGAAAGAGTGAAGCTCCATAAATTAATTTTATCATCTTGAGTGGAGTAAGTTTTGAGTGCCCACATTTTCTATTTCTAATTTGAGCATGAAAAATGAATTAGTTTTGGAACATTGTTTCTGTAACAACTTGTGGTGGAATTCAAAATGGATGAGTGAAATAGTCTAAACCTCTCCTGATTGGAGAAAACAAAATTTTAATATCTGTTGGTGAGTAAAAATGATTTTGTCATGTTTTTATATTTGTTGCACATGAGGAAATGCACAAGACTAAGTGTGGGGGATTTTATTTTATTAATATTTTCATGACTTATTATATTCCCCCTTTACTTATTTTTATATGAAATGTGCATAATTTGTGTGAAATATTAATGTTTTAATATTAAGTATAATTTTTGAGTATTTTTAGAAGTAATCCAATTGAGTCAGTTTAATGTTTTATTAATAACTATCACTATACTGATTTAAATTGTGTGGTTTTTGTTTTTTATGATTCTACTTTCAATATAAAACATTTCATTAGAAGGTACCATGAGCCAATTCTTCCATTTGAAGGGTCATATGGTCCTCACAAACAAGACCAAAGAATCTGTGAACAAATTGGACCAGACTTGAAGATTGATTTACTGGGCTCCATCCAGAAGTCCAAAAACATTAAATCTCCACAATAATTCGTGGGACACTACATTTCATCTTGGATAAAAATTTCAAGGCCCAAATCTAAGTACAAGGGTCCCAAATGAAGCTTTTAAGTCCATCCCACCATTCTGGCCGAGAAATAAAACCAGTATAGTATTCATGACATATCTCATGATGTAAAAATCAAATCGAGCTGAGATTTTTCATTGTGAAAGAGGAGATATAGGCGGCCTACTTTGTTGAAGAAGTCATTCGGATTTGAAGGCATATTACTGTTCCAAAATCCATTCACATTTTGGCCATTGAAAAAGCATGGATAAAAATGGATAGTTTACCTTTGTTTAATAAAACCGCAATAACTTTGGATCCACTTGTCCAAATGCCTCCAACTTTTTACAGTAGTCGCCCAACTTTATTATATACAACTTTGAAGAAGGAGATATTTGGAGATTCGGCTGTCTGTATAGCCAAATTGGCAATGAAATTGGAGGGACATATTGGGAATGCAAACAGTCCACTCTTTGGGCTATAAATACTCTCCCCTTCTCTCCTTGAGAGGGGTTGGCATTTCAGAAGAGAGGAGAACATATTGGCACGACCAAGGCCTTGAAAAAGGATATGGAGGATCTTACATACTTAAGTTTTTACTTGAGATACCTTTCCTCCTCTCTTTGTTTTCACTTAATTTCATGTTCTTCATTTTTTGTAATTTTGTAAGTCTCTTTCTTTGTAATTCTGTTTTAATGCAAGTTTCTTCTTTAATATATCTTATTCTCCTACACCTTCTGTATTTTAATATTAATGTTACTAAAATAGGTTAAATTTAGTTAAATATCCTTCCCTTATTTTGCTTCCTCATTCAATCAAAAATCTTTTTTAATTATCATCATTGTTCGTGTGTGTGTGTTCGACGTACCACTCTTTTCTAATCCCTTTCTTTTTCTTATATTCTTAATTTATCATCATAATTATTATAACCAGAATATTAAACACCCAAATGGATGAGTAAATATCTCATTGGGGTGAGTCAAAATTTAGGGATGTTAAGTGATTGAGATTATTTGCTCGATGAGTATTCATTAATTTAACATTGTGTATGTTGGACTTAATATGTCATGGATTAATGACATATTTTGTTTAGAATGTGGTTTCCATGGATTATTGGAACCATAAATACAGTACCATAAACAAGTAATGATTGATTTTAGAATCATAGTTAAGTTAAGGCTTGGATTAAAGCTTTAACACTTAGGAATTCTAATCGACGTCAACTTGTGAATTGGGTGTTAATTTAAATGCAATAGAAAGCAAAGCTCAAGGATATCACAAGCTTAACTACCTAATGATGAACTCACCCCAATATTTATCAATTTGTTAAATCAAACATCATCTATAAATTATTTCATAAGCTCTGCAAAAAAACCCCCCAATCAGAATACAATTAACTAAAAACAAACGACTATTACAAAGTATCATCGCCGAGGATTCGACCCGAGTGCTGCTATACACATTAGCAGAGCACCGGAACTTTGACCGGTCGATAGGAAACAATCAGCCATGTGTTTCAGTTCCCCAGGCCCAACCCTTCATAAAAATTTATCACTTGTTCAGGTATAGAAAAACCATGATGTGTAACCATGTTTATGGTGTCTTTGAACCTCTCCCATGTTTCATAGAATGACTCTCCCTCTTTTTCAAAAAAAGTTTTGGATGCTCTTTTTAAGTGCAATTTTTTGTGGTAGGGAAAATATTTTTGTATAATTATCTTTGTAGTTGGTCCCAAGAGTTAATGGATGATGGTATCAAATTGTTTAGAAAATTTTTAGTACGATATTTTAAAGAAAAATGAAATAACTTCATCTTACCTAATTCTAGTTGATGTGGGGGACACATGGTTTCTACAATGTCATTGAACTCCTTGACGTGAAGGTAGGGCATCTCGGACTCCATTCCATGGAATGTGGTAAGGTGGTTTAGGACATCAGGTTTAAAGATGTAGTTGGAATCTCCTAGGGAATTGTGTCTTATGAATGAGGGGACATTGGTCTAGGTAGGTGTGAGGTAGTCATTCATGGTTTGATCAACTGTATTCCCCAAGTTTGGGGTTGCCTCATTTGAATTTCCATTTTGGTTTTCACTCGGTTTTATGAGTTGGTTTCTTTGAAGACATTCCATTGAAATGGGATCAATTTTTGACTCGGGAGTATTAGTAAGATTAGGATCTAATGGAAAGAGTTCCCTTGGTGTACTTGACTCCCCAACCCCAAGACTTTCCACCCTAACTAGTCTATTTGAATTATCACAGGTGTAGGCGGACATGAACCAAAAGAAAAAAAATGAGAAAGGGACAAGATAAGAGATCTTGGGTGAGAATATAAGAATGGGGATGAGGAAATAAGTTTTTGGTCTAAGGTACTTACTTGGTCCCCGGCAATGCTACCAAAATTTGATTCATGCTCAAATTTACCCAAGAGATGAAGGTAGAACGGTCCTTATAGTCTAGCTTGGGTTGTCGAATCCACTGAGACCTAAGAAGATACCTAAGATAAACAACTTATGTGATGGATTTTTTGGCTATGAAGTTGCCAAATTTGGGTTCATTTTAGATGGTTTTAAAGTATCACTAATAGATTTAAGTTAATTCAAATTAAGATAATGAGTTTATCCTAGATTATTGCTTCGGGTGGATTGGATGAATTCCTTTTTTAAAGATTTCAATTTCATTAACTCAAGAAGGATTCATTCAATGGATTCAAAATAAACTCATCACCTAATGGTTAAAAACCTTAACAAACACATTATAATAACCTATACACTTGTAGGATCATTTTCATGAGCACTCCAAGGTAAAGGATCTTATTAGCACATAAAAGTGGGGTGATTAAATTCAATATGGAAGAGGAAGAGAGAAAATTATTGAATAAAAGAAACTAAAATAAAATAAATTAATAAACATTTAGAGAGTGAGAAATAAAATTAAATAAAATCCCTTAATACTCCCTTGGATCAACCCATAAAATATTTATCCCCCAATTTACAGCATGTCCTCAATGGAAGTGGTAAGTAGACTTACGAGGTTTTAATTGAAGAAGTAAAAACAACAAGAAAAATCGATCACTCCACCATTGTGTGATAAATCTCACAAAGTATTGTGTGAATAAATTCACACTTTTAGGAAACGGTATCAAAGTGATATGTAGAATAAAATAATAATAGTAAATAAAGAACTTTTATTAAGAAACTAAGGTGAATTGAACAACTTACATGAGAAAGAAATGTGATTACAAACACAAAGAGGCAGCATAACACTACAATGAAACCAAGCACCAAAGATGATAAAATCCTACACCACCACTACCTTAAATAGTCATTTTCGGAGCCTTGGGTCAATCCTCCAATAGTAAAAAGCATCTCAATTTCTTATGGTAGGCCTAGGGTGGTGGAAAGTAAGGGAGAGTGGACTTCTTTACCCTTGATTCGAAGTGGCAGCCAACTTGCATCCACTGAACAGACTCACCTAGATGGCCTTATAGATGGAAGAATTAGAGTAGACCATAAAATAAAAAAGTGAATCTCCGGATTTCTCATATATCTCTATAAATTTTCAGCCCAAATGAATTTTTTGTTTTAGATATATTATTAAATTGGTGGTCTGTTTTTCTGGACCGCAGAATTTGTCCTAGAGTTTTTTCTCTAACTTTGGCCGCCTTAATAGCCATAATAGAGGCCAAATTAGCACTGGATCCTGAATAATTATATGTTCCTTTATATGTATTTGATCATCCCACGAAATTTGGGCTTCAGGGGGTATGTATTGTGGGCCCCACATTCTCATTAGTAGACTAGTGTTCAATCTACCTTCTCCAGAATTGTTTCCTTTCATCACCAAATATCCCCATCATCCTTTATGAATCCTCCATTGATCCCTGAATAAAAAATGTTCATATTAAAGTCTAGATCTATTTTCAAAAATATCAAATTAAAATATGGATAATTACATTCCTTAAAATTAGATGAATCATTGGGCCTAAATTGGTGTATATTAGGCATGAAGTGCACAAATGATGGGAATGGATGTTCAAAATTAAAATCCACTAACTCAGGCCCATAAGATCAAAAATGAACATTAAATACCATTAAAATGTAATTAAAATGTGTATTTTTATTGGATAATCAAGTATGGTAGCAGTTTGTGTGCAATTTTAGGTATTGTAGTGGGGGTACTGTAGTAGTAGTACTATGCTTAATGGGCTTTTGAGCCACAAAAATAGGCCTTCACACCTTGTAGCGTCCTGTGTTTTTGGACTCAATGAAATTTTACAAAGAACTTGAATTTCCAGTTTGGTGGGTGGACCAGATTTTAAACCAAGATTCAAAATGAAGTTTCAAGATTTGGAGCACTTAAATTTGTTTTTTAGACTTGGTTAAAAGCCTGAGACATGCCTCGAGTGTTTTGTCGGGTTTCAGGATCATTGGACCCTGAAACCTCAAATCCATATAAGGATGACAGGGTTCAAGGTTTGTCTGAAACCATATGGACCTCCAAGAGAAATCATGCGGCCAATTCAGAGTGTCTGAGGGTGCTTCATGGTTTGGCCAAACCATACGCACTAGATTGCATAGTCGTGCAACTTCTGCAGGTCCCTTGATAAAGGTGAAATGCACAGTTTGTGCATGGTTTCCCATGCAGTGTGCATAAACCATGTGATCCCCCTACTTGGGAAGAGGCTCAATCATAGTTGGCACATGGTTTGGCCGATCTTTCACCTCATTTAAAGGGTTGAATTTTCCCTTTTCCCCCTCCAACCTTTTAATTATTTCTCCCCTCTTTTTCTTCTCCTCCTTCACGCACAACAGCCCACCGAGAGTTCCCTCCTCCTCTTATCCTTCCAAAGAGATATCTCCTCCACCTGGTGTCTATTTTGAGCGTCGTCAAGTGAGTTAGATATAACTCAGTAATTTTATGACTCTTCCTCCTTTCTTCAGTTATCTTCACATATCCTGTGTTATCTCTGTGTGAGCTAATTTTCCCTATTTTTAGTGTGTTTGTCCATTTCTTCAATTTCTCTCGAATCGAACCATATTAAGACTTGATATTGGACGATTGGACCATATTTGGTATATTGTAGGTGGTAAATATCTTTTACCTCAAAGTTTCATTGATTTATAAAGTACAATGTTGTTTCATGCACCGGTATTTCCATGTGACGCCCCATAAATGTGAAATTTAATTTGTAGAACCTAACGCCCTAACTCTAGTATCCATTGCATATTAAATTGTCATTATTGATGATATTAGTCATCAAGTTATAATCACCCTTAAGGGTTTTTCCATTAAATGTGTTTAATTAATTAATTTATTTCTAATAAAACCCCTTGTTGAGGTGCACTGTCATATAAAATTTATACAGGTTGATTAATTGTAAGGTGGTAGGATGCGACACTCCACTGTATTACCACTACAAAAAAAATAAACGGTTAGCAGTGGTTATTTATTCATCTATCAGTGGTTTAAATTTCCACCTAATTTTTTAGTGGTGCTTCTTAAAACTACCACGTATTGAACGATCGCTAGTCAATTAGTGGTAGTTTATATTAAATCATGGTGGTTTTTTAAGTCTTATTTTTTGTCAATTTAATGGTGGTTTTGTTTTTAATTAGTGGTGGATTGTTGATAAAAAATATGCTAGGAATATAAATAAAAATAATTTGACCATTGGAAATCATTTAGTGTTTGTTATTTTTAGCAACGGTTAATCTAAATCGTCGCTAAATATATAAAATAATATATGTTTATTGGTGGTTAAAACAACCATCGCTAAATGTGTTTTTATTTTTTAAAAAAATATTTAATAAAATAAAATAAATACAAAAAAACTAACATTCTATAAACTCAAACATAAATATATGATAAACCCATCATTCATACATCACACATCTACAGTCATACAAACAACCACGGTCATCATAACCTAAGTCTCGGTCACCCCATACATCAAAAAATACCTTAGTCATCAATATATACATATAAAATTTGTCCAACAAAAACCCATTCCCAATATACATCCATATCATGACCTCAACTACATATTTCTACCTTCACATCATCTCATCAACTGAAACTGACCACATCATCTCTTCATTTATAACAAAAAATGAAACAAAAATTAAAACTAAATATAATAAATCAAAATTACATTAGAATAATTGACACGGTTTTAACATACCACAGAAACTAATAACCATAAATAATTCATTTTGAATAATTTCATGGATCAAAATGGTCAAACTCTTTCCTACTATCGGTATCTTCCACCTAGAATGAAAACCATAACATTTAGGAAAAGAAATGCGAAAGTGAAAATACACAGAATATATTCAGAATGCTACACATAAAATTTGTTATTTTTTTAATAAAACAAAATAAATTTTAACATAAAACAAATAATATATAATTAAAAATACTTTGAAAACTGAAACATACCTATTTAAGATAGGATTCAGTACTTGAAACTGAAAAGGGATAAGTAAATATTCTAATTTATCTTTGAAGCGATGTGCGGTGTGCTTGAAATTTATTTAATATTTTTTTAAAATATTTTTATATCATAGAATTTTCTATAAATAAAAAAACTAAAAGGTGGTTTTCCCATGATTTCACATCAATCTGAGGTCATTTTCTATGGTTTTTACCATTCCACACACGTTTTAGTGTTTTAAAAAACTAAAAATTCATTTACCACCATAATGGGAAAACCATCATTTGGAATGACGTTTTTTCAATTCCTAAATTTTAAAATTAAATATATAGTCGTTTTGTCCTGATTTTAGGACATTATGACATCATTTTCTTAGTTTTGATCGCTCCATGCACGTTTTAGTGTTTTAAAACACTAAAAACGTGTTTATGGACATAATGGGTAAACCATCACTTGGAATGAAATTTTGTTGATTCCTACATTTCAAAATTAAATATATGTTGGTTTCCCCTGATTTTAGGACAATACGACATTGTTTTCATGGTTTTTACTGTTTTACGCACGTTTTAGTGTTTTAAAACACTAAAAACGTATTTACAACCATAATGGGAAAACTGTCACTCAGAATTATGTGTCATTGGTTCCTAAATTTCAAAATTAAATATATTTTTTTCATAATTTCAACATAATTCGATTTTTTTTCCTAGTTTTTATTATTACACACACGTTTTAGTGTTTTAAAACACTAAAAACGCATTTACGGCCATAACGGGAAAACCGTCACTCAGAATGATGTTTCATCGGTTTCTAAATTTAAAAATTAAATCTATAGTCGTTTTAACCTAATTTCAATAAAATATAATATTGATTTTATGTTTTGATCGTTCCACGAACATTTTATTTTTTTTAAACACTAAAAATGTGTTTATGACTATAACAGGAAAACCTTCACTCGGAATTACATGCCATTAGTTCCTAAATTTCATAATTAAATATAAAATTTTTTTCCTAATTTTAGGACAATATAATGTCATTTTACTATTTTTGACCATTATACGCACATTTTAGTGTTTTAAAACACTAAAAAAGTGTTCATGGCCATAACGGGAATACTGTCACTCAGAATGACATGCCATCGGTTTCTACATTTCACAATTAAATCTATATTTTTCCCTTTTTTTAGGACAATATGATGTTGTTTTCCTAGTTTTGATCATTCCATGCACGTTTTAGTGTTTTAAAACAATAAAAATGTGCTTACGACCATAATGGGAAAACTGTCACTTGGAATGACATGTCATTGGTTCCTACATTTAAAAAATAAAAATATGATCATTATCCCCTTATTTAAATATAATATGATTTATTTTATCTGATTTTGACCACTCCATGAACGTTTTAGTGTTTTAAAACACTAAAAACACGTTTATGGCCATAATGGGAAAACAGTCACTCGAAATGACGTGCCGCCAATTCCTACATTTCAAAATTAAATCTATGGTCATTGTCCCCTGATTTCAGGACAATCTGATATCATTTTCCTAGTTTTTACCATTCCACTCATGTTTTAGTGTTATAAATAATGAAAAAGTAAAACCTTTTTACAAAAAATAAAACAAAAACTATAAAAATCTATATGTGTACGAAACACTTATCAATGTGAACTTATAATATAAATTAATTACCAATTTATACATTCAATTATATTCATCTTCATTATCTTCATTTTTATCAACCTCCATTATGATGAGTCCTTCATTTTCACCCTCTCTTGCAAGTTCTACCAATTTTTTACTGTCAAGAAATAACTGTTCAATATTTTGTGGTTGACTGGGTTCACTATCACAATGAACAAATTGATCTTAATCACACATATCATATAAGTCTCTCTACTTTAAGTGTACAACCGCACTCCAACCTTCATGTATTTTTTCATCTACATAATAAACCATCTTCGCTTGTGAATCCAAGATAAATGGATTATGCTTTTCATGCTCACTCATATCCATCAGGCAAGATAAGTTGACATAAGTAAAATGTAATGAATATTTCATTATACCCCTATCCATGTTCACCCGCTTTCATTTGAATAATACAACTAAAAACTATCCATTATGGTTTAATTCAATTATATCAATCAGCTTCTCATAGTATCCCACCTCTGCAAATGTAAATACAAAACTATTATGAGTTTTCAAGTCTTCTTCAAGATAAATTGTATGAAACCTAAAGTCATGAATATTGTAGGCATTGAATATCTTATCATACCTTAGAATAACTCTATCCAAGAAACTTATAATCATTCAATATTTTAACTTGATTGTTAATATTCATTATCTAGAAAAAAAGATATAAGTTTTTACTTTTAACATAGAAAAAATTACTACACGTCAATAATATTAATATGATTATATACTTACACGATGGTAAAACCATTCAAAAATCATCTTATTAACAAATTTTTTTAATTCTGTCTCATTTCAAGATTAATACCTTAGTCTTCTCTTTGTTTTGAGTCACAATTATTTAATAAATGGATCTAAAATAAAACTATTGAGTAGCACATATATATGTTCTTGTACCAACTACTATTCAGTTAGTGTAAAATTTTACCTCTTTCTAATTGGTCATCCAATAGTTATAAATACCAATTTTTTTATTTTCAGAACTAGAATTAGTGGAGATTTTGTCAACAAATCTAGAATGATTAAATCTAGTCTCAATCCCATCCAAATATATAGAACAGAAATTCAAGAACTCTTCAGCTATGTAACCTTCAGCATTATAGCCTTCTAGTTGAGATTTATTCCTCACATATAATCAAATTACCTAAGTACCTGATGAAAAAAATAAGAAACATATTAAAAATATTATGCAATGATTTTATAAAATCAAATTCTCTGATGAAAATAAAAAAAAAATATCGATGTACCTCTTAATTGGATACATCCATCAATAGTATACCGGTTCACCAAATTTAGCATCTTCAACCAAATTAATAGACAAATGAATCATGGCTATGAAGAATGAACTGGGAAATAACATCTCCAAATGACATAGTGTCAAAAATAATTATTTCCTGAAGTTTATCAAACATGGTTAGATTTAAAGTTTTTCTAAAAATATCTCTGAAAAAAGGTACAAAACTCAACTAGAACTATAGTTACTTTTTCAGGTAAAGTATTATGAAAATTCAATAGAAACAAATACTCCATCGAAATATGTGATTCATGACTTTTCAATATATGTAACTTTTGATGTTTCAAGTCACTTCACCCTTATATGTTACTTGAATATACATGTAACACTTTTACATTCTTTAAAGTTTGAAGAAATATGTCTTTACCATGATTTTTCATTGTAAAAATAGCCAAAGGATACTTCCATTCTCATTTTACTAGAAACCATGAATTATATTCATTGACTCCAAATCCTTACAAGCATTAAGTTGATCCTTCGATTTACCATGCTCATTAATCACTATAAAAATTAAATTTTCACAAAAATTCTTCTCAATATGAATTATTTCAAGATTATGATGTATCAAATTAAACTCCCAATAAGGAATTTTGAAAAATATATTCTTTTTCTTCCATTATTGTGTTCCAACTTTTTCAAATAATGTACTTCATACCCTTTCCCCCCTTCTTTAAACTGATAACATTTTCTAAATTCTTCAGTGACATTCATTAATTGTCCAAAAAAATTTGAACCATATAACACCTTCAGTGACTTTATCATTTAAATATCTCCATTGAATCGTGTCTTGTTAAACATGAATTTATGAGAAGCATCAAGATATTGATGATGACACGTAAAATTCCATTTTCTTCTATGAGGTAATCATTGAGGTTCAAAATCAAAAGTACAAACTGGACAAGACAAACTAGTATGAGTGTTCTAAATAGATAAATTTTCTAGTCCAGGAAAGTTACTAATTGTCCACATTAAAGTGGCATGAATTTTGAATAGTTGTCTCATTGAAGCATCATATGTTTTTATACCATCATCTCATAATTCTTGCAATTCTTTGATTAGAGGTTAAAAGTATACATAAATGTCATTTCCAGGAATTTTCTTTCTAGGAATAATCATCGAAATAATGAAATAATACTTCTTCATACACATCCATGGAGGTATATTATAGGGTATAAAAACAACTGTCCAAATACTATAATTAGTAATTAAATTACCAAAAGGGTTAAAACCATCAGAAGTCAATCCCAAATGTATATTACTAGGATCTGAAGAAAAATTTGGATATAGTGAATCAAACATCTTCTATAATGTTGAATCTTTTGGATGTATTATCAATACATCATTACTATCCTGTGCATTCCACTTCATGTCATCTATAGTCTTAGATGACATGAATAATCTTTTCAACCTTGTTTTCTAAGGAAAGTAATGTAATACCTTTATAGGAGTTTTCTTATTCTATTTCTTCCAAGGGTTGAATTGATTTATACTATCACTATTTTTGATTTACTTCCATCAACTTTTATAACATATTGAACATTCTTCTTTATTATACTCTTCTCCCCAGTAAAGCATGAAATCATTAGGGCATGCATGTATCATTTTATAATCAAGTCCAAGTTTTTTTTATGACTTTCTTCATATAATATAATGATGTAGGGATCTTAGCTTCACTAAATTCATCATGAAGAAACTCTAAAATCATGGAAATTTCTTTGTAAATAATTCTAAAGATACACTTGATATGATACAACTTAAGTAGAAAACACAACTTTGAATACTTGGCACACCCTTCATACATTTCTTGTTGTTTGACTTCAACTAATTCATAAAATCATTTTTTAGGTCACTGAAGTTCTGAGAAATATTAACCTGATCATGATTAATTGAAGGTTTTTTTGATCTATTTAAATCTTAGAAATTGTATTCTGAAAAAACAAATTCTGAATTTAACAAATTTCAAACTAAATTATCCTCTATTGGGTCACTTTGTATTTCATTGACAGTATTGTCATTATTTTGAATTTCCATAAAATTGTATTCACCATGCCAAATACAACATACATATCGATCAGTAAACTATTTCAATATAAAATTCTCATATACTTCATTTATATTCAACCATTTCTTGAATTTACAATCATGGCACGGAAATTTTATTCTACCATCCATTGATTGGTTTTCAATTGCGTAATCTAAAAAAATATTCAAATCCCTTGGCATACTAAGGTGTGTTTTGTGGTAAATTAATACAACTTTTATTCATAGATATTGGATTTTATTCTCCCTATACATTCAAATATAAAGATATAAATTTTTAATCAAATAGGTACAATCAAGATTAAAATAGAATTTGTACGGGTTAGAATAAGACTCAAGATCATGGTATTTGAAGTTAGATACATGCTTGAAACAATTAATATTTAATGATGGATTTGTGGAAAACAACAAATACATTAAAGATGATAAATATGTATCAATTTTTGATATTTTATATGTAGATGATATTATTTTTATGGGAGAAAAAGATAACGGTGTGTTCTACCTTAGTGTTGTAACAAAGGAGGGTTTATTCCATTGAAAAATTAGCTACAATGATCAATGTCTGAACCATTTCCCATGGTCTAACTAAGACCAAGAGCGCCCCTTTAAAAATATGAATGAAATGTATAATTTATTTGGATATCAATCACTATTGGATGGATAAAACTGATAAACATGGAATTTTTAGGTTGTCATATGTGCTTATACTTCATTCTACCATTTAAGGTCATTTTATATGTGCACCTAAATTTCCTGCAAAACGAATCAGGAGGGGAACCTTTTACTAGACACGTATTGCACCTTATTAGTTAGTGATTTCAAATAAAAATATTTAAAATTCTAAAATTCATCTAATGTGATAAGTAATGATTCTTGAATATTAGTCATGTTTTTGGAACTGTTATCAGGTATCTAGTAAACATAGTGGAAGATTATGTTTGATATATTAATAAATTTCTTTTCTCACCCCATTTATTTTTTTCATTTTTACTCTTTATTTTTGGTGTTTTCAAAATGTTAATTTCTTATTATATAATTTTGATCCCTGAATATTCTACTCAGGAGAAAGTTATTAAATCGTGGAATAAAATTTCAACCACAATCCCAAGATTAAGAATTTATTGTGGAACCAAAATTAAGGAAGACTAAATGAATGGAGTTAATCAAACTCATGGAGTAGAATAAGTAGTGAAAAGAGGGAAACTAAGGAAAAAACATTCGGGGTGTTCAATTTACATTAAAGTGTAGGGGTATAACCAAGTTTCATTATGCCACTAATTATTTTGAAAAAATTAAAGAAAAATCAATAGATTCTAATTATGTATATTATAACCAATAAAATAATTTTTAGGGATGGATTCCATAATAGACTACACTTTTAGAAACGTATTTATAAAATTTATTTTGAAAACTCAAATACTCAATCATCATAAAGTCACTATATTCAAGGTAACCCAACATTGGTTTTTAAAAATCCATGCATACTCCTAGAAGTCATGAGTTTCCATTAAAAATTATTTTAAGAACCAAAACAGATTTTAAAGTCATTAAATCACATAATAAAATAAATTCTTCTATTTTATCAAATGTTTTGTGAGCATTGTAGTTGAAAATTAAATTTAAAATACAATTTTTCATATAAAAAATCTTTTCATTCAATGGAAAACAAGTGAAACATGGTTTCCATTTAAATAGATTTATATACACATATAATAATTTAATTAGGAATCTAAAACCACTCTTAAAGAGGAAATAAATTAGTTTTTATTAATTTAATGAACTATTAAATAGAGAAAACAAACCTATGATCTTCCACTTCCAAAATGTGGGACACTAAATCACTACAACAAGGCCAAAGAATCCTTTAGAGTCTAGGAAGAGGGGGACCGAGCCTGGTAGAGGGACGTCGGAGGGGGTTTGCATCACCGCCAGGGAGGGGAGCCTCCGAGGAGAGGGAGGTCAGAGGGGGGTTCTGTATCACCATGGGGAAGAGAGAGGTAGGGGCATGGGGGTTAGTGTTGCCACTGAGGACGGAGGATGGAGGTCGGAGGGGGGTTGCATCAATAATGAGGATTGGGAGGATGAAGGGTGGGTTCATGGGGTCGGGGTCACATGGGGAGTCGGGGAGGATAGGGGTTGGTGTTGGGTCATGTAGAGGGATAAGGGGATGGGGATAAAGTAGGGTTTTTTAAAACATTTCACAATGGTTTAATGGAAACTACCACCAATTATTAAAATTAAAAAAAATATAGTGTAGATTTGATGAAACTATTGTTATATTATTTTTTTTAAACCAAATTTATTTAGCAGTGGTTAATAGAACCGCCGCTAATAAATCACCACTAACCGGTGATTTTTTTAAGTGTACCTTCTAGTGACCAAACCACCGCCTTAGGGGTTGGAAACTTCTCTTATTAAATAAACTTGATGATTAATTTGAGGTATGAATATTTTCATGGTCTATTTTATATCACTCTCATATAAGGTGTTAACTATTATGAAAAATTCACTCGGCCCTCATATTTATAATGATGGATTCAACCAAATAATGAAATGAATGTCCTGTATTGAAATTGTAAGTGGGTGTGACCCTATTTAAATGTACCTGAATTGTGTTGAGGTGTGTTTATAGACATGGTTCTCTCTAGATATATCTTTTTATAAATGGAATATATTAATGGAATGTATGAACACATAGATCATTTATAAATGTTTAATTCATTAAATTTAATGGATCTGATTCACCTTGAGCAATGTCAGTTGCCTCTTTATGGAATGTCGGGCTAAGGGATCAAAGGAAAAATGGATTACCCTGTGTTGCTTAATGATAAAAAGGACCTCATGTAGGTTCATTTTCTATGATGTGTCACACCCCCTTGGTCGAGGATGTTGGCATGGCGTTAACATCACTTGGGTTTTTGGGCATGATGTTCCAGCCCCCCTTGATTAGGAGGTTGGGTATGAACCTCCTCATTATTGATTATGATACTTGGCATAATGACCTATATTGATTTTGATCCATGGGAATGACGACCCTTACTGAATCTCATGGTTTTTTGTTTTTTTTTTGTTGTTGTTTTTAATTTTGTTGTTATTATTATTATGCTTGGATTCCTGGGTTACACCCTGAGTCCTAACTTAAACTACATATTCATATATATGGATATAAACATCATTACATCTATAGTTCATATATATGTAGACATCTATATGTGTGTGTGTGTTATACATATAGGAATTCTACAATTATGGTCATCCAGGTGTCCTTGAGGAACCTGAGCTCGACTTGTTACACTTATTATTTATCTAATATTCTATTTATTTATTATTCTCTCACACTGCTATATTTATATTCAAGGACAAGATTATGCTTTAGTCACCATTTATGGTGGCCTACTGTGTATATCTCTTACCCTTCTCGGGCCACCATTTCACTGGGGTACCTGAGTAGATCTCATGTTAACAGATCCATGGATTATTGCTTGTGCTGTGAATTGTACATGGGAGCTTAGGAGAACAGGACCGAGCTAGTACTCAGGATTCTCATAGAGATCACCATCAGAAATTTTTATTCTATTTCTTTATTTATGTATTATATTTTACAACCTACTATATTTTTACTGGTGGTATTTTGTATCATCACATGGACATGCATGAATGGTTGTATTTGGTGATGGATATTTATTCTTATTAAATTCTTCTATTATATTTTTTCACTACTTAGTCATTTATTATTACTACTTCTGTTGTTGTCTATTAATTATTTATTATTATTATATTGTTGTGTTACTATGATAATGAGGGTATAGTCTCCCCAGTATACCACCATCAGACCCTCAATGTTGGTCGGAAGCCTCTGGCATACGGGGAGGCATGCTTGAGCCCATGTGGTGACCAATATATCTACTATTTTTATATTCAGTTGGGTCAAGATGTTACAAAGTGGTATCAGATCACTTTCTTTTCCATTTTCTTACTGTTTTGGCTGGTAGATAGGAGACTGGGAATGTGTCGGTTCTTGGTAAATAGTCGTGTATGGGATTGATCAACCCATGCATGGGGAAAAATCCAAGTGACCAGGCACCAACACATTCTCATATTTATGGGTTATATTATTTCACCCCTGGCATGATATGGTAATGAAGTAACATTACATGCATCATTATAGGCACATAGATATTCACAACACATGATATGGTAATGAAGTAACATTACATGAATTGTTGTTAATTATTAACTATTAATAATTATTAATAATTATTTTTAAAAAAATGATTAGGGATGGAGTCCTTTTATTAAAAATAAAAATTGTATCATATAGGATGGGGTTAAACAAAGAAAACTTCCCTTATCGGATGTACACAAATAATAGACCTAGATTATTAATAATCTCAGACTAAGAAATAAGGATCTCATTATGTTGAGCCCCCAATTAATTTGACTATGTACTCAACCTTAAACTCTTGGATAAAAACCTCTCCTCTAAGTATTCACATGTTTCCATGGTCTATCAGGGCCTCTTGAGTCCTCCGAGTCACTATCTACATCATCCTTCTAAACCACTTCCCTTTTAGAGAGATCTTTGAGTAAGATTTCCTCACTTCCCATGCCTTTATATATGGGGGTATAAACCTCATAATCTTGTAATTATTCTTCCCAATATGTTCCTCCTAAAGAGATATCATTACTGCCTGCATTATGCATTTTTTACCCTGCTACCCTGAACATCACCATATCACTCTTCAGAATCATTTAGTGGGTTAACCACTATAAAGATATTAGATGTAGGAACCTATGATTTGTTTATATTTTCATGCAGCACTTGATCACTAGATTTTACCGGTGTCTCAACATCCAATGCACTCACATCCTGCACATTTTTTCACTAGAGGCCTAAAGGTCTCAACCTTTGTTTTAACACCTTAAGAGAGAATCAAGTGGCTTCACAGTTATTTTCCATTAATTCCAAGATCCTTAGAGTTGGGGGTTTCTGAATCACTAACCCTAAGATCATTAGAGACAAACTAATTATTTTTTATTAGTATGGGAAATTCTATTTTAATTTTATATTTCTTATTCTTGGAACATTTAATTTTATGCCCCTTCCAAAATCTAGATTCAACATTCAACTAAGCTTCCATTTATAAATAATATTATTCATTATGTTTAT